>OZ024720.1:16026675-16666041 GCA_964016875.1 Fallopia convolvulus
ATTTTGGTGTGGCGTCACTGCTTGCAGGTTCTTGCACACCCTGTCAGCTTCTGTTCCTTCCTGCCTTGGGCTTGCTGCTGCCAACGTGTTGGTGTCTACTCAGGTGTGCTCCTCTTTTTCTGGTTAGGTTATTTCGCTTTCTTAGCATGCACGGTGTGCTTTATTGGTTAACATGTTGGTTGTATGCCTTCTCGCCGGTGGTTGGTTGTTCTTCATCCTCTATTCCTGTCTCTGTTGTCGGTGTCAGTGTTCTTGGTTAAAATCACAACTCTCCAAATTTGTGTGCTCGAATCTACTGATATGACTTAGCGAAGGAGAACGAGTTGCACTTTCTGAAATTCAATGTTATCGTCACTGAGACAGATCTTTAAGCACGAAAGCTAGAAGAAAGCAGATGTTTTTTCTACAGCTAATGCAGAATGTCTATGTAAAAGGTGGAATATTGCCTGATTTGTGGTTGATTAAGGAAACGAAGTTGCGCTTTCTGAAATTCAATGTTAATGTCACTAAGACAGATTTGTAAGCGTTACACAACTAGAAGAAAACCGAAGTTTTTTCTTCAGTTGATTCAGAGCATTTATGGAAATGGTGGAATATTGTCTGATTTGTTGTTCTTTTCTTAAGTTTATGATGCTAGGGGCGACCTTCAGGAAGGGGAAACAACAGAAACTAGATTCATTAGAATTCAAGCTGCTTATGAACTGCTTATCGACGTGGATAAAAGGAGGCAATATGATATGGACAACCGAGTCAATCCCATGAAGGTGAGGTTAATACAGTGTATTGTTAATACTTTCCAGAAACATTTATAACTTACATCTCTCTGTACTATATGCTAGGCATCTCAAGCATGGATGGATTGGCTGATGAAAAAGCGAAAAGCGTTTGATCAGCGTGGTGATATGGCAGTTTCTGCCTGAACAGCAACAACAAGAGATCTTCATTCGAACACGTCAGCTCTCAAGATCAAAGGTACATATATGATTTTTTTATTAAAAAAAACAATTTGCCTAAATTATGTGCTTAATCATAATCAAGGAGATGAACGCAGAAGGCTTAGTTTGAATTTCACTTTCCCAGGATCATGCACAAACTCTTTAAGCTTTAACTTGATCTCTTAGTAAGTAAGGATTTGAAAATTCATATTCTTATATACAAGCCTTGCCTGATATTAGGTTGACCCAGAGGAAGAGAGGAGAATCTTAGCTAGGGAAAAGAAGACGTCGATTGAGAACTTCAATACAACACTGAAAAGGCACACTCTGGTGCTAAAGAAGAGGGATTTGATGAGGAAGAAGGCAGATGAGGCTAGGAGGAGAGAAATCAGTAGGGTTTTGGCTGCCGAGGGCTTTAAATTGGATGACGAAGGCGTGCCTGTTCTTTCGGCAGATATGCGGCTTTTTTCAACAACATTCTCGACCAAGGTGAAGTTTACAAGATTACGAAACTCGTCGTCAAGTTGGCATCACAGCAGTACGAGCTATACTCCGACGAAAACCAATTAAACTTTACTGCAACCACTGAAGTTAACAAGCAGACTTCTACAGACCAGCAGGTCAATTTCACCAGCCACTATCTGCCGTTATCATCACTCGACAGCGTGGTAGATAAAGAAACATTCGGTACAACCCCTTACATTATTTGCATATATTTCCAAGCTTTGTACTTTCACCTCACTAACGCAATTAACAATCCCCGTCACTCTCGCATAGATATTGCTGTTTTTGTGGTTCATGCTGAACCAATACGCCAGAGGTACTGTAAAAAAGAACAAATCTTCCTATTGATTTATGCGACATTTTCGTGGCAGACGACTCCTATTACATCCTTAACTCTTGCACAGGAGCGTACAAAATTTCTTGCTGAAACGGCATCACCGCTACGCATTACAAAAATCCCGCTTATCTTGAGAAGCCAAGCACACCTCAGATCTCACATGGAAAACTAGACTAGGAATTGAAGTATGTGGAACTTAACTGATCTCGAAGGACCTGTCGCCGTCCCCATTTTGAAGTTCGTCTGTTGCAGTGAAGCTGTTCATCTTGCTTAGTACATATTACTATATCATGCAGCTCTTTTTGCCTCTCGTTACAGCAGACGAACCGGTTCGGTTCATATATAAACTTTATGATTCGTCTCACAAACTGAACTTGTTAGGCATCAGCTGTATGGCCTTAAATCGATACATGCACAGGCCTACATATAAATCGCACTTTTGTTATGTACATACGTCACAAAAGCAAACTCTTATCTTTTAGGAGATCGACCCCGTGCCTTTGGCACGGGGTCCCCCTGCTAGTATCTTAAACAAACATTGCAACAGCAAATAATATATATACTTTCTTCATATTAGCTACACCATTACAATTCCCAACAAAACGAAGGAAAATGCACACAAGAAATTTATATATATATCAGACTAAGAGCAAGTGCCAGATCTCTTCTCTAACATGGCTTCACTAAACATCAATTGCGCCATAAACTTTCTATCTTAACAAAAAAAAATCATCATATCCATCTCAAGCATACGACGTCATTTTACATGATAGCAATTGTAGAACAAAAAAAACATACTGATTTGCTATGCATTTTATATAATAAATATGTTTACTGATTTCCCAAATGACCAGATGATTTAGGCATATCCAGTCATCCCCACCGTTGAACTTGCACGATTTGCTTTGTGTGCTGGCTGTGAGGTAGTAGCCTTGGCAAAGTACATGTAGTAGTATATATTAAGGATCATATTGGCAACCACAAACACTGCTCCTGCGATAAAAATACCTTTACGCAGAGTCTCACAAGAGAAGTTTTGGGCGAGAATCATGTGCCGGTATTTGGTGTGGTATGCGTTTTTCGTTGCACCTGCAATTAGACATGCCTCTGCAACTAGGAATGTCGCCCTGTAGATGCATAAACAAAGAAACCACATTCACATATTAGCAGTCCTTGTATTAATCACTCAAGTTCAATATAAGGTGCTATGAGTGTAGGTTTTTAGAACAACCATGATGAGAAAAAGTAAATAATAGTCCAGGCTCGTTCGCTGCCAGGCACCAATGGTCTTCCAAAACACATGCACTTAGTCACACCCATTAGAAGTGATTGACTTGAGAGGAGGAACAAGAAACCGCCCACCCCATAACCGGTTGCAACATCAGAGCTGTAAGAGCAGTATGTTGAATTAGTTGGCGATGCTTCATCCAAAATAATGTTACCCTGCATTAATGGAGAAAGAATCTATTACAAGATGTATTGCAGGATTAAGGGTGCTCCCAGCCTTTTCCCTGAACTCCACATAGCAGAATAATAGAAAGGCTCAAGTCCCTATAGATGCAAAGTTTAATGCATCGAGTATCATATCATATATAAAAACAAGATATGTTCACAGAAGTAATCAAAGCTATAATTTTAATGATTCTAGTATCATTTAAAACAGAAAAATAGGCTAGGGTTCCTTAGACGCAAAAGAGATGGCCTTAACTACAACACTATACTGAAGCATTGAAGCTATGGAACTCATACTAGAAAGCTACATCTTTAACATCTCAAAGATGCCACACATATGAACAGGAATCGAAGACAGCTAAAAGAATGGGTAAACTTCAATGCAGACAGTCAATGATTGAAGTTCATTGCTAACTCAAACTAGAGTATTACTTCCTCTATAAAGTGCTAGCTTTAAGCAATGCCATTTAGATCCTCATCCATCAAAACAAGTCTAAACCTATTAAAATTGCACTCATGCCATAAAGAACATAAAGAGTTGCTACAAATTCACCCCATAAAATCAACATGGCGGCCGAAAGAGCATCGATAAGGAAAAATCTGGAACCCCACAGCAACATTTGAAACCCTATTCTAGAAGCAAAAGCAAGTAATTGGGGCCCATACATTCCATATACAACAATTCCACAAAGTTAAGTGTGCATCTTGAAACTCAAATCCCACAATATTCACATTGAAAACGCACTTCTACTTGGCCAAACAACTGAGAGTCGTACTGAATTCAAAATATTGCCCCGAAAAAGAGAGAAATCGACCCTACGTGATTCAGCTACGCAAGTCCATCAGCCCTATCGAACTCCGTATATCACATTTCCCCAATTTTCGCCAAATATTAGCAAAGACTTGGAACGAAAACTTTCAAACAGTGGAAAATGCAAACAACTGAACGGAACTTAAAATTGAAGCAAATGTAAAGAAATAAAGAGGAAAAGGGAGATACACGGCTTCGACGGCGCTCGGCGGCGATTGAGAAGCCAAATGCGACCAAGCAGAGAACCACCACTAGAATGTAGACCAACGTGGAACCCCTTCCTTCTCTCATCTTCTGCTTTAATCTTCACAAAACAACCACACAAGCATGCAGAACTGAAGAAGAAGAGAGAAATCTGAGATGCTACGACCTTCCCCTTCAGATCCAAACCCCAGAAGGCAGAGAAAGTATAATCTGGTAGAGTTTCACTGTGAACGCACCTCGAGTTGTACCACACTAAAAAAGCAGCCAACGCTCCTTTTTCTTGTAAAAGAAAATTCCTTTTTATGGCGCGTTGTATGACGCGACTGTATTTCTACAATCTCCGAGATGTTTGACTGGTGTCGTTTTTATTTGAAAAAATAACTTTAAATAATACAAACTATCTACCTTCAATCTAAAATAATACTTCCTCCGTTTCCGAAAGTTTGTCTTATATTTTTTTTGGGTATCTCGAAAAATTTGTTCACCTTTTCATCTTTCCTTTTATATCAATCTTTTCTTACAATATTACTCTCATCTACTTTTATATTTTACTCACCATTACCTAACAAAAAATCTACCTCTATAAATCTTTTTTAGTCTTTTTCTTTTTTTCTCTTTCTTCCTACTTTTACCCATCACTATCACATTGTCTTCCCTTCTCCCATTGGTTGCTTTTTCTTTTCCCTCTCCACATTAATTTATGTGCATTGGCTCATTTTGGACAAATTATCAGGAACGGAGGGAGTACCAATTTTTAAAATTATCAAAAAGTGTATAAACTATACACATATATACCAATTATAGTACAAGCTATTTTCCGTTTAAGTTTCCGATTAACTGATCGACGTGGCATCCCGGAGCAGTACAATGGGTGTTGCTGACTAAGATTTTATCTTATTTCTATTTTAAAAAAATATTTTTTATTCGTATGTGTGTTGGTCATCTTTTCAATACCCCCATCAAAGATCTTGCCCGTCGGCCGCCCCAATCGTGGTTGTTCCAGAGATGATGCATCATCAAAAGGTTGACGAGCAGCAACACCCAATCCCATCGACACAACCACCCACCGCCACCTTGTAATTTGATCGGTCATTTCCATAAATTTTGCACAACTTGGCAAATTACACGAAAATCCCACCACGAAAACATGAATCAACCAAGTAAAGGAGATAGTCACACATAAATTCATGAGATCTGCACACTAATTGCACAAAAATCAACAACATTGAAATCAATTTCAAAAGAAGAAAAATCAAGGGTTTACTATATTTGAAGGAGGGAGATATAAGCTAAGAGGGAAACAAAGCGGGTTTTGCATTTTAACTATTAGATTTGGCAAGGATGGGCTGAGCACCGGGAAGATTGAGCGGCGGACTGGTGGCACGTCGTTAGGGGGAGGCGGTAGATGAAGAGGCTAGGACGTGGAATCTGGAAAGAAAAGGTGAATCCATGGTGGTGGTGGCATCTGTTGAGACGAAGAGTAGTGGAGGGTGGTGACCGAGGAAGATCGGCGCGAGGTCGGAAAGCGACGAAGGGACGAAGTTGTTAGTGAAGGTCAACAATGGGGGAAATGGGAGATGGAGGAGAGAGGCAGGGAAGATTTTGGAAATATTAAAAATTAAAATAAAATTCTAGTAAGCAAATTTGCCAAATTGTCAACTATTCCGGTCTGCCACGTCAACTAGTTTACCGGAAATTGCATCGGAAAATGGCACGTACTATAATTGGTATATATGTATATAGTTTGTTTGGTAATTTTTAAAGTTGGTATTATTTTGGATTGGAAGTAGATAGTTTATATTATTTAAAGTTTTTTTATTTTTTATTTCTCTTAAATTCATGAAAGTAATATAATTGGGCCAGTTTAATCAGCCCAATATAATTGGGCCAGTTTAATCAGCCCACTAAAGCTCTGATTGAGTGCAGTTGTACAAAGGCTAAAAGTTTAATAGTAACATAATTACTTTCACCCATTTCATTTTTGAGTGATAATCATGGGAAGAAGAATTAGGGAAAGTTTGGCGCATACGAGTTGATGTTAATGTTGATGTTCGTTTAATGGTTAATGCTGATTTTACAAGTTAATTTTAGAAGTTGAAATTATTAGCTTATTTTTGTGAAAAATTATGTAGGTGATGAGGTAGACTAAATTGATTGAGACTGATTTTTTAAAAGAGGGATGTAAAATTACCAAAATGGATATATTTATAAATTTATAAAGAGAAGATTAATTTTTAAATCTTCCAAAATTAAATTAGTGAAGGGCAATCGAAGGAAATAAATTTCATAAGGCTGGATAAAGCTAGGAGAGGTAGATTAAATTTTGAGTGAAATATAAACTACCATCAACTCCCATAAGCTACAATAATCATCATCAACTCCCACTACCGAACAGATAATAACGACTTTATTTTTTTACCTTAAGCTTGAATAAAGTTGTATAAGGTCAAAATAAGGCCCGCCCAACAGACCCTTACTATCTTGTGAGGATTTTTTTTTTTTGCAAAATAAATTTAGGATTAGCGTTAAACCATTTGATTAATAATACCCGACCATGAATGATTCATGAATAATGTTGGCACAAGAGTGTCTATGCATGTCTAGTAGAGTTATTTCTTAAAACTAATTGGTAATAAAAGAAGTAATACATTAATCTTATATACGAAACATGGTTTAGTCTTAGCAGTTGATATGAGAATTTATCTCCACATCATATAAAATATATTTATTAGAAAATTTACTTTTGATGGTTCCAAGGGTTAATACACAAAAGTTGCATAAAGGTTAGCAACATCAAATTGTGTGATGAAATCACCGACACAGACAACTGGCAAGAAATTATTTTTAGAAGGAATGCGCCGATTGCATTAAGGCTAATTAGAGCATCTATTTTAGAAGAGAAAATCAACACAAAAGAGTGCAAGAATCAAAATAACATGTCAAGATTATTGTGTAATATTTCATATGTCCTTAAACTATATTTTAGGAAAAATCTTGTAAGATTACGTGGGATGTCATTTCCTTAACGGAATAGGAAATGATATCACACGAAATCACATCTTTGTGTGGAAATAATGCACTGTGTTAGGTTAGAAGTAAGACACTTGAGCATAACTTTGTATTCGTGTGAGAAATAAAGAAGACTTGTGCGTGGGATTCGTACAAGTGGTGTAGTTGAGAGTACTTAGGCATAGCGTGAGATTGAGAGTGTGAGGGATAAAGTAGAGCGTGATTCCAGGTTGTGGGATTCAACTTGTACATGGGAGAGCTTTGTAAATACTCAAGAAATCAATAGAGTGAGTCTAAGTACTTTTGGAATCCGGCCGATTGAGAACCTCGGAAGGTAATGGTTTTTCTCTAAGTAAATTAGTTGGTTTACAAGGAGTTTCAACTATACATCGTTGTGTCTTTAAAGTATTGGTATCGTTCCTTCCTCTTTGAATTATTCGTTGCGTATTTACTCAAAGTCTTTAACTTCGCATAGGAGTCGACAACTCGTTAAGTACTAATGTTCCTACATATCCAAACATTATACAAAACAATTTCAACATGGGAAATTGAATTCCTAGGAAATTATATATTTTTTGTGAGAAGTATATATTTTTTATTAAAAAAAGAAAGAAATGAGTTGGAGTTGCTGCAATTCTTGTATTTTATGTTTGTTAAGTCATCAAAAAAACTAGCTAGTTGTAGTTGCAAAACTAGTTGAAGTTGTAAAAATATCTATAAGAATAGATAGAGATTCAAAGACATATATAAAAACTAATCTGTATTTGGTAATGTTCAACTAATTTAGTGTGGTAAGTTGGTAATTTAAGATCACTTTATAGTAAGTTGCTTATTATTTAGGAAACAATAATTTTGTAAGCCATAAAACTACTAAAAACTCCTCCATAAGCTTTAAAATTAGATTTCTCAAAAAACTAATTTTATGATAGTAACTGGTTTTTATATGTCAAACAAACGGTGTTAAAAAAGTCGTTCTTGCTTCTTGGCGGTACTAGTTGGAAAACTCCAACTACTTTTTGGTACCCAACAAACATAGCCGTGGGAATTGCAGCTTTATAGGAACCATATTCCCACCATTTTTTATGAACCACATTGAAAATAATTAATACTACATCCTAAAAAAAATTTACTTCCTGAAAAGTGAATCAAACAAGGGGTAAGTCTAGCCTATCCGATTAAAAAAAACAATTCTAAGTTCTTTAAGAATGAAAACAATTACAGTAGAACCTCTCTAAATTAATACTCGATAAATTAATAAACTCTCTAAATTAATATTTTTCTCCGGTCCCGACTCGGGCCAGTGTAAAATTTAACAAATTTCGATAAGATAATAAGATAATATATTTTAAAAAAACCACTATACAAATATAAGGTCCCATTAATATCATAAATTAATAATTATATAAAAAGTTACATAGTCATAGCTAAGAAAATCTAATGAAATATGATTGTAGTGTTGTTTGTTTTTTCTTAGTTCTATTTGGAGCTCATCTCTAACTTTTCTTATTGGATCCAACATTTCTAGTGTTATTTTGAAAACAAATTTTGCAATGTCAACTATAATCATTCCTTGAGACTTCATCTCATGAACGAATTTTACAGTGTCTAAAACAATTTACTATTGCCTCTTGTTCAACATTAACTATCCAAGTCGAGACTACAAGATTGATAGCAGCCAAACATTAATCTTACATGGATCAGATTATCCCAACTCATAGCTTTCTAAAATCCTACAATAAAATCCTGTATAATAGTGCATTTTGAAAGCTCTTATTATAAAATCTCTTTAAATTAATAAATATTAATTTATCGGTTAATTAATATCTCTATAAAATAATAAAATATCATGGTCCCAACCATATTAATTTATAGAGGTTTTACTGTATAAGTTTTATGTACTAGTGAAAAGGATAATTGTTTTGGACAAAAATCGATCAAGGCCGATTTCTCTCTCTGTTATTCTTCCAACTTCGCCAACTTCTGTCAACTTTCTCGAACCTCTTCCACGTATGCGGTCACTTCCCTTGTTTCGTAGTAAATATCCCCGGGAAGTTATTAAGTTCGTGTCTTGACTAGTTCGAGAAGCATTAAAAGCTTATAACTCAATGTGTAACGTTTTGCAACTTAAAGAAGATATGTGTGTTAGCCTTGGGTGATTTTAGAGGGTAATTTTAAGGTCACTGGAGTGTAACCTTTCCGAGGAAAATCAGGTTACAGTTTCCATCAAGAAGATTTATCACATGCTTGCCAACTTGGGCTGCTTTTTCTTCGATGGGCTTCAAGCTATGTTCTTCTCGATGGGCTTGGTGGAATTGGGCTCAACAATAACTATATTTCTAAAGGGAAAGGTTGTGCGCAGTTATAGTTTGACATTTTCAAAGCATTTCATTTAGATATGATTCAAGATATATAGATGAAAGTAAAGAAATCGAGATCGAAATAAGAAGACATCACTCGCTCGATCTATTATATATGACAATTAATTAGTTTTGATACATAGATCATACATACTATGTTATATATAAACTTGCAACTTGTGAGATGAAGATAATTAAGCTAGATGGATGAAGAAGTTGGGGGAGTTAGAGAAGTTGGTCGGAATTCCTAAAGCCCCAGATGTCATCATACCCATCCCACACGTCACTATACAACATGGAGATGTAGGCCACGTCCCAGCTCGGAAACCACTCCCCTCCCCACCACATTTGCTCCTCCGCTGCCACCCACGACGTCATGCTCTCCACCTCCGCCGCCTCCGGATCCACCACCTCCGCCGCCGTATCCACCTTGGCGGCTGCGGCTGGCTCTTCGTGACCCAGTTCTCGGGCCTTCTTCCCCACCACACCATCACTGATAATATTAGCCGCACCACCACCACTCTTCCTCTTCTTCATATCTTTATGTATATCGATCAGTGTACGTATATGGTACGTACGGTGGATATATAATTGGCAGTTTTGTTTTACTTGTTGAGTTTGACGTTGAGAGAGCTTATAAAAGGGTCCGGTGTGTATAGTATATATATTAGCGGCTTCATGCTAAGGAAATGACCATTCTGCCCTTGCATTGGTAGAGATTAAAAATATGCGCGCGCCAACCATCATGGAATCATGGATGGCAGATTGGCAGGCCAACCATTTATTATTTTTATTTAATTCTAGGCAAGTTGGAAAGAGATAATTGGTCAAGTTGTTGCGACCTGAAAAAGTCCAATATTGCCCTATATTCGTTCCGTAGCGGCAACTCTCCATCGACTCCTTCAAATCTTCAACTTCAGGACTTGTTATTACAATTTGTCAACTTGACCTTGCTATAGTCTGTTCAAGGTTGATCATTCTATTGACAGTATTGGTCGACATCAATATTTTTCTATGTATTTTTATAAAATTCAGATTTCCCTAAATTTTTACATGTAACCTATCTTTTTGACTATTGAATAAGTCTCCTAGCTGTGGTACGGTGTGTTGTGTGTAAAAAGCTCTTCCACCTGTTTTTTATACGTGAATTACTACTCAGAATTAGGAGTGTTCAAGTGACTTTAAAAACCAATATATTAAGTTGGTCTAATGACGAAGTGGTACTAGACTCCTTAAGAGTTATCCAGGAGATTCGAAGTACCCGGTCCGAATGTAGAACGGTATTCGATCGATTGAACCGAACGAGCCAAAATGCAAGACCAGACCAAAAAAGTGTGACTTTAAAAATGTTGTTGTTTGAGGGTATTGTAATGCTTTATAATTAATGAGGGACAGGGACAATTTTTGCAACAAGTTTCAGTTTGTGGCCCTCTATGCAATAAAATTGGGTCCAGTCCAAAGTCGATCGTAACCAAAAATACATTATGGGATGAGTACGTAATATGAATGAATATCTGGTGTCGTGAGTCACGTGTGAGGGGTCACGTGTACGCTGCCGCTGTAAGTACACCTAAAAACAGACTATGGAGTTACATTGTCCGCAAAGGCCCAACGTATAGAATTAGGGCTGGGCAACGGTCCAAGACCGGACCGGACCGGGATCGACTTCTTCAAAAAAGTGGACCGAAGACCGGACCGGATATTCCCGGTCCCGGTCCGGTCCAGGTCTGGACCTGTTTTGGACCGAACTACTATTTTATCCATAAAATATATTATTTTTAATAAAAAAAGTTTTATTTAATTATAAAATATATTATTTTTGATACAAAATTATATATAATATCATATAAAAATTAAATTTGTATTTTTAACACTAATTTTATAAAATAATTATACATATTTTTAACATAAAATATATATATTTTTACCACTAATACAAAAAGTCGGTCCGGACCTGGACCGGACCGGACCGGACCGGGGACCGGCTCTTCATTTTTTGTGGACCGAGGACCGGACCGGATACCCCCCGGTCCGGTCCGGTCCCGGTCCGATCCACCCCGGTCCGATCTAAAAATCCGGTCCAGACCGGATTTTGCCCGGCCCTATATAGAATTAGAGTATACTCCGTATTTTATTGATTTTTTTTATTTAAATACGAAAGGTCGGCCAGTCATTTTCTATTTACCGACTTAAAAATATTGGAGTTGCTTTGCAGTTGGTTTCAGTCGGCAGAAATATCCATGTACCGTTGGCAAGATGCTTATTCAATTCTTCTGTGGGAGTGAATTGTTTTCACCGACCTATCATTATATTAATTATATCCGCATTCAATTTTTATACTAGTATTTGTTCCCCTTCTTTTTTTTTTTCTGGTCGAGAGTATTTGTTTCTTATATGCCGTGGATGATGTATTATAAATTTATAATGTGCGATGCAACTTTTCAATCTTTTTTTACAGGATAAGAATCTCCCCATAATAATACATATAGATCGACGATGGGGCCCGCATCACATCCTTATCAAGCGTATCAACTCTCTCAAGTCGGCAGCGCAGTGAACTCCCACTAGTCCACTACTACTAGGACGAGTAACCGCAAGTGACATGAGATGAAGCAATCATATACATCGCGCTGGTCCACCATAATACCGTATACCATGCGGCGCCGCTCCCACTTTCATTTTACAATTCTTCGTTCTACCATAAATCTTGGGAAATTGAACTCAAAACTCTTTGTATCTTTACAAATTTTGCGTCGTGGACCTCGTGGTACACCTTCTTCAATAACTCACTCAGTATTGAAAATTGTTTGCGGTCATGACACAATAAATATAATAATAATAAAAGAAGAGAGATAAGAGAAAAAGTAGGTAGAGGCTTTCGTTTTTTTAATTTCAGCTAAGGGTACACCAAACCTATATGATCCGGTTTAGGTTTGTATCACAGATGGGCTATTTTGTATGGGCTTTAGGTTATTGGGCTTAGGTAAAATCAAATGGGCTTACATTATGAATAAATAATGGTCCTAATCAATAATAGTATATGGGCCTTATATTTTTACTATCAGAAATAGTTTATGGGCTAATATAACATATAGTCCAAATTCATTAACATATATCATATATTTAGATCTATATTAAACTCAAGTACAATATCAAACTCGATGAAGAAAATCCAGATCTGAGAAATGGTGGAGCACTCGGGTAAGCGGTTGTCGTCGTCGGCTACGATGGACGAGGGGTCGATTCATGCTCTTATCCTCAAGCTGGTCGTCATCTTCGATCTCGTCGCTCACTCTGCTGTGGAGATATGGTGAAGAGGTGTTTGGAAAAAGGACACAAATCTGGTGTATTCATAATCGATGAAATCCCGGTATCATCCCCTTCATTCTCATGTGATAAATTTTGTAGTGAATGATTTTTTTTCTGTGAATTGAACAGTAGTTGTATTTGAATTCAATTTGATGATGTCTTCTAGCATATGAACGCGATTTTGAATTTATAATTGCCAAATGGTTTTTTTTGGATAGACTGTGTTTGGGGCTAATGAAATTGCAATTTTTCTGTTTTTTCTGGTACTTAAACAAGATAAAATACAAAAAGAAAGGAAACGAGAGAGAAAATCAGATGGATTAGGGTCAATTGATGAATCATGATTTGGTTGGATGTTTAAGCTGGTGGTCTTGATGAATTGAGTGAATACAGTTTGCAGTTTTGCAGTGTTAATGTCTTGTGCTTGATCACATCCTTTTTTGCCTTGTTGAAACATGATGAGGAAACAAATGCAACAAGAGAGTTATTAGTTGTAGTGATGATTTTGTATGTCATTGATGAGTAGTTTTTGTAACTCAAGTTTTAATAAATATGCAATCAAGTTTCATAGTTTTATTTGGTGTAGATCTCATGCAATGATATTAGTTTTTGTACCTCATGCTATGACATTGGTATGTATATGTTTACCATTGGCAAAAAATAAGTTTGACACTAACACATAATTGTCAACAAGAGTTAATTTCGTTTTAGTTTTCCTTACTTGATAATCATCTCAAGCACCAGAAATCAAAAGGTGTTGTTTGTGTTTGCCAAACACATGAAATCAAAAGACAATGCATCATAACATAGAAAATTAGAATCACAAGCAATATCCATCATAACATAAATTATAAACATACCAAATTAGTATCACACAAAAACCATCAAATTGTCTTCATCCCAACCACCAAAATCACCATCCCATCCACCATTGCTCAACCAAATATCCTCCCAGCAAAACCATAAAAAAAGAGTCTCCAGCCATCCAAACAACCATCAAAGTCTTCAAAACAACCTTCAAAGATATTAACAAAAGAACTTAAAACCGAAAACACCAACACCTTACCTTTTCCTCTTCAACATCTTCTTCTCCTTTGTGGCCTCCTCAAGCTCCAGCACCTCGTCCCTCATGTAAGCTCTCAAATACTTCTCCACTGCACGGTGCATGGCCTTCCTTTTCGCTGTTATCCTCCTTCCCGTGCTCTTGGAAATTTGGGAAGCATGGTGCAGGAGCTCTCGGACGTTGTAGGATTGCTTCTTCCTACCCAGACAGTAGGGGCATTGAAGGGAGCCATCTTTCCTCCTCAATTGATCAGTTCCTTGAACAAGATTGTAGTAAGGTCCGTCGGGCTTGTCAACGTAATCATCAATGTCTGAGTAATCTATGTTAGTGGATTCAGATTGAACGTCGTCGAGGTCTTCCCCTGCCTTGGACATCTCCTCTTGAGCCTGGGCCAACTTCTCCTGTGCCTGGGCCAGCTTCTCTTGTGCCCTAAGCATCTCCTCTTATGCCTGGGCCAGCTCTGCCTGTGCTTGGGCCAGATCCGCCCGTGTCTTCGACATCTAAACATTTGTGTGTACATCAAATTAGTAAAGCAGGGACTATAAAGAATGAAAGGTGTGCTATATGAACAAAATTAGTATTTTTTACAAATTAGTAATGAAAAAAAAGAGTGACATTTGACCCATATTTTCAAGAATTGACCAATAATTTGCTTATTTATCCAGTATATCAATAATTGACCCATATTTTTCTTATTTAGAAAAAAAACACCTTTCTTAGAATTTATAGAAACATTTGACCCATATTTCCCTTATTTACCCAATATATCAACAATTCTATACCATATATTTCTTATTTACCCAATATATCAACAATTCTATGCCATATTTTTCTTATTTACAAAAAAACACCTTTCTATGAATTTATACAAAAAATTGACCCATAATTTCATTTATTGCAACAAGTGGACCATACTTTCCTTATTTAGATGACAGTTGACCCGTGTTTTTATTTATAGCAACAAGGGGAGCATACTTTCCTTATTTAGACAACAAACATATCGATTTTATACTAAAGAAAATCAAGAAACCATATCCACATCCACTCACCATAAATGACAAATAGTATAGCCCTAGATCAGAGAAACAACATGCAAAGGAAGGATATTCACAAAACCCTAGATTTCAACCTTGTATCGTCTCCATTTCGAACTCAATCGACTACAAAGACCCAAACCCTAAACACAATCAATAAAGGACAGTCTCAATCGCCTAATGCAAATGAAGGATAGTCTCAATCGAATGATCAATTAAACCCTTTGGAACTCAATCGACTACAAAACCCAAACCCTAAACATAATCAATAAACAAAATCAACATCAACAGCCTCAAAGGACAACGATTTTAGACTAGATTTAAAACAAAATCGCATGCAACACATGAACATGCCAATTGATGTATTAAAGTCCCAAACCTAACCCAAATCATGCGTGTATAAAAACACAATCGATTCACACCACAAGGAAGATGAAGAAGAAATGGACCATGCCAAGAAGGGTTGAAGAGAGTACCTTATTTTCAAAAAAATGAAACTTGTGAGGGTTGAAGTCTTGAAGAGTTTATCCTTCTATCGCGTCTCAGACAACAGAGGAAGGAAGGCGGATAAAGTTGAAGAGAAGGAAGAAGGGAGGTGGATGAAGTTGAAGAAAAGTTGATGAGAAGTTGAAGTGACATGTCTCAGACAAGTACTCCCTCTCTCTTAACGCGGTTAATTTTTCGAATTTACTAAATTAATTATATGAAAATATTAACCGACGATTCCAATTACCACCCTAGTTATCCACAATATTGGGTTGGGCCCCCGTTTATACTAAAGCCCAATTATGCGGGCGGATTTTGAGAAACCGGGTTCGAATTAGGGTTTCCATAATAGAGCATATTAATATGTTGTTATGGTAACAAAATCTTTGGGTAAATTAATTTTAATAAATATTAATGATATTAATTTCTTAGGGAACATATAGAAGCTATTGATTTTTTTGTCAATGCTAAGTAAAGCCTTGTTTAATTAAATGCTTATTTTACCTACCACCTTGGTTAAAATAAATATAAACCCTAATCTTTATTAGTTTAGTATTTGAAATTTGGTACTTGCCATTATGATTTTTTTGGTAGAAAGTACTTACTGATTTTTTTTTCATGACTATTGAGGATCTATCTACCAATAACAAACCATAGTTTAGTATTCCAAATAGGTTAATTTATGCAATTTTAGGGTGATTTTAAGCACTTTAAGGAAGTTGTCACTATCATTCTATACCATATCTCTAATTTGAAACAAAGGAACCAAAGTAAATATATGAGTATTTAACCAAATTAAAAGATAGGATTTAAGGGGCTAACTTTAATTTCATTACGAAAAAACAAAGACAACAATATGCACTCCAAGAGTGCATTTAGGGAATGAAAAAAAAGAAGCACAACAACAACAAGACACATGTTGCCCCTAGCCAATGCAAGAATCCTACTCGAGATCGATCTTCGGTATTCCATCGTCATCAGTTGGGAGGCTCTTCTTCCTTCCAGACCTACGAGCCGATTTGGACCCGCTCGGAGGTGTAGATGCATCTAGTGGCATCAGTCGTTTTGGTGTCACCTGGCTTCCGAGTGCGGTAAATACTTGATGCTCTTGTTCGAAGAGCATCAGTAGATCCACCAAAGGTGGATCCTCCGCTAGGACCTTCCTCGTGTCAGCCGCAAACCCCTTGCGTAGAAGTCGAACATAGAACATCTTGGTTTGGATGGTCAGGTTGTTGGCTGTTGATTGCGCCTTGTCGAACATGGACAAGAGGCCAGTTTCAGGGATTGGAGTGGCGGGCACTTCTTCAAGAGCCTGGGTGGCGACAAGGGGGGTTCTTGGGCTCTTTTCCGACATTTTCGCTTTGTGGTAGTTGAGGGTTGAAGACAAGTGATAGTGGAGGATTCTAAATGAGGTGTATTTATAATAAAGCGTTTAGTATAATGTGGGAAATTTAAATCATCCAATACAAAATTAATCTTGTGGTTCCGAGGCATTGATTGCACCGTTTAAAAAAAAACAGGATATTTATGTAACACCCCTATTTTACAACATTGGGTATTACCGCCAGTGACCTCGGACTTTACCGTCCAAAGTCACCCAAGGCTTTTAGAATGATATAGAACAATTAAAATGCGGAATAAAAACATAATACATAATGAGAAAAGGTGCTCCCAAGGGAGACTTGGTTCTTACAAAACATCTTACATTGTTTTCAAATCTAAAGTTTTTTAGAATTGAATTGCAAAACCTGCTTGTCCTTGAAAAACATAACGAAACTAAAGCAAAATGATTGAAAGGTACATCTTGAAAATCCTTGTTCTTCCTTCGTCTTCACTTCACTTCACGCCTTGTTGGGATTTCTAGATTCTGACATAATTCGCGAGGGGCGATAGAATGCCAAGCAAACATGCGGAAAAGAAGAATTAGTCTAAGAGACTAAGCAAGCGGGAATGGAACTTCCCGAGGGTATTTTGGTAATTTCAAGTATTATCAAAAGAGATATTAGGGTTGTGTTTACGATGGGCTATACGATAAGGCTTGTTCATGTGGAGCTTTAGTGGTTCAAAGGAGAGTATATCTTAAACGAAGATAACTCGATAAGCGACAGAAGAGCTACTAGATTGTAGACTTCTTTGGAGTAGAAAGTATGTTGGGAACGATATACTAATCTATACGAGTCAAAAACCTCTCGCGCCTTGAGCGCGCCGAGAGCCGAATCGATCATTTGAGACCGGTCCGGTGTTGGTGTCTTAATTTGTGCATAGGGCACTTATCTTCTTTAGTGACAAAAAGACGTTCGATTCATTTATGATTTTTGAATAGATAGTGGTGGGACACGGATAATCCGAGCCACCCCAAGGAAAAACTCCGTTTCCCGGCACTTTGCAGAGTGCACTCATCCCTCCTTGCAATCGAAGCGGATGGAGATCATGATCCCGAAAGTCGTACTTCAAACACGTAGGCACTTACGACTTAGTAAGGTGATATAGAGGCGTCGGCTATTCCGCGCCCCTCACTAGTTCGTTCGACGTTGATCTATGAGCGAGATCGCAAACAATCAAGATAACAATTACACTAGCATAATAATTCTAACATAGGAATGTAAAACGTACTATGCTAACAATAGTCGTTATTTCTAGCAATCGATATTTCCTAGGTTCATTTTTATTTAAGCATACACGTTGTTCCCAACATCGAGAATGTTCACGGAATGAAATATAAAGGTCACAAGGGGAAATTCCACTTGCCTTAGCTTACAAGCGTATACTATCGAGTCTTGACGGAATATTTGGTTCGCAACTTCGAGCACGAATCCCGACCTAATGTCACGGAATTTACGAGCGGATTTTAAATACGGATTCTTCTTAGCTTGAAATCTCTCTTATAATACTTCTATAAGAGAAGCGGAATTCTAGATTGTTATTGTAATAATCTAGAGATTATTCAAAATAATAATATTCCTTCATTATTATTTTGGTTTTGTAATATCCCTTTTTATTCCATAAAAATCTATTTAGTAATATTTAAAATAATCCTTTTATACTATAAGGCTTATAAAATATCTTTGATCATAGACCGTATTATCATCATGTATTGTAAAAACATAATCATAACTTATAAATATCTTACTTCATATTTATAATTCATTATTAAAATATTTGTACTTTATAAAATAATATATTTTCTATATCTAAAGGGTTTCTTTCCTTACAAGTGAACCTCATGCTATAATATCATAGATTCTTTATAAGGTCATACTTCTCATATATAATCTAGACTTATGTTTTGCAATAGTTCTCTACACTTTGGAGATTTATCAAAATAATATTCTTCTCCTATGTGACTTTAGTAATATAGTTATTAATAATAAAATCAATATTTAACTATAGTTCATGACTACTAGTTTTGAAACAATAATACTTTCGTAAGATCTCTCTACAATTTTATTATTATAGTATGTCATAAGTATTCTAACATCCTCACCGTCTATTATAACTAATATCATAACCCAACCTAGTTTACTTTATAGTCATACCTATACATAAATATTAATAAAAGTTCCTATTTGTAATAACTCTACATTTAGGGATAAGCTATTTTATATCTTATTAAATAATGAATTTGTTGAATGAACCTAGCATCATTATTATTAAAATCATATAATAGGATGTCATCTATAATCTTAGACATGCAACCATTCAAATCTTCTAAAATTCTTATCTTCTTTCTTTATAAAGATGATAGCATTATCTTACTAATTTTATATGCTATAATTATTTTATAAGAACTACCTATATTATGTAAGGCGCATGCTTACAATAAATACCATAAAAAAGTAGCTATTTGTCTTATAAGCTTAGGTTACCATATTTTATTATTAAAATTATATATATGGCAATTCTCTACACCTAGAGCTATGGCAATAATAATTTATCATTATTTGATTTTATATATCTTCCACTTCTCTATAACTAGGGACATGCAATATCATTATCTTATATAAATCTTATTTCCTTATAAAGGTGATATTTTTAATATTAAAACTACATTTCATATGCTAGTAAGTTTATACAAATACTCTTTATAAGAATCCTTTACTATTATGAAAATAGCATGTCTTGCATAATATTGAAATACAATATAATTTAAGTATTCTAGTAGGACACAAATTATCATAGTAATTAGATTTGTTTCTCTACTTCAACAAACAAGATCTACTTAATAAATTTAATAGATTTAATTTTAAACTAACTTATTTATTCTACTCATTAAAATACATAAATCAATTTAATAAAAATAAAGGTGTAGAATTATACTTTTCTTGCTTTTGTATTATGGAACACATGAGAAGGCGGGGGAGAGGATGGCCGGCGGTCTCGGGCGGCGGAACCAGGGACGGACGGCGGCGCGAGGACTCGGTGGCACCGGCGGGTCTCGGCAGCGGGCTGGTGGTCCGGCGGTGGCTCCAAGGGGAAGAAGAGGAATTTTGATGGTGTTTTTGTGGTATTTTGGTGGAGGATTGGAACTTGATTGTGGCTAATTTTTTGGAATCTTGAGAGCAATTTGCAAGAAGGAGAAGAGAAGGATGAATGTGTGGGTGTTAGGAGAAGATGGAGGCCCTTTTTATAGGCCAAGGGGAGGAAGGGAGTGATCCATGGCATGGTGGTTGCACCAATGGAGGAGGAGGAGGTGTTCTTCCATTGGTCAAATGTGTGCTTCTTCAAGGGTGATGGAGGGTGATGTAATCAAGGGTGTCTTGCAAGCTAAGGAGAAGGAAGAGAAGCTTCCATGGGCATGCAATGGTGAAGTGTCAAATCAAGTTGACTTGTTTGAAGAAGAAGACTAAAAAGTTGATGTAAAATTTAAAGGGTGGGGTAAATGAGTAAGAAAGTTCACTTGGTCTAGCGGAAATTATGGGGGGCGTGTGGTTTGAGTTTGCAAGAGGTCTCGAGTTCAACTCCCGGCTCTTGCATTCTTTTTACAAAGCTTCTAAAATGGATTCTTAGGCCTTTGTGTAATCTATGTTAGGAAATAAATTAAATTTCTAAAGGACCTTATTTTTATCTAATGCTCTTTTTATTAATTTACCTCACTTTATTAATCTATGCCTCTCAAGTTATTTTATTGAATTTTCATCTACTTTAATTTTCTTGATAATTTCTTTCAAAAGAAAATAGTAGACGTTAATTTGATATTTAGAAATTCTCCTTTTTAATTAGAGAAAATAATTGATAATAAATATTATATTATAAAAAGCTTGGAATATCGCGGATATTACAATAGTACCCCCTTAAAATTAGTTTCGTCCCCGAAACTAGGAAAGACTTAGGGCGGTAAAAGGTTATCACGGAAAGCTCCTAACGCTCACATCCGTGAGGAAACAAGAAAAGGTCTAGTACCCCCTTAAAGAACATTTCGTTCTTTAGTTTTGATGACTGTACAAGTAGAAGGATTTTTATTGTACCTTTATCTTAAGGAATCGTCAAGTTAGAAATCCTTAAGAAGATTCCCACATTTGAGCTTATGCAGCTTAATTGGAATCAAGGGATAGGATTGGAAATCCGATTGGTCTGGCTAGCGAAGTAGGCCAATGGTTTTATTCAAAAGCTTGGGTCAACCCTACGGAAGTTTTGGGTTGATTTTTCCAACATAAAAGTCGGACTGCTTATAGAATAAGCATCCTAATTGGAACGAGTGTTTTTGTGCTTCAAGGAAGCGAGTATAAACGAATAATCCATTCTATACTTCTAGAATAGAGTCGTTGCGGAAGAATCCTTTTAAGATGGATGTTTGACAACTGTCGATATGGAATCGAAGTTTCGAATATGTAAGGGCCATGCCTTAGAAGAAGAATTTCGATTTATGTTTCCTAACGAAGTTACTATTGGGATAAGGGATGGTTATTTTCCAAGAGGGAGTAACCATCGTTACGATGTCGTATTCGGATATATTTTATACTATCGAAGAATGGTTCGAGCGTCCCTTTATATTCTGTTTTACAGTATAACAAAAAATGTAGTTTTTCCTAAGCAAGGTCAAACTCGAGAGACTGCGTGGTTAATTCCACCAATGTGATCAGTATCGGGGAACTATATCCAATACAATCGCTTCAAGTGCATATCTTTATGGGAATAAGACCTGAAATTCTACCTCAACCACGTGGCCAAGGTGGGAGGTAAAAGTTCATCCTTATTCTCCACCATGAATCTATACCGAATATTTGATTTTATAGTTTCCTATTTCATTTTGGCATAAAAGTAGATTTTTAGGCGAACTTAGTCATGCAGTGAATATGTCGTAAAGTTAAATCAGGGCTTAGCTCGAACTTTCTCCTCTATTAAGTTCGTGATGGAACGCGGTCTTTGGTTTGATACGCAAGGATATAATATGATAACCAAAATCATAATATAAATTTCAAAATGGGACACCCCTACGAGGAAGAGTGTCACCGATAGGGTTCGACATTTCAACTACTGTTGCGATATAAAAGTGCCTTAAGGGAAAAACTAATATGATTACGAAGGTTAAACTCGGATAGGAAGATAGTTACTGAACTCACACTATGAAGATGCTACGGGGTCTAGTACCCCCTTAAAAAGATAATACTAATGGTACTTAAGAAGGCATTAACTGGGAAAAACGCCTCTGCATATCATGCTCGGTTTCCCAGGTTTGACCCATGTTGTACCTTCATTGTCATCCTTGGACCAAAGTACTCGTACTAAAGGTACTTCTTTGTTGCGTAGCTGCTTTACCCGGTGCTCTACTATTTTGAGAGGTCTCTTCTTATAAGTGACATCCGACCGGATTTCGACGTCGTCGAAATTGATTACGTGGGATTCGGCGGCACAAACTTCCTAGAGGTGACACGTGGAACATGTTATGAATGGGGTGAGTTGACGGTGGTAAGGCAACTCGATAAGCTAGATTGCCGACTCTTTCTAGGATTACAAAGGGTCCTATATAACGAGGGTTAAGTTTGCCTCGCTTTTTGAAGCGGAACACGCCTTTCGAGGGCGATATCTTGACAAGACCTTGTCTCCTACTATGAACTTGATGTCTTGTCTCTTCAGGTCTGCATATGAATTTTGTCGACTCTGAGCAGTCAACATTCTTTGACGGATGAGAGCAACCTCAGAGGCAGTTCTTTCCACTAGTTCCGGTCCGAGAAGTATCTTGTCGGCGTTGTCGTCCCAGAAGATCGGAGAACAACATTTCCGACCGTACAAGGCCTCGGAGGGAGCCATCTTGATGGTGGAATGCCAATTTGTTGTTGCAGGTGAAATCTATACGATTCAGGCTGTCATCTCAACTCGTTGTGCGGTCTAGCGCACAGGCTCGAAGCATATTTTCAAGGGCTTGGATGGTCCTTTTCCAATTGACCATCGGTTTGTGGATGGAAAGCTTTGCTAAACTTCAGTTCGGTGCCCATGGCCTTAAGTAATTCTTTCCAGAAGGAGGCCAGGAAACGACCGTCTCGATCGGAGATATTTGTCTTCGGGGTTCCCTGGAGGCGGACTATTTCCTTGATGAAATCCTTTTTCTCCTGAGTCTTTTGTGCTCGATTTTTACTTTCTTTCTTTCTGACAAACTAAGCAATTGGATATGAACTCTGCGACATCTTTTTTCATGTTTGGCCACCAGAGGTTTCTTCGTACATCTTTGTACATCTTACTTGCTCCTGGGTGTATAGAATGGCATATGCGTGGGCTTCTTTCAGGATGATCTTTCGAAGTTCGTCCTCTGTTGGCACACAAATCCGATTTTGGAACCAAAAGGAAACCGTCATCTTGAATGACGAACCTAGGTGCTTGTCTTCTTGCACCTCACCACTGATCCTGATTAGCATGATGTCATATATTTGCTTCTTTCTGATTTCGGCTAACAGGTCGGAATGGATTTCCATGGTGTTTGGACAACCTTGTTGACTTCCAAACCAGACCTCGAGGCCTTCTCTTATCAGTTCTTGTTGGAGTTTTGGCTGAACTGTTAGCATTGCGATTAAGCCCTCTTGGTGTGTCTTACGACTGAGAGTGTTGGCTACGACGTTAGCTTTGTTTGGGTGGTAGATCTTGGAGAACCCTTTGATGAACCTTCGGTCGTACCCTGCAAGTCCTAGGAAGCTACGAATTTCTTTTACATTCTTTGGTTGCTTCCACTCTGAGACTGCTTCCATTATCTTTGGGTCTACCATAACTCCGTCTTTGTTGATGACGTGACCTAAGAAAGTCACTTCTTTAAGCCATAAGTCACACTTGGACAATTTGGCGTAAAGTTGGTTGTGCCTTAAAATCTGTAACACAGTTCGGAGATGTTCTTCATGTTCAGCCGGATTTCCGGAGTAGATCAGAATGTCGTCGATAAAGACGATGACAAACTTGTCAAGGTATTCATGGAAGAATCGGTGCATCAAGTCTATGAACTCCGCAGGTGCATTGGTCAAACTAGATGGCATTACTACAAACTCGTAGTGCCCATAGCGGGTGCGGAAAGCGGTCTTCGGAAAGTCCTCCTCGCGGATCCGAAGTTGATGATACTCTTGTCTTAGGTCAATATTTGAGAAGACTTTTGCACCTTGAAGTTGATCTAAGGGTCGTTTATCCTTGGAAGAGGATATTTGTGTCTTGACGACGACTTTATTCAACTCTCTGTAGTCGATGCATACACGACAAGTCTCATCCTTCTTCTTTAAAACGAGCATCGATGCTCCCCAAGGCGAAGCACTTGGCCGAATGAAACCCTTCTCAAGCAGCTCTTCGAGTTGACTCTTGAGTTCTTTCATTACTAGCGGGGCCATTCCGTAGGGTGTCTTGGGGATTGGCGTGGTTCCTGGCTCGAGGCTTATTGAAAACTCGACTTCTTGTCGGGGAGGTAATCTAGGGAGTTCTTCTGGGAAGACGTCGGGGAATTTTCTGGCTACCGGAATCTCTTGAATATCCACGACCTTCTTCCCTGTCGACTCGAGGTAACTAAGATACCCAACATAACCTTGTCGGAGTAGCTTCCCGGACTTCTTGGCGTTGATCACCTTTCCGGCCATTTTCTTCTTCTCGTTTTCCCTTGAATTTACATATGTGCTTCCCTTCTAAGTTGATGGTTACGGTTTATCGCTCCATGACGAGACAGCCAATCTCTTCCGAGAATGATGTCATAGGGATCCATGTCCAAAATATCTTGGTCCTATCAACTTCTTTTCTGACTTCATTTGTCACCGTGTTGACTTATCAAAATCGAGGCGAAGAAAACTCCATGACGTGGTTTTCGCATAGCTTTATTATGGTTGGCTTAATCGGTTGACAAAATCAAATATCATGCCAAGCTTCCATATGTTAGTTGAGCAAATCCTAACTGCTTGTCGGTACGTCGGATTAGTATATCTTTCATTGGTCGGAAATCTCTTCCACTCCTTTATTGATAGATCATTGTTTGTCCCTCCCATATTTCTCGATAATCTGTTTCGAGATCGGGTTACGTAGAGACATGTTAGATCTTTAGTCGACTAAGCCTTCCTTGGTGTCCTCTTTGGAAATTTCTATCTTCTCGTGAGTCACTGGCTTAGTAATTTTGGCTCTTATGGAAACGTAAATCTTACCTTTAGTTGGCGTGACTTCTTGTAATTCCTTATGAGCATGAATTTATCTTTTGGTAGAACCTTTTTCTGAAAATGGCTAATAATCGACATTCATATAGAATATCCGTAATTCTATATATTTAAGAAAGATATAGTTGTTTTTGTTGCCAAGTATAGGCAAGGGATGACGCGTAAGTTTAGAGAAGAGAGGAAAAATTTATTAGAACTTGTATGGAAACTGATTACAAAAGCTCTACATAAGAAGCCATTACACTAAGGGACGGGAAAGAAACAATGTCGACTCGACCTTTCAAAGACAAAACGAAAGTCGAGAGGAGCGGACTAGCTCCCTCCTTTACAACGAGAAGATACAATTAACACAAAGCCTAGGGACGGTTGGGGTAACTATACTTATCGAGGAAATGATCGTCAAAGAGATTCTCATCAAGAATCCCGCTCTCATTGCCCAATACTAAGTTGGCTTGTTCAATCTGCCGGAGGCGATACGCACTCCTTGCGTGAAGTTTGCTTAGTCGGACTTCGACTTGAAACAATTCGTCTTACTCGGCCATTTGTCTGTTTAGCCAACCTTCTTTGCGCTTCTCTATGAGGTTATAGTTCATGTAACGGGTTCGTCTTGGACGGACGCCTTCAGGGGGAAGAACATCCACATTCTGGTAGGACTTTATTTCTTCCGACCCTACCCCCTTATGTTGGAGGAGATCATCGTAATCTGGTTGGCGAATCCTCGTTGGGTTTGGGTCGCTGATTGGAGATGGGTTTCTTGCTTGATCTTTTGCTTGGTGATGGGATGACTCTCCCTGAGTCCAATTAGCCCATACACCTACTTGATAGGTCATTGGAACCTGACTTGTGATTTGGTGATGCGGAGTCTCCGTCATGTGTCCCCATGGATGATATCCCGAGAATTCTCGCTTAGTGATTTCCTGACTTGATTGGTCATGAAGGGAGTTATTAACTCCCGCCCAAGGTATGCGTCTTCATGGTTTTCCTCCTCGAGATTCACCTCGGGCGCATTTTCATGTATCTCCTCTTGTAGTGCTAGTTCGGGGTTGTCCTCGGGGTATCCATTTGGCAAAAACGGCCATTGAGCGAAAGCCTCATCAAGCTCTTGAGCGGCCTTTTTGGCTTCTTCCCCGATTCGGGTTTGGCTTCTAGTGAGAACCATTTCTGTAAGGGAGAAGGCGTTTATATAGAATATCCTTTGAGTCTCCGTCATGTGTCCCCATGGATGATATCCCGAGAATTCTCGCTTAGTGATTTCCTGACTTGATTGGTCATGAAGGGAGTTATTAACTCCCGCCCAAGGTATGCGTCTTCATGGTTTTCCTCCTCGAGATTCACCTCGGACGCATTTTCATGTATCTCCTCTTGTAGTGCTAGTTCGGGGTTGTCCTCGGGGTATCCATTTGGCAAAAACGGCCATTGAGCGAAAGCCTCATCAAGCTCTTGAGCGGCCTTTTTGGCTTCTTCCCCGATTCGGGTTTGGCTTCTAGTGAGAACCATTTCTGTAGGGGAGAAGGCGTTTATATAGAATATCCTTTGATTCTATAAGGCGAAGACATGTTGAAGGAAGTTGAGGTTTTGAAAATTACTAAAACAAAGTTTTATTTAATACTTTTCATTATCTTGATCCTATTAAAGGTCTTAAGATTTTTCTCTTAGAACATGTGACTTTAGGAAGTAAGTTTTGGAATTACTAACAAGTTTCCTAGGGTGAAGGTATAAGGTTCTAGTTATAGGTTTCCTAAAGGAACGCTTACATTCTTGATAAGTTGAAAAGTTCATACCACATAAGTTTTTCAAAAGATAGAAAAGATTTTGAGAAAAAGTTAGTTAGTTCTAGAACTAAGTATTTGCTATTTAAGGTTTCTAATATTTTCGGAAAATATTTTCTTAGCTAAGAATTTGAAATTGGAAAGGTACTATTCCTAGGTTTTTTTTAAAAGAGTAAAGAAGGAAATCTTCTAAAATTGGAAGTCCTAAATAGTGGAAGTAAAAGTTAAGGTTTTAAAAGTTCTCGGTTTTCGAAAATTCTTGGTTTTAAAACTTTTTGGTTTTAAAACAAAAACATTTAGCTCTGATACCACAATTGTAACACCCCTATTTTACAACATTGGGTATTACCGCCAGTGACCTCGGACTTTACCGTCCAAAGTCACCCAAGGCTTTTAGAATGATATAGATCAATTAAAATGCGGAATAAAAACATAATACATAATGAGAAAAGGTGCTCCCAAGGGAGACTTGGTTCTTACAAAACATCTTACATTGTTTTCAAATCTAAAGTTGTTTGGAATTGAATTGCAAAACCTGCTTGTCCTTGAAACATAACGAAACTAAAGCAAAATGATTGAAACGTACATCTTGAAAATCCTTGTTCTTCCTTCGTCTTCACTTCACTTCACGCCTTGTTGGGATTCCTAGATTCTGACATAATTCGTGAGGGGCGATAGAATGCCAAGCAAACATGCGGAAAAGAAGAATTAGTCTAAGAGACTAAGCAAGCGGGAATGGAACTTCCCGAGGGTATTTTGGTAATTTCAAGTATTATCAAAAGAGATATTAGGGTTGTGTTTACGATGGGCTATACGATAAGGCTTGTTCATGTGGAGCTTTAGTGGTTCAAAGGAGAGTATATCTTAAACGAAGATAACTCGATAAGCGACAGAAGAGCTACTAGATTGTAGACTTCTTTGGAGTAGAAAGTATGTTGGGAACGATATACTAATCTATACGAGTCAAAAACCTCTCGCGCCTTGAGCGGGCCGAGAGCCGGATCGATCATTTGAGACCGGTCCGGTGTTGGTGTCTTAATTTGTGCATAGGGCACTTATCTTCTTTAGTGACAAAAAGACGTTCGATTCATTTATGATTTTTGAATAGATAGTGGTGGGACACGGATAATCCGAGCCACCCCAGGGAAAAACTCCGTTTCCCGGCACTTTGCAGAGTGCACTCATCCCTCCTTGCAATCGGAGAGGATGGAGATCATGATCCCGAAAGTCGTACTTCAAACACGTAGGCACTTACGACTTAGTAAGGTGATATAGAGGCGTCGGCTATTCCGCGCCCCTCACTAGTTCGTTCGACGTTGATCTATGAGCGAGATCGCAAACAATCAAGATAACAATTACACTAGCATAATAATCCTAACATAGGAATGTAAAGCGTACTATGCTAACAATAGTCGTTATTTCTAGCAATCGATATTTCCTAGGTTCATTTTTATTTAAGCATACACGTTGTTCCCAACATCGAGAATGTTCACGAAATGAAATATAAAGGTCACAAGGGGAAATTCCACTTGCCTTAGCTTACAAGCGTATACTATCGAGTCTTGACGGAATATTTGGTTCGCAACTTCGAGCACGAATCCCGACCTAATGACACGGAATTTACGAGCGGATTTTAAATACGGATTCTTCTTAGCTTGAAATCTCTCTTATAATACTTCTATAAGAGAAGCGGAATTCTAAATTATTATTGTAATAATCTAGAGATTATTCAAAATAATAATATTCCTTCATTATTATTTTGGTTTTATAATATCCCTTTTTATTCCATAAAAATCTATTTAGTAATATTTAAATAATCCTTTTATACTATAAGGCTTATAAAATATCTTTGATCATAGACCGTATTATCATCATGTATTGTAAAAACATAATCATAACTTATAAATATCTTACTTCATATTTATAATTCATTATTAATATATTTGTACTTTATAAAATAATATATTTTCTATATCTAAAGGGTTTCTTTCCTTACAAGTGAACCTCATGCTATAATATCATAGATTCTTTATAAGGTCATACTTCTCATATATAATCTAGACTTATGTTTTGCAATAGTTCTCTACACTTTGGAGATTTATCAAAATAATATTCTTCTCCTATGTGACTTTAGTAATATAGTTATTAATAATAAAATCAATATTTAACTATAGTTCATGACTACTAGTTTTGAAACAATAATACTTTCGTAAGATCTCTCTACAATTTTATTATTATAGTATGTCATAAGTATTCTAACATCCTCATCGTCTATTATAACTAATATCATAACCCAACCTAGTTTACTTTATAGTCATACCTATACATAAATATTAATAAAAATTCCTATTTGTAATAACTCTACATTTAGAGATAAGCTATTTTATATCTTATTAAATAATGAATTTATTGAATGAACCTAGCATCATTATTATTAAAATCATATAATAGGATGTCATCTATAATCTTAGACATGCAACCATTCAAATCTTCTAAAATTCTTATCTTCTTTCTTTATAAAGATGATAGCGTTATCTTACTAATTTTATATGCTATAATTATTTTATAAGAACTACCTATATTATGTAAGGCGCATGCTTACAATAAATACCATAAAAAAAGTAGCTATTTGTCTTATAAGCTTAGGTTACCATATTTTATTATTAAAATTATATATATGGCAATTCTCTACACCTAGAGCTATGGCAATAATAATTTATCGTTATTTGATTTTATATATCTTCCACTTCTCTATAACTAGGGACATGCAATATCAGTATCTTATATAAATCTTATTTCCTTATAAAGGTGATATTTTTAATATTAAAACTACATTTCATATGCTAGTAAGTTTATACAAATACTTTTTATAAGAATCCTTTACTATTATGAAATTAGCACGTCTTCCATAATATTGAAATACAATATAATTTAAGTATTCTAGTAGGACACAAATTATCATAGTAATTAGATTTGTCTCTCTACTTCAACTAACAAGATCTACTTAATAAATTTAATAGATTTAATTTTAAACTAACTTATTTATTCTACTCATTAAAATACATAAATCAATTTAATAAAAATAAGGGTGTAGAATTATACTTTTCTTGCTTTTGTATTATGGAACACATGAGAAGGCGGGGGAGAGGATGGCCGGCGGTCTCGGGCGGCGCAACCAGGGACGGGCGGCGGCGCGAGGACTCGGTGGCACTGGCGGGTCTCGGCAGCGGGCTGGTGGTCCGATCGGGGCTCCAAGGTGGTCCGGCGGTGGCTCCAAGGGGAAGAAGAGGAATTTTGATGGTGTTTTTGTGGTATTTTGGTGGAGGATTGGAACTTGATTGTGGCTGATTTTTGGGAATCTTGAGAGCAATTTGCAAGAAGGAGAAGAGAAGGATGAATGTGTGGGTGTTAGGAGAAGATGGAGGCCCTTTTTATAGGCCAAGGGGAGGAAGGGAGTGATCCATGGCATGGTGGTTGCACCAATGGAGGAGGAGGAGGTGTTCTTCCATTGGTCAAATGTGTGCTTCTTCAAGGGTGATGGAGGGTGATGTAATCAAGGGTGTCTTGCAAGCTAAGGAGAAGGAAGAGAAGCTTCCATGGGCATGCAATAGGGAAGTGTCAAATCAAGTTGACTTGTTTGAAGAAGAAGACTAAAAAATTGATGTAAAATTTAAAGGGTGGGGTAAATGAGTAAGAAAGTTCACTTGGTCTAGCGGAAATTATGGGGGGCGTGTGGTTTGAGTTTGCAAGAGGTCTCGGGTTCAACTCCCGGCTCTTGCATTCTTTTTACAAAGCTTCTAAAATGGATTCTTTGGCCTTTGTGTAATCTATGTTAGGAAATAAATTAAATTTCTAAAGGACCTTATTTTTATCTAATGCTCTTTTTATTAATTTACCTCACTTTATTAATCTATGCCTCTCAAGTTATTTTATTGAATTTTCATCTACTTTAATTTTCTTGATAATTTCTTTCAAAAGAAAATAGTAGACGTTAATTTGATATTTGGAAATTCTCCTTTTTAATTAGAGAAAATAATTGATAATAAATATTATATTATAAAAAGCTTGGAATATCGCGGATATTACAATTTTATTAAAAAAAACATGCTACAAAGGTGGATTCGAAAGGTTTTTGACGATTTGGTTTATAAGGCAATAATTTAAGAGTACCCATAATTTAGTAGGGATTTTATCAATTCAAAATCAAGATATGTTATCTAGGGGATATATATGTAACATTCCAAACACATGCATCGTTCAAATTTACATATAGTTATATTTTCGTCATAGAAGACTTTATGATTTATATAAAGTCTTTTTTTGAGTAAATCGTAAACAATTATTTATTTTTTCGATTAAATGATATAAAAATTATTATTAGGGAACATTCAAATAAGTAAAATATATGCATTCAAAATAATGTAACACTACTAGTAAGTATATAAAAAAACATGTATGTATTTCGAAAAAAATACGAGTATAAGATACTTAAAATAGGAGGGTTAGGGTTTAGGGTATCTTATACCCTAAATGAATATATCGCTTTCCTATAAGAATGAACGACTCTAAATGAATGTAACACTTTGTTATAAGAATGAACGATTCTAAATGAATGTAACACTTTGTTATAAGAATGACCGATTCTAAATGAATGTAACACTTTGTTATAAGCATGATCGATTCTAAAGGAATATATCGCTTTCCTATAAGAATGAACGACTTTAAATGAATGTAACACATTGTTATATGAATGAACGATTCTAAATGAATGTAATACTTTGTTATAAGAATGACCGATTCTAAATGAATGTAACACTTTGTTATAAGCATGATCGATTCTAAAGGAATATATCACTTTACTATAAGAATGAACGACTCTAAATGAATGTAACACTTTGTTATAAGAATGATCGATTCTAAATGAATGTAACACTTTCTTATGAGAATAATCAAATTCAAAGGAATAAATCGCTTTCTTATAGAGTGTAACAATCTATTCCATTAAACCCTAAACCCTAAACCCTAAAATTGATATAGAGTGTAACAATCTATTCGAAATGAATGTAACACTTTGTTATAAGAATGATCAATTATTAATGAATGTAAGACTTTGTTATAAGAATGATCGATCGAAAGGAATATAACACTTTCTTATGGAATGATCGAATTGAAATGAATACAAAACTTTCTTATAGAATGATTCTAAAGGAATATTCCATTAATCCCTAAACCCTAAACCGCAAACCCTAAACCCTAAACCCTAAACAACCTGATCTAGAGTGCAACGATCTATTCTAAATAAATGTAACACTTTGTTATAATTAAGAATGATCAAATTGAAAGGAATATAACACTTTCTTATAAGAATGATCGAAACGAGAGGAATGTATCGTTTCTAGAGTGTAACGATTTCATATAAGAATGATCAATTCTATGGTGTAACGATTTCACATAAGATCATAGAATGCCCCCTAATTCATCAATTGTTATTATAATGAATTGTTTGGAACATTTAAATTAATATTGTTGTATTTATTCAATTAAATCAAATGCTTCGACTTCATTATAAAACAAAAAAATGTTCGTATAAAAATCGATTGCCAATGCGGCACAATTGGTCCAGGTACGCGCATATGCTAGTCAGGTCAATGGTTTGAAACGGGGCGATTGAAAGCCACCCCTTTTTTATTTTTTTTCTCTCTTGAGAACTTATACGGAGTATTTCTCAATCAACAATGAGATACACCAAATCCAAAGAGCGTTAATTGCAATAGTGACTACACGGATCTGGGAAATTTAAATCGGATTTAAATAGTAATTAATTTCAATTGGGCATTCAATTAACGAAGCAATTATTGCACTGTTTTAATGCAGTTGAGGTTGATGACGTTTATGTTGGTAAGGCAAAACGTATTTTTTTTAGCGAGCAAGGCAAAACTTTAATATATTTTTTTGGTAAAATAGGAGGGCTATTTTTGCCCAGAGGCAACACTTTAATTAATCTTTTAGTAAACAAAATGTAACACTAGTTCACTACTACTAACTTTAATCAATTTTTGAGAGAGTGATTGTAAACTTTAGACATATATATCACTCATCATCAATTAGGTAAATTGAATACTATGATAAAAAATTATATTATTTTATTAGAGGTAATATTAATTCAAATATATGTATTCGTGCAATATCTTTTAAATGATGAATACTAGTATGATATAAAATTAATATTATTAAAAGATTCTATATTATAAATGACCGAAAACAAAGGAATGATTGAATCACCGCTTCTAAATGAAAGTAGCGCTTTCTTATGAGAATGATCGATTCTAAATGAATATATCGCTTTCTTATAAGAATGTATGAATCTGAATGAATTTAACAAGATGATATATATGAATGATCGAATCGAAAGGAATATGACGCTTGCTTATGAGAATGACCGATAAAAAGGGAATATATCGCTTTCATATAAGAATGAACGACTCTAAATGAATGTAACACTAATTAATCCTAGTTATCCTAAACCCTAAACCCTAAACCCTAAAATTGATATAGAGTATAACAATCTATTCGAAATGAATGTAACACTTTGTTATAAGAATGATCAATTCTTAATGAATGTAAGACTTTCTTATAAGAATGATCGAATCGAAAGGAATATAACACTTTCTTATGGAATGATCGAATTGAAATGAATACAAAACTTTCTTATAGAATGATTCTAAAGGAATATTTCATTAAACCCTAAACCCTAAACAACCTAATCTAGAGTGCAACGATCTATTCTAAATGAATGTAACACTTTTTTATAATTAAGAATGATCAAATTGAAAGGAATATATATAACACTTTCTTATAATAATGATCGAATCGAAAGGAATATAACACTTTCTTATGGAATGATCGAATTGAAATGAATACAAAACTTTCTTATAGAATGATAGATTCTTAAATGAATAATTACGCTTTCTTATAAGAATGATCGATTCTAGATAAATATTCCTCTTTCTTATAAGACTGAATGACTAAAAGAATGTCACGCCATTTCTTATTAGAATGATCAAACCGAAAGGAACATAGTGCGATTTCATATAAGAATATATGATCGATTCTAGAGTGTAACGATTTCACATAAGATCATTGAATGCCCCCCTAATTCATCAATTGTTATTATAATGAATTGTATAGAACATATACCTTAATATTGATATATTTATTCAATTAAATCAAAAGCTTCGACTTAAGTATAAAACAATAATTTTTCCTATAAAAATCGATTGCCAATGCGGCACAATTGGTCCAGGTACGCGCATATGTTAGTGAGGTCTAGCGTTCGAAACAGGGCGAGCGAAAGCCACCCTTTTTTTTGTTTTTTCCCTCTCTTGAAGTCGTATTTTATACAATGAGAAGAAATTAGCTCGACCAAATCCAAAGAGCGTTAGTTGACAATTGGGATTACTCGGATCTGGGAAATTTAAATACTAATTAATTATAATTGGGCATTCATTAACGAGGCAATGATTGCACTGTTTTAAATTTAAAAAAGCAGAATACAAGGATCGATGTTGATTTGTTATATAAGGCAAAACATTTTCCATTTTTTTTCTTTCAAAATATAAAGAAATCTCGTTATTTAGGTTAAAGGCAAGGAGTGCCCTTTTTGACATTTTTTCCATATAAGGTCCTACTTATTAACAAATCAATACAATTCATATAAGATGATGGAAAAAATGTATATGAATAACATGATACATTCTTATCCATGTTTTTATAATATAGGATAGAAAAACCCATTATTAAACAATCTTTTATTTTTAGATATGATAGATAGGAAGATAATTAGATTATTTTTTTATGCTATCATACTAATTCTAGAAACAAATACTTTTCAATATCTCAATTTTTAAATAAACAATAGAATTATTGTGCGAAATCCCGTACCCTAAACCCTAAATCTAACACCATAAACCCTTGATTATTATTAGGTAACATAGTTATAACATATGATAGGATCGATGTTGACCTAATTGATCAATTGCTCTTAGCTAGTATGCATTTTCATAAGATATTAGTATTTGACCCTAATCAATCAATTGATTGATATTAGTATGTGAATCTAAAGATCTTATTAATTGATTTATCAAAGTTAATGTATAATTAACAATAAGATTGTATGTAACACTAATTGTTCCTATTTATACAACCCTAAACCCTAAACCCTAAACCCTAAACCCTTCAACCATAATTGATCAGTTGATCTTATTATTATATAATCAACCATTAGATAATATGTGACACTAACTGATCAATTCTTTTTATTAATTAGGAGATAATTAATATGATTATAGTTTTTCTACACCTTTCCTTATTAATTTATGATCTCTTGGGCATCAAGTATGTTTGTATAGATAAACCCTTTGGTGCATCGATCCATAGAATCACAACAGTCTTTAAAGGAAAGATATATAGAAATATTATTTACATATAAAATAGTTATTTATTTTCTCACAAAACCCTATAGTATTTACATTATATCCTAAATGTTTGTATAGTTATTTATTTCTCACAAAACCCTATAGTATTTATTTACATTTAAAAAAAACGTTTTGTATGATTATAGTTTTTTTTCAATTACAAATGGATACCCTAAAGTGATTAACCATAACCTAAACATATTAAATCTCTTTAATTAGATATAAAATAAACGTATAGTATTTATTTACATATAAAATAAACCCTAAACTTTAGGAAATAATGTAATATGAAAGCAAATAACTCTTGCTTATTCTTAATCGTCTCTTGTTCTACCAAAAAAAATCATCGTCTCTTGCAATTCTCCTACAGGCTGCAATGATGGGTCTAGGGTTCCGTCTGCAAAAAGCAAACGGTGGAACGACGCCCTTTGATTAGGTTTGGTTTTCTCAAGGCGTTCTAAAAAAGAGAGCATTGATGGGGTTGGTCGATTCAAGACACGTGCTAACCCTAGGTAATTATGGGAGTTTTCTTTTGAAAATTGGGGTGGATGGGGTTTATGTTTTCGTGGATGCAGTAACAATAGAGTGTTTCTTCTCCGACTAACCTTCTCCAATTACCCTTCTCCGACTGCAGGTAAGTTATTTGAGTGATATCAGAGCAACCCTAAAACTTGTTTGTACTCGCATTATTTCAATCGGGCTTTCTCTTCCTATCAAAACCCTAAACCCTAACCCTAAAATTGTTGTGTGTTCTTGCTTGGAATGTTGATTGCATGTGGTTTTTTCATGTTTGTAGTTGCTCCATTTTGTTGCATGAACTTAGATTCAGTCCTTTTGAGCATCCCATCAGATCTATAGTTTTTTTGTATCTTTTGAGCTTTTTGTATCTTGTGGTGCAATAATATTGTTTTTTTGGTTGCTTGGTTGATTTTGATTTCAGTAAAAGACATGGATCTTCATGGTTCCTCATCAAGTACGAGATCTCCCCTAAGAGAAACCCATGTGTATTGTAGATGTCATCCACCATCAATTGCTTCGCTTAGGGTTTCAGGGTCACCAAGAAACCCTAACAGATTGTTCTACAAATGTGACCACTGCAATTTTTTCCGATGGTATGACGAGTCAAATGGGGTATTCGACGGTCAGGTTCCACGTACCTCTCAAACCCAAATTGCTTCTAGAGATGATATAGAAGAATTGAAGAATGATGTTAAAGAGATCATCTTATTTTTACATTGTCTCGCCAAAGTTACGGTTGTAATGTACTTCATACTAGTGGTCATTGTGTTGCACTAATAAGTACTATGAATTGTTGTATGAATGTTGTTCATTTTTGTGTACCCTAAACAATTTCTCTAAACGTTTGTTGTTAGTCCCGTTCATTATGATATCGTTTCTTTTGACGTAAACGTTTTTTCCTTGGTCATTTTTTCAATGAAGTCGATCATATGAATGTATATTGGGCTTTTACGATTCAAAAGCTTTCATAACATAAATGAACTGGTATCTTGTTGGGCTATAGAACAACCACACCACCCGATACTAACAAATGCTTCATATCAAACAAAACAGATATACTATATTTGTTGGTGGCTTGAACCCAAATGCAACATGCCAATTTTAATCCAAGCTGTGATAATCCAAATGAAACACATGGCTAACTTAGTGCTTGCAGCAATAACATATACCCCAATAGCTAGACCCTAAACCAAAATATCAAATCCACTAAGATAAAACTTGGAATGGAAAACTTGAAAACCATCTCTATTGATGTTGGCCATATGTATAATAAAATGCACCAGGAGCAAGATTGGAGCCTTGATGGATAATTTGAAATGGTGGAAAGTGTTGTGTTGGAACCTACCATGAGAATAAGACAACTATTAGAAGTGAATTATAAGTAAGATATGTTGGCAGTTGTAAGTAGACAAATATGGAGCAAATTATAAGTAAACCTGCCCTTACTAATATTGGGTGGATGGGTTGGACTTGTTGTTGTTGAGTTCCTTTGCCACGTTTCCAATATTGAGGTGTTTTATTTCCAAACCCCTTTCGCCTAGATGCCAATCGACCATTTCCCCTTTTATCAATAGGATCACGCACATCCTCCTCCACATTGGCCGAGCTGCTAGCCTCAATCACAGTATGATCATCGATAGCACGACATTTACCGTACTTTCTCCCAATGTTGCCAATGGGCTCATAAGGTAGTCCCAAACTGTTACAAGCACGATGAACTTTGCCTTTTAAATCTGCTAGAGCTCCCGTTACAATAGAACACAGCTGATCATTCGTCATTGAGAGAGTGGCAATGCCCTCAAAATCAGACTTCATGGACTCATACCTTTCCATCTCTTCCGGCTTCATCGAGTCCAAAGAATAGTAGGGAAACGATATCTTCAAGTGCTGTCTTGGCAAGTCCTTCCTCCACCGATCGAGTACATACTTTTCAGGAACAAACCTTACTTCCTCCACTATGTATACGACAAGCGTGTGGGAGCACATAATTCCCGTGAACTCAAACTTTTTGCAATCACACTTGATGTCACGTGTGTCGGGATCATAAGACACCTTAAATATCCTACGTTTGGGAACATTACCCGCCCACCGTCGGACCATAATGTCATACAATTTGATTTTTCCAACCTCTTTCAAGCCCTCCTTCGTTGCATGTGTAATCTTTCTCACTTCGTCTTGAAATTCTTGTAACTTCGTTGTGGTATACACCTTTTGGAAGACACTCTCAAACTCATGATCAGTGCAACAATGGAGTGGCTTGTGTATGGAATCAAAGGATGCCTTATCCTCAGCCATGGAACGCTTGCCCATTGCCATTCCATATTGCTTTCACAAACTATTGTAGGGATGTGTTACCATTAACAAACCCTTTGAAAAAATAATTCATGCCCTCACTCCTTTGGGTAGTCGACATTCCAGCCCAAAAATCATTTTTGAAGTAAATTGGAGCCCACTTTTTCCTATTATCGAACATGATCTTGCACCAATTACTTCTTTCGAGTCTAAATTCAGAAACCCATTCTGCCCATTTTGCCTCAAATTCGGCCACATTGTATGAGAAATGCAATACCTTTTATGCAATCCACTTGCAATGTGAGTCCATCCATCGGCATCTTTTATTTTCTCCAAGTGCTTCTTAGCATTCCTCATGACATGCAACAAGCACCATCTATGTCTTGTATTGGGAAACACCTCAACAATGGCATTTTCTTCAAGAAAAAAAAGGAAAAAATAGTTAGTTTGAATGATCAGATTTTTGCAATGTACATAAAATAAAGAAAGCTAATCACCATTATGCAAAAAACCAAACTGTCAAAGGTAATTATAAGATACTTACCCATAGCTTTGTATTGATCGGTTATTATGCCCTTTGGTGGTTTGTTATTCATGCTTTTGAGCATGTTTTAAACAACCAAATGTAATTCTCGGCATCTTCACTCCCCAACAATGCAAGCCCTAGCACAATTGATTGGCCATGGTGATTAACTCCTATGAACGGAGCAAACGACTTTTTGTATCTATTTTTGACATATGTAGCGTCGAAGGATATGACGTCCCCAAAGTATTTATAAGCTTCCCTAGCACGTCCATCAACCCAAAAAACATTCTTCAATACACCATTATCCGTTGTATCAAAACTGTAGAAGAAGTTTGAGGAGTTTGTCATCATGGTTTCAAAGTAATCTCTCATTGTAGCAAAATCTCCCTTCCCAAGTTTCAATCTTCGTTCCGAACTGATTGCATTCCTACAATCTCTCTCAGAAAAGGGGACTTTGTTATGACCCCCATATCTGGCCACAAAGGAGTTGTAGTTCTTCGCCACCGGAACACCAACCCTGTCATTATCCAGCAATATAATCCTATTCCCTCCACTTATGTGTCTATACCTAGGCATGAAAATTGGGTTTTCTGGGTTACATTCATGGTTGTGCTTAAGGTTTAGGGAGCTAATTCTCCACGAGGTTTTATCACTACAAGCACATGCATTAACCTTAAATGGGCAACTGCATCGAGTGCTACCTACAGCCTTTGCAGGATTTTTAGATGTCTTTTGACACTCACCTTTTTTAGAACATACCATCCTCAACCGTATATATTTAGCATACTGATCTGTGATACTCTTTATCTCGGCTTCATCTTTACTAAAAGAAGAATTCCTAATCCGTATTTGGAATCCCTTCGACTTGCCATAGTCATGCATAAATCGCATTAGCATTTCACAAGAGTCGAAAGTCATCTTAGGACAAGGCTCAATGACATTTTCAGCTTCAACATCTTGTTCTCCAACCACGTTTTCAAGAGCTCCACCCACAGCAGCATCACCATTCTCAAGAGTTAGGTCCACAACATCATCATTCATTCTTTCATCTAGATCTTCCACATCCTCTGTAGTTGAATCATCACTGTCGTCTAATTCCATCAATGGAAACTGATCTTCATTGTAACCCTCCACAAATTCAATATTTACATCAAATAACCTTCTCTTCGCATCCATTAAATCCTGCATATTGTGGAGTGCAGTAAAACAGTAAAGCCCAATTATACCGGCACATTAAATCAGCAAAAACACAAGACGTTAAAGATCGATGTTCTCAAGCATTAAAAATTACAAGACACTTCTATCAAAAAAAAAAAATTTACAAGACAGTCTTTCCTCCTCAATGAGATCGACGTTAAAGATCGATGTTCTCAAGCATTAAATTAGCAACACACACGAATTCGAATTACCAACCTCAAAGCTTTCTTCAAGTTCTTCAACTGAAACGTCAATGGAAGATGAACAGTCACGTACGTATTTGAGAAGAAACCCTTCAAAATCTTTCTAATGTATAATGAGATCGGATTAAAATATGACAACTTGAAGTTATATTAGATTAGGCTTTATTTTAAATAATGGTTTAATCTTGATTCATGAGAATTGGGCTAAAAATGTAGTTTGATTTTTTTGGTCCACTTTAGCAACCCATTTAACCCTAACTCTAAACCTGAAATGTGGGTCCATCCAAGCCTAGGTTCGGATACAAATCAGAATTAAAAAAAAATAATTAAACTTCATTAGTGGAATTAAATGCGGGCCCACTTGTGTCTAGCTTTATTATTATTTTAATGGTGTGTCATGACACTATGTGTCACGCAATCATCCTCCCTTGGTATTAGTTTTAGACAAAATTAACACGGAAATGTGTTATTTGTTAAAATGCGGGAACCTTAGTCACACACCAAACTTAACACGTAGACACGTTCGGAAGATCAAGTTATATTAAATCGTAGTTCAAACAATATCAAAACTTAAGTGAAAATATAGTATTGTAATTTAGAGAATCAAAAACTTAATTAAGACAAGATTACAAACCAACTCTAATATGATGATGGTGGATATATACTATGATGCTCGAATAAACAAAATAAGTAATAGTGATTCGAAGGATGGCAATTTGGTAGTATGAAATTTATAAAGATTATATGTAAAAATAAGTGATTTCTTTTAAATTGAAATTTATAAAGATTATATGTAAAAATTTAATAACAAAAGTAACATTGAATATTAATGTCAAAAGCTTCATTAAGTTTTGACAATTAAATGTTTGAAAAGGCACATAATTTCGAAATTGAACTAAATGATTGAATTCAAAATGTTTAGGAAGAACCCCATTGGCATAATATGTAGTCAATACACCATTCTCCAAATGCTCGAGAGAAATCTACCAATGGCATAAATAGGCAGTACATCAAATAAAGTTGTCAAAAATATATAGAGATGCATAAACTACATAATGATACAACAAAATATGACATTATCGTATGTACGGTCCGGCCAAAAGGATGCCTTATCCATGTCAGGGATTATAAAGGCAACACTAAGATATCTTGTAGTAGTAACCGTATCATACATCTTCATATTTCAATTGAGTGTCTCTCTATTTAAACATAAAAGATAAAAAAAAATGTGTTTCCTATGCAACTAAATAATATAAAAACTACATGATAAGTATTTAAGAAAAACTAACCTTTCTCGTGTTGAAGTTCGTGGGACGTAAACGTGAGGGATGCACACGACCGTCCATGCGCATATCCGTGTTCAGGCTCGTTCATTGAGCTGTGCAAACAGCCCAACGAAACAGGCCCCTAATTTTTTGGGGCCCCAATATTTATAATTTTAATATATAAAATAAATATGATAAGATAGAGCATGTTCAAACACTTAATCTAGTGGCAGAGGGGTGGAGTGGCTTTCAAATTTGCTCGTAAGCTAGAGGTTCGAAACACACGGGACTCGCATTACGTTAACTTTTTGTAATTAATCTTTCACCTACTACCTATTTAATACTCCAAACGTAAAGACTATAGTAGTATCTTTTTTATTTTTTTATCCAAATTGTTTAATATTTTATGTAGGCAAAATAAAATCTAGAATTTTTTTATTGTTGATTTTATCATTTATTTTATAATAACTACTTCATAAAAATAGTTTTCAACTAATTAACCACCTAATTTATTTTATTGGGAAATTTATTTCTTGATTTTATAAATATAGTTTATGGGAATTTTTTATTTAAATGGTCAATTTTTTTTAACTTGCTATATTTTTTTAGTTATATCTAACTAGATAATAATTTAATTATATAAGTTGTGTATCAGTAACATTGATTATTTAAGATGATAAAATCAAACTTGGATGAACAACAAACATACAAATTTAGTATTGTTGTTATTATTATTGTTATTAATTAAATATCAAAGATTCACTATCACCTTTTTTTATTATTTTAATCATGATTTTTATTTTATTTTTGAAAAAAAACTCTTATTACTATATTTTTTTAATATTCATTTGCTATTCTAACAGAAAAAAGTTAAAATTCTTCATGTATTAAATTAGAGTATTAATTATATTACTAAATTAATAATAATTAAAAACTTTAAAATTTTATATTTGCATAGGGCCCCTTAATCCCATTGGCGACCGTGTCCGTGTTAGGCCCAACATACAAGCCCACGGGGTTCCATCCTAAAACCAATTGACAATAGGAGTAGTCCATGAACTTATATAGTGGTATTGTTTAATCTCCACTTTTAGATGTGAGAATGCATATTCTCAACACGCCCCCGCAAGTGCAACTAGCCTGTCCCAGTTGTCACTTGGAAATGGACCCAGAATCGGACCTTGCTCTAGTACCATGTTAGATTTTCGGGGACCGGAAAAATCAGGTGACGTGTCGAAAAATTTGACCACTTAGCATATAAAGTCGTGATCCACCTTCTAACCCAAAAGCTTAAGCCAATGGGTAGAGCTTCCCCTTCCTATATATATGAAATGTTAGCACTTTTGGACTTTTTTTTTTTACGGATCTAGCATTCTCATTCTCTTTATAGCTAGTTCTCTTTCTGTTTTGATGGATTATTAACATCTCATTCTCTTTTAGCTATATATCCGTTTTTTTACCAGGAAAAACTAGGAAACTGAAAATAGATTTGATCACTCAGCAATCAATACCAAAATGTATTCAATCAATTGATCTGGAAATTGAATACACACATCAAATTGGATGGAGCATACGAGCTCTCACCAACAAAGAAACAGAGTGATTACTTTAGAAAGATGTTCAACCTATTTATATGACCGGTTTACTAACAAGCTCGAGTCACATTTATTTAATAAGAAAACATATAAAACCGGTTCATTGAACCATAGGGAAAATCACAATGATATTTCCCGCCGTTTGTAGAAACGCAATCCTATTGTCTTGTTGCCCCAGTTCCACGTCGTCCACTTCTTTGGCTCCAACTTGACCAACAATTCCAAAACTAAAATTTGACATTCCCCCCTCAAGTTGGAGCATTAACAAGGCCCAGCTTGTTGGAAAGGAAGAAATGCTGATTGTGATTCAAAGCTTTTGTCATCAAATCCGCAAGTTGTAGAGTTGTAGGGATATAAGCAGTGCAAAGGAAACCAACTTGAATTCTTTCCCGAATGAAGTGAAAATCCAAGCCAATATGCTTAGTACGCTCGTGAAAACATGGGTTAGAAGCCAATTGCTGAGCAGAACAATTGTCACAAAACAAGGTAACTAGTTGCTGAATTGAAACTTTCAAATCAGACAGTAAATAACTACACCAAATCAATTCAACTTTTGTGGAAGCCATACTCCGATACTCAGCTTCTGTTGATGACCGAGAAACAGTCTTTTGTTTCTTACTTTTTCAAGAAACAAGTGCGTGTCCCAGAAAAACACAATACCCAAACAAAGATCTTCGTGTAGTTAAGAAAGATCCCCAATCTGCATCCGAGAATCCTGTCATTTTTAGTGAACTTTGGACAAGATAAAAAATGCCGAGTTGTGTTGTACCTTGCAAATATCTAAGAACGTGTTGAAGAGCTTGCCAATGTGGTACCCTCGGCTAGGAAACAAACTGACTCAGATGTTGGACACAATATGACATATCTGGTCTTGTAAGAGACAAATATAGGAGCTTCCCCACTATTTTCCTGTACCTTTCTGGTTCTGGTAACAAATCCCCTTCTTCTTTTCTCAACTTCAAACCAGTAGGCAAAGGATTATTTGCTGGTTTGCAATTACTCATGTGACTATCAGCAAGTACATCTTGATTATACTTTTGTTGACTAAGAATCACTCCATGCTCATCTTTATACAGCTCAATGCCCAAGAAATACCGAGCAATACCCAAGTCTTTGATAGTAAACTTGGAATGCAAAGCTGCCTTAACACTAGCAATCTCTTCACAATGGTTGTCAGTGATTAAAACATCATCAACTTACACTAACATGGCAGTAAAAGAAGTTTCACTTGCCTTCACAAACAAGGAGTAACCAGAATAAGATTGCTTGTACCCAAGAGACTTCAAGAAAGAAGATAACTTTAGATTTCATTGTCGGGAAGCTTGCATCAAACCATAGAGAGATCTTTCAAGTTTACAAACCCGACCTTTAGGAACCTCTCCATACCCCTCTGGCACTTCTATATATATTTCTTCATCTAAATACCCATGAAGAAAAGCATTATTCACATCTAATTGATGTAAATCCCACTGTTTGCAGTAGCAATTGCAATCAATATCCTCATTGTGGGTACCTTTGCTACATGAGAGAAAGTATGTCTATAATCTTTGCCCAATTTCTGACTAAACCCCTTCACAACAAGCCTAGATTTATATATCTCAATTCTCCATTAGGCCTGAATTTCACTTTATAAACCCACTTAGACTTAATAGCACTCTTACTTGGTGGCAAAGAAGTAAGGATCCAAGTTCCATTCCTTTGCAAAGCATCCAATTCTGTCCTCATTGTTGCTTCCCACTCAACATGTCCCTTTTCCTATTTGTAACTCTGAGGTTCTTTAACTAAGAGAACATTTGCTAGAGAAGCAAAATATTCATCCTTAGCACAACCAATAACATAATCATGATGCCAACTTGGAACTGTTCTCATCCTGTTAGATCTTCTAACTTTAGGTAACATATTAGGAAGGAATTCATCACTACCATCATCCAGTTGCAACTGAGGTTGATCACTCTGATTTGATATCTCACCAACCTCAAATCTTGCAGCAGGAATACTATCAGATAAAATAATCGAGACATCCTTATCTTCAAAGGAATACAACTGTGACTGTGTAGTCTCAACTCTTCCTGATTCCTGAATTTCCACTCCATCTAGGAAAGAAAATACATCTTCTTGAAATTGAACATTCTTGCTTAAGAAAATTTCTTTGCTATTGAGGTCATATAATTTGTATCCTTTTGAATGTGAAGGATATCCAATAAGAATACATTTTCTCCCTCTAGCATCCATCTTATCAAGAGGTTTAGGTGCTTGATAAGCATAACAAAGACACCCTATAACCCTAAGATCATCATAAGAAGGAGGTATAGAAAATAATACCTCAAAAGGTGTTTTCCGTTGCAAAACTGAGGATGGCATCTTGTTAATAATATGTGTGGCTTCCAACAAACATTCTCCCCAGAATTCCTTAGGCAAACCAGCTTGTAACAGAAGAGATCTAGCTGTATCTAACAGATTTCGATGCTTCCTTTCAACCCTTCCATTTTGCTCAGGCCTATACACCATTGTTCTTTGATGAACAATTCCAAAATCAGTGAACAACTTCTTACAATCCCTATTTACCAGCTTAGTCCCATTATCTGTTCTTATAGCCTTTGGGACCACACCAAACTGATTATGTGCATATCTAACACAGCCATTCAGAATCTCACATATCGGCTTCTTGGACTGTAAAAGAGGAGTCCAAGTAGCCCTACTATGATCTTCCAATATCGTCAAGAAATAAAACTCAACATGTAACCCTTGAACCCTATATGGGCCCCATAAATCCACATGTATAAGGTCAAATAAGTTTTCTGCATGAGAAGAACTAGGAGGAGAAGGCATTTTGTGAAACTTTGCTAAAGAACAAATTTCACAAACAAAATCATTTTGCATAATAGGTTTGCAGTTAGACAAATGTAGCATCTTGCCAGGTAAAATGTGTCCCAAATGTCTATGCAGCAAATGAAAATCACACTGACCAATATTGGCACTACTAAGGTGTTTCATAGAGTTTACACCAGAATTATTGAAAGCAGATGAACAAACATTATCTTGATGCTTTCTAACTTTGATTTTGTAAAGCCCTTTCGATCCATGTCCAACTGCCAACTGCTTCTTACTTTGAAGGTCTTGTAAAACACACATATCCGTGTAAAAATGTGCAACAAATTACTTAGATGACACCAGCTTACTAACAGCTAAAAGATTATATTAGAAGTTTGGGACAAACATAACATCAGTCAAGATCTGATCACTGTTAGGCCTAACATCTCCAATAGTGTGGACTGATTTAGCACTACCATCAGGTAGAATAATATAAACTAGACATTTGACTTCCCATGGATGAATCAACAAATCATAAAACGAAGTCATATGATCTGAAGCTCCATTATCAACAATCCAATCCTCTTAATTCAATTGAGTAGCATTCAAGACAGAGATGGTTATACCTGCAAAATGAATATTCTGACTCTAGTTGCCTCTGCCATAATTTCCATAACCACCCCTAGAAACAAGTCCTCTTGAACTGGAAGCACCATATCCTGATTGAACACGCCCTCCTCTGGTCTCTACATTCATGGCAGCCTTGTCTAATTTATAAGTCTTCACAACTTCTTGGCAAGCATTGGACAAGGAAGAAACCATTTGAAGTAAATGTTGGTCAACTCCTCTTTGTTGATCATGACCACCATTCTGATCCAGTGGTGTATCAACAGAATGATATCATTCTGACTCAACATTAGCTGCCAACCTTCTCTTATTTTTCTTTCCTTTATACCAATCCGGATAGCCTATAAGCTCAAAACAATTTTCTCGAATATGTCGTTCCTCTTTACAATGGAAACACACAATCTTCTTGTCTGAGCTTTTAGACTTCCTATGTTCTCTCTTCTCTCCCCAGAATAACTTCCTTTGATATTATCTCCAAAAGTACCTCAACTTCCATCAACATCATTTCCACCATACCTGTTATGAGCCATAAAACCTGAACTCTCAACTGAGTTCCCCTTTGTCATCTTATTCTATGTTTCAACCCCTACAACCATTTGAAACGCCTTGGAAATATGTGGCAAAGGATCCTCAACAACAATCTGACTTTGAATAGACTCAAAATCATCATTCAAATTCATCAAAAAATCCATCATTTGCATCGTATTCTCCTGCTCTTGTACCTTAGCAGCGATACCACACTTGCACATCTCCGTTACTCCACACGTACAAACCGGAAGTCGAGTTAGATTTGCTAATTCATCCCAACAAACCTTCAATTTGCAAAAATAAGTCGTAACATCACTAGTTCCTGATATTCGTGTTTTTAGTATGTTTCTTAGTTTTTTTAGGTTTAGTTTTGGTAGTTTTAGAGTTAGTTTTGTGTGTTTTTGGATAAGTTTGCATATTTTATGATAAGTATGGAAGCTACTACATTTGCTGTCTTTTTGTAGGGTTTGAGCAGAAAAGAGTGATTTTGGAGCTGAATTGGAGTGCTATGGTGGATGTTGGAGAACATGAAGATAAAGAAGTTGAAGTCCAAGTTGTTAAGGAAGAGAAGTTTCAAAGAAGCAAATTCGAGCCTTGTTAACGAGGCTGTAAATGGTCGTTAACGAGGCTTAAAGATAGAATTTTCTGATGGATTTTGTGATTCCTACCGACCCTGTGCGGAAATCGTTAATAATGGTTCCATGTCGGTAGATGTTTTAAGTGATTTTTAGGGTTTTAAATGTGTTTTTTAGGTTGTTATATCTTTTATCTTATATCTTGTTATCTTTTTAGAGTAAGTTTCTATCTTTTAAGGTTTCTAGTAGGTAGCTTTATTAGTATAAATACCCTTCTTTCTAAGCTTTAGGGGGGATTTTGGGGAAGGAGGACGATTCTATTACTTCCAGGAGAGCCGATTGGCGAGTTCGAGTGAGAAGAGTAGTGAACCAAGGTTGATCGAGAGTAAAGCTTGGGTCGTCAGTCAAGTTTTCTATTCGGTATTTCTGAATTTCGGTTTCTTCTGTGGTTTGTAAGACGATATTTTTCTTATTAATTTGAAGTAAGTTTGTTTTGTTTTTAATGTTTTCTTTTGTTGAAGTTGTTTGCTTTATGATAATGAGTAGTGAGTAGTTTTCTTATCTAGGATCGGGGTTGAAACCCGACATAGTTATGCATGTTTGATGAGTGAGTTGATGTTTTGAATGCCTTTTATCTATTTTTAGATTGCTTGTTGTGCTTATGCTTAGACGATAGTCGAGGTAATTTGAGTTTGCAATTTGATCGAAAGAGAAAGTTGTTATCTTGAAGGTTGATATTGTTCGATTACGAAAGTTTCGAGCTTTTGATCCAAAACAAGTGATTAGGTGAATTAATTTATGAGAATTAATTGATTTGCTTGCTAGTCAGCGAAAATTGATGAATTTATCTATTTAAAGGCATGATATTTATCTTCTTGTGAGTTTTTGTGCATGGATATGTTGTGGTAACCCTTGTCCTAGGTTTTCATTCTTATTTGAGTTATTATTTGTTACATTCGTTATCGAGTTAGTTGCCTCGGTACCGAACCTGTGTTTAGGTCATTAAGTGTGTTTTTGTAGTGTTATCCAGGTTCGTTAACGACCCTGACAAAGTCGTTAACGAGGTTGGTCGTAGGTATTTTGTGTTGTTTTGCTTTGTTTTATTTTTAGTAGTTGATAGACAAACAACCGTGCTTCCCGTGGAACGATCCTAACTCCCCTGTACTCAGCGGGGTCTTGACTATAAATTTATTTGTTGTCAAGTAATCCCTCTCAACAGTTCCTTGAGTAATTCGAGCCAGATCTTATCTCAATTTAAAGATCAAAGGTCCATTACTCTGGCCATACTACTCACACACATCCATCCACAAAGATCGAGCTAAATTGGTGCAGATGAAGCCACTAGATACTTTGGCTGTCATGGAGTTCAAAATCCAACACGCAACCATCGAATCACAACAATTCCAGCGTTCATGTTTCATTGTTCCTATCTCGGGTATCAATCCAGTATCGTCTATGAAGCTTAGCTTCATTTTCACCATGAGCGCTCACTCAACATGGCGTTTCCATGCTTGGAAATTAGATCCATTAAAAGGCATCTTCATAAGCGAGATACTTGGAAAATCAGAGTTGGTCAAACATCAGTGGATCCACCATATGTGCTGCACTAGCTGTCTAATACGCTTCCTTCTCCTTCGCGTCGATCGCCATATCAATCGTCTCGAGAACAGAAATTGCAGAAGCAAATCACGCCAACAGCGAAGAGCTATGCAAGCTGGGAAAGCAGAAAGAAAACCTAGATTTCCAAGAGCTCTTATACCATGTGGAAAAAATAGGAAACCGAAATTAGATTTGATCACTCAGCAATCAATACCAAAATGTATTCAATCAATTGATCTGGAAATCGAATACACAGATCAAATTGGATGGAGCATACGAGCTCTCACCAACAAACAAACAGAGTGATTACTTGAGAAAGAAGAAGTTCAGCCTATTTATATGACCGATTTACTAAAAAGACCGAGTCACCTTTATTTAATAAGAAAACGTATAAATAGGTTCATTGAACTATAGGGAAAATTAGATTGATATTTCCTGCCTTAAGCGCAGAAATGTAATCCTAGTGTCTTGTTGCCCAAGTTCCACACCGTCCACTTCTTGGCTCCAACTTGACCAACAATTCCAGAACTACATTTCCACAGTTGGTGGAATCATGGTGGAAAAATCAGTATACGAAAGCTTTAGACCAATCTTGCATTCTATAAGAATCACTCCATATTGTAGTCGTTGATATACCTAAATATAATGTATTATATTAGCACAACCATCAAAAGTCCGATACCCAAACTACAATTAGAGTTTTACCCTTGAAAGCTATACAACTGATATATATACATATTTTATTTTTGCATCCAAATAAATAGAAATAAGATAAATGATGGTCGATGCCTTGTGCAAAGGAATTTTTAGCCTGATGCACAAGGAAAACGCCGCTTCATGAAGCGGGTCGGTGAGGCTCGAAATCCTCGGATACCCACAATTTCCACGCATCATAAAGCGATGCGCTTCATGATGCGTGAAAAGTGCGGCGGTTTCAGCGGCCCGATATTTTATACAATCGCACAAGAAAAAAGCCTAATTCGTTCGACGATTATCAATCACGTACAACGAAATTTATTCTCTCCACCAAACCTAATTTTTTTTATTAACAAACTCGATATTGAACAATGTCATCCGAAACGGAATTTTCGGATTCATCGTATGAAGCAGAAGACGAGTCGCACTCCTTGGAAGAAGAGTCAGAGTCATCAATGTCTTTTGAAGAAGAAGGGAAAGTTGAGTCTGAGAACGAGATGGTTGAATCAGAGGTAAATTACGATTTAGTTGAAGTAGTAATATTTTATCAAAATAATACATGATTACGACTGTTGTGTTAAAAAATTTATTGAAATTATAATATGTTATGATCATTGCATAGTATACATGTTTGGTGTATTGAGATATGTTGTGATATTATATACGTAGGTACCTATGAAGGATTTTTCTGTTGATTTTGAGAATGATACTGTGTGGGATAATAGACAAGACATGCTAAATTGGCTAGGCAGGTCGGTCGTGAAAGAATGATGATGTTGACAATAAAAACATCAAACCAAATAATGGTCAGACTTGCATGTCATAGGCATGGCAAATATAGATCTGGAAAGAAGGGTGAAGTACTCCCAATTGTTAGACCACCAGGTGTACGGACACTTCAGAGCAAGTGCAGCTGTAAGTTTGAGTTGGTTGGGGTTCGAAGCAAGTCAACGGGAAAATGGGCATTAACTGTTGGGTGCGGATTTCAAAACCATGACCTCCCAAGTAGTTCACTTGGTTATTCATTTATGGGACGAATGACAGAAGCTCAAAAGGAGTTGGTTAGGAATTTGAGCTACATATATGTGCCTCCAAGGAGAATAGTCAAGGAATTGAGGGCGCTATATCCTGGTAATGTGACATCGACGAAACAAGTTTCAAATTTGAGGGCAAAGTTTCTAATCGAGGACCGTGGAAATATGACAGTAACCCAATATGCGCTACATTTCTTGCAACGAAACAAATATCGTTTCTTTCCGAAGAGGATGGATAATTCAGATTGTATTGAGATCTTGTTCTTCATCCACCCGATCTCATTGCATCTACTGAGATTGTTTCCATATGTTTTCATTATGGACAGCACATATAAGACAAATAGGTACACTTTTCTAAACTTTGAATATGTTATTGAATCATTTTGTTTTGTTTTCGCAATTTTATTAACATGTCATACATGGACAGGTACGACATGGCATTACTAGAGATGGTTGGATTCACGTGCACTGTCAAATCATTCAACATTGGTTTTGCATTTATCTCTAAGGAAGACACCGAGAGTTATACATGGGTGTTGAAACATTTGAAGTTTTTGTTTGCGGAATTGGGGACAATGCCAAATGCGATTGTTACAAATCGAGAGAAGGCCATCATGAATGCAAAAGACGATGTATTTGGGGATGAAGTAAAACATCTCCTATGTTGGGTGCACGTGAAGGCGAACATTAAAGAGTATGCTCTTGGTATTCTAAAAGACCTCAAGGCTGCAAAACGATTTGCCCATAGATGTTGGGGCATATTTATGTCATCAACTGAGGACAAATATGAGGAGAGGTTTCTAAAATTGAATGAGCGTTGGCCAGGGACGGAGCAATGGCTTGGGCCTTACAAGCAGTCGATAGTAAGAGCATGGACAGAACATTGTCTTCACTTTCAAACGAGAACAACAAATCAGTAAGTTTAGGCCTATATATATACCTTGATTTATTAATTTATATTAAGAAAAATAAGTGAAATTATGTTATTACAAGGTGGAGGGCATGCACCATGTGCTTAATAAAATATTTGACATTTCTCGAGAGGCTTTAACACGGTGATTGGAAGGATTCACCATCAGATTGTGTCCCAAGTTGGTGGTTTGCGGGGAGATATTGAGATGGCATGTACGAAGCTACCAACAGAGTTGGAGGCTGTCCCTAAGGAAGTGAGGGCGATATTTGTTCGTCTATTTTTATAGAGTGTCAAAACACGGTGATTGGAAGGATTCACCATCAGATTGTGTCCCAAGTTGGTGGTTTGCGGGGAGATCTTGAGATGGCACGTACGAAGCTACCAACAGAGTTGGAGGGTGTCCCTAAGGAAGTGAGGGCAATATTTGTTCGTCTATTTTATAGAGTGTCAACACACTGTATTAAGAAGTTGTTGAATATGTTCTAAACCCTAACACAAAAACATGAGTGAGGGAAAGATGGAGACTGAGTGTGATGATTATTGGTGGAGAGAGCACATGGGTCCTCCTTGTCCTCATAGGATCGCTCATGCCATTGTCAACAAGCAGCCCATAATGCCAAGTGAGATACACTCATTTTGGAATCAAGTGGTATGGGACGGTATCGATCCACAATGCATGCCCATAAAAGACAATGCGTCCCTCTCAATTGACCAAGTTAGAATGGAATTGATGATCGAGATGTATAAGGGAAGAGAATTGTCAAAGGATCAGGTGCACGGTATATCTGAGTCATTTGTAGACATGGTCATACCCCAAGATTCTTCATTACTTGAGCCGATAGATCTTGTTTCATGGCAAAAGGGAAGGCCAAAGGGTTCTGCAAAGGGCTCAACCAAGAGGAGTAGTACTCTGCTTGAGCATAGGATGAGTGAGTATGAGCAGGAGAAGAAAGACCATGAAGTGAAGGAGAGAGAAGAGAAGAAAAAGTAGAGCAATAAAGAAACCCCGTCGACGACAAAGAAGCGTGGGAGGCCAAAGGGCTCAACCAACAAGGCCAAAAAGAAAATTATGGTAGATAAGAATTCACAAGTTCAAAGTAGAGAAGTGGTGTGGTTGGGGGTGAACTTTGGTGTTGAAAATGTTAACCCTTTCATGTTTCCTTACATTGTGAGAGTTAGGGATGTAGCGGCGGATGGTCATTGTGGTTATAGATCCTTTGCAGAGGTATTGGAATATGGAGAGGGACAATACCATAGAGTTCGAAAGGATCTATCTACTGAATTAAGGCAGAACAGAGTCATATATGAGCGTGTAGGGAATAGGCCACCTATCGATGAGCTTTTGCAGAGTATTTCATATGTGGAGAGCCCGTTCATGAAACCATATTGGCTCGGCATGCCCATTGATGGTTTGATATTTGCCACATTACATCAGGTTGCTCTTGTGATGTTGTCGTAGAATGGATCACACACATGCTTACCTATGATGAGTGTAGGGGACAATCGGCGCCCTCCGACAAGGATTTATGCCATAGTTCTTGTGGGACAAAGAAACCACTTTATACCAGTAAGTATAATTAATGATGACTTACTTATGTTTACTTGAATTGTAATTGTTGTTGCTTATCGTTAGATATTGTTTTTGTAGGTATGGTTGAAGGATGACGCGTCGCTTCCTCCTCCCCCAATAGATTGGACAAGGAATCATGATCCTAGTGTGAAGGGGTGGGACCATCCGTTTACATAACGGATGGAAACATGGCGCAAACTTCGTGTTTCTAATGGTTTAAGCCCAAATGTAGGATGTTAGAGTTATGAATGTTGGATACATATTGTTAAGACTCTTTTGATTATGGTCTACATTGTAGACACTTATTTTTACATTGAACTAAATTTAAACAAGTTTCAATAGGGTTTTGTGAATTGTTATCGCTTCGAAGGCCATTGATTGACATTGAAAGTATTTTTTTATAGCAACATTGAAAGTATTGAAGTTGCTACAGGAGTGATTTTCTGTTGTTGAGTGTCACTGATTATAACGCTTCGTGACACGCAAACAGAAGCTTCATGATGCGCAAACTCACACCTCATGATGAGCAAGTGAACGCTTCATGATGCGCAAAAAATCCATGAGAAAAAAGGGTGGCTTTCGCTCGTCCCCCGTTTCAAACCGTAAACTAATTCTTCAAACACGTGTACCTAGACCAAGTGTGCCGCATTGGCTATCAATACATATAGGAGATAATTTTGATTTCAACTAAGGCATTTTCGTGTCGGTTTGGTCCGGAATTATAATAAAACTACCGGTTCACCTATTTTTAGGGTTCGAAAAAAATTATAACCGGTTCCTAAGAGATTGTAATTGAAATAATTTTTTGGATATATAATATACGATTTTATGTATATTTGAATATGTGAACCCTTAGTAATCATATTAAACCTTTTATATAATCGAACCGGCCTCAAAATAAACTAGAAAAATTAAAAAAATTCGGTTCTTGAAATTTCATGTTATATGGGTTATTACCATAATTATGGTAATGTTACGTTTAATGGTTAGGGTTTAGGCTTTAGGGTAGGGTTAAGGTATAGTAAGGGTAGGTTTTAGGGTAGGGTTAAGGTATAGTAAGGGTAGGGTTTATGGTTAGGTTTTAGTGTTTAATAACCTTCTAAACACTAAACCGACATCCTTACAAGTACTTTATTATGTTTAGGGTTTAGGGTTTGGGGAGAGGGTTAGTGATAGGGTACTTCATACCATAACTAATAATCACTAAACTTTTAAACACTAACCCGACATCCTTACCAGTACTTCTTAATTTATGGTAAGGTTATGTTTTATGGTTAGTGTTTAGGGTTTAGGGTTTAGTTAGGGTTTAGGGTATGGTTAAGGTCAAGATTATTTAGGGTGTATGGTTAGGTTAGGGTTATGGTTAATTGTTAAGTATATTTGGTGAAGTGGAATGTTTTCAACATGATTTAGTTTTATCATCAACCCTAAACAGTAAACCTTAACCCATTAAAATAGACCCTATATCACAAGCATCATCTATTTAACATATTAACCCTGACATATATACAACATATCCCTAAACCCAATAACTAACAACTAAGCCTAATTCATACCATAACTAATAATCGCTAACATAATGTGCATGGAATGATCAAAACCTAAAAGTAACCCTAACCATATCGTATATACAACCAAAATAACTAAAATCCTAAATCTGGACCTTAATCCTACCATTTAACTAACATCAAAATGGAAAGAAAACACTATCCCTTAACACTAATTTGCATGTAGAGATAAAACCCTAATATTAACAATAAACCCTACCAATAAGCCATTAACCCTAATTTGTCGCATCATGAAGTGCTATGCTTCAAGAAGCGCTAGCATAACGCTTCATGAGGCGCTGCAATATGCAAACAAAACCCCGTGCGAGGCAATTTGGGCCAATTAAAAAGGAACGCTCCATGAAACAGAACACTCTATGAAGCGTGAAGTTGCGCTTCATGAAGCGCCAAAATCCAGAACAAAATAAACCGCCAACGTTGCCATATCTCCATCCATATCGAATTATGCAGGATATGGAAGTTGTGAGATTCGACACAATCTGCACGATTACTTTTGAAAAATATTATTTGGTGGGAAACTATGGTGCCAGATGACCACCTCACTCTCTATTTATGTGTTCAATGCATCAGTTGTATCTTCATTCAAGTAACTCTTCATTCATTATCAACACACTTAAGGCCTTCAAGAACACAGGAGCCATGGTTTCAAGGGAGCATTCGAGGGATTTGCAAGAGATTCGCCTATTTATGTGCGAACTCATGCAAAGCAAGGAAATTGGGATCAAGAAGGTTGGCAGGCATCTTAGGTTCTTAGGTTATTTCAGGACGCTAGAACGAATTTTTGATGAGGAGATGAACAGCAATCCGACTCAACCTGATTTTCGCTTAGTGAGGAGGGAACCTGTGGAGAACGAAGATGAAGGTGCTAGTGAGACAAATCCAATTATAATTGAATAGATCATATTTTGTTTATAGTTTTAGGGTGTTTATGTTCTTTTAGAATAGTGTTTATGTTATTTAGCATCCCTGGTTTTCCTTGTTTTTACCCGTTATCAGACTAGTATGTTTTGTTGCAAGTCAGTTGTTTTTACCCGTAATGATACTAGCTTCGTTGCAATTCAGTTGCTTTGTTGCAAGTTCATATGATGCTCCTTGACCATATACTAGTCGATCTTTTAATTACCATAGTGTATGTCTTCCCAAAGTCGGTTTATCCATATGCAAAGATGTAAACAACAAGAAGTTCGATTGCCTGAGATCAGTATAGTCCGATTGCAACTCTTATGTCAGTCTATAAACTGTTGCATTTATTATATCTAAAATGTGGAAGTTTGTCTATAAACTTTGCTACATTTGCAAGCTCAATTGCAACTCTTATGTCAGTCTTTGTTGCTCCATCTTTTCCACAAGACGTTGCATTTGCAAGCTCAATTACACCATCAATGAGGATTTGACCAGCTTGTGGGTCATAAAACCTTTCCACAAGAGTAAGAACACAAGTAATTGGTCGCTTTTTACCTGCTGACAAAGACTCGTTTCTAGTGAGAATTTGGCAGAAGCAAGAACACAAGTAATCTGCACTAAGCCTCTATTCTTCTCTTATTGCGTAAGAAATTTTGCTATCAAAATCGCGCATCATGAAGCGCAAACAAAATGGGGAAAAAGTGGCTAGTTTCGAACACGCAACCTCAAACCCACACTCATATCTATAAGAAATTGGTCGCTTCATGATGCACATCGCATCATGATGTGCAAAAAAAATTGAACACAAGCTCATACTAACCGAATTTGAGTCCCCCTTCACATTCACATCTATAACACCAGCGCTAAAAGATTCAATACCAACACTAGAAGTGAGCAATTCATCTCCAATCAATACCAACACCAGTAGATATGAGCAAATTTCAAAACACACTCCTTTTGATCAAACTTTGACATGTATACAGTATCATTTGGCAACTGCAAAAGCTCAAAAGTCTGCAATTACTACCTAAAGATGGCTCATGCACCAGTTTTTAACATTCTGGCTGTTCATGGAAAGAAATGCAGCATCAGTTAGCAAGCTTGAATTACAAAAGCTCCTTAAGAGAGCAAGCATCAGTTAGTACAGCAGGCTTGAGTAACACTGTCAGCAAGCTTGAATAACATAGCTCCTTAACAGAGCAAGCATCAGTTAGTACAATAGAATGACCACATCCAGCTGCCAGTTTCCTTACTGTTCCAACACAGAGGCTTACTTGATATAAAGGCAAAATCAACAATCCCAGTGGTGCCAGGCAAGGAAGTTGATCCCTGAGATTTTTAAAAAGTCAGTGTACTATTGTATGTACTATAAGTTGCTACAAGAAATCGGCATTATCAAATTTAAAGAGGAAAACAGCTCTTACAAAGACATTGTTTGACAGACTATCCAAAGGATCAGACTGATTCAAGGGATCACATTGAAGACACTTAACTCCATTAATATTTCACCCAAAAACATGACAATTCTTCTGATAATTCTTCATCCTCTCAAAGGCAACTCAACACCAGAAACATGACAATTCTTCAGCCTCTCAAAGGCAACTCAAACAGCCACTTGAATCTTCTGCTCATCAACGACAAGTCAAATAGAAACATGACAATTCTTCAGCCTCTCAAAGGCGATTCAAGGATTCATGTATGGAAAATTTAGCAATTAAGGTCCAAAGTTTAGAAAATTTAAGCAACAGTCTACAACTATGCAACTAAATCAAACTTTTGTCTTTTCAGCAACGGTCTACAAGTTATTGCCACACCTTAATATTCTTTTATTGGTCATTATAAGGTTTTCCAATAAAGCACATAAACTTTTACCAAAAAACAATGATAGAGTACCAAAAAACAATAATAGAGTACCAGCTATGCAAGCAAACCTCATCTCCTTTGCTCTCGTAATGCTAGCCAACCATAAAGGACCATCACCACATTCAGCTGAACCTGCAGTTTTGTATTGACAGAAATAATGACAAGAATTAAACACACTACATGTAAATCAAGCTCAAACTTGTGGCCTACTAAAAACATAAAATGATATAACATACCATAAACATTGGACATATTCAGGCCTCAAAATAAACATCTTGCAACATTGCTTGGCGACTGTGGAGATGTTGAATGGCATCTGGAGGATCTAGGACAGTGACTTCTGGATGTGTTAGTCTATAATCCTGCACAGTATGCACCTTGTGGTAAGAAGCAATAACATGACTCATTACAATAGTGCTTTTACAAATACTTGAATTTAACCCACCATTATGTTTGAGTAGGCTGTAAGAACATTCCCACTCTAGACAACATAGAGAAATATTATGAGAATTAAGACAATTGGCTAATATTTCTTCTTCTAACTAAAAGTGAATCATAGATAGTGGTATAAACAGATACCAGAACATCAATGAAGATGTAATAAACTCTATAGATTGATGACAGTAAAGAAGAAACCATCTAGATCATGTAGCATGAACCCGTGGCAAGGAAAAGAAACACTCAAGAAAATGCAAAGGGAAATATTATCAATGGTAAACACAACACTACATTTCAAATTCCACATCTTAGGTGGTTTGCATGAATGGATCTCAATGGTAAGTTGTGTAGAGGTAGCATCCCAGAAGAACAAGTACACTAACCCCGGGTGTAAGTGCATTTTTCTGCACATATGCAGTTGTAATATTCACATAGAAGCCATGTCATTCTATTAGTTAGATCCCTCACATGTCCTCCAGTGGTTCTTGGCACGACAGAGATAGAAGCAACGTCCATGTAGGATTGCGTAGTTAAGAATACATCAACAACAACCATGTAATTATTAAGATTAAACCACATTAGTGAAATGAACCAGAACCCAAATCTGGACATGAAAATTATAAAACTTGCTAAAGTAAAAAGATGGAGAAGAGTAAGTAAAGTTCAAAGTCACCTGAAATTCAGCCAATTCAATTGTCATCTCCTTTAAAGTCTTATCTTCAGGTTAGAGTAACTTATTTGCATTCTGAAAACCATCAAACAAGAACAAGTTTCACATATTATAATGGCATATCTGATTTGGTTAAAAGGTAAAATGAAAACCTTTTTCATTCACAAGTAAAACATGACAAAAAGCAACTAAAAAAAATTAGAATGTACCTTCTCACCAACAGTTATGTTAGCTCTACCTTCAACTTCTCTGGCAGAAGGAGCACCAATTAATTGAAGGCGAGATTGTCAAAAGAAACTCATATGCATAAATCACTTTGTCTAGTTATGCTCAAAACTAGAAGTTTTCCTCCAAACTTCTTCATTGCAAGAAATGCTGCTTGAAAATCAATGAATACTCAAAGATAAGACTTGAACATGATAGCTTTTTGAGATATCACCAAGATAAAATGGCATTCCCTTTGCATTCCTTGTTGAAACTAAGATCTTTAGCAGCTTTTCATAAGAAGCATATAATAGGAATAATATATCAATCATAACACAGGAAGTTATAATCCAATTCAAGGTCACAAATTTAGAAGAAACATGGACAACGTAATTCAACTCATTTGCCTTCAAATTAATGCCATCTATAACAAAAAACTGATATAAACATTAGTTCTATTATCATGATGATAATGACACATACAAAAATATACTTCAATCCCTAATAAACTACGACTCCCTGTCCCCGGTGCCATCACCTCCAACACCATCACCAGCCTCGGTGCCCTCACCTCCAACATCATCCCTAGCCCCGGTTCCCTCACCTCCATCACCATCCCTAGACGCAGTACCGTCATCAACACCCCCGGTCCTACTATCCTGAACCCCAACACGCTGTACTACTACCCTCCCCAGCACGACGAAGCTCGCTGCCTTCTCCGCGAGAGTATTAAGAATCCCTAAAAGGCCTACTCACGGGTGGAGGTAGGGGCGGAACACCAGCTGCCAAAATGCTCAACATCTCCTGCAGGTACGGCCTAGCGGCATGATCCATAGGCATTCCATGAAAGCCTCTAGTGCGTATCCAACTGCTTGTTGCGCCCGCTGCACAATTTATTGAATGCATTGAATAAAACACATTACAAATGAATATAATTGCATACACAACTTTGTATTACATATTAACATACCACAAACGTCCACCATAACTGCAGGATGGGCAGCGGGCTCCCAAGGACGGTTCTGACGGTTTGATCTAGGATCTAGATATGGATGTGTCACCCCGTCTAAAAAGTCAAGATACGCAGGGTCCGCCTGCCAAGGATACCGAGCCACGGCATGCTGCTTGAGGTCAATCAGGTGGTCATACCGCTCATTCCAATACAAGTCTTGGTTTTGGAACACAAGACTATATGTGCTTATCTCCCTTGTACGCGAGACTACACAAGGCTCAATCGGATCTGGGGGAGTCGTCTGCACACGATAGTACTAGCGCAGACATCTTTCGGGATGGTATGGCTCATAAATATCGAAGCAATGCAGAACTTCTCGATACTTAGAAATTCGATACTCCGTCTCAAAATCCAGGTCTCGGTTCCAAGGCGTCCAACAAACCTGCAAGTCAACGAGAAAAATAATTTGTATTACAACTCAATAAGAAGTAATATGTCAAACTATTAACACTTTTACCTCATCATCAAGAATCTTGTCCATCACCCTCCGAATATCCTCCAAGTGTTGCAGCTTCTTCGGCCTTGATCGGTGGTCATTCCTATCTCGGGCACCCGCTCGATCATCCATCAAAGCGTTCAAATTCAACACTGAATGCCCACGAAAAATGTCTAAAGTACTCACATATCCAAGTCAATAAAATTAAATTAAAATGCGTAACGAAAAAAAATATTGTTCATCAACCAAAACCTAATCACTATACTATTATACCTTCAGAATGAGCATGCATCCTCACAATCCCGCTGACCCCTGGCGAGATGCAATGCCCAAATGGCGGTATATGCACGCCAATGTCGCAACACCCTATGCAAACCTGCTGGTAACACCATGATCCATCAAACACTGTAAATATATAGTCCTTGCCTTGTTGGTGCTCTTGTCACGGAACAAAGTATGTTTAAGCAACCACAACAAGTACATAGACGCTATGTGTTGTGCGTCCCGCCTATCTGCAATCATCTGAAGTATGATAGTCTGGAGATCCTTACTCGGTATGGAGGTCTTATATTTACAGTACGGCTGAGGAGTGAGCCCTAATATCTCCATCACACGACTCTGGAAATCCTCGGCCCTCTCAATCTATCTTACCATAGCGTCTCCATCAATCGGTATCCCCAATATCCGATGGACATCGTGGAGGGTGATCGTGATCTCGCTCCATGGGAAGTGGAAGTTGTTGGTCTGAGGATGGCAACGCTCCACAAAAGATGTAACGATTGCGTGATCCGATCCTCCGTATGTCAAGGTTGCTTAAAGTCCCAAACCGGTCTGATGTACAATACTCCACCACATACCCGGCTCCTCAATCATATGTGGTCGAATATCTGTCCACTCCACCGGTCGTGAGTGAGCCCTAATGACATTGCGCCACTAAAAACGAAAATTCAAATTCTCAATAACGCTATTCAATCATATGATATATTAAGCTAAAATAAACCGATATAAAAGACAATTACCAATCTATCCTCTATAACGACGTCCTCACGGCCCTCCAACGACACAAGTGTCCACCTCCATATCGACTTTGCTACATGAGTAGGGTACGATCGAAGGAGGTCTGGTAATTGCGGCCCTCCAGGCTACCACATCGGAGCAGGAGCGGCCGGAACCTCCTCTAGTGGGGGCGGTACGTGCTGGACCACAGGAACGGGGTCCGTCCTCGAATCAGATGGGGGAGGAAGTGTCGGACTACCGGTAGCGCGAGGAGGAGCTGGACTGTCGGTGGCGCGAGGAGATGGCATAGTAAAATCAATGGCCCTTAATATATCCTCATCATCGTGCATATCAGTATCTAATACAGTCGGCTCTGTCAATGCAAGGTCGCTCTCGGGGACAGCATCGTCGGTCTGAGCAACCATCTCAACCTGAAGGGTCGTATCAACATCCCTTGTAATATCCTCAATCGTGCCCAATGGAGTCTGTGAAACATGCGGAGGGGTAAGCGCCTGCTGATCTGAAGGGTCAACAACATCGGTCGCCGAAATCTGATCTGTTTGCAGCGTCATATCGATATCCATAGGGGCAGATGGCCCTATATTCTGACATGTCGGCATATCCCCAATATGATGTTGTGCCTCCTCGCGTTGCAACTTTGAAATCAATGTATCTACTATGGGCCCCGTCCTAGCCTTCTTCGGCTGAGGCTCGACCTGAGCACGCTGCTCCGCTAATATGCCCCGTGACCTCGCATGTCTTATGTTCTGCTTTTTCGACCGAGGAGGTGGCATCGAGACAGGATGAGAAAAAGATGCGCATCTCTCTTGAAACGCCTGTTGAAATTGTTTCTTTCATTATATTTCGCTAATCAATCATCAATATTTTTACCTTATAATTTCATATTCAACTTTGCATTCCCATGGTTTAAAAAATATGGATCTTAATTTGTTCTTACCATAATTTCATAAATATGTTCTCTCTTCAAAACATTATTTTCAAATATCAATTTATTGTTTTCAAATTTCACTTCTAAAACTAAACTACTATCCATATTGTGATCTAAATGTATATGTCACATGTGACCATTCGAATTCTAAAACTAAAATATATCTTGAACCATAAACCATCAACATAAACGTATTATAATTCGATACAATAATATCTATATTATGTAAATAGATATAAATCATACAATTCTCGAAATGAAATTACGTACCGATAGACCCGTCTTGCCCCACCAATCTTTTCTGAAGTCTTTTCCCGTGTCAATCGGAGTGGATTTCCCGCTCAAATCGCCAACCACAACACTAGACGGTGGGATAGAAGGACCCACATGCGCTCCACCGCCATCCGACTGTACTCGTACATCTGAACCTCCACCACCCTCCGAATCCGCACCAAATCCATGAATATCCGACTGTCCACCACCACCAACACGAGCTCCAACATCTCCCTCATTACCACCAACATTTCCACCTACACCACCAACGTCTCCCTCGTTATCTACAAGAACATTTACACATCAGATTAAACATAAACTTAGCTTATGTCTGTAACATGTTAAGTTTTAAATTAGGGCAGATGAGCTTCTCTTAACTGAATTGAATGCATTGATTCTAGTATTTCTAACTTCAGCAGTGCTTTAATCTATTAGTTGGGGCTAAGTGCACTTTGATTTTTGAACTAACTTCAAGTGAATTTTACAACCAAGACAGTATTGAGAGCTTCAATTTGTTTACATTGTTATCACCTAATTCCCTAGTTTGAAAATTGAGCAGTAGTTATTGTCTTCAATTTCAACCCTAAATCCTATGAATTGCTTCAGTGCTAGAACCGTACTACAATCACAACATTATATATCACAATTGATAGACTATTTGGAAAGTGACAGATTCTGAACATTTGGAGTATCCACATATATATATGCCAAATAATTTCAGCAAAATCGAATGCTAACTCACTTACTTGATTGCCCTACTATTACCGGAGAACCGCAACCACCTTCGTCGGCCATATGTGGCGATGCCAACGGATTAGAACTACCACCACCATCGTCGGGGATTTACGCCGAATCCACCGTCTGTGAACCACCAGGATTATCCCCTCCACCATCATTCCCCATTTTAACGAGTTTACCGATATGCTTATCGGAAATTGGGCTTCTCGGAGGTCAATTGATGTCATCCGGTTTCGTTACAGAAAAGAGCGGGGAAGGTTGATAATCGTATCGCTCCTTGTTGCGAAGTTTTACGCTTCATAAAGCTAAACTAGTCGCGATGAATAACGCCTCATGAAGCGACGAGTCTTGCACCGAATCTATACCTCCTTTTCGGGTATCCATCTGCGTAGCTCTTCATGATGCGCAACATTCACTGTGCGCCCGGAAAAGAAATCTTGTGCATAAAGATTTTCCGTAAATGATTTATGTAATTTCCAACTCACATGAGAAACTAATAACAAACTCCGTTTTGGACCCTTGGTACACCCCTTTCAGCCTTTCTTTCTTTTCTATTAGTGTAGGATCGTTAGTACTTAAGCGAGTCGGCGACTCCTACGAAGTCGTCGACTTTGAGTAATAATGCAGTGGAATAATCAAGCAGTAAAATAAACGTTACCAATGGTCACTGACAAGCGATGTATAGTGGAAACTCTTCGTAAACCAACTAGTTTACATAGAGAAAAACCACTCCCTTCCAAGTTTATCACTTGGTCGGATTTCAAGAGTCCTTAGACTCGCTCTATTGATTTCTTGAGTGATTACAAAGCTCTCCCGTGTACAAGAATGAATCCCACACCCTTGACCACGCTCTACCTTTGCACTCACACTCTCAATCTCACGCTATGCCTAAGATCTCTTGACTCACCACTTGTACGAATCCCACGCACAAGCACCTACTTTCTTTCTTACACACGATATAGAGTTTTTGCACACATACGCACACACTTAGCCTAAACAAAACGAGTTATTTAAACTAAGACAGGGAAGATCTCATGTATATTATTTTCCATTCGATTAGGAAAACACTATACACTTAATCTTTTACAAATCTTTCCAAATAAACAATTACATGCATACTTAAATATTCTAGGAAAATCTTGATTATCTTGATCTTGATTTTAGCACTCTTTTGATGATCTTATCCTAAAATACAACACACAGCTGTCTTCAATTCAGACGCACAAGATCTGTGCGCTCCTTCCTTAAATAGATTGTTCAGCCAGCTGTTTAATGTCAGTGACTTTGTCAAGTCGCCGACTCGACTTGCAAACATAGGGTCACTGACTCTGGAACCATCAAAACTCAATATTTCATCTTCTAACAAATTCCCCCTTTTTGATGGTGACAAACAACCTGTTCTGATAAAAACTATCCAGCATACAAAAACAACATAGTATATAGGGCAAAGCACAAAAAACCGTAAAAAGTTCCCCCTAAGCTTAGTAACCACATGATTTCAGTATTTTGATCCCCCTTATGAATCTATTCCCCGGTTACTTCCCCCTTTTGGCATCATCAAAAAGATTGCTAAAACAAGAAAAGAAATCAGAGGCAATCATAGAAACTTAAAGCATGATATCAAAACAATCATAGAGAGTCATCCACCATGACAAAAGAAAAGTACGATGCAAACACACACAATCCAGAAGTACGTTACAACCAAATTGAACTAAAAAAAAACTTTTAAAGTGAAGAGATAGTGTGGCAAGGGAAAAGAGGGAGATAGAGAAAATCATGAGTGCACTTCAGTCACTGACATCAGGCTCCAAAGTCATTGAGCCTTTCATCAATTGCATCCAATTTTGACAGTGCACTGCCAACCATATTCTGAAGCCTTTCCATCATCCCCTTCAGAATCATGTTCTGCTCCCTGATTTCCTTCAACTGATCATCCACCGGAGCAGATTTTTGTCCTTCTTCTTGATTCCCCTTGTCACTGACCTCAGATGTCTTCGATACCCACTGTCCATCAACCCGGTTCCATCCAAACTTTCTGATCATCTCCTTGTTGAGAATTCTAGTGTTGAGGACATCAGCACTGCTGTCCACATAGACCTTGTGCTCATACATCATAAGAGCAATCAGCATCCCATAAGGAAGAGCATGCTTGGCAGTTTCAAGCACGTGCTTCATGTGAAGCATCATTAGACGTGGCATGTTGATTTTCTTCCCTCGAATGATCTTGTCCATGACCAGCAGATCTTGAATAGAGGCAGCATTCCTCTTGAGTTCCCTTGGCAGCAAGTTGCTTATGAGGTAATTGAACATCACCTTTTTTTCTATTCCCATTTTGTTGACCAGATAAGGACTAGTGAAGTTATCATCACTGTAAGTGACAGTTTTGATGATTTCACGTTCATCAACCCCTTCAGGCCAACCTCCTTTGTAGTACTCAGCGAAGCCTTCATGGGGTTAGCTTCAGCGATTGCACAGGTTAGCTTCAGCGATGGCGATTGAGGAAAAGGAGAAGCAGGCTTACCAGGAAGCAGCAACGGCGAACATGGTAGATCCGTTGATGCTCGCTAATTCGGAGTTTCCTGGGATTGTTCTCACTGGGATTTTGTTCGATGGCAACAACTTCCCTGCCTGGAGTAGGCAGATCCAACGAGCACTCATGGCAAAAATGAAACTGAGTTTCATCGATGGAACAGGAGAAAAACCACCGATCGAAACGATGGAACTGGAACGATGGAAGAGATGCGACTCGATGGTGTCTAGATGGATACTCAGTTCCAAGACACCAGAGATATCGAGCAATTTCATTTTCATAGCATCATCAAGGGTCTTATGGCTGGAGATTTGTGATCGTTTCAGCAAGAACAATGGGCCGTTGATTTATCAACTTCGACAGGAAATCGCTCAAATCACTCAAGGTAGTTCTGACTCACTTCTATTGTAGGCTTAAGCGATGTTGGGATAAATTGTCCAATCTGGCTGGATTACCTGTTTGTATGTGTGGTGCTATGGAAAACTGTAAGTGCAATTTGGCAAGCAAACTGCTTGAGCAAGAGAATGTGATGAGATTGATGGAATTTCTGATGAAGCTGAATAGTGAATATGATGGGGTCAAGAGTCAAATAGTGGCCATGGATCCCTTGTCGAATGTCAACAAAGCTTATCAACTTGTGCAGGGTGTTGAGACACAAAAACAAGTGTCTAGTGGTGCAAGTGTTGAAGGAGCTGCGTTCATGGCAAATCAGGGAAGTCATGCCAGGAGCACAGGAAGGGAATCTGATGAAGGCAAATCTTGAGCATATGAAGAGAACAAAGGAAATTCCTATGGTGGTGAAAAAAGGGACTACAAGCGAGTGAAAGACGAGAGGATTTGCTACCACTGTAAAGAGGAAGGTCATGTGAAGGACAATTGTTTCAAGATAATTGGATATCCAGACTGGTGGAAGGGTAAGAACTTTTGTTTGATTTCAGTTTTATGCAATAGATTGTTGCTTTGTTTATCGCACCTCAATTTTCTACAACACTGTTTCAAAATCTCATTCCTCAACAAATTATAAATCAAATAACAAAAATTAAAATTCTTTTCATAACATTGATAACCCCTACCTCGAATGGAGATTTCTCTTTCAAAACTACTTCTCATATCTTATTAAAGCACAACAACAATATGTGAATTTATCCTGGATTTAGAAAACTTCGCTGCCATCTAAATTCGAAAACAAATATGGAAAATCATATTCCAAATGTTGTACCGAAAAACTTAACCGACATTATAATAGGATTTCTTCTCGATGCATTATTTGTAAAAAAAATCTAATGACGATCGAAACTGCCTCCTTTTTCAATATAGTTTTTTGCATAGAATTTTACATGAGGTTAAGTGATGACATAACACTTCTTTTTACATTAATACCCAAAGTATTGATGACAGGCTTAAAGTCTTCGTGCCTAATCAAAGATAAATCCCTAATACTTAACTACAATATAGTAAGTAAGTCGGGGTTGAACCTAAGAGAATCTTGTATTCTCAAGTCAATATCTTTATCAACTTAAGAAAGTAAAAGGGTTTTTTTTATTTGTATTCTAATTTTAAGATACTCAAAGCAAGTAAACAAGATTGGTTGTATCAATTATGAAGATAATTTCATTCAAAGCATTCACTTTTATCATTAAGTTTGTTGATCATTGATTCTTAACAAGTAATTTTCTTTCAAAAGATTATTCCTATCATGATTTGATGTAATTAACAAGCAACAAGTCATACAAATACTTAACATCAAACAAACATTAAACGATCATGAATTAATTTGACATTAGCAGTGAGAACATGGATAAATAGGATACATGCAATTGATTCACAACGAGTCAAACAAAAGCATGCAATCAACTCTCTTTTCTCAATTGTTCTAGTCCAAGGTGTCCCAAAACAATGAGTTTGCTACAAGATTAGGTTTTTCAACGAGAAAGTCTAGATTCTAGCAATTGAGTGTAATAATCTCAACAAGTCGACCAGACAAGTAAAAATCAACAACATTCAATATCAATCAATCACAAGAGAGATTGATCTAATCACAGGAATAAAACTTGAAATTAGAATATCACACTTGAATTCAAAAGCTTCAACAATGAATGAAAATAAGGTTTTGGTTCTCCATAAGGTTTCTCTAACTTGAATAAAGATAAGAACGATGTGTAATAATTCCAAAACAAAGTCTAACAAAAGCTTTTAAACCAAGGAAAACCGAAGCCTAAAAATAACTCAGAAAATCCTCCGCGCATGTAATTCAGTAGAAACCACAGTCACGGTTTGACTAATATTGACTCTCCAAGGCGGTGTAATATCGCAGGTGCTGTGATGGAAACCACGACCGCGACCCTCAATATGGTTGCTCTCAGTTACACCATCGCGGTCGCGATTACTATGGTCATGGTCATGGCTCCTATGGTTGGTGGTCACGATTTTGCCTTATGCCTTCTACAGCTTCAACGACGTTGACCGCGGTCGCGGTAGTGGTACATATGGTCGCGGTTCTTCAATAGAACGTCCTCTCTTAAGACTTACTTCAAAACCTCGATCTTGAACACTTGGTCTTCAATTCTTGATCTTCAAAAAAAAGCTCTAAAAAACCTAAATTTCTCTATGAAAGTACACTAAAAATCCTAGTTAGATTGTAGAAATTAATTGACTTCAACACTAATATTTCAATTTGTAATTTAACACTAATTTGTAGACTTGTCAATGTGGAAGGCGTATTGCTCCTTTTTCAAAGATGTCATACAAGATGACTCTCTATTCCATAAAGTCTTTAATAGTTTCATATGGGGGAAATGCAAATGTTGAAAATTATAAACCAAACTGGACAGAGAGAGAGAGAGAGAGAGAGAGAGAAAGAGAGAGAGAGAGAGATGTTTTGTTCTAAACTATCACATAGTATTATTAAGCTAAGGGTCCGTTTGGCATTAGCGTTTTGGGGTAGTTTTTCCAAAAGCGGGAGCTTAATTTCTCCTAGGGTCCGTTGATTTTGCACCCTCCTACCTCCAAGGTGTGAGCTTTTCCGTTAACTTTTTAGGTAGCGGGAGAAAGCTACTAGGATTTCCGAATGGAGCCTAAATTCCAATGGATCTAAAAGACCTATACTAATTATATTATACGTGATTGGAGGAATAAGATTATCTATATGGATAGAAATGTTATTTCCTGACGCCTCTATTCTTCAGGTGGGGTTTTAGAGGTGTTTCAGTTTGAAATTCGAATTCTATCATAGGTAGACCTGTCAAATGGGTCGGGCGGGTCGAGTTCGGGTCCGGGTCAATCGGGTTCGGGTCAAAATGGGTCACGGGTCTTCGGGTCGTAAAATTTCCGGGTTCATATGGACTTTGTTACAGGTTTGGTACGGGTTCGGGTTGATCCAACGGGTCATGATCGTCAATTTTTTTAACTTTTATCTTTATATTTATTAAAAGAATTGATATTATATTATATAAATATTATTTAATAATAATAAAATAATAATTTTATATAAAATTTATAATAAAATATTGAAATAATACTTTATCGGGTTGGCCGGGTCAACCCAACGGGTTGGTGACCCAACCCAGTTTTTTTCAGGTCAATCGGGTTCGGGTTACTTATGACCCATTGATTTTCGGGTCGGATTTAAACCCGAAAAACTTCGGACGGATCGGGTCGGTTTTTTGGATCGGGTCAAGTTTTGACAGGCCTAACCATAGGTGATAACTTGACAATTATCAATTCGAGTGATCATTGAAGATGTTTACGCTTTCTGCCTCTATTTTTCGCGTGGGGTTTCAGAGATATTTCAGTTTGGAATCTAAATCCTATCGTTGGAGATAAGTCGATAATTATCAATTCGAGTGATCATTGAAAATGTTACACTTTCTAACATATTTTGATAATATCAGAATTTTCATTGTTTTAATAAAGGATTTAAGGAAGCATACTTCCTTGCATCCAGATATTGTGCTGTGAATCCTGTGACGGATTCCTTGAAGATCCTTCATTTAGATGATTTAAATTTGATTCAAACTTCAGAGGGGCACAAGCAAAAAATGCAAAAAAAAAAAAAAAAAAAAAAGCAAGATAAGAGACTAAAACCACATTTCTGAAAGAGCATCCACTAAGATGATTTATGTTGGTCTTACACCTAGTGTTCATCTTATCTCAGAATCATTCCAAAAAGAGGAAAAAATTGCAAAGAGAAGCAAAATAAGAGACCAAAACCCTTTTGAGGGCTATATATATATTTACAGATTGCAAAAGTAACATATGAGATGACTACATCAACACCAATCTCATAAAAAATGGAATTTTCCAACAAAGAGATTCATTCCCCTTTAACCGACCCATCCTCATAAAACATAATATTCACACCAATCTCTGCAAACCCCTCAGTACTACAAATCTGAATTAATCTGGCCTTCTCTGATCTCAACTTTTATTTACTCCAAATTACATATTCTCGCTTCCACCCTATTTACACATCAAACGCAGAGATTCTCAATGTAACTCTTCCTATTCTCATGAATTCAAAAACAAACAAAAAAACAAAACTCATCTCAATCTCACCATATATGCTATCAAACTTATCTGTAATAACCTGTCCTTCAAGAACTACATGTAATCTCAAACTCTAGTTGTTACCAGATTTAAGCCGATGCAGGAATGCTGCAGTTTCTGCTGCGATCCCTGTCAAGGCAATCAAATCCTTCTATTCTTATTACTGGTTTGTTAACAAAATTTGCCCTCACACAAACTCCCTTTCTTGCTGGAGTAGAAGTCGGGGAGGATTCAAGAGTGTAGCTAGATGTGATGGAAGGAAGAAGCCTCTCCTCCCTGAATAGAACGTCCTGAATCAATGGGTTAGAGACTCTACTTGGCGGTGACCCACAAAAAAATGGGGGCGACAAGCCTACTTGTGTGTTGTTGTTAGTGTCAGATCTCTCAGATCCACGTCCACCCTGTAAAAGTCAGTGCAGATGGACAAAAAAGTGTCAGATCACTTTAGGAGTTAACTGACTTGTATGGATCAGCAAACACATGTGATTCATTGGCTACATGAAAAGGGGAATTTTTCTGTTAATGGATTTAGCCGCTAGTACTTATTCTTATGAAGGTTGAACATCCTTTTGGAGACTGATTAATCCTGTCAAATGACAAAGTATCCATTGATGTAATTATCTGACTCATAAATCAGCAACAAGCAATACATGTGGGATTGATTGGTCACATGAAAAGGGGGATTTATTAGTTAGGTATCCGGTTCAACCTAAAGGATTTAGTGGCTATCAATTAGCAATAAGAAGGTTGAATGTTGGAGAATCTGATCTGATATATTTTGTTGTAAAAATGCAAAAGTAACTAAGATGATTGATGCTTGGAAAAAAAAATGTCACTTTCCTTGCCGTGAGCCACTCAATTTATGATTGAGCACATCCACATATCATAAAAGTGTATTGAAATGAGGTATTGATAAGTATTGGAGGAACATGATTCCTACTAACTATATCTCACTATTTCCCATTTTTCTTTGTTCTTTTTATTTAACAGGAAAGTTTCAATGATAAGGGTCTCTCTTTCAGACCATAGATTTGAGAAACTTGCAGGATTAAGAACAAAGTTGACAAGAGAGCAATTCGCCAACTACTATACATCAATCAAACCATACTCCTGAATAGAGAGCTGAAGAATTTTTAAATAATTGATTTTTAAGAATACAGTACCTTAGAGAGAATGATGTCCAAGAGCTCAGACCCAGCTTGTGAATCCGAGAGCTCAACTTGATGACTGCCAAAAATAAAACCACAAATTAAGCTTTTAGGATCTGGTCTATAAAAAATCACATATCATATCAATGAAAACTGAAGGAGAAAGACAAATCTGAAATAAGTATTAATACCTCCAGTGTCGGCGAAGGGGTGTTGATGGATCATCAATGGTGCCATTACGTACGCCGACGCGCCGTGGCTTCGGACATACTACGGCTTCACGGCGGCAGTTGGGGCGGTCCGGCGTAAACACGGTGAAGCCGACGAAGGAGCTTCGCACATCATCTCGAGATCTGACGACGTCGTTTTGCTGTATCGCACAGTATTTCATTCTCGCAGATCCGATCGGATTGATCTTTCTATGTACACAAAATTAGTAGCGCCTGTACAGCAACACGATTTAAGAGGAAAAAAGTTAGGCTAATTAATCACCAATTTAAAAATCTCTCCTCTCCTACTTTATTGAGCAATGTGAAAGCTCCGATTACCGGGATCTGCTCGAATTCGAATTTGAAACATTTTCATCAAAAAAAAAAAGAATTTGAAACATAAAGCTCTAAAGGAGAAAATCGATTCAACAAAAAAAAAGCTAAAAATTGCGATTATATATTTCTTTTGTTGATAATTGAGAAATAATTTCAAATCAGATAAGCAAACGAACTTGAACAAACTTTTACACCCGCATCAGATCTGAACAAATTTGAAAGAATTTCCGAAAATTAAGAACTGAAGAAGATTCAAATTTTTCTTAGATTGTACAACGCTAGGCCTCGAGAAAGGAAGAGAGAGCTGTACCTAAGCGTGGTTGAAGGTCCACAGCTATGGAGGAAGAACAGAACAAAGAAAACGTTGAAAATGGCAGAAGTGAGGCGAATTGAAAGAAGAAAGGGAAAGTGGAAAGATCTTTGGCTTTTATAGACAGCCCAAACCTAAACACGCCGCCTAGAATTATTTTTTCAAAACCTAAAAAACGAAAATAATCTTATTTTAGAAACAAATACTCCCTCCCTCCATTTCAAAATAGTTGTTAGTCATTTTTTTTTTCAAAATAGATGTTCATGTAATTTTTTTTTCAATTTATACCCTTATGTATACTCCACTTAACACATATCCCAAAATTTTCATTGATACTAGGGTAAGGGCCCGTACCCTGTACGGGTTTTATTGAATATAAATAAAATAAATAAATAGTTAATAATAGAAAATTTTGTATTATAGATTTATTTTTTTTCTTAGAAAAATATAGATTCAAAACTAATATTCATTAACGTTTATGGTTTTATTGAAAAAGTTTATATAACTTTTCAAAGAACAATTAGTTTTGGAGAGTCATATTTGAAAAGAATATTGCACATTTTTTTTACTCTAATATTTATCTTTATATAAAATATTTTACCTAGCTCTTATCTAATAGTTAGAAAAAAATTATAATAATTAAGTTTTTAGGAAAAGTTTATTTTTATCAAAAATAATATAATTTAAATTTAATCTTTTTTTTTTATCAAAATTAACTATCAATAATTATTTGTCAATCTCTTATGAAAAAATGTAAAAGTTAATTATTTTTGTTAAAATTTAATTTAATCATTTAATTGTTAATCTTCTAAGACATAATGTAAATTTCTATCTTTTTTATCAAAATTCTATTTTAATAAAATACATATTCTAGAATTTGTATGATAGCATAAAAAATTATCATAATGATCTTCCTATCTATCATATCCAAAAATAAAAGATTATTTAACAATGGGATCTTCTATCTTATATTCTAAAAACATGGATAAGAATTTATCATATCCAAAAATCAATATATCAATATACTATAACTAAAGTCGAATCTCTCTATCCTATGTGTCATCGTCTTAACTATGCCACATAGGCGTTTTAATTTTTTCATTTACCTCTGTGCCCTTCTTTTATTTAAGTATTTAGAACCCTTATATTATAACAATATTCCTTATATTACTCATATACAATTATATTTAGAGATCTTAAATTTTGGCATGTTTTATTTGGTTTGTAATCCATTATGGAACAATATTATTGAATACACTAATGTAACTAATATTACTAATCATAATACTAATATACAATTACATTTTAATATTTTAAAATTTGATAAGAAACATACTTTTCATTATTAAATAGTTTTTTAATATGATAATATTACTAATATACAAATATATTTAGAGATTTTAAAATTTGATATAAGGTATACTTTTCATTATTAAATAATTTTTTTAATATAATAATATTATTAATATAAAATTATACTTAGAGATCCTAAATTTTGGCAAGTACTACAACAATAATCTTCATTATAAAAGAACTTTTTTAAATAAAATAATATTACTAATATATATTTTGACTTGGAGATCTTAAAATTTCGCAAGTTTAGAAACATACTCTTTATCATATAACATTTTTATAATCAAAACCCGTGCAAGGTACGAGAACAAATGCTAGTAAAATATTATTTTGAAAAAGATGGGGTGGTGTCGACCAATCTAAAAGTGACATGTGTCATTTAATAATTTTTTAACCTCCGCTTTAGGTTATAGTTATGAATTGAAACAAAATAAAGAGTACTTATAGGGGTAATTTGAGGGAAAAAAATCACTTAATATGTGTGAAATTTTGGTTAAGATCAACTATTTTGAAATGGAGGGAGTATTAATAACGATACTTGATGGGCCTACGACTCAATATTTTATTAATATTTTGGGCGGGGTTGCTTTTGCAATGGTCGATGATTTAATAGGATCCATCATCGGGATTATTAAATTGTTCCTTCGGGGTGACTTCCCTAGCTAGTTAGGAAAGCTCATTGCTAGTGTCCTCAACTCCCTTGGTCAAGTCGGGTGGTGGTTTTCGCCCTATTGTTGTTGTTGGCTGATGTGCTGTGTTTTGTACAACAAAACTAGGACTTTTTAGTACATATTTCTGTAGTGTTTTAAGGCCTATTATGAGTATTATTGAAGAACAATTTGAAAGTCGGAAGATGAGAGTTAGCAAGATTTAAAGATCTCGAAGGATTCTAAAGACCGCGATCGCCGCCACTCTTAAGGGCGATCGCGGTGGACGTCGTCGATGAGGTTCTAGATCGCCATTTGAGGACCGCGATGACACGAAGGCCGCGATCGCGGCCATGTTTGGGTGGCGATCGCGGTTGTTGAGGTCGCCGATGGAGTCGAGGTGTGCAGCCAGGCAGCGATCGCGGCTAGGATCAGGTGGCGATCGCGGCCCTGTTGGATCTGACGCGCGTTCATGTTTATCTGCTTAGTTTATTATTTTATATTTTTATCTTTTTAATTCCGACTGGTTCGAGACTATATTAGGTTATTTTTCAGACTTTGTTTGGTATTCTCTCTTAGACCTAATTTCAGACTTTTGTGTTTTTCTCTTATGGAGAACTAAACTCCCTAAATTCTATTCAAGTTGAAGCTTTTCAGACTCAAGTTGTTGTGAGATTCGTCTATTCAGGTTTATTTCTACAGGTTATTTCAATTCTCTTGTGCGTAATTATTATTGATTGTATTGATTCTTCCAAGCCTAGCTAACTTGTTGGAATTAATATTGTCTATTGCTAGATTTAGTTTTTCTCGTAGCAAAGCCTAATCTTTGTAGCAACTCAATTGGTTTAGGACTCGTTGGACTAAAACAATTGAGAAGAGATTTGAATGCATGTTAATTGTTTGACTCGTTGGAATTCAATTGCATGTATCTTGTTTATCCTTGTTCTTAATGCTAATATCCTTATTATTTATGATCGTTTCATGATTTATTTGGATATTAAGTTTGCATGTCTCGTTGCCATGTAATAATTCTGATCAGGATAGGAATAACTAAAAGAAATAACTTGTTTGAATCTAGGATCAGTAACTTGAAGAAGAAAAGTGGATACTTGAATAGGATTGTTTTCCCTAATTGATAAAAATCCAACTTTTGCTTTGTTTGATTGCTTGCTTTGTTTGTTTAAATTCGTAGCTTTTAGTTTTAATTCCGAAATCCCGCCTTTGTTACTCCTTTGAGTTGATAATAATAAAACTTAGGATACAAGTGTCTCTTGGGTTCGACCCCGACTTACTAACTATACTAGTTTAGTAACTAGGGAATTATTTTTGATTTGCCATCAACGATTCTAAGCCAGTCATTGGCACTGATTGGATGAGGCTCATTTCCAAGGTTGCTTTGTATGCGGTTGGTCCCTCTTTGAGCCTTTATCTATGGGATTTTCAATTTGATGAGGGCGTTCCTAGGGTCTATGAGGTTGTTATGCACTCTATGAATAGGCTTGTTGAGTCTAATGTCATTGATGTTGGGTTTTCTATGCTTTTGGTGGATTTCAAGAATGCTTTCAACCTTGTTGATAGGAGTGTCTTGCTCTAAGAAACTATGTTGTGGTGTCCATCTATTGCTCTTCTGGTGGATTTCAAGAACGCTTTCAACCTTGTTGATAGGAGTGTCCTGCTCCAAGAAACTATGTTGTGGTGTCCCTCTATTGCTCTTTGGGTTGAGTTTTGTTACTCTCAACCTCCTAGGCTCTACTATGAAGACTTTGTCCTTTGGCCTTATCAAGGGGTACATCAAGGTGATCCTTTGGGGCCCTGTTGTTCGCCCTAACTTTGCATCCTCTGGTTCAGTCCATTAACCATGCCTCCCCTTCGGGATTGGTATCTTGACAATGACACCATTGTTGGAGATACCCTTATGGCAGTCAAGGCGCTTGACATTATTAGGTCTGATGGGCCCACACGTGGTTTGTTCCTGAAGGTTGATAAAACTAAGCTTTTCTGGCCTGTGGAGGATCCTAGAAGTTTGGTGGACGGTGTGTTCACATCGAACATCTCTCGCCCACGTAGTGTTGCAAACTTCTTGGTGGGTCGCTCAACTTGGATGTGGGCTTCAGTCGGGACTTGGCCTTGAAGATGGTCTATAAATAAATGCCTTAATGGAGGCGGTTAATTGGCTAAATAACCCCCAATGCGAGCTCCTACTTCTTTGCAACTGTGATGGGGTTGCAAAGTTGTCCTATGCCTTGAGAACTTGCTCCCCTGTGTTTTTCAAGGATGCTCAAGTTTAGTTTGACCATGCTCTACGTCGAAGGTTGTCACTGCGTCAAGGTCGGGTTTTGGTGATTGTTAATGGCGGTTGGCAACTCTCCCCATCAAAGGGGGTGGTCTTAGCATCTTTGATATTGAGGATGTTATCTGTTATGCTTTCCTTACTTCTTGGCTTCAAACGAGCACACTGCAAGCAAAGATTTTGTTGAATACGGGTATAGTTTCTCCTAGCTCTTCCTTCCAGCATGCTATTGATGATTTCAATGCCTTTTGCAATGTCAATGCTATCTCTCTCACCACTAATTCTCGTGCCCCCAAAATGATGAAAACCCTAGCAAGGTGTTACTTTGGCGTCATTGAGAAAAGCCTCGTCGATAGGTACATGCTTAGCCCAAGGGAGGTTGTTCTTAGCTGTATCCGTGCTCCTCATGCACAAGATTTTTTGTTCACTATCCCTATTGATGGCTTGGGACAAAGGATGAACCATTGTCAGTTTCATTTTGTGTTGTGCTACAGACTTATGGTAACTTTATTTTCTGATGGTAGTATATGCCCGAGTTGCAACGCTCGCGTGATGGACAAATAGGGGGTCATGTTGTCCAGTGTTCTAGTGAGGTAGGTGTTGGATCGTAAACGGTTAGCAAAGAGCTTGGGAACTGGCAATTAAGTTGTTCCCAAGGCAGCGGAAGTAAACAGTTCGCAAGTATGAAAGACGGTAAAAACACAGTTCCTTTATAGAGGAACCCCACTACAACCAACTAGTTGTATGGGTAAACCTCTACCTCTGCTTGGAGGATTTTGAATGACTTACTTATATTAATTGCTTTGTTCCTTAGTTAAACAGCCAAATTCACACTTCTCTGTTCCTACGAGTTCTTCTTAACTCTAGCAACACTAGTAAATCCTCTCAATTGAGTTCCTAAGCTCACAACATCAAAATACAAATAACTTAGACCTTACACCGACTTCTCAGTTCCCTTGCTCCTGGGAACTTCGGCTTCACCGTCGTCGAGATCACACACTCGCCGGCGGGGACTTCTCTTCCTTTTCTTTCTTTTCTCTGTTGTGGGTGTTTTGTGAGTTCTAAAAGAAGTACTCAATCCGAGTACTATTCATTTGGCTTTATAGTCCAGGTGAGCTTGGGCAGTCGCATCTTTCGTTTGTGTCCAAAATGCCCTTTGCTTGATGCCCAAGTTGTACTTTCTTCACATGTGACTTTGGTTTGAACTAGGTCAACTTCTTGGATCAATCGGATCGTTGGATGAAGCGTGACAGTCTGATCCTCAGACTGTTCCTTCGGGCTGTCTGAAACAGAATCCCGCGATCTGCGTTGAATGGTCGTTGTCCTCACATGTGAGTTCCCATGTCCTGGGAACTGTCTTGTTCAGAGTTCCCTTGATGGAAACTCTTCATCGTTGTGGGCTTCTGTTCTCTTGATCATTTCTGGGAGTTCCCATTTCATGGGAACTTCCCTCTTTAGAGTTCCCTTGATGGAAACTCTGCATTTTAGGCTTCTGTGGCTTTTGGTCATTCATGGGAGTTCTTGGCTGTACCTGCGTTCCTTAGAAATACTTGAACAAACCACATTAGTTCCCTATGGTGTTTGTCATTTATCAAAACTTAAGAGAATTACATCGTTGATCCGTTGTTTAGAACCAGAGGTCCCAACAACGTCCCAACAATTCCCCCCTTTTTGATGATGACAAACCCATCACAAAATATGCAATTATTTCAATGAATGATATGCTGATGAGTTCCTAAGTATAATTTTGGGAAGTCACTTTTAGTGAAACACTTAGATTTAGGGAACCACTTCTGGTGAGACACTTAGTTCTTGCTAAGCTTTTTATGCAATTGTTCCCCCTTAGCTTATGCGTGGTCTGTGATAACTTAAACTTTTAACTCATCTCGCATTTTTTGTCTTTCCCCCTTTTGGCATCATCGAAAACAAGCAAAGCAATAATAGGGAAGAAGGGAACACGCAATCAAAATAAAGACCAATTCATTACTTAAGAAAATATATACAAGGGAACTCAAGTACAATTTTGTGGTCATTTTTGGATTAAGGGAAGAAGAAGGGAGAGATCATGGGGCTTCAGGGAACAGGGCGTCACAGAGGCGCGTCAGGACTTGTGTAAGCTTTTCTTGTCCTCTGGCCAACGCTGCTTGGTCCTTGGCAATCTGGTCGAGGGTGTTGGCAATACGGAGCAACACTTGAGAGTTCCCCTCTTGTTCACCAGACTCCAGTTGAGCCGCTTCCTCTACAGGCTCAAAGTGCCTCATCTTCTGGACAACTGAAATGTTCAGTTCCCTTCCAAGCTCTATTTCGTCCTTAGAGGCGTCGTAGAGACCTTCTTTTTGTAGGAGCTTCTTTATCAACCCAAAGTAGGGAAGGGAGTGGGACTTGGAAGCCATGCACTTCTCCATGTGCCCAAGGATGATTCTGGGAAGGTTGATGGGCTTTTTGAGGAGGAAGTGGTAGAGGATGATCGCATCAGGGATATTGACGACCAGACGCTTCTCTTGGCGCGGGATCACCACATTGATGATGAATTGGTGAGCGAGCTTGGCGACCAAGGACAAATGGTGCGTCGAGGGAACTTTGGAGGGGACCCGACCCTCAAAGATGGTTTTGTACACTTCGGCGCTGTTGGAGTCCCCCCAGAGCTTGTTGGGCAACTCATTGAGCCCTTGACCGGGGACCTGGAGCTGAAGGCGGATTGTTGACGTTGTAAAGATGAACTCGTCGCCTTTGTGGGAGAGAGTTCCCTGAGTGTAGTCGTTGGTGATAGTGAAGTCATTGTAGAATTGACGCACTTGCGAGGGATCAACGCTCACAGTTTCTTTGCACAGATTTTCCCAGCCCTGGGCCTTGATCAGGTCCCACAGTTCCCCTAAGCCGTTGTCAATATGCACGTCTTCACAGATGATGAGCGGAGGGAGGAGCTTCCGGTGTTCATCCACAAGGTGCTTTGTGGAAGAGGTCCCCTTCCCTTTCCTTGTAGTGCTCTTTGACGTATTCCCCCTAGAGACCGTTCGAGGTCCTTTCTGCTGAGGGGGTGCAACCACATCAATCTGAAGCACACGTTCCCTTGGATGTTGGTAACCCGTGGACACCACCATTTGGTGTCAAGGGGTTGGGATCGGTGCTCGCCCCTTAGCAGCTGGAGCTTCTTCTTCTTCTTCGACCTCATCGTGGGAGGTCCTTTCTTCCTCGGAGGAGCTCGAGCTTGAGCCCTCTGCGTCATCCTGGGGATGACTTGTTATTGCCCCATCACCACCAACCGGTGTTGGGTCCCTTCTCTCCGTGGGCTCTTCCGGAGCCACCTTCTCTGGGGACTTGGTCCCGTGATCAGTTGTGTGTTCAGAGGGGTCCCGGTTGAGCTCTTCTTCGATTTCCTTGAGCTGGGCCTCCTCCTCCACAGTTCCCATTATGATAGGAGGAGGGTCCTTGGTCATTTTGCCGATGACCACGGAGAGAGGGAGGACATCGTCGTCTGAGGTAAGAGCGACGACACTTTTGGATGGTGAGGGAGAGGGGAGTTTGGTGGTCGTGGGGGATGTGGTGGAAGAAGTGATCGCTCATGAATGCGAGGGTCTAGAGATACAATTTATAACCCGAACCGGTTGTAGCACGTGGTGGGTGTCGAACGCTCGGGAAATCTACTCGATTGAGGTGCCTAAACACTAGAAAGCTGGAAAGGAGAACTTAAAACAAAGGAAAACAAAGAGAACAGTCGGGACCGACACAAGTGTCACGTCGGGCCCGATGTTGGCGACAAAGAGGGAAGTCGGGACCGACGTAGAGCAAGTCGGGCCCAATGTAGTTGGTTTTGTCGAACTCAAAGATTGAAAGTAGATCTTGGGCTTTTGGGTTCCTTCTCTAGTAGATTAAGGCTTTTGCACCCCAATTCAAGCAATAAGTGATGATCGGAATAGGATCGAGGTGCTTTCACCCTCGTTCCAACCACTTCTACACATCGATCATTGGGGAAATCCCCTTCGAAGCAAGGTCTTGAGATGGACAAATGTTCACTTTCGTTACTTTGCCAATCACAAGCCTTGATTCCTTACTTTCATAAGGAATTGTAGCTCTATGTAGAGTGGGTTCCTAGATCAAGCACTCAAGGCTTATGGAATTGGGGTTTCTAGCCCAACCTAGCTAGAGTTTTCCCCCATAACCCAAGATCAAGGAGATCTACTCCATATGGCAAACAAAGAAAGCAAACAAATCACAAAGCAAAGCAATCAACATCATCAATCTCAAACCAAAGCCAAATTTCATTCACAAATCAAAAGCAACCCACAAACTCCAATCCAAGGTTTCCAAATCCACAAAATCAAAACAAGGCAAAGCTAATCTATCAACCAAACCTATCAAATCTCCTTCTCCTATGCCGATTCCCTCTCTTCTCCTTCTCCTCTCCTTCCTCCTTGCTCTCCAAGTATCCTCTTGAGAGTTTTTGAGAGTTGTTTCGTTGCTAAGTGTGTGGGAACCTCCTCCAATTAGAAGATAAGAGAGCCTTAATAGATGAGGGGCAAAAGTGGTAGTTTACAATTTCGTGCCTTGGAGCCCAATCCAGCCAGCGACCGACTCGGACCGACACGGAGCACCTCGGGCCTGACTTACTGGGCAAGACGGTCCGAGGTCGAAAAATCATCTCGGGTCTGGCCTTGGTTCTAACTCGATCCGGACCTCGTTCCACCTTCTTCTGGTTGGCTTTTCTCTTGTTCTTCTTCATGGCTTGCTCCTCTCTTTCCCTCTTAAGCTCGGGCCTTGCTCCATGTTCCGATTCTCCTTCAAAACGACCCTTGATCCATGCCAAAACACCTACAAAACACATAAAGCGCGCATAGTCTCCGAATCTCATAGAAATACGGGAACTAAGCTAAAAAGGAACAAAACACACAAGAAAAGGGGAAAAAGAAACATATTTACAAAGGGAATCATATATAAAACACCACCAAATAAAGAGACATCAAAATACCCCATACTTAAACTTGCTTGTCCTCAAGCAATAACAATGTAAGCAAGACCGAAACATAATCTTCAAGTAAAGCCTCGTATAAAAACACATTTAAGCACAAGTGATTGATATTCAAGCAAGATTACATCATCACACATGATTAAGTGTTCCAAGGAATAGAGTCAATGCAACTAAGCCTCACTTTAGGGATATGTGAATGTGTATCACTCATCATGTGTATGGGTATAGCAATGAACACTCAAGCTCAAAAATCATGCAAGTAAGGACTTTACTATTGAAGCTAATATCACCAAATCCTCCACCTAGAGATGCCTAATACAAAGTACACAAAGAATTCGAACTTGGCTCAATGGAGGTCCTCAAAGAGGTTCCATTCGGCCGGGTTGTAATGGGGCTTTTGGTATTTCTCAAGGTGGGAATTATTTGGTCTTGTGGTGCTTACAATGGGGATTGAACAACCTAAACTCTCACCAACTTCACCAAAATTCCACAATCAATTTCACACTCATCCAAAAGACTTAACATTTTTTCTCTCAACCCAAAATTTCACTTAACATTCCACTTCATCTTTGCTCTTAGGCTTTTTGTTGGATTTTCCACACTTTCTACACTAGACCGACTTTCTTATGACATCGGACCCGATGTGGTGTGTAACTCGGTCGGACCCTTTTTCTTCACTTAAGCTCTTTACCTTCATTCCACTTTCCATTTCTAACATTTTCTTTCTTTCTTTCTTTCTTTTTTTTTCATTTTCTTTTTGCACAACAAAGATGCACTACCCACATGATTTATAACACCATTCTTTGCCCTTAAACCAAAGAGAATCTCAACTCTTCAAATACAATCCAAACCTCTCTTCTAAAGTCCAATCCCATAAGGGTCAAGTCATATAAGGCTAGGAATAATATTTTTGAGGAGTTTCAAACAAAGGCCTAGGCTAAAACGGGGCTACAAACAAAGGATTCACTTCATGGTAGGATATGGAACATTTATGTGACTAAAAGAACAAAGTTCAAAATCAATGTGACAATGCTAGGACAGATTTCATGACGGTCTTGGAAAATAGATAAACACCTCAATAGCAAGTTTTACTAAGCATGCATGAGCTAATCACACAAGAAACATGAGGGATATGCAAATATGAACAAGCATCCCTAAAATGGCCAAAAATCAATCTCACAAGGGTCACTCATGCTTAGTTGCATAAGAACTCATCCTAGAACTCACATGTTCAATAAAACAAGCAAGATATCATGATCACATCAAAAGCAACATATTTTTAGAGGCTAAACCATCCAAAAATATGCAAAGGAATTTACATGCTCACATCATCATTAGCTTTCATTTGGACATCTAAGATGGGAATTTCTAGTCCAAAAACTACAAAACACAAAATCTTTTTGTTGTTTTCAACACAATTTTTCAAATTTTTATGGATTTTTGCAAAAATTTCTCTATACAAAACCAAAAACAAAGACTCATCCATTCAAAACCAAATCAATCATCCATTTCATTTATCAAACCACAAACCAAGAAACAAACATCCCAAACACAAACTAGAAACCGAAAACCAAATATCCTCAAAATAACAAACACACACAAGCAAGTGAAATCATGAACACACTTACCCCCACCCCATACTTAAAATTTTGATGTCCCCATCAAACAAGGAAACCAAAACTTAAAAGCAAGAGAGAAGAGTACAAAGAGCTCACAATTTCTTTATTCTTCAATGGCATGTCTAGGTCAATTGGCGAGGACGAGAGCCCATGAGGCTCTAACTTCTTCGCTTGGATCGGCCTTGTCATAGAACTTCTTCACTCGATGACCATTCACTTTGAAAATATGTCCTCGTTCATCAACCAAGTCCACCGCACCATGAGCATAGATACGGTGGACCACAAATGGTCCACTCCACCTAGTCCTTAACTTCCCCGGGAAAAGTTTAATCCTTGAATTGAAAAGGAGAACCTTGTCACCGGTTTGATAAGTCTTTGGAATTAACTTCCTATCATGCCACTTCTTGGTCTTCTCCTTGTACAACTTGGAGTTCTCATAGGCTTTCAACCTCAATTCTCCCAACTCATGAAGCTCTAGAAACCTCTTCTCACCGGCCAAGTTGATATCCCAATTCATCTCCTTGAGAGCCCATTTTGCCTTGTGCTCAAGCTCTACCGGAAGATGGCATGCCTTGCCATAAACTAGATTGAAGGGTGTAGTTCCCAAAGGTGCCTTGAAGGCGGTTCTATAAACCCAAAGTGCATCATCGAGCTTAGAGGCCCAATCTTTCCTTGATCGAGATACGGTCTTCTCCAAGATAGCCTTGATTTGACGGTTTGACACCTCGACTTGCCCGCTTGTTTGAGGATGATAAGGAGTAGCAACTCGATGAGACACCCCATACTTGATCAACACATTCTCGAAGCACCTCTCAATGAAATGAGGTCCGCCATCACTTATGAGAACCCTAGGCACACCAAACCTTGCAAAAATGTTGCTTTTCAAGAACTTCATCACCACCCTAGCATCATTGGTTCTTGTTGGTATGGCCTCCACCCATTTTGAGACATAGTCCACGGCTACCAAGATGTACTTGTAAGGCCCCGATGTGGGAAATGGTCCCATGAAATCGATACCCCATACATCAAATAACTCAACTTCTAGAATGCCAGTTTGAGGAGTCTCATTCCTCCTTGATAGGTTCCCCTCTCTTTGGCACTCCTCACACTTCCTCACATAATCATGCACATCCTTGAACATGGTTGGCCAATAATAAACACATTGAAGAATTTTTGAAGTGGTTTTGGAACTCTTAGTGTGACCCCCCGTAGGCAAGGAATGGCAATGGTGAATTATGCTCTTGATCGCTCGGGAATGCGAGGGTCTAGAGATACAATTTATAACCCGACCCCGTTGTAGCACGTGGTGGGTGTCGAACGCTCGGGAAATCTACTCGATTGAGGTGCCTAGACACTAGAAAGCTGGGAAGGAGAACTTAAAACAAAGGAAAACAAAGAGAATAGTCGGGACCGACACAAGTGTCACGTCGGGCCCGATGCTGGCGACAAAGAGGATGTCGGGACCGACGTAGAGCAAGTCGGGCCCGATGTAGCTGGGTTTTGTCGAACTCAAAGATTGAAAGTAGATCTTGGGCTTTTGGGTTCCTTCTCTAGTAGATTAAGGTTTTTCCACCCCAATTCAAGCAATAAGTGATGATCGGAATAGGATCGAGTGCTTTCACCCTCGTTCCAACCACTTCTACACATCGATCATTGGGGAAATCCCCTTCGAAGCAAGGTCTTGAGATAGACAAATGTTCACTTTCGTACCTTTGCCAATCACAAGCCTTGATTCCTTACTTTCGTAAGGAATTGTAGCTCTATGTAGAGTGGGTTCCTAGATCAAGCACTCAAGGCTATGGAATTGGGGTTTCTAGCCCAACCTAGCTAGAGTTTTCCCCCATAACCCAAGATCAAGGAGATCTACTCCATATGGCAAACAAAGAAAGCAAACAAATCAAAAAGCAAAGCAATCAACATCATCAATCTCAAATCAAAGCCAAGTTTCATTCACAAATCAAAAGCAATCCACAAACTCCAATCCAAGGTTTCCAAATCCACAAAATCAAAACAAGGCAAAGCTAATCTATCAACCAAACCTATCAAATCTCCCTCTCTAGGCCGATTCTCTCTCTTCTCCCTCTCCTTCCTCCTTGCTCTCCAAGTATCATCTTGAGAGTTTTTGAGGGTTGGTTCCCTTGCTAAGTGTGGGAACCTCCTCCAATTAGAAGATAAGAGAGCCTTTATAGATGAGGGGAAAAAGTGGTAGTTTACAATTTCGTGCCTTGGAGCCCAATCCATCCAGTGACCGACTCGGACCGACACGGAGGACCTCGGGCCCGACTTACTGTGCAAGTCGGTCCGAGGTCGGAAATTCGTCTCGGGTCCGGCGTTGGTTCCAGCTCGGCCCGGACCTCGTTCCACCTCTTCTTGTTGGCTTTTCTCTTGTTCTTCTTCATGGCTTGCTCCTCTCTTTCCCTCTTAAGCTCGGGCCTTGCTCCATGTCTCGATTCACCTTCAAAACGACCCTTGATCCATGACAAAACACCTACAAAACACATAAAACGCGCATAGTCTCCGAATCTCATAGAAATACGGGAACTGAGCTAAAAAGGAACAAAACACACAAGAAAAGGGGAAAAAGAAACATATTTACAAAGGAAATCATATATAAAAACACCACCAAATAAAGAGACATCAGCTCTCAACCTCTTCACTTGGCACACACCGTCTATAGATTTGATCACTCCCTTCTTTGTAGAGATATGGATCATCCCAAAAATATTGTCTAGCATCATGTAAGAATTTCTTCCTAGCTTGATAAGACAAATTTGGTGGGATCGCTCCCCCTACGGCAAAGTTAGCAAAATCCGCAAACCAAGGGGAAACCCCTCGTCTTACGGCACTAATAGAAAGAAGGCAAGTGGGAGAGAAAGAACTAATCAATTGAGAACGAGAAGGAATGGAAATCGAGTTAGGAAACTTACTTTCTTCCGCGGACCGACATTGAAGTGTACCGAGCCCGACATGGTTGGACGCCGGTCTAGCTTTGCAGACACACAGGTAACTCGGGCCCGACTCTGAAGACCTCGGTCCCGACTCACTGGTACCTGCTCTGCCTTTGGTCCGATGTTCTGGACCTCGGGCCCGATATACTCGGTTCGTCGATCCACCTTTCCTTTCCTCCTTTCCACTCATGAGAACATCATCTGCCCTTGAATCATCTATAGTCAAACCATCCTCCATCTCCAACATGTACTCAATGGGCAAACGGGATAGATGATCAGCTACCACATTTTCCGCACCGGTTTTGTCCTTGATCTCATGGTCAAACTCTTGGAGAAGGAACATCCACCTTAGAAGCCTCGGCTTTGCATCTTTCTTCTTCATGAGGTATTTGATTGTCGCATGGTCCGTGAAGACTACCACCTTTGATCCCACAAGATATGAACAGAATTTCTCAAATGCAAACACTACCGCAAGAAATTCTTTCTCCGTCGTTGTGTAATTGCACTGAGTTTCATCCAAAGTTTTTCTTGCGTAGTAGATGGCATGCAACTTTCCATCCTTCCTTTGCCCAAGGACGGCCCCTACGGCGAAATCACTAGCATCACACATTACCTCGAATGGAAGATTCCAATCGGGTGCCGCCATTATTGGAGCCGAAATCAAGGCATATCTCAACCTACAAAAAGAACTCATGCAATCCTCGGAAAATTCAAAGGGCACATCCTTCATCAAGAGGTTAGACAATGGTTTTGCAATCTTAGAAAAATCCTTGATGAACCGTCTATAAAATCCCGCATGACCTAAGAAACTCCTAACATCACGAACACAAGAGGGAGGAGGTAGTTTTTCAATTATTTCAACTTTAGCTTTATCTACTTCTATCCCCCTACTAGAAACGAGGTGTCCTAGTACTATGCCCTCCTTCACCATGAAGTGGCATTTTTCCCAATTAAGCACCAAGCTAGTCTCCTCACATCTAGTCAAAACCTTGTCTAAGTTAGCTAAGCAAACATCAAATGAGGAACCATAGACGGAGAAATCATCCATAAACACTTCTACTATATCCTCAACCATATCGGAGAAGATGGACATCATGCATCTTTGAAATGTTGTCGGCGCATTACATAAACCAAAAGGCATGCGTCTATAGGCAAAAGTCCCATAAGGACATGTGAATGTCGTCTTCTCTTGATCATCGGGATGAATAGGGATTTTCCAAAACCCGCTATACCCGTCAAGGTAGCAAAAATATTCATGTTGTGCTAATCTTTCTAGGACTTGGTCTATGAAGGGAAGAGGAAAATGGTCTTTGCGAGTGCCACTATTAAGCTTACGGTAATCAATACACATACGCCATTTTGTTGTAGTTCTCGTAGGTATCATTTCTCCCTTTTCATTTTGCACAACGGTGAGACCTCCTTTCTTAGGAACTACATGCACGGGACTCACATACTTGCTATCGAAAATTGGGAAGATGATTCCCGCATCCAACATCCTAAGTATTTCACTCTTTACCACTTCTTTCATGTTAGGATTTAATCTTCTTTGTGGTTCAATAGTGGGTTTATGGTTATCCTCCATATAAATCCTATGGATGCAAATTGAGGGAGAGATTCCCTTTAGTTCCTCTAGTGAATACCCTAAAGCTCCTCTATGTTTTCTTAGAACCTCTAACAACTTAGACTCCTCCTCATCATTCAAGTTGGCATTTATGATTACGGGCAAAGAAGAGTTGGGACCAAGAAATGCGTACCTCAAATCTTTTGGAAGCTCCTTGAGTTCTTGAGATGGTTCCGGTGGTGCTTGAACTTCTTCCTTCTCGGCCTTGAACACCTCCAAATAAGACATCCCTTCCTCCAATTGCTCATGCTCAATCATATTGAGGGCTAGACCTTGGCGCTCTATCTCAATTTCTCTAGGTGGTGGGGTGGCTTTCAACCTAAGCTCCCTTGGCTTTGGCTTCTTAGAAACGGCTTCCCATTGCAATCCAAAAAGAACTTGGATCATCTTAGCTTCCTTATGTACGACCCCTTTTGAAGTTGGCCTAAAGAAAAACTCAATCTCTCTTCCTCCAATGTCAAGAGACAAGTGGCCCTTTTTTACATCAATGATTGCCCCAACCGTAGCAAGGAAAGGTCTTCCTAGTATAATCGGTTCACCCGACACTTCTATCATGTCCACCACAACAAAGTCGATTGGGACATAGTGGCCTTCAATGCAAACGGGGTAATCCTCGACGATACCAATTGGCTCGATGGACGACCCATCCGCTATCGTTAACCTCATGTTGACCGGAGCTATGAGACCCATGGATGTGGATTTCCATATGGTGTAAGGAATGATGCTCGTGCTTGCTCCAAGGTCACACAAGGCTTGGAAGTTTTGAGACCCCACACCAATGGTTATAGCAAAGCGACCGGGATCTCCTAGCTTTTGCGGTAACTCCAAGGTCCTGACCTCATCTTGCATTTCAACTATGGACCACTTCTTGCTCAAAATCTCCTTTAAAAACTTGGCATAGGATGGCATCTCGCTCAATGCATCGGTGAACGGGATAGAGATGTTCAAACCTTGCAAAAACTTGAGAAACCTCTTAAACTTGTTCTCAACAACATCTTTCGGCTTCTTTGAGGGATATGGAAGAGTTGTTGCACCTTGAATCTTGCTTGGATCAACCTCCTTGGACTTCCCCACTTCACTTGCAACATTTCCTGGTTGGACCGACTTAGGCACCACGTCGGGCCCGATGTCGTGTATCACTGTCCTGGGGCAGAGCTGAGGCAGAGTAGTCGGATCGACATCTGGGTACGTCGGGCCCGACTCACTCTCAACCTCGGTCCGGGGCAGAGGAGTTGATCTTCCTGCTGGGTCGACTTCAGGGAACCTCGGATCCGACTTGCTGGGTAAGTCGGTCCGGCTCTCTTCATTCTTCTTAGGTATGTGTGGCTCGGGTAGGTTTCGGCCACTTCTCAATCCAATTGCCCGGACTTCATTTTGATTGTTTTGAGCTCGGGGGTTCTCCTCGGGTCGGCCCGGAAGTCTCCCATTCTCTCTCGGGGCTTGAGTTGCAATTTGGGCAAATTGATTGTCGACTTGCCTCCTCCATGCACCAAACTCATTGAATTGGGTCCTCATCTCTTTGAACCCATCCCTCATCTCTTGAGCCAATGATTGTAGCTCATTGAATCCCGGTGGCCTATATGGTGGTGGTTGCGGCGCCCTTGGCTCGTTTTGGTTGAAGTTGTTGTTGTAGCCTTGAGCTTGACCGTTGTTCCACCGGCCATTACCACCATTGTTGAAGTTGCCTCTTCCACCGAAATTTCCTCGAACATAGTTTGCCTCCTCAATTTGCTCGGCCAAGCGCACTTGGCTCTCATTCGGACAAACTTGTGTAGCATGTGCAAAGGATCCACACTCCTCACAAGCTCTAGCATTTTGCTTGTAGTAGTGGACTTGCCTCTTAAGCTTGCTCACTTCACCTTCAAGGAATTGGAGCTTCACATCCTTGTCAATGTCCTCTCCCTTTGGATCATATAACTTCCTTGCACCTTCACCTTGAACTTTCACCTCTTTGCTAGCTTGACTCACCCCATACATGGCCTCATAATCGGATAGCTTGTCAAGTAGCTCCCAAGCTTGATTCGGTGTCAAGTCTATGAACCCACAATCGGTGTCGAGATTGAGCTTGTCCTTCGTTGTCGGATTGATGCCTTGGAAAAAGATGTCTTGAAGCACATATGGTTGTTGGCCATGAGTAGGACATTGGCGCAACATCTCCTTGAAACGGTCCCATGCTTCGAAGAGAGGCTCATTCGGACCTTGTTGAAAGCTTGCAATTTTCCTTCTTAGCTCGGTTGTCTTTGAGGGCAGGAAGAACTTCATCAAGAAAGCATCATGGAGTGCCTTCCAAGTTGTGATCGACCTAGGGGCTTGGCTCTCGAGCCAATGTGTGGCCTTGCCCCCAAGTGACCACTTGAACGCCTTTAGAAGCACATACTCCAACGTCTCCTCGTCGGTAGAGATCGTCTCACACATGTCCACAAAGCGTTTGACGTGCTCTATGGGACACTCATGTGGACGGCCCTCGAATTGATCATGCTTGATGAGGGAGATGAATTGCGTCTTGATCTCATAATTCTTGGCAACCTCGGGAAGCACAATAACCGGTTCGGGTACCCTCAACTCCGGATGCATGTATTGGCGTGCATTCTGGGGTAGAGCGTTGAGTTGAGCCTCGGCCCTCATCCGTTGCTCCCGTTCTCTTCTTGCCACCGCCTCTTGATTATCCTTCTCAAGTTGCAATCTAGCCATTTCGGCCCTAAGTCGAGCCAACTCCTCATCACCATGGAGAGCTTGATTCTCTATCCTTTTCCTTCTTCGGGCTTCTTTGAGAATACTTTCCGGATCACTCACAAACTCAAGCTCAAGTGTTCCTCGGGAGGAACGAGCTCGCATACACCTACGAAACAAAGACACAAACCAAAACAAATCAAAAACAAACAAAGGGTTTGGGCTATTCCCTCACCCAAATCACTACCAAAACACAATAAACTCACCAAATTGGCACTCAATGCACTTAGAATTCCCCGGCAACGGCGCCAATCTTTTGATCGCTCACGAATGCGAGGGTCTAGAGATACAATTTATAACCCGACCCCGTTGTAGCACGTGGTGGGTGTCGAACGCTCGGGAAATCTACTCGATTGAGGTGCCTAAACACTAGAAAGCTGGAAAGGAGAACTTAAAACAAAGGAAAACAAAGAGAATAGTCGGGACCGACACAAGTGTCGCGTCGGGCCCGATGTTGGCGACAAAGAGGGAAGTCGGGACCGACGTAGAGCAAGTCGGGCCCGATGTAGCTGGTTTTGTAGAACTCAAAGATTGAAAGTAGATCTTGGGCTTTTGGGTTCCTTCTCTAGTAGATTAAGGCTTTTCCACCCCAATTCAAGCAATAAGTGATGATCGGAATAGGATCGAGGTGCTTTCACCCTCGTTCCAACCACTTCTACACATCGATCATTGGGGAAATCCCCTTCGAAGCAAGGTCTTGAGATGGACAAATGTTCACTTTCGTTACTTTGCCAATCACAAGCCTTGATTCCTTACTTTCATAAGGAATTGTAGCTCTATGTAGAGTGGGTTCCTAGATCAAGCACTCAAGGCTTATGGAATTGGGGTTTCTAGCCCAACCTAGCTAGAGTTTTCCCCCATAACCCAAGATCAAGGAGATCTACTCCATATGGCAAACAAAGAAAGCAAACAAATCACAAAGCAAAGCAATCAACATCATCAATCTCAAACCAAAGCCAAATTTCATTCACAAATCAAAAGCAATCCACAAACTCCAATCCAAGGTTTCCAAATCCACAAAATCAAAACAAGGCAAAGCTAATCTATCAACCAAACCTATCAAATCTCCTTCTCCTATGCCGATTCCCTCTCTTCTCCTTCTCCTCTCCTTCCTCCTTGCTCTCCAAGTATCCTCTTGAGAGTTTTTGAGAGTTGGTTCGTTGCTAAGTGTGTGGGAACCTCCTCCAATTAGAAGATAAGAGAGCCTTAATAGATGAGGGGCAAAAGTGGTAGTTTACAATTTCGTGCCTTGGAGCCCAATCCAGCCAGCGACCGACTCGGACCGACACGGAGCACCTCGGGCCCGACTTACTGGGCAAGTCGGTCCGAGGTCGAAAAATCATCTCGGGTCCGGCGTTGGTTCTAACTCGATCCGGACCTCGTTCCACCTTCTTCTGGTTGGCTTTTCTCTTGTTCTTCTTCATGGCTTGCTCCTCTCTTTCCCTCTTAAGCTCGGGCCTTGCTCCATGTTCCGATTCTCCTTCAAAACGACCCTTGATCCATGCCAAAACACCTACAAAACACATAAAACGCGCATAGTCTCCGAATCTCATAGAAATACGGGAACTAAGCTAAAAAGGAACAAAACACACAAGAAAAGGGGAAAAAGAAACATATTTACAAAGGGAATCATATATAAAACACCAACAAATAAAGAGACATCAGCTCTCAACCTCTTCACTTGGCACACACCGTCTATAGATTTGATCACTCCCTTCTTTGTAGAGATATGGATCATCCCAAAAATATTGTCTAGCATCATGTAAGAATTTCTTCCTAGCTTGATAAGAAGAATGGCAAAAAAGGGATGTGGAAAAGAAGAATGGAAGAGATGGAAGATGGAATAAGATCCCAAAAATGGCAAATGAGGGTTTTAAGGAGAGAAGAGAGGAAGGGTAGAAAGGGAAGTGAAAAACCTCGATAACCGTTGCCCAATGAACGTGGGGCATCGTTTCAACTTCCATAGCACGCCTCTGGACACGCGTCACGATCTCTTGGGAAGTCCTTTTCAAAATTTGAATACTTGGCCCTTAACGCTTCAGAGCTTCTGACACAAGAGTCCGCTTCCCAAGTGACGGTTTTTCTTTGTGGATGTGTCAGCGTTCCCTTTGTAGATGCATCAGTTCCCATGATTTTATCAAGGTCAGGGAGAGTGAAGTGGTTAAGGGAACTTCACACTCATCTTTTTGTGGGGCTAGGGAACTCAAAAGAGAACCAGACAATTTGCGACTCGATAAAGGAGTGAATATTTTGGCTCATGAGAAGCGTTTGTCTGATCCCTAGCTTAGGGTGAGTTATATGATCAACCGTCATGGTGGCTTGTAAAGAGGGATAAAGGGAACTTTGGTTGATCATTTTGGGCCAAAAGAAATAGAGTTCCTTTGTACACATTTATCTTCAGACTAGTAATCATGGCATAGTGAAAGCAATAAGTCCAAGTTCCCTATCATGCAATCTTGTATAAACTAGTCAGGCATTGAGGGAGAAACAAACAGGGACTTGTTTAGTTTAGAGTTATCATCCCTAGGAGCATTCGAAAACGCTGGTAGGGACGTCTGTCTAAAGCTTTGGTGAGAATGTCCGCAATTTGCTCTTCAGTTCTACAGTGTTCCATCGAGATGTTCCCACTTTCAACATTGTCACGTAGAAAATGATGCCTTATATCTATATGCTTAGTTCTAGAATGGTGCACAGGATTTTTGGAAATGTTTATGGCACTAGTGTTATCACAAAGTAAGGGAACTGGGCCAAAAGACATACCGTAATCCTGGAGTTGTGACTTAAGCCATAGAACTTGGGAACAACAAGATGCGGCAACCACATATTCTGCTTCAGCTGTGGAGAGTGCCACTGAGTTTTGCTTTTTAGATCCCCATGAGACTAAGCATGACCCTAGGAACTGGGCCATTCCAGATGTGCTCTTTCTATCAACCAGGTGCCCTGCAAAGTCCGCATCTGTGTATGCAATGAGCTCAAGGGAACTGTTCCTTGGATACCAGAGGCACAAGTTATCGTTCCCTTTGAGATACCTGAAAATTCTCTTCACCTCTTTCAGGTGTGATTCCATAGGGTTAGCTTGAAAATGAGCACAAAGACATACGGAGAACATGATATTAGGTCTACTAGCTGTTAAGTAGAGAAGGGACCCGATCATACCTCGATAGTTTCGTTGGTCCACACTAATACCTGTTTCATCCGCATTGAGCCTTGAATTTTGTGAGATAGGAGTGTCAATGGGCTTGGAGTGTTCCATCCCATACTTCACGAGCATTTCCTTGATGTATTTCTGTTGATGAATCTTTGTTCCCTCCTTGGTTTGGGATATTTGAAGTCCCAGGAAGAACGTGAGTTCCCCAATGAGACTCATCTCAAACTCACTCCTCATGAGGTCCTTAAAGTTCTCTACAAGAGTTTCGTTAGTTGCTCCAAAAACAATGTCATCAACATAGACTTGCACGATCAAAATGTCTTTTGACTCTTTCTTTAAAAACAAAGTCTTGTCTATGGAACCTCGAACGTATCCATGGGACAAGAGGAATTAAGCAAACCTGTCATACCAAGCTCGGGGAGCTTGTTTGAGTCCGTAGAGTGCCCTCTCCAGGAAGTATACATGGTTGGGTAGCTTCTCATCTTCGAATCCTGGGGGTTGAGCCACATATACTTCTTCCTTGAGATGTCCATTGAGGAAGGTTGTTTTCACATCCATTTGATAAAGCTTGAATCCCTTGTGAGCAGCATAGGCAATTAGAAGTCTGATGGCCTCGATCCTGGCAACTGGTGCAAAGGTCTCATCGTAGTCGATTCCTTCCTCTTGCCTGTATCCTTGTGCCACTAGCCTAGCCTTGTTTCTTGCTACAGCCCCAGTATCATCGAGCTTGTTCCTAAGGACCCATCGAGTTCCAATGATGTTCTTGTTCTTCGGCCTAGGAACTAGCTTCCAAACTTTGTTTCTCTCGAATTGGTGGAGCTCCTCTTGCATGGCTTGGATCCAGTCTGGGTCCTTCAAAGCTTCTTTGATATTTTTGGGATCCACCATTGAAACAAACGCGTTAAAAGCACAAAAATTATTGAGAGAGGAGCGAGTTTGTACACCTTTATCATAAGGGGAGATGATGTTCTCAATGGGGTGGTCCTTCCTTTGTTGAAAGTTTCTTGTATGAGTGGGTTCCCTTGCACTTGTGTCATCTTCAGTAGTTGTTTCTTTGTCATGGGAACACTCATCTTCAGCTTCTTCATTTGAGGTTTCTTCAGAGATTTCTGGCAAGTTCCCTCTTTGTTCCCCCTGAATACTTGATTCTGGCAGGGTATTGTCTTGGGGAACAAGAGAGCTGGAGGTGTCTTGTAATTCTTCTGAGGAGGGAACTTCGAGGGAGATTTGATCAGTGAGAGTTGGATCTCCGTCGTTGTTCCTTGGTTGTGGGATGTTGCTTGCACTTGGATAGTCTTCATCCCTCTTCCTTGGCTCATCATCATCATCATCATCATCGTCTTCTTGTCTTACCAGCTTGAACAGAGTTCCCTTCCCTTGGGTCTCTGTTCCCATCTTTACGGATTTCTCGTTGAAGACGACATGGGTGCTTTCTTCTATCTTCTTGGTTCTTTTGTTGAAAACCTTGTAAGCTTTGCTTTGAGATGAGTATCCCAGGAAGATCCCTTCGTCGCTTCTGGGATCGAATTTTCCAAGATTGTCTTTGACATTGTTATGGACAAAGCATGTGCATCCGAAGGTCCTTAGATGGGAGATATTTGGTTTTCTCCCCTTGATGAGCTCGTAGGATGTCTTCTTGATCAAGGGCCTTGTCATGGCTCGGTTCAAGATGTATGTAGCTGTAGAGATGGCTTCAGCCCAGAAATACTCAGGAACTCCGCTTTCAATCATCATGGTCCTCGCCATGTCCTCCAGGGTTCTATTCTTTCTCTCGACCACTCCATTTTGCTGAGGAGTGCGAGGAGTTGAGAAATTGTGAGAGATCCCATTTTTCTCACAGAAGTTTAGGAACTCTGAGTTTTAAAACTCAGTTTCGTGATCAGATCTGATTGCTTTCAGTTTTAGTCCCAGGCTTACTTTTGTTCTTTTGATGAAGGGCTCGAATTCTTCAAATGCTTGTGATTTTGCCTTCAAGAAAACAACCCAGGTGAATCTTGAAAAATCATCAATTAAAACGTACATGTACCTTTTTCCACCGTAGCTAGCCGTTCTCATGGGACCACAGAGATCCATGTGAATTAGCTCTAAAGGCCTGGTTGTGCTCACCACCTTTTTGGGTTTGAATGAGTTCCTGGTTTGTTTCCCTCGAACACATGCTTCACACATTTTGACTCCTTCGAGATTGATCCGTGGAAGACCAATGACCAGATCCTGTAGATAAAGCTTCAGGATTTGATTTACACCTGCATGTCCCAGTCGTATATGCCAGAGTTCCGTGTCATCTTGGGAACTTGCAAGACACAACTTCATTGGTGGTTCAAATTTTGTATCTACTACATAAACGTTGTTGTGCCTTCTTCCTCTCATAATCACTTTGTTGGTCTTTTTGTTGATGACTAGGCATTCGTCTGAGTCGAAGGTGACAATGTTGTTCCCTTGATCACATATCTGGGCAACACTTAAGAGATTGTATCCCATATCTTTCACCAGGTTGACATTGCTGATTTTGATTGATCTATTTAGCAACACTTCTCCCTTTTCAATTACTTCTCCCTTGTTTTTTATTGCCAAATGAGACATGGCCTTCTTCGGCATGAGTGTGGAGTGAGATGAGGATATCCTTGTTTCCGGTCATATGGTTCGAGCATCCACTGTCTATGAACCATGCATTGTTGCCTCTCACTGCCACCTACAAGGTAAAGTTAGTGTTTTGAGACCCAGGCAAGATGACTCTTGCACGATCCCTTGCAAGGGAAAATATTCTCATTTAAAACGTAGTCAGCGATGTTGATATCATGAGAGTTGGAGTTCCTTTGATGATTGGCATGATGTTTTTGTTTGTTTAGGAACTCACGGTTTCTAAGGGTTTGGGCTCTTTTCTTGGGACATGCTTCCTTGTAGTGCCCATGAGCACCACAGTTCCAGCACGTCTTGTAGTATTCTCCCAAGTAGTACTTTGGGTGTGGTCTTTGAATTCTGTTCCTATCCATGGTTTCCTTATTGTACACCCGTGACCCGTTTCCCTTAGCAATTTGGACATAAAGTCTATCTCCAGTGTTCCCAGTGTAATAATCTCTCTCACCACCGTTCCCACTTTCTAGGACCCTGATTTTTTCTTCAAGATGAGCATTTTTCTGTTTCTCACATTGAAGTTCTAAGGCCCTACACTCATAGATTTCATGTTCACTCAGGGGTGACTTTCCATTCTTTGAGCACTCACCTTTGTATCCTATGCCGTGTTTGGTTGGGACAAACTTAATTTGGGAACTAGAGGCTTCAAGATGTTCGGGAGTCTTAGTCAGGTTTTGCAAGAGGGTGTTCTCATCTTTCTCTAGAGTTTTGATTTCTCTTTCTAGATCTACGATGTGAGACACATGGGACTTGAGTTTTTCGAGAAGGGATATGCAGTTGGGATAGGGCTCAAGACCAACTAATTGAGCATTTATGTGTTCCTGTTTTTCCAACTTGTTTTACAGTTTTATGTTATCTTTGACAAGACTTGAAAGGATTTTCAATAGCTCAGGTTTTTCATAGTTATTTAGAGAATCAAGAACAGTTTCAGTGGTTACCTCACTGGGTTGTTCCCTAGTGGTTTCTCCTATGGCCATGCCACACATGTCTGGGAGTGCCCATGACTCGGGATATTCATCTTCATCATCGCTCCAGGTAGCAATGTAGGCCTTTTTTCCTTGCTTCCGGCCATCAGTTCCCTGTGGACATTCCTTCGCGAAGTGTCCTTTCTTGTTGCACTTATAGTATGTGACATCCGAGAGATCCTTCTCTGCGGGTTTTCTTTGGGAACTCTGTCCTTTCCCCAGTTCCCACTGTTCCTTTGGGACTTCCCTTTGTAGAAGTTTCGAAGAGCCTTTGTTACGAGAACTAGCTCCTCATCCTCTTCTTCTTCGGAGTCTTCGTGTTGTTCTTGGGTTGATTTTAGCATCTTCTCGATCTTGAGTGCGATCCCTCGATGAGCTCGAGTCTGTTCCTTATCATCGATCTTTCTCTTCTCGTGTCCCACTAGCTTTCCAAACACTTGATGGAGCATGAGTGTTCTATTTTCCGGATTTTCCTTGAACATTGTTCTCTCGTTTGCCCATTCTCCAGTCAATCCGTTGAAGAGTTGTTGGACCTTCATCTTATGGGTGATTTCTTCTTTGGTGATCCCCAAGCCTTCCATTTTGGTGCAAAGTCCTTCAAATCGGGACTGGTAGCTATCGACCGACTCTCCCATCTCCATTTGGAAGTTGTAGAACTCCCTTTTTGCATTCATCTGAAGATCTTCTCGGAGATCTGAGTTCCCAACGTGTATTTGTTGGATGGCTTCCCACATTTCCTTAGCTTTGTCAAGGTTTGCTACCCTGTTACAGTCTTGTACGCACATGGACCTCTTCAGGTATTGTTTGGCTTTGTAGTTTGCCTCCATACACTTGTATTCGTTGGGTCCCCACTTTGAGAGGTCGTTGACTATAGCTGGATCGATTTCGAAGTTGCCTCTCTCGATAACACACCACGCTTGGTAGTCTTGGCCATGCATCCAATCCTTCATGTCGCGTTGCCAGCTTTCAAATCTTCCTGTAATAAGCCTTGGCGGCTTACTAGTGTTGTTCCCCACCTGAGTAAGTTCCTGAGCCATTTGATACCTGCGATGCTAACACAAATCTAGAGCACAGGCTCTGATACCAATTGTTGGATCGTAAACGGTTAGCAAAGAGCTTGGGAACTGGCAATTAAGTTGTTCCCAAGGCAGCGGAAGTAAACAGTTCGCAAGTATGAAAGACGGTAAAAACACAGTTCCTTTATAGAGGAACCCCACTACAACCAACTAGTTGTATGGGTAAAACTCTACCTCCGCTTGGAGGATTTTGAATGACTTACTTATATTAATTGCTTTGTTCCGTAGTTACACAGCCAGATTCACACTTCTCTGTTCCTACGAGTTCTTCCTAACTCTAGCAACACTAGTAAATCCTCTCAACTGAGTTCCTAAGCTCACAACAGCAAAATACAAATAACTCAGACCTTACACCGACTTCTCAGTTCCCTTGCTCCTCGGAACTTCGGCTTCACCGTCGTCGAGATCACACACTCGTCGGCGGGGACTTCTCTTCCTTTTCTTTCTTTTCTCTGGTGTGGGTGTTTTGTGAGTTCTAGGAGAAGTACTCAATCCGAGTACTATTCATTTGGCTTTATAGTCCAAGTGAGCTTGGGCAGTCGCATCTTTTGTTTGTGTCCAAAATGCCCTTTGCTTGATGCCCAAGTTGTACTTTCTTCACATGTGACTTTGGTTTGAACTAGGTCAACTTCTTGGATCAATCGGACCGTTGGATGAAGCGTGACAGTCTGATCCTCAGACTGTTCCTTCGGGCTGTCTGAAACAGAATCCCGCGATCTGCGCTGAACGATCGTTGTCCTCACATGTGAGTTCCCATGTCCTGGGAACTGTCTTGTTCAGAGTTTCCTTGATGGAAACTCTTCATAGTTGTGGGCTTGTGTTCTCTTGATCATTTCTGGGAGTTCTCATTTCATGGGAACTTCCCTCTTTAGAGTTCCCTTGATGAAAACTCTGCATTGTAGGCTTCTGTGGCTTTTGGTCATTCATGGGAGTTCTTGGCTGTACCTGCGTTCCTTAGAAATACTTGAACAAACCACATTAGTTCCCTATGGTGTTTGTCATTATCAAAACTTAAGAGAATTACATCGTTGATCCGTTGTTTAGAACCAGAGGTCCCAACAACGTCCCAACAGTAGGTGTGAAGTTTAAGCATAATTTGGTGTGTGATATTCTTGTTGATATTTTCTCCAAAGTTGGGATCGCGGTGCAGAAGGAGGCTCTCATGGGTTTCCTCTTGGAGGATGGGTAGGATCTTAGGCATGTAGACCTTTTACTCTTTAATTTGCGGTAGGGTAAGGATGCTTATGTGGATGTGACCAAGGTCTCTCCCTTTGTTGGCATGGGTGCGAGTTCTTGGGTACTTAGGTTTGCCTTGCACAACGTTGTGGAGAGGAAAAAGAAGAAGTATGTGTCCAAATGTGAGGAGAAAGGATACAAAGTTATCCCTTTTTTTTTCTACGTTTGGGGAATTCGATAAGGAGGCTTTCGACATGCTTTCACGTATTAAGTCTCTCTCTCTCTCTCTCTCTCTCTCTCTCTCTCTATTCGTCACCCTGACAATGCTAAGAGTGGTGTGTTCGTTTTTCATAGATTGAATTTGTGCATTCAAAAGGGTGTGGGGTTCAACTTGTTCCTAGGCTCCCCATCCAACTTTATGTAATTTGTATAGTTTTATTATAATAATAATGATGATTAAAAAAGAAAAAAGTAGATAGAGAAATGCAACTTGTGCAAAGCTGCAAAACCTTCTCTCTCACTCACTGACCCTATTCCTTCCTTCATCAATACTGTTTTTTTTTATTTAAAATTCATCGTTCATTCTTTGCAACTAGTTAGAATAGGAAATTTTAATGACAATTTACTTACAATAATCAATGTTAATATTCATAGTTCTTTGGTAGTATATTTAGTGTCATAGAAATATCTTGATCCTCAATCACTCTCGTTTAATATGTAATCTTTTACCTTGTGAGTTGGCTTTTAATTAAGATCTTCAATGGACTTCTGCCAATTTAGTTACTGAAAAAATGCAACAAAATCATAAATTGAATAGTGATTGGATTAAGCCACCTGCTAATTGGCTTAAACTAAACTTTAATGCCTCTAAACAAGCAAGCTCTTCAAATTTTGCTAGTTTCGTTATTCAAGACTATAATAGTACTATCTTGTGGTTGAATAGAACTTCTCTACCTCCTATGTCTATTTAAAAGCTAAAGCTCTCTCATTGCTTGATGGAGTTACAACAGCGGTCTCAATGAATATTTCTATTCATATTATTGAATGTGATAATTTAATTGTTATCAATTCTTTAAAACAAGTTTGAAAAGTTCCTTCGGAAATTGATTCTATTATATTTGATATTCGTAACCTTGTTCAACAAATTCCACATTTTTTCATTGTTACAAGTAATGTAATAATGTTTCAAATTTTCTTGCAAAAAGACATGTTAATGTTTCTATGATTCGTCGAGCTGTTTCAAGTATCCATTTTACTCCAAGGATTGAAGGTCTTTCTTCTCCGAATTTTAATTTCCATTTACGTCAACAACCCTTATTGTTTGACTTTCTTAGATCTTTGACTTTCTTAAGATCACCCGTTATGATAATTTAGGTTGACCTTATAATAAACATTTGACATAATATTTGCTTTGCTTGGTTAAAAAAAAGTTTTTTTTTGTCGGAAACCACCCATGCGATAGGTCATATTGTGAATAACCACCCGCCTAATAACAAATTATTGAAAACCACCCTTATACCTATCTCCGTTAACAATCAACCACACGTTCTTACTTTTCCATCTCAAAATCAATCAAAAGATTGAAAATACAACTTTAACTCTCTAATATATAATATTTGTGCAGTTTCAATTCTTAAAAAGAAAAAAAAATCAAAATGATAAACATCAACACAAAAACACCAACTTTAGGAACTCAAACCTAAATCAAACAAATTCTGAGCAACAGATTTCTGAGCGGTAGATTTGGACCTTGGTGTGCCTATAGTCAAACCTTTTTGTCCTCGGTGTGAGGCAACAACGAGAGCTTCTTGGCAGAAACAGAAGGCAGGGAGATGGAGATCAGATGACGCCGCTTATGGTCTTCCTCTCCGGCACTCCCCATGGAGAACCCCCACAAAAATCAAACCACAAAAAACCCTAAATGTGAAATTATAAGACTCTCATGGCAAACACAAAGGCCCCATAAAATTTGGTAAGAAAACCAAAATCTTAATTAGAAAAAAACAGACACAATCGAATGGAAATACGCAAAATTAAAGAACTTTTGCCCCAAACCTAAATCGATAACACAACGAATTTGTGATGTCCAAGCTCTTCAATTTGTAAAGAGGAGGCAATTGAAAGTAATTTCAACAGATTTTCTTACACACCCTATCCATCTCACAATCTCTCGATAATCTCATTGTGCTCCCTACTCCCTTTCTTTCTCGCTCTCTTCCCCGACAACAGGAAGTGCAGGAAACAAAACGAGAATTGTAAATGCTAGAAAATATGTGTGCAAGTTGGAAATGTGTGGATTTTTTAGGCATCGATGGTTTCACCGGATCTGGATCTTTGATTTCGTTTCACCTTTGACTCCAATTACAGTGAAGAGGAGAAGGCTCACCTTACAGGCTAGAGGACGAAGCAGAAGATAAGGAAGAGCAGCCCGTTCATGGCCGAAGCAAAGACAAAGGTTGAAGGTGGTTATGGAGGCTGATTGAAGATGGAGGCGCGGTGAGGGGTAGCAGATTTATGTTTCTAGGTTTTATTTATTTAGGGATTTTAGTTTGATTTTGAATTAACATAAAATAAATTAGGGATTTTAATTTAATTTTGGATTTAAATAAAAACAAAAATTGTATCTAACGATTTGTTAACGGAAGTTCGAGGGCGGGTGGTTAATTGTTAACGGAGATAGGTATAAGGGGGATTTTTAGTAATTTATTATTAGGCAGGTGGTTATTCGCAATATGGCCTATTTTACACGTGGTTTCCAACAAAAAACACTATGGGGGCGTTTGGTTACTAGGTATCGGGAATGAAAGTATCGGGTTTGGGAATGAAAACCTCATAATACCTAGTGTTTGTTATGCTATTTTTTCATTTTTAAACCCATACCCTAAACCCGATAGGTATGATGTTCTCAAACTCTACCCCTCCCTCGGATATGAGATTTCATTCTCGCTTATCTATTGTTCATCATCTTCAACCTCCCGTAACTCCGTCTTCAACCTCCATGTCCTCACTTCTCCCTATCTTTTCCTTTGGTTCCTTCGATCTGGCGAACGGAGCGAGCCTTCACCACCGTCTCCTCCCGGACAAGGCTCTGACAAGCCTTCGCCGTCTCCTCCCGCAGCCCCTCACCGGCAACGCATTAGATGGCCGCCACTGCGACGTAGCGGACGCATCAGATGGCCTTCGTCGTCTCCTCCCGAACACCCTCACTTTGTTACAGTTCGATTTGTATCCAGATCTTTGAAAAGTACAATTTTTTTTCCAGCACAGAGCCCTAGATCAAGCCCTATGGTGTGTATTAGATCGGCTTTGAACTACTCATCAAGAATTTCATCGGCTTTGAAAAGTTGAATTGAATATAAAAAAAGTTGTGCACGTTTGCATTACTTTTTGAAAATGAAAATTGGTACAATTTATAAATTGGAGATGTATACATGTATAAAGATGGAGTATATTTCTTAAATTTGGGGAAAAATGGTAGAATTTAAGATAAAAATTAAATCCTAATTTTCATTTCCAAATATAAGCCAAACACTAGTAATCAGGAATGACGTTCCATCCCCATACCTAATCAACCCGATACCTTGTTTCATTCCCATACCTGAATTTATACCAAACGAGCCCTATATGTTTTATTATTTGCCACAAAGAAAACCATATTATATTATTATTTTTAAATAATTGAAAAAAATATAAAATTAAGGTATTGTAGTAAAATAATTGAGTCGTATAGGCGGTGTTGTTACCACTCCCCACGAGAATCATCATTTGAAGCCTAGTCCTCTACCACTTAGTAATACTCCCTCTGTTTCACAATACTTGTTTTTAGACAAAATTTTATACATATTAAGAAAAAAAATTCCAAATTACCCCTATTAAAAGTACTCTTTCTTTTTGGAAGATTCAACCAAATAAAAAAAAATTTGGGGGAAGTGTAATGTGGGATATACACAAAAAAATTACTTTTAATACTCTTGAAATTCGTGCAACTCTCTCTACTTTTTACGTTTTTCAAGACAATAAAAATCACTTTTCACCCAAAAATCCATTTACACTCAAAGTGAAACAAGGCCCAAATGTATAATTGGGTAAAATTTTTATATGAACATCTATTTTGAAACAAAAAATAAAGGTTTTAAGAACAATTATTATGAAACGGAGGGAGTATCATATTAATATGTTATTTGATATTTGATTAATTATAGCAGATTTATTTTTGTCACAAAATATAATATTCGGGTAAGAATGAGGGAAAGATTTGTAAAATTAGTTTATTTGTCAAAGAGCTGGATAAAAAGGCGACGGTGGGGGATCAAATGGGTGTGTGTGGGCTCCCCCACGTGAACGAAAGAAGTAAGCAATAAGCAAAGCTATAACATCTTCGATATCAATTACCGACTTCTTATATAAAGATTTTTTTTATTTCTATAAAGATTTTTTATTAATACCTTCAATATTTTCACATATTTCAAAATATTTAAGAATGAAAATGTCTACATAAAGACCTAAAAGATTTTTTTTATTTGAATAAAAAACATATGATTTAATTAAAAAATAAAATTATATGTTTAGTTACTTGTTAATCATATCTCTATTTAATTGACCACTTTCAATGGGCTAATCTATCTATATATGATATATAAATAACACCACTAAAAATTTGAGGCTTCTTATTGTGTCATGTTGAATTTCGCCACTTGCGCTTTTACATTACGCTACATATAATTTTGGCACATGTCATTTATTCTTTCCTCCGTTATAATTTTGTTCTACATCATATGCCGCGTCATGTCTATTACTTGTCATATTTAACTACGATTATAAATAATAAGTAATTTAATCTAATATATTAATAAAAAAAATCTTCTATTTCAAGAATTACAGGTTTTTTTATTATTTTTTTGATAAGGAAAGAAATTAGGGTGGTCAGTGGCCACAAGCAACCTAGGGCATCTTATCGGATGGGGTAAGAAAATCTGAGTAAACTAGAAGCGGGATAGAGAAGACGCGTTTGAAGGATCCAACGATGAAGTCCTCCACAACATTGCACTCATAAAAGACATGATAAATAACGTACCATTGTACTATTTATGAAAACTATATAAATTACATGGTCAGCTGAACCCCTTAATTCTTTCCCAATAAAAAAACTACCACTGTTTTACCCTCTTGAACTATATCATGACAAACTTTTTCAGCAATCAGACAGAACTGAATCAATTTAAATGCAAAAGTTGCACTGAACTAAACATTATATGCAAAACCAATTTTTATCACTTTCTAAAAAAAAAAAAACCATATATTTATTAGGCCTTTCCCTTCTAAAAAAAAGATATCCTAAACCTAACAGAATTCACTCACTGAGTTATAGGCTGTTGCCAGCCAATCGACCACAGTTGCTGAGTGCTGTTAGTCAAACGACTCAAACCGCACAAAATAACGTACCATTGTACTATTTGCCTTCGTCTCTAATACGGAGTAGAAAATATACATCTATACAGATACTAATATTTTAAAATAGAATCATAACATAAAGTTGGGATCTGCTTTATTTTTTATTCCATCTTTGTCCCTACCACGTGAAGCTGTCATTATTAACATGCTATGCTGAATCAAACTATGATCTACACACTCTCACTACGTGCTAGCTACAGCTAAGTTTGATCTTTTCCTAATTTATTAATAATTAATAATCACCATTCACGCACTTCGTTAATCTCTATGCCCAAATTATGTGTACTTCAATCACTAATCTCACCATTTCTCTCCTTCTATTAAAATCATATAAAATTATAGAATGATTGAAAGTCCCATGTCAAATTCTATTTTTAGATATAAAATATAAACGTGGTTACGTTGCACGAACGTATAATATATGCAAGCTTATTGGACTCCTCTTATGTATAAATCTACCAATCATGGCGTGATTGGTGGGTGGGACCGAGTGGAGCTTCCATCACTATAGATTCTTTTTTTGTTTTAGAAATTCTTTGGGTACAAAGTTCGAATTTGTAACAGAGACGAAAACAAATTAAAGAAATTAAGATCTAAAATTTTGACAAACTGATTAGAACGCGCTCTCACGCGCCGTTAGGTTTCCCTCTCAAGTTTCCAATTTGTACGCTTTGTACCGTCCGGCGCCACCGCTCTGGTTGCCGCCGCCATCTCAGTGCCTTATGGGCATTGATGGGATGGAAATTGATAGCCCGCCTGACGGGACCATCGTGACAACCACTACTGAATCTCCCCCAATTCCGCCTACTACTGTGGCCTCTGCTCCTGCGTCCAAAACTCTTGTGCAAGTGGAAACAACTCCTCAACTCCCTGGAGTATCATACAAAGCGGTTGTCACTGGGGAGACCTCATCTGGAACAGTTGTTGCACCATCTTGCAACGCCGTGGTGGAGGCAGGTTCATCACAACTTGCAAATGCCTCTGAAGCGGCTATCTGGCGAGAACGGCCAGACCTTTACGACACGGACGATGACTCGGATGAAGAGTCTGATGACACTCTGTTGGTGATTTGTGTCAAGTCATCAAATCCCTATTAGAGCATGTTGAGGTTATCAAGTCATATTGGTAATGTCGATTGGTATATTGACATATATGACTTTCCATGATGGTTTAATAATTTCATAAAATCCAAAAGATAGTCGCACACCAACACCGAGACGAAGGAACCTCGTGTGCACCGTGGTAAGGGCGCGCCTTGTCGTAGGCGTCGCTCGGTGCGACGACGTAGTGCAAACACGGGGCTCGGCATGGACCTCGGTTTTGAGGTTCAAGGCTCGGCTAAGGTTGGGGCGCGCCTTGTGTATGAACTTGAGGTTCAAGACAAGGCTGCAAGGGCGCGCCAAGGGTGGTGAGATGACGCGGTGAGGCTAGAGACGCACCTACGAGGCTGCGGTGGAGCTCTCGGCGCGCCTAGGGCACTTGTCCAAGGCGTCGAGCACTAGTTGTGAGGCTAAGGTATGTATTTGAGCTTTGTAATTGAGTCTTGTAACTTTGTGCACATTCTAATGTGAATTAGGAAGCTTCTCTAAGCTTGGTAGATGCTTTAAGCAAGAACCAAAGCTTGAGTTTAGCTTGGCACATAGTTAAATATGCTAGAAAGAAGTTTGTAAGCTTCATACTAGCTTAGAGTGAACTCTAGGAGCTTGGATAAGCTCAAGACTCATTGTACATGCTTTATAAGAAGCTCATGTAGCTAGGAACTAGCTCATGGAAGCTCAATCTAGCTCACACTAGCTCAAGTTATCTCAACTAGCTAGAAATGCAGCTCAACCTAGCTCACACTAGCTCAAGCCAGCTCAACTAGCTAGATGCTAGCTCATGGAGCTAAGGCGTAGTGACACTACCTAGATGACCTAGCTAGGTACCTAGCTAGCATAGCTAGGTGGTGGGTCAGGTGGGCCGGCCCAAGGGGCGCGCTTCATGGGCTGTTGGGCCGGCCCAAGGGGCATGCCTCATGTGCTGTTGGGCCGCATACATACGCGCATGGCATGGGCTTGGTGCCTTGCCATTTGGGCCGTGTATGTGGGCTTTTGGATTGGATTTTTGGGCTGTCTTCTTGGGCCATTATATGCTCAAAATAAAAGGCAAATGGAGTCCATGGGGGGATGAACTTGGACGCCCAAAATGATGACAAGGAGAGAGGGAAGGAAGTTACAACAAACTCCCTAAAATCACTCTCATCCACTCATTTGTGTAACCGTCATTCAAGGCAGTTATTGGACAGATTTGGGACGCCTATATAAGGGCAAAAGTCGGCCATTTTGATGGTAATAAAGACACAAGAAAATCAGTCCATTTTCCTACACAAAATCGGTGAGGAAAACACAAGTAGTCGAGTTAGACTAGGCGGTGTTTTGAGTGGAATTTCACGAGTGTTTCAAGCACGAACGTGGGCATCATGAATGGATCTTCAAGCATGAAGAAAGAACCTCAAGAGACGTTGTATGGGCAGAATGTTCAAGTGAAGGCGACTTCATTCACGTGAAGATCGAAGAGGAATCAATGAACTCGAATAAGGTACGCTTGTTCTCAATGGTTGTGTCTTGCCAACACTTCCATTGGTTCATTTGGTTACGTTTTATCTCACAACGGTATTGCATAACCCTTGGCATGAAATAGGGGCAATATACGTTGAAGGAAAGATCGATTTAATCGTTCGACTCGTAGCTTTATCCAAGTCGACTAACAAATGATATAAAAGGGATCGATGGTGATTGCCTTCATGGCCTACACCCACGAGACTACCCTTCAATGGGTCTACTCGTCAAGCCTTGATTATCCTATGGATATACAAGGGTCAACTTTCCTTCAACTAAGACAAAGCAAACATACTTAAATGATTGCATGCGAACCCTAACCATAAACCCAGCAATCTTCAACGTATATTTTGTTTAGTTGCTTTCGTTTTGTTTATTTCCTTGTTTTCTTTGTTGTGTTATTTTGTTAAGTTCGAGGATAAGGCTAAACGAGGGGATAAGACGGTGCATGACATTACCTCACAATTGAGGGAAGTCAAGATAGAGCCTCTGAGTCCCATTCGGCCCATTGAAGTACAAGGCGGACTAATAGACTTCGACGAGTGGCTAGAAGAGTACAACAAGAGTAATCTATATTGGGATTGGGTCCTTGCTAATGTAAGGTGCGAACCTGATTTCGATGATGCCATACAAGTAGTCATGGCCAAAGGTGCGGGCCGGCCCGGCCCGCACCAGCCCAGCCCGCCCATCTGGGCCAAATTGGCACGGCCCGGCCAGCCCGCGGGCCAACCGGGCCAAACCCGCCCAGGCCATGGGCCGGGCCTAGGTTTGGGAATTGTGGCCCGGCCCGGTCGGGCCCGGACCAGCCCGGCCCAGCCCGGCCCGGCCCGGATAATTTATGTATTAAAAAAATAAAAAATAAAGGACCGGGCTTATATATATCAGCCCGGCCCGGCCCGGGGCCCGGCCCGCTCCAGCCCGGTACAATACCGGGCCGGTCCCGGGCCCTACTTCTCCGGCCCGGCCCGGTGGTGGCCCGGCCCGGTGGTGGCCCGGCCCAGCCCGGCCCATGTCCATCTCTACATACAAGGTGAGGTTTTAAGGCCTCAACCCTCCACGGTGATGGAGACTCGTGGTCCAAGGCGTGGTCATGAGGCAAGGCATGTGTACTCTGCATTCAAGCGCCATGGCAAGTCTAGGGTTAAGCACTCACGTGCTAAACCGAGAAAAAGCGTCCCTAGGGGCGTGGCCTTGGGAGATGGAGGAGCCTCGGTGGGAGGCAAGTATTGGCAAGTGTTCTATGGGGACCAAAGGCTAAAGAAACCCGTGTATTGTTCTCTTTGTGGCGTGAGACGCCAAGGCTGATTTTATACTTGTAATTGTTTCTATTTTATGTACGTGTGTGTATGTACTTAGCATTAGACGTGTGCTAAGAACTATGTGTGTAGTATATGCCTTGAATAAAGCGCTTTTAGTGCGTGTATTGATCATAATAAAAGATCATGGAATGTTTATATTTGATATAAACTATGGTTTGATTCAATGTTAATCTTAACGACATGTGTGCAAGAAAATGACTTAAGTCTAATTCTTGGAAATAACTTGAAAAGTTTGATTGTGGTTTCGTTCACTAAGAATGATCCAAACCAGACTACCCTTGAGTCGACCATTCCTTGATTGGGATGACTCATGCTCTAGACTACCTTTGGGTCTACTAGAGTAATTAGATTACCTTCGGGTCTACTAATGTGAGGGTCTACTGGATTGTCCCCCACGTGATAGGGCATGCACATGTTGGCCATGTATGCACTAAAGAACACATAGAAGAGATGGTAAGAGTCTCTTGCTAAGATGCATGTGGAAATTCACTAAGTGATTTCATAAAATTCATGCTTCTTATGGAAAAGGGAAACAAGGAAGTCTTGATTGGTTTAGATTGAGACTTGTGGTATACTTGTAGAGAGCAATGGTTGTATGAGAGTGAGATCTCTCATGGCTAAGTCAAATAAGTTTGACAAGGCTTAGAAAGTGTCAAATGGAAGTTTTGATACTTTGGCATGACAAAACATTCATGTCTAGACCGTTTTATCATATGGTTGAATCCTAAAATTAAATGACTTGTCTAAATTATAAATGTGGTTTGATGTTGACAAGAGTGAATGCTAGCATGTTATTTTGCCTTGATAAAGACATGGAAATGTCAAAAGGAATTGCTTTGCAAAAGGATTGGGATCGGCGCATAAGATTTCTAGGGTTAGAACCTAGACACGCCTAGGCTAGGCCATAGGCGTCGGGTGGTGTCATGAATCGACATCGATCCTTGTGGCGCTAGGCGCTCGTGGTTGGATCCCATGGAGCATCCTAGGCACGCCCTAGTAGGACCGTTGCCTAGAACCCCCTCGGTGCATGGCACTAGACGCTAGACGTCGCATGGGGGAGGCGTCGCGTCAATCGCAGAGCATTGGCCTAAGCCTTGGCACAATCTTGGGATCAAACATGCCTAGGCGCGCCGAGTCTAAGAACTCCACGTTTTTCGTGACTGCTTTCGGATCAAGAATATTTTGTCTGCTCTGTATGGCAATTCATGTCCTGCAAATTTCTTATCTAACCAAAATCTTGTTGATTGGGTTATGAATGGGATTAAATCGCATGATAAAGCGTCAACTCAATTTGCCTAAATGATTTGGTACACTTGGAAGACACGTAATAAGCTGATTTTCGAAGGATCGGATGATTACCTTCGTTTATCTTCCACTGTTTGTACGGTTACTGAGGCCTTTTGGGAGGCCAAAGTGACCCCTAATCCTGTTGCAGCTCAACCTCATCTGGCTCCAACTGTTCTTGGCCGGTGCAACTGGTGTGTTCCGCCTTTGGGCTGGTTTAAGTTGAATGTGGATGGTTGTTCCAAGGGTAATCCAGGGTTAGCTTCTAGCGGGGGTTTAATTCATGATGGTGCTGGAGATTTTGTACATGGCTTCATGTTTAAGTTTGGGTTTTGCTCTGCTTTAACCGTGGAACTTCAAGCTATCCATCTTGGCCTGCAGCTAGCTTCTTCCCTGGAAATCTCTCGTATAATTGTGGAATCTGATTCAGCGGCTGCACTTAATCTCCTCAAGCAAGATGATTTGCTGGTGCACCCAAATCTTACCTTAATCAAGCAATGCCAAGTCCTCCTCAAGTCGTCCCGCTGGGAAATAAAGCTTAATCATGTCCGTCGTAATGCTAATTGCGTGGCAGATAAACTTGCTCAAATGGCTATGTTAGCCTCCTCTAATTATGAAGCCTTTACTAGTCCCCCTTGTTTTATTATTGATTTTGTAACTTCTGCTGAACTAGCTTAATTTAATAATATTCGCAGGGGCTTTGCCTTGTTTTTCTGATAAAAAAAAATAAAGAGACGAAAACAACTCCAACCAGTATTGTGCCACGTGCACGTGGTTAAGTGAGATTGGTCCCTATGGTTTCCAATCCATTATATCCTTAAATCTTGGGATCGATTGGTAGGCAAAGCTCTGCTGCATAGCTGTTGAATTTTTTATGCCAAGTTTTATCTCTCGAACTAGTGAGAACATTCTCCTTTGCTGCATAGCTTCTGCATCCTTCATAATTTTAAAAGTGAGAATAACATCTACAATAATGCCTGTTGTTTAGAATCCACAGGATAAAAAGTTTCTAGGTGTTGAATTTGGGTGGTCACAATGCTCTTCCTTTGATTTTATCTGTTCCCTTACTATGCAAAATAGTAGCCAGTGAACATTCTCCCTGCCATCATATCTGGGTGCCCTTTTTCAGCTACGAGCTAGTTACAGCAAAGTCTGATCTTTCCCGTTACTTGAGCTTATCTGGGTGCCCTTTATGACTCTAGATTGTTTCATTATCACACACTATCCTACAAGTTTATAACAGCTTCATTATCAATAAGTGCAAGGCAATACAACAATCCGGAATGCCAATTTTCTCCAATTTGATCAACGTGTAATCCAGGAAGAACAAGGGCAAACTAGCAGAGTGGTTAAAATTTAGCAGCATATTGGCAATAACTCAGGAGGCGTAAAATATTTCTCTAGACTATAATTCAAAATGTATATACTGACAAAGAAAAGAATCAGAATGTATATTCTGATATTCTGCTCAAGTGCTTGACAACCAATTGCCTGTCAAGGTTCAGGGGGGCAACTATGGGGATCAGGACCAACAAATGCACAAGTACCGTTAAGACAGCCCTGAGGTATTAACAGTAAGGCACTCTACTGTCTACTTAGCAAAGTATTACAGATTCTATTATTGCTTCCAAGCAGTATAATTCAGACAGAAGACATATGTCTAGAAAAATGAATGATAAAGCAGGCAAAAGTTTAATATAATCCCCAATCATGCATACTAAAAAAAGTGGTAAGAAGTTCCATGTAATCCCAAACATGCATACTAACAATCATTCTTTCAGAACCACAGACGAACTAGAGAAACTCAGCACAGTACAAAAGAATAGCATAGCACACAATAAGAAAAGCGGTATATGAATTGAAATTGACAGAGACATCCAGGAAGAACCTTTACATAAATTCTAGATAGAAACTTCTTTTACTCCTGTAATGATACATCAGATGACTTACCCATGCGATCTGAAACCAGTTCCCTTCAGAAAAACAAGCTGTTCATCAAATGAAAAACATGATGACATCAAACCACAATAAGCAATTGTAGAGAGACAAGAGTGCACTAAGGAGAAAAAACAGAATGAAAACCAAAATTGATGACCGTATGAAATAATTAAATCAATTGACCCCAAAATATTCAATTGCTTAAAATCCCATTCAACGGGATGGAAGAAAACCTAGAACTTGCAACCCTAAAATCCAATCAATTATCTAATTCATCACGATGGAAGGAACCCTATAAATTCCTACGTACCCTAAAACCCAATCCATTGGAACCGAAAAGATGAATCACATCAAAATCAAAATCAGAACTTATTACTTATTTATCAACCCAGTGTAATCCCACTTTAAGCAGGGTCTAGGGAGTCAAGATGTAAGCACCATTGCCCCCGAGAAACTCGAGAGGATAGATTCCCAATTGCTTGTATAGCTTCTAGTGAAACAGCTAATGTTTGTGGCAAGCTGGAAAGGGGCCAAATAAATTTAACAGAACAATACTAAGAAATAAAAGAATGAATGATATAATGTTAAATACCTTTTCAGTGTCTGACCAGCTTCTGAGAACCAGAGGCAATTTTCTTTGTTAAAGCAAGCTTTGTCAATTCTGCAACTGCCTCTTTCCTTTTAGCCAATGAGCATGAGGATGCACCCCAATAAAAGCCACTGCCGAATAGACCAATATAACAAATTATTCAATCAGTACATCATCTGAGAGCATTAAGTAAAAGGACCGACCCCTCCATCCCAAAATCCTGACTTCTCCAAGAGTACAACATCAATATCAACATCATCGCCCAGTATAGTCCTGCACAAGCTGATAGAGTTCCATCATAGCTTAGAAGAATGAGGTCATTAGTAGCAGCTAGGGATTAATTTTATTATATTTGTATTGTCTTTTTAATTAATTATGCAGTTTGTTCCTGAATTTCAGTTTAAAGAGTCTAGGCATGTCAGATTAGTTATTGTTAGTGGAGTTAATGGCACTTGCATTCAGCCCAATCTCATGTTAGTGGACGTGTGGCTTAGGAAAGCTGTTAACATCACACATCCTAAGTCTATTTAAGCAACGTTCAGAGTCAGTTGTAGGGGCAGAATATAATTTATTGAATGAAAAGTCGTAGGAATGTTTTCCTGCAATTTCCTCTTGTGCGAGATTCTTGCCTAAGAGTGGTTCCTCAAATTGAGATGCTAATTTGAGTGGTATTTATTACAAGCAAGATCTGGGGGTCAAGATGGGAGCACCCATACCATGATCAGTATATAAACAGGATAAACAAGATCATATTCAGCTATTTCCTGGGGAGCTGGAAAAGGAAAACAGAACATAAAGGTTAGTACTCAAAGTACACAAAATGTAGGTTAGATTACAGCTTATCCATTTCAAAGTATGTACACAGACTCCAGAAGTTTTACTTGGTCAATTGACCAAATAGTTATTAGTAAAAGTAAACCATGATGGCATGGCAGGTGTCATGGCATCATGGTGCCATGGCAGGGGGTCTTTATACCATGAACATGATTTTTTTCCAGACAAACCTTTTACTCTTTAGGTTATAATGAGCTCCTAAAAAAAAAATCAACTTTCATTCACTTGCTTCCAAGAGACTACGATTTATCAAGACTAACAATCATATGGAAATATGAGGATGCCATAAAACAGTCTCTCCACTAATGCAACTACAGGGGCAGAAATGCTACTTATGCTTAACCTTCTAAAGTTGGGCATGGTTCGTCGAATTCATTTTGATGAAAGTCACACCAAAGTCCATTTCCAATGTATCACAATAAAAATAAAAAACAAATGAAAGGACAAGGCTACGAAGCTAAATTCCTAACCATCAGCTGTAGACTCTTCAAAGGACCCAGCTGATGCAACTTCACAAAAAGCTTCCGGTTCCGGTTCCTCCTTGTCTTGCTCTGATTTAATAAAGCACCAGATAAAAGAGATTTTTTTTTAACTTCCATGTTGACCACATTGCACTGTCAGACCCCCCCCCACCCACCCCACCCCACCCCCACCCCGACTTTCTTTCGGGGCAAGGATACGTACATCTTGACCCCCAGATCCTGCTTGTATCACAATCTACCTGGGTAGATGTTGTTGTTGACCACATTGCAAGTGGAAATATCTATTGAAAAAGAAAGATTGAAGACTAAAATGAATGGATCATTCACCATCAATAGAAAGACATAGATTAAAAACAAAACTAAGATCACCTCATCATCATGATAGTTCTTCGTAACATTGGATGATAAACAACTCATCTCGCCGTGTACCTACAAATATCAGATTTTATTACAGCAAAGGTAAACGGGATTTTTTAACAGATTTTGAAATCAGCTTCAAAAGACTTAGTTCAGTTCCTGTAGAGGAAATTTATTGGGCAAAGCTAAACTCTAAGTGAACTGTCTTCAAAACCCTCAAGCATAAAATTTACATTTCCGCTTCCAATTACAAACTAATTTACATGTGCAGCAAGGATTGTGTGATCGTTGGAGACGTCAACTCAGCCTCTGTTGTCAGTGAAACTAATAGTTTAGGGAAACAAGTTAATAAAAGACAATTTTACTACAGGGAAGTGTATAATAAACCATCCATATTTATGCATACAACAGCAACAACATCTACCCAGGTGGATCCTTGTTACAAGCGGGATCTAGGGGGTCGAGATGTATGTACCCTTGCCCTGAGTGTAAATTTGGAGGGTAAGGGTTACCCTGAGAGTAAATTGGGAGGGTATGTCTGGTGGGATCCATATTTATGTATAAAAAAACAAATATAATAGGATAAATGTACTTTTTTTAATTTTATTATGGTATTAATCAGATCAAAACACTAATACAATAATCTACTTACCATCAAGCCTCCAGCTTGAGCTCTTTATGATCAAACTCTTCAAATGATCTTATAATATTGGTCAAGCTCATCAAAGATCTATAAATCTCTTCTTTCTCTGGATGCCTCTCATCAAGTGAATAAAACTCTACTACTCCATCATCAACCTCAATCAAGCTACATCCTGGTACTTTTCTCGACCTAGTATCCCTCATTGCAACTTTTAATTCCGAAACCTTTTCCCACTTCCCAGCTTCTCCATATATATTAGATAGCATGAGGTAGTTGGCAGGATTCCCTGGTTCAAGCTCAATGAGATTCTTCAAAGCCTGCTCAGCCAACTGAACATTTTTGTGTATCCTGCAAGCCCCAAGCAAAGACGCCCAAATGACTCCGTCTGGTTTCATAGGCATAGTCTTCACAAACCCCATGGCCCGTTCTAAAAGGCCAGCACGTGCACACAAATCAATAATACAACCATAATGTTCAATTTGAGGGTTGATGGAGTAATCTGCCATTGTGTAAAAATGAGCAAGTCCAGTTTGCACCAAACCCAAATGTGTACAAGCACAGAGAACACCAATAAAGGTGATTCCATCTGGTTTCAATCCAAAATTCTTCATCTGAGCAAAGAGGTTTAATGCATCAGCACCACTTCCATGCATTGCTAAGCCTCCAATTATGGTATTCCAAGATATCAAATCTATTTCCATTAAGCCCTCGAAAACACCAACTGCTTTTTCTATAAACCCGCATTTAGCATACATGTCCATCAAGGCATTTGCAACATAAATATTTTCTTTGTATCCAATGCTTTCAGAATAGACATGTAACCACTTTCCCAAATCAAGAGCTCCTAATCTTGCACAAGCTGATAATACTGTGACCAGTGTAGCATCATTAGCTTGCACCTCAGAATCAGCTAACATTCTCTTGAATGCACTCAAAACTTCAAAGAAAAAGCCAGATCGAGCAAGACCATTGATCAATATATTCCAACTAAACACATTTCTTGTGGGCATTTCTTGAAACAAATTCTTGCAAGCTTCAATATCCCCATTGTTTATGTATCCACTCAACATAGTATTCCACATCATCACATCCTTGTTAGGCATCCTGAAAAACAGCTCTCGTGCCATGAGCATATCTCCACCTTCAGTGTACCCTGAAATCATAGTATTCCACAAGATCATATCCCTCTCAGGTGCTAGCTCAAAGAGTCTTCTAGCAGATTTTATGTCGCCACACATTACAAGCCCATTAATCATAGAGGTCCAAGCAACTACGTTTCTCAGAGGCATTTCACCAAACACCTTGTAAGCTTCTCCACCCTGACCACAATTAGAATACATCTCAATCAACGTAGTACCAACAAAAGGATTTGATTTCAACCCGTTTTTAATCACACGACAATGTACCCCCTGGCCTAACTCTACTGCCAAGACCTTAGAGCAAGATTTCAAAACCATAGGGAAGGTATAGCAACTGGGCTTAACATTTAGCTTATCCATCTGAAGAAACAAAGAAATGACCTCCTTATACTGGCCATTCTGAGTGTATCCCTTATACATTGTGTTGTAGACCACGTCGTTTGGTTCAGCCATTATGTCGAACACGCGTCGTGCATACCCCATATTCTTCAACTCTGCACACTGTGCTATGAGTTTAGGGACCACGAAGCGGCTGTCTTGAAGGCCATTAACGACTAGTTGGGTTTGGATTTGACAGATATGCTTGTGCTTCTTACATGACTGCAATAGGGAGATGAATTTCTCTTCCAAGAGAATGAGCAGAGACTTGAGGGTTGGTGGCTGAATCTTCGCTATTTTTAAAATGCGGGCATATCCCCTCGCGATGCAACTCTTCTAGGCTCTATCAATATGGTTAAAATTTGAAAGAGACTTTAAGCTTGGCTGGTGCAGAAATGGATCCAATATGAACTCAGATGATCAAATCTTCCCGTAAATTGAAAGCTATTCTTGGTGTAGTGGGCTAGTTGCTTGCAGAGATGAGCCGATGAGAAAGAGGAAGGAGTGAAGGAGAAGGAGATGCGAGAATGAAGGAGAAATGGAGAGAATTGAACGATGGGGGAGAACTGGAAGCTATTCTTTTTTGAAACAAATTCTTGCAAGCTATTCTTTTTTAAAACATGACTTTTTCGGATCATTGGGGAACGACGCATCTCTAGACCTGGGTCCGCTTCATGATAAACCGGCGAACCGGCATTTATGAAATCGGTGGTTAATCGGTGGGAACCGGAACCGGAGGTTTTGGTTTTGGAACCGCCGGATCCGGTTCCCGGTACGATTTCGGTTTCGGTTTGTCCACCCTCGAAACCGGTGAACTGGCAGTTTCGAACCGAGTGGAACCGCCAGTTCCCCTATAAAAAAATAAAAAATAATCAAACCGCGATTGCGGTTTAGGTAACTGCGACCGCGGTTTTCGTTCAGAAGATAAAAATGAAGCTTTTTTTTAATATTTCCGGTTCCAAACCGGAATCGGGAGAAAACGGCGCCGGAACTGGCGAAAACCGTTACCGGAGAACCAGCCTATGCCCGGTTCCGGTTCCATGTTTAGGGGGAACCGGAACCGCCAACCGAACCCAGGTCTACGCATCTCACGAGTTTCCCAGTTTTCTAAACTTCAATCCACGTAACAAATCTAACAATCGAATAAACATGAAGCCAGAAGCACATATTGACATAGAGACGGGCCCGGCCCAATCACAAGAAGGAGTAGTAGAATGGACAAAGTTTGTTAGACCATCTTCAACAACTTCTCAATATTATTTGAAGAAAAAGAATTAGGTAATAGGCAAACTTATTAATTATACTAGTTTTATCCGTCGTACCATGTACTAGGACTGGGCAAAACAAATCGTAACCGAAAAACCGGTCACTTTTTACGGTTAACCCGAAAAAAAAGAATTAACCGGTTACGGTTAGCCAACCGATACTTTTAACGGTTCAACGGTTCGGATACGGTTATCAATATTTTCACGGACGGTTAACCGATGAACCGATAATATTTTTAATATATATTATATGTTTTTAAAAAGAGAATCATATATCTAATTAATTTTAATTAAAAATACATGTATTTTACTAAATAATAAAGTACCTAATATTTATTACAAATATTTTACTGAAATCGGTGAATTGTGCTTCAGTTTATTACTCTTTGACAAATTTGCTTCAAAATGTTAAGTGGCAAATTTGTATTTATTTTGTTTTCTACTGAAATTTGCATAGCCTTGTACAATGGATTTTTATTTTGCTGAACTTTGTTTTGGCTTAATTTGTGATTTGTGTCAGCGGTTAGCCGGTTACTTTGTTTTTCAGCAGGTACATGGCTTATTAATTTTTAATACAAAAATTATTATTAATTACGGTTTCAAGATGTACATGATTGACAAAAATTGTTTAAACTAGTTATACTCATCGTGTCATGCACGACTAAATGAATTTAATACTTAATTTATCTAACGAATATGATTTAATTTAATATAAAAAATTAATTTATTAGAATAAAATTATATAGAACTTTACAATTGGTGTCATATGAATTGGACCAAAATTATTAAGGTGATCACATTATAATTTGATGGCTTAATGATAATTTATTTATGAAAAAATGTAAATAAAAGTTTCTTGAATTAGAATCGTTTAATTTGAAAATATTTTACAAACAATATGAAAAGGTAAATATAATCTAAATTCTTGTAATTTTTTTTATCAAATTCAATTCTTAAAAAAATTGAATTAAAATTAAAAATATACTTAATAAGAAAAAATGAAAAAATATAAATAAAGAATGAATTTTTTAATGATAATAAAATTATTTATATTTACATAAATATTTTTAAAAAATTAAGGAAAAAATAACGTAATTTTTTTATTATCAAAATTCAATTTAGGCTAGTAAAGTAGTAATTATCTTTTTAGATTGAAAGTTCTATTTTTTTATCAAAATTTTATTCAAGATACATCTTTTACATAAATAGATAAAAAATAAAGATAAAATAATTTTATTTAATTTTAAATAAAATTCGAATTTAATTTTTTTCATATCAATAGATAGAAATTTAATTATAAAAACTAAATTAATATATCTATATTAATATATAATATCTAATTTTCTATAATTTATTTTCATTTTAGATAAAATCTTTTAGATTTATTTTAATTCCTAATATATAATAGATAACATTTTTATTTTAGATAGAATCTTTTCTAGAATAATTTATCTTATTTTTATATTATCCTAAAATAATATCAACATATATAAATTTCCAATATAAAAAAATCCTATGTGGCGAAATCCTAGGTGGCTTAACGTGGGAGCGACACGTAGGAAAAATCCTAGGTGGCGCAACGTGGTGGCCTTATTCCTTGCATCTTTTATATATATATACATAGATTTGCTTTTGTTTATGCTGGTTTTTTATTTAAAAAAAATCAAAATAAGGTGGTTAACCGATAAACCGTACCGAGTTTTAACGGTTAACCGATAACGAACGATACGGTTATGGTTATTGAAATTTACTAACCGAAGTTCCGGTTAACCGATGCCCGGTTAACCGAAACTCCGGTTAACCAACCGTGCCCACCCCTACAAGCATGTACGACTACGATTCGATATTTTATAAACATTATAAATAGGATATTAATAAATAAATCAAAATATAATGTAAAATTTAATATAAGTAATTTATTGCTCGTAGAATGTATATAATTTTTTAATCAAATATTATATTCTTCATATTTTGTTACTTTTAATGTACACAAATTTAGTGTTTATCAAATATTTCAATATATCTATTAAATACTTTATTATCTATTTTTAGTAATTTTAAAAATTATAAATATTTATCATTGATTGTTTTATGAAAGAAAATCACCATATATCTATAAATAAATTCGTCAAAAGATATATGCTAAAATATTTATATTTATTTTGAGGTATTTTAAATATTTTATCTTTAATTAAATACTTGTATAAGAAAGCTTTCAAATAATATTATTATACTACATAGATATTTGTTTGATGTTAGAGATAAATTTAAATAGGTAAAAAGAATTTAATAGAAAGAAGTTATAATATTAAAAATAAAAATTAATGTTTTTTAAATATGAGGTGGGCTAGAACCTTCTGGTGGCTCGAAAAGGTACATTTTTAATATATAGTTATAAATATTACTTATTTTTATTATTTTTAAACATTATAAGTATTTATCATTAATTTTTTTATTACAAAATAAAAAATATATCTAGAAATAAATTCATGAAAAGACATCATGCTAAAAGAAAAAAGATATTTATACTTATTTTAAAATATTTTAATTTTATTATCTTTAATTTTTAAATATTTGTATAAGAAAGTTTTCAAAAGATATTGTTATACTAAATAGATATTTATTTGATGCTAAAGATAGATTTAAATAGTCAAAGAAAAATTTAATAAGAAAAAGTTAAAATATTAATAAATAGCTTTAATATATAATTATAGATTTGATAGATTTTTATTAAAAAAAGAAAAATATTATTCAGCCTACAATGTACTATTCAAACATTAAGATAAAAGAAAACATATAATTTATTACTTTTTAACTATAGAATTGTAGGGAATAGGGATGGATTGTAGGGATGGATTACGGTTTCGAAATGATTTCCTTATATTAAAATTATTCATAGAATTTGAGTTATAATTTTTCTATCTTATAAGATTTTGATAAATTTTTACTAAAAAATTAAGAAAAATATCTATAAAACATAGACAGTAGATAGATATCCGATTTTGAGAAACAATATTATTGGAACAATATTTTTTGAGTGTACGGACATAAAGATTATTGGAATAAGATATAAATAAAAAAATCAATAATAAGAATGGAAAATAAGGTATTTTAAATATGGGGTGGGGCCAGAATCGTTCTGGTGGCTCGAAAAGGGATAGCTTTAATATATAGTTATAGATTTAGGCGTTTGGTCCCGCGACCCTATTAATTAGGATTTTGATAAGTATATAAACTCTACTTTCGTCAGCCAATCTTCCTTCCGAGCTTTGACATCATCGGGCTTGTATCCTTAAAAATGCAACTTAACTCGCCGCCATTAGCCTCCAGCTTGAACATGCTCTGAAACCTCGCCAAATCATCAAAAATGTAAAAACTATAAATGAATCTGGGTCATCCAAATAAAAATGTAAAAAAATAAAAAAAAAACATTTTTTTTTCTTTTTTCAAGTCTTTTAACATATGTAGAATGATATAAATTGGGTATGAACATACAACCATAAAGCATGTCTTCGGGCATTGGTTTAACGGTTAGGCCTTTGGGATATTACTCAGATGTCACCATTTCGAACCCCATGGACGACAGTTTGCCCATTCTTCTCTATAATTGGTTAGTAACCGGTCCTCATCCCTAGTGCATGCTCTAGACGAGCCCAACTAGTACTTGTGGTGACCTTAATCTGATAGGCGTGAAATGGTCGTGCAAATCACGACTATACAAAAGAATCCAAACTAACTAAGAATCGTAGTCTTTAGGAAGTCCGAGTCGAATCCACAGGGAGACAGATTTATTCTTTTGTATGAGTTTTGTGTGAAACAAGTAACTAAAGGGTTTTTGTGAATTAAACTAAAACTAAAACTAATAATGCAAAACTAACGAAACAATAAAAGATTATGAATAACAATAATTAGGAAGATAGCTTAGGCAAACAAATATCCACAATCGAATGACAAGTTGATCATTGACATCACCTCAATATCTCATGCAATGGATTTTCCAATTCCTTTTCAATTCTAACTAACAACACAACCAGATACTATTAGATCTAACTAATTAAACAACCATGAAACCATCAATGATTCAGTTTAATAGCAGCAGTAAGGATAGGAATATAATAGGATACAATTCTAGCATAAAACAACCAGCTTTTACCCTAGAATGAATATCAAATCTCTTCTGCATAAGACTAGCACAACCAGATACTAGTACGATGCAGTTGCTACTTCAATCTAGAGATGCTCAACCAGTAACACTCTAGATCTAGCAATAGATTAAATAACAACAAACCCTAGTTGATCAGGCTAGAAACTGTTGAAATAAATCATAAACATTCAAGCAAGAGATAAGATTAAACCCAAGCAATAGATAAAGAATTAGAAATCTCACAACTTTAATTCAAACGACGCTTCAATTCTCTGACTAAGCAAAGGTGCTTAGTTCTCCATAGGAAAGCTAAAAACTCTGACAAGTTGATCATTGACCTCACCTCAATATCTCATGCAATGGATTTTCCAATTCCTTTTCAATTCTAACTAACAGCACAACCAAATACTATTAGATCTAACTAATTAAACAGCCATGAAACCATCAATGATTCAGTTTAATAGCAGCAGTAAGGATAGGAATATAATAGGATACAATTCTAGCATAAAACAACCAGCTTTTACCCTAGAATGCAAATCAAATCTCTTCTGCATAAGACTAGCACAACCAAATACTAGTACGATGCAGTTGCTACTTCAATCTAGAGATGCTCAACCAGTAACACTCTAGATCTAGCAATAGATTAAATAACAACAAACCCTAGTTGATCAGACTAGAAACTATTGAAATAAATCATAAACATTCAAGCAAGAGATAAGATTAAACCCAAGCAATAGATAAAGAATTAGAAATCTCACAACTTTAATTCAAACGATGCTTCAATTGTCTGACTAAGCAAAGGTGCTTAGTTCTCCATAGAAAAGCTAAAAACTCTGAAAGAAATATGATATTAGTGTATGAATGAGAGGTGCAACTCTCAAAACCTAATATATCAAACTAGGTCTAAAACTATATCCCAAAAATATAATATCTCGGAATAATACTAATATAAATATGACCAATAGAAACAAAACACGTGCCGCTTTTGAATTACGCGGTTGTCAGAGGCGGCGGGCGCCTCTAGGTTGGCGGCGGTCGCCGCCAGCACCTTAGTTCAAAACTCAAGTCACACTTCGGGGGCTGTTTTGACTCACTTCGAGTTGGAATTTGGACTCGGGGTAAAAACATGAATTGTAGCACTTTGAATTATCTTTCCAATGATGTCAAACTCAACTTCATCAGATCAATATAGCTCTCGAACGAGCTCTCACAAGACAGAGGTGTTGAACCAACAACTCCAATGGATGGCCCGAATTCAAGCATTCTTCTCTCGTTTCCATTCCTTTCACACTTGTTCACTTTAAGAACTGTAAAACAACATAGAACAAGTGAAAAAACCCAAAACTCGTAGACACTCTAAGACACTAAAGAAACTAACTAAAACTATCTAAAAGCAACGCAAAAGAAACGTAAGCATGCATTCTAAACACTACCTATATGCAAGCTATCAAATTCCCCCATGCTTAACCCTTGCTTGTCCTCAAGCAAGTCATAAATCCAAAACACACCACAGAAATGCAATCATACATCCATCTCAAGTCAAACAAGCATTTCACATATAATAAAAAACCCGACCAAGACTTTCTAGCATGCATTATAATAAGCAAAAAGTAAAGACCATTCATTCATTCTAGACCTCACCAAGGTAAATTGTGTTTGCATTCAAACTCTCAAGTGTTTAAGGGTAAGTGTTTTGCTCAAAATCAACCATGAAAACTAGACTACCATAAGCTTGCATCAGAGTTCTAAATCTCCACCGTTGGGGATCAAACACATAACAAAAATCAAGAGGTATTTTTAAGGGTTGTAATGGGGTCAAGGTAAAGAGAAATTTGGAAGGGATCATATTTGGCACGTGGTGCTAAAACCGGGATAAAGAACTAATCTTAAACCCAACTTCAACACACTTGCTTTTCTTACTTCTCCCAAACTTTTCTTTCTCAACTCCATACACACTTTTATACACTTTGTTTCTTTCATAACTTTTTTTTTCTTTGCCTCTTCTTTAACTCTTTCTTTGCTTTATGAAGACTACTAACAATTAAACTGAACTTTTTCTTTTGCTTTGCACAAACTTTTCATCTTCATCATTTTTTCACTTTGCAACCAAGAGTTGTATCTCCTCTTTTTCCACCTTTTCTTCCAACTCCCCCATACTTATACATAACTCACACAAAACAAAAACACAACCTAAAGTCCTAAATCCCGGATGGGTCAAGCTTATTTAGCTAGGAAAATTTTGTGGAGTTATCAAAAATAGGCTTAAAGCTCAAAAGAAATGGGGTATCAAGAACATGGATCTCGTAAGGTAGGATGGAAATAATAGGCTTATAAAGAAACATGCCTCAATCATTTTAATGTCATGCATTTTATCATATAAAGCAGCCTTGAAAAAGAGTCATAACGCAAGTTCTAGAGCTAGATAGTCATGGCGATACACTCAAGAATGTAGAGAACAAATATAATCATGAAAGGCCAAAAATATCTCACAAGGCTATTTTTTGTCTAGAACTTCAGAATGAATCAAATACCCAAGCTAAATACATGCTCAGTCCCATAATCAAGGTAATTAATCAATGATCATGCTCATATCATATCAACTTCAGCAAATCATGCAAATCATGGGTTAGAATTCATACTCAACTTAGAGAAACAAGAAGAATCAAACAATGGAGAAATATGAACCTAAATGCAATATTTTTGTATTTTTATGAATTTTCTGATTTTTTTCATTTTTTTCAAGAATTTTAGTCAATGCAATACATAAAGTAAACATGCCTAATCTAATGCAACTACATGAATGCAAAGCAAGTAATTCCCTTCCCCCATGCTTAAATCTTACATTGTTCCCAATGTAAAGTAAAAGTAAAGAGAAAGAGAAGAACTCACAAACCAACTACTAATTTGGGTAACAGAATGGTGGTGAGCAACATCAAAAGGACCAAAAATCAACATTTGTGAGGCGGCAGGTGCCGCCGTGCCTACGGCGGTCCCCGCTGGCCACTTCGTAGCTAAGGCCCTTTGAAATTAATTGGCGGCGGGTGCCGCCGTGTTGGTGGCGGGCGCCGTCAGTTCTGTTGCGCTCCCTTACACCTACCTGCAGTTTAGTCCAACACAGAAACAAAGGAAAGACCAAAACAAAAACAACTAAACTAGAAAAAAAACCTATGCCGGGTTGCCTCCCGACAAGCGCCTTATTTAACGTCGTGGCTCGACGTTTAGCATAAATTGACAAGATTAGACATTGTCAATGCCCTTAGCAACCTGTCAAACCCTTGTGCACACATCTCAGAAAAACATAAGTAACACCATGATAAATTAAAGATGCATAATATAACTTTCAAAGACCGTTTTAACTTATCAAACATGCGTGCCCAGTTGGCATGAACTGGCAGTTGCTCAAATAAATCCATCACAAGTGGTGGCTTTAGAAAATACTTACAGCATGAGTCAAAGCACTTGTCACCATTACCACTTTCTTCATAGATGAACTCCATATATTTTTCATCTTCCACCTTGTGTTCTACACTTGGCTCCTCATCTTGCAACTCCATAAGCTCTGGATGTGAGAAGGTGGGGAAACTGAAGCATGGGATTTCAAGGCCTAGTATAGGGCACAACATGATGGTGGGAGCCTTATCAGATGTATCATCTTGATTTCCTCCCTCATTGTTGTCTACTTCATCAACAAAGAAGTCATCATGGTCAACAAAATAATCTTCTTCCAAAACCGTAGAAGGCTCAAACTCATGACTCCACATGGGAGCAGATGATTCAGGCTCCCTAGGCTCTGAAAGTATCTCTATGCCAGCACAAACTTCAATTGGCTCTGTGATGATCTGCTCAGCGTGCTTTATAGGTGTGAATTCATATTGGGCGTCAAATTCATCTTGATAACCCACATCAAGTGTCTTAGATTGCTCCTCAACTTGTATCTGGTTGTTTCACTCATGATTATTTGATTCCAATGTGATTCCACAATTCCTTTCACACAACTCAAAAGGACATGAGGTTGTGGAATGAAAATGTGAAGAACAAACTTACACGGCTCCTTGCTCAAAGTATCCATCAATGTAAAGATATTCCTATTCAATGTATCCGTCAATGTAGAGATATCTCTAGTCCATTTATCCGTCCTTATACAGAGATCCCTCATCGTATCCACAAGAGACGAATTAACCGGTTGTGGCCGTTGGGAAGATGACTCAGCATGAAAGCTTTGATAGCTCAAGAAACATAAGAAATCCCAGCATTCCCCGGATCCCATATATAAAAGCCTCTCATTGCTCATGTAGTCAGCCAATTCTCTTGTCTCAGGATTCATACCACGAATAACTCCAATGTTGATCAGCCTATCATTGTATCGAAATCCCCATGTACCAATTTTGAACACATGGTCTTGAAATCTAAGAAAATAATCATGGAAGTGTTCATCCTGCAGCTGTGTACACTCGAACAAAGCCATAGATTAGTAGCACAAGTGTTATGAACCGTAAGATAGGTTCAAAACACCAAGATTGGCACAAAAATCACACAAAAGATAGTTATTGCCTCCCCAGCAACGGCGCCAATTTGATAGGCATGAAATGGTCGTGCAAATCACGGCTATACAAAAGAATCCAAACTAACTAAGAACCGTAGTCTTTAGGAAGTCCGGGTCAAATCCACAGGGAGACAGATTTATCGTTTTGTATGAGTTTTGTGTCAAACAAGTAACTAAAGGTTTTTTGTGAATTAAACTAAAACTAAAACTAATAATGCAAAACTAGCGAAACAATAAAAGATTATGAATAACAATAATTAGGAAGATAGCTTAGGCAAACAAATATCCACAATCGAATGACAAGTTCATCATTGACCTCACCTCAATATCTCATACAATGGATTTTCCAATTCCTTTTCAATTCTAACTAACAACACAACCAGATAATTCACATGTTATTTTCTTGGTAAAGATTTAATTCACATGTTATTAATAATTACATATATAGTCCAATATATTCAATTCGACGAATATAGTTTGTCAGCTGGCTGATGTAACTAATTGAGGTTGGGTAATGTGAAATCAGAGAGGCGCCAATGTGACAATTCTTCCTCGAATTAATTACGTGAGTACAGCGTTGAATATATACAAGTATTGGCTTGAACTGTACCTCTAATCCTAGTCTTCGAGGGCAGGCCGCAAAGTAAATACATAAAATACAAAGAAAGGTAACTAAATATACAAGATATTAACTTAGCATAAAAGATAAGATATTTTCCTAATGGGTAAGTAATTGAGCATTTCCATTCACACAATAGGTTATCATTAATTTGTGCGTAAAAGTTTGAAGATGAATCTGGCTTAATCTCTTACTTTGGCTTTTGAAGTGTCATATCAAATCATTCGATGATGAATGTACACACTTTTTTTTACCTAATTAACTGTTCCTTGTTCACTAATTAAAACGAAATACATGCTTAAAGGACCGGATAAAGGAGGATGATTCTGTGACACACTGTGTCATAACACTATTAAAATAATAATAAAATTAGACATAAGTGGGTCCGCATTTAATTCCACTAATGAAGTTTAATTTTTTTTTTAAATCTGATTTGTATCCGAACCTAGGCTTGGATTGACCCACATTTCAGGTTTAGAGTTATGGTTAAATGGGCTGCTAAAGTAAGCCAAAAAATCAAACTACATTTTTAGCCCAATTCACATGAATCAAGATTAAACCACTATTTAAAATAAAGCCCAATTTAATATAACTTTAAGTTGTCAAATTTTAATCCGATCTCATTATACATTAGAAAGATTTTGAAGGGTTTATTCTCAACATAAACGTACGTGACTGTTCATCTCCCATTGACGTTTCAGTTGAATAACTTGAAGAAAGCTTTGAGGTTGGTAATTCGAATTAAGGTGTGTTGCTAATTTAATGCTTGATAACATCGATCTTTAACGTCGATCTCATTGAGGAGCGATTTATTCTTTTTTTTTTGAATAGAAGTGTCTTGTAATTTTTAATGCTTGAGAACATTGTGTTTTGCTGATTTAATGTGCCGGTATAATTTGGCTTTACTTTTTTATTGCACCCCACAATATGCAGGATTTATTGGATGCAAAGAGAAGGTTATTTGATTTAAATACCGATTTTGTGGAGAGTTACAATGAAGATGATTTTTCATTGATGGAATTAGACGACAGTGATGATTCAAGTCAAGAGGATGTGGAAGATCTAGATGAAAGAATCAATGATGATGTTGTGGACCTAACTCTTGAGAATGGTGATGCTGTTGTGGTTGGAGAACAAGATCTTGAAAACGTGGTTGGAGAACAAGATGTTGAAGCCGAGAATTTCACTGAGCCTTGTCCAGATATGACTTTCGACTCTTGTGAAATGCTAATGCGATTTATGCATGACTATGGCAAGTCAAAGGGATTCCAAATACGGATTAGGAATTCTTCTTTTATTAAAGATGCATCCGAGGCAGAGAGTATCACAGATCAGTTTGTTAAATATAAACGGTTGAGGATGGTATGTTCTAAAGAAGGTGAGTGTCAAACGCAATCTAAAAATCCTGCAAAGGCTTTAGGTAGCACTCGATGCGGTTGCACATTTTCGGTTAATGCATGTGTTTATAGTGATAGAACCTCGTGGAGAATTAGCTCCCTAACCCTTAAGCACAACCATGAATGTAGCCCAGAAAACTCAGTTTTCATGCCTAGGTATAGGCATATAAGTAGAGGGAATAGGATTATATTGCTGGATAATGATAGGGCTGGTGTTCCGGTGGCGAAGAACTACAACTCCTTTGTGGCCAGATATGGGGGTCACAACAAAGTCCCCTTTTCTGAGAGAGATTGTAGGAATGCAATCAGTTCGGAACAAAGGTTGAAACTTGGGAAGGGCGATTTTGCTACAATGAGAGATTACTTTGAAACCATGATGGCAAACTCCTCAAACTTCTTCTACAGTTTTGATACAACGGATAATGGTGTATTGAAGAATGTTTTTTGGGTTGATGGACGTGCTAGGGCAACTTGTAAAGAATTTGGGGACGTCATATCCTTCGACGCCACATATGTCAAAAATAGATACAAAAAGTCGTTTGCTCCGTTCATAGGAGTTAATCACCATGGCCAATCCATTGTGCTAGGGGCTGCATTGTTGGGGAGTGAAGATGCCAAGAATTACACATGGTTGTTTAAAACTTGGCTCAAAAGCATGAATAACAAACCACCAAAGGGCATAATAACCGATCAATGCAAAGCTATGGGTAAGTATCCTATAATTACCTTTGACAGTTTGGTTTTTCCATAATGGTGATGAGACTTTTTCCTTTTGTTTTTCTTGTAGAAAATGCCATTGTTGAGGTGTTTCCCAATACAAGACATAGATGGTGCTTGTGGCATGTCATGAGGAATGCTAAGAAGCACTTGGAGAAAATAAAAGATGCCGGTGGATGGAGTCACATTTCAAGTGGATTGCATAAGGTATTGCATTTCTCATACAGTGTGGCCGAATTTGAGGCAAAGTGGGCAGAATGGGTTTCTGAATTTAGACTCGAAAGGAGTAATTGGTGCAAGATCATGTTCGATAATAGGAAAAAGTGGGCTCCAATTTACTTCAAAAATGATTTTTGGGCTGGAATGTCGACTACCCAAAGGAGTGAGGGCATGAATTATTTTTTCAAAGGGTTTGTTAATGGTAACACATCCCTACAAGAGTTTGTGAAGCAATATGGAATGGCAATGGGCAAGCGTGCCATGGTTGAGGAGAAGGCATCCTTTGATTCCATACACAAGCCACTCCATTGTTGTACTGATCATGAGTTTGAGAGTGTGTTCCAAAAGGTGTATACCACGACGAAGTTACAAGAATTTCAAGACGAAGTGAGAAAGATAATACATTCAACGAAGGAGGGCTTGAAAGAGGTTGGCAAAATCAAAGTGTATGACATTATGGTCCGATGGTGGGCGAGTAATGCTGCCAAACGTAGGATATTTAAGGTGTCTTATGATCCCGACACACGTGACGTCAAGTGTGATTGCAAGAAGTTTGAGTTCACGGGAATTATGTGCTCCCACACGCTTGTCGTCTACATAGTGGAGGAAGTAAGGTTTATTCCTGAAAAGTATGTACTCGATCGGTGGAGGAAGGACTTGCCAAGACTGCACTTGAAGATATCGGTTCCCTACTATTCTTTGGACTCGATGAAGCCGGAAGAGATGGAAAGGTATGAGTCCATGAAGTCTGATTTCGAGGCCATTGCCACTCTCTCAATGACGAATGATCAGCTGTGTTCTATTGTAACGGGAGCTCTAGCGGATATGAAAGGCAAAGTTCATCGTGCTTGTAACCGTTTGGGACTGCCTTATGAGCCCATTGGCAACATTGGGAGAAAGTACCGTAAACGCCGTGCTATCGATGATCATATTGTGATTGAGGCTAGCAGCTCGGCCAATGTGGAGGAGGTTGTGCGTGATCCTATTGATAGAAGGGGAAAGGGTCGATTGCCATCTAGGCGAAAGGGGTTTGGAAATGACACACCTCATTATTGGAATCGTGGCAAAGGAACTCAACAACAACAAGTCCAACCCATCCACCCAATATTAGTAAGGGCTGGTTTACTTATAATTTGCTCCATATTTGTCTACTTACAACTGCCAACATATCTTACTTATAATTCACTTCTAATAGTTGTCTTATTCTCATGGTAGGTTCCAACACAACACTTGCCACCATTTCAAATTATCCATTAAGGCTCCAATGTTGCTCTTGGTGCATTTTATTATACATATGGCCATCATCAATAGAGATGGTTTTCTAGTTTTCCATTCCAAGTTTTATCTTAGTGGATTTGATATTTTGGTTTAGGGTCTAGCTCTTGGGGTATATGTTATTGCTGCAAACACTAAGTCAGCCATGTGTTTCATTTGGACTATCACAGTTTGGATTAACATTGGAAGGTTGCATTTGACATCAAGCCATCAACGACTATAGTATATCTGTTTTGTTTGATATGAAGCAGTTGTTGATTATCGGATGGTGTGGTTGTTTTATAGCCCAACAAGATACCAGTTCATTTATAGCCCAATATACTTTCATATGATCGACTTAATAGAAAAAATGACCAAGGAAAAAATGTTTACGTCAAGAGAAACGATATCGTAATGAACGGGACTAACAACAAACGTTTAGAGAAATTGATCATTCTTATAACAAAGTGTATTAGTGCAACACAATGACCACTAGTATGAAGTACATTACAACCGCAACTTTGGCGAGACAATTTAAAATTAAGATGATCTCTTTAACGTCATTCTTCAATTCCTCTATATCATCTCTGGAAGCACTTTGGGTTAGTGTCAAACTAAAAGGAAAAAACTAAAAGGAAATTTACTCTTGTTGACAATTATGTGTTAGTGTCAAACTTGTTTTTTGCCAATGGTAAACATATACATACCAATGCCATATCACTAATACCATTGCATGAGATCTACACCAAATAAAACTATGAAATTTGATTGCATATTTCTTAAAACTTGACGTACAAAAACTACTCCTAATGTCACACAAAATCATCACTACAACTAATAACTCTCTTATTGCATTTGTTTTCTCATCATGTTTCAACAAGGCAAAAAAGGATGTGATCAAGCACAAGACATCAACACTGAAAACTGTATTCCCTCAATTCATAAAGACCACCAGCTTAAACATCCAATTCCAAATCATGATTCATCAATTGACCCTAATCCATCTGATTTTCTCTCTTGTTTGCTTTCTTTTTGTATTTTATCTTCTTTAAGTGCTAGAAAAACCAGGAAAATTGCAATTTCATTATCCCCAAAACACAATCTATCGAGAAAAAACCATTGGGCAATTATAAATTCAAACTCGAAAAAATATGCTAACAGACATCATCAAATTGAATTCAAATACAACTTATTGTTCAATTCATAGAAAAAAAAATTCACTACAAAATTTATCACATAAGAATGGAGGGGATGATACCGAGATTTCATCGATTATGAATAACCCAGATTTGTGTCCTTTCTCCCAGCACCTCTTATCAATATCTACACAGTAGAGTGAGCGACGAGATCGAAGATGACGACCAGCTTGAGATAAGAGCATGAATCGACCCCTCGTCCATCGTAGCCGGCGACGACAACCGCTTACCCGAGTGCTCCACCATTTCTCAGATCTGGATTTTCTTCATCGAGTTTTGATATTGTACTCGAGTTTGATATAGATCTGAATATATGATATAAGTTAAGTTAATGAATTTGGATTATATGTTATATTAGCCTATATACTATTTCTGATAGTAAAATATAAGCCCATATACTATTATTGATTAGGACCATTATTTATTCATAATGTAAGCCCATTTGATTTTACCTAAGCTCAATAACCTAAAGCCCATCCAAAATAGCCCATCTGTGATACAAACCTAAATCCGACCCTATAGGTTTGGTGTACCCTTAGCTGAAAAAAATAAATAAATTAAAAAGCGTCATTACTACCTACTTTTTCTCTTCTCTCTTCTACTTTTTCTCTTCTCTCTCTTCTTTTATTATTATTATATTCATTGTGTCATGACACAGTGTGTCATACAAACAATTTCCGGAGATAAAGCATTTGAAAGAGACTGAACTGATCATTATTCAATTATTACATGCGTACATTCAATTTCTTTCACATATTAATGGTGCGCGCGTCTTTGATTAGTTTTAATATTTCCTCGCTATCCATTCACAACTATGATTGCTCTTCACCTACAAGCTAGCTTTTGAATTGATTCAATTCAAGTAATTAGAAGGTTGGCACCCGGCCACTGTAAACTAATTATACAAGTTGTAAATATCACTTTTCACATTATATTTTGTGTTTTTCTATATTAAACAAAACGAGTCAAATGAGGGGTTATATCCTCGTGTTAGTTAAGGTATGCTAGAAACTTCTTCGGGCCTCATGAAACTAATTTACGGAAAGAATCAAAGCATTACACACGTAAGAGTTATGAGGGTTTTTCAAAAAGAGTTTGCACTTTCTAGTTAATTGATTTGAATTGGTGATTAGATAATCTCACAGAAATCTAATGAGATCTCTGTTTCGACTTCCCCCAAAGACCAAAAAGAAAAGATTTTGCACTAAGCTCCTTGTTACTTAAGGTAAGCTAGAAAATTCTTTGGGCCTCTTGAAACTAATTTATGGAATGAATCAAGGATTACACACATATGAGTGTATTTAGACCATTTACAATGGTCATCTCATTTTTGAGATTTTAATTTCCCTAAATCCACTTTTCTCACTCATCCACCTCATTTTAAATCTCATTTTCACTTTCTTTCCACAACCCACATCTTCATTTATTTCTTTAATCAACTCCTTTTTATATTTTCTATTTTACTTATTCCATTATAATATTTATAATTTATGATAACATACACATAGATTATTTTTAAAATTAACTACCAAAAATTACAAAGATTATTTTAAAAAATTTCTTATATTTATTATTAATGCCAAATTTTCTTTTTCATAAGACCATTCAATATTGGTGTCTATAGGTAGATAAAATAAAAATATTAAAAGTATTTTTTTAATTAATAAGATTATTTTATGGTCAAAAATAGCCTAAAACAATTTATGTTATCATGCAAAGGTTTTGATTGCCCATTAATATAAAACTATGCATTATCACACTACATTAATATAAACCCATTATTTTATGATAGCCAAAACAAAATCCGTTATTTTATTATTATCTCTGATCAAAATATGGGACTAGGTTAGATAAAAGGGGAGACGGAAACAAGATTTTAGAGACGGTAATAAGAGCCAAATGGCTCGTGCTCCTATGTAATTTCACTGTGCTGTAAATTTCTATTCAATTTATATGTTAAAATCCATGCGTTGTGAGTGGTCTTAGAAAAGTGTTTGCACTAACCTCCCTGTTCTAAAAATCCGCCTAGACCCTGTCTAGGTCTCGCTTAGTGATGCGTTCCAGTCTAGGAATTATTGTTAGTTGGCCATATTTTATGTAATTTTGTAATCAGGAGCGAGTCATGAATTAGCCCCTATGTTCGGGCCTCCCCTAAGATCCATCGCCCCGAAGATTCTACAACTTGCCATACCGACAAGTCCCGAAGGGCCACCCTGATTGGATTCCACCGCCACCCCAAGTACCGTATGGGCACCCCGATTGGATTCCGCCGCCGAGCCTGCCATCGACATGATTACTGTACAACACCAACTCATCGTCGTTGTTCCTATTACGATGCAAGTTTTATGAGTTACGGTGTCCATCCAATCCGGTTTACTATCAAGCCGAACCCTCGGAGATGTCGTTTGAACTACCGCCAACTCGGCTTTGTTCCAGCATGACGCGTCTGCGCCACCATGAGCCGCAGCCGTGCGCCCCACCATGCCACGACCACGCTACCCCCTCCCTAGCCCACATAATTCCGACATTGACCTCTATTTTCAGAGAACGGGTGATACGCTGGTTTTAGTACAGTGTAATTATGTGTTTTTATTAGAATTTCTGAGTGTTTTAGGCTAGATTAGGATTTTTATTGTAATATCAGAAAAGCCTACAAATGAAGACATTAAAGACATAATTTCTAAGTTCGAGCTGAAGACCCGCTTTACAGCGGTTGTAAGGAATAAAAGACTGAAGATTTTACGGAGATCAAGACCCATGCCCTCGGGTATAGAACTGAGATCGAGGTGAAGAGAAGATGGGGATCCGCGGACGCCAAAGATCACTGGACCCGCGCTCGCGGGATTAGGATGTTTATTGTAATATCAGAAAAGCCTACAGATGAAGACATTGAAGACAGAAGTCCTAAGTTCGAGCTGAAGACCCGCTTTACAGCGGTTGCAAGGAATAAAAGACTGAAGATTTTATGGAGATCAAGACCCGTGCCCTCGGGTATAGAGCTGAGAAGAGAAGATTTGAGGGGGCGAGAGTTCGCAGGACCCGCGCTGACAGGCCGGAACCGTGCTCGCGGTTGGATGAGGATCCGCGGATGTCGAAGATCACTGGACCCGCGCTCGGTGGTTGGGCTTTTCCGCGCTGACGTGATTTTATTTTATCTTTTATCTTTTATTTTATCTTTAGGTTTTCAGATATTGTTTTCTACTATTTAAGCCTAGTTCGTAGCAGACCTTAGCATAGCTCAAGACTTCAATTTCTCGATTTTATTTTCAGTTTTTATTTCTATTATGGAGAACTAATTTCCCTTTCCCTTGGAATTTGTTTGATCAAGGAAGCCTTTTTATGTAATACGTGAGATTCTGGTAACTTTTCTATTCCTTGGTTAATATCAAAACTCTTGTTTTTATTTATATGATCTATGTTTGATTTTATGAGCCTGATCAACTTGTTTAATTGACTTAGATCTACTGTTTGGATTAGGTTTGATTGTTGTCTGTGCAATCTTATTTATCCTTGAAACAACTCTTTTCCAAGATCGTGGATTGGAATTGAGAAAGACTATTTGATGGTTATTTTATGCATGAGACTCGGGTTTTCATGTTTGCGTTCATTTCGAATTGTATTTCTCTGCTTCGGGGAAAGGTGTTTGATTGCATGAATTGATTTCCTGTTATCCTTAATATCTTGCATGATTTGAATTAAGCGTCCTTGTTCATATTATAATTTTGCTTGGACCGTGGACAAGCGGAAATCTTTTATAAGAAATTGGAATTAACCTGGGAATTAATAGAAAAGTGGAAGAGTTGATGATCGAATGATTAAAAAGGTGGAATTGATTGAATGAACTCTGCTTTCCTTTATTTGATTTAAACCCTAATATTGTTTGCTTGCTTAAACCCCAAAAACCCCGTCTTTGTTCTTTGCTGATTGATTAGAATACCGATTCTCTTGGGTTCGACCCCTTACTTGCATGATATACTAGTTTGTAGTTTAGGGTAATTTATTTTTGATCTTGGGAACAACGACTTTAGCTGAGTCAAATTTTGGCACCGTTGTCGGGGAATCGGTTTTAATTTTTTGTTCAATCGGCGTTTCTAACGACCCGCGCTCGCGGCTCGACGCCCGTGCCCACGGTTTGACACCCGCGCTCACGGTTTGGTTCGTCCAGAATCCCCAAATCGGTAAGAACCTATCTTATGGTTCTTACTCATTCTACTGATAATTCGCCTATTGTTCTGTTTGATCCAAAAACTAACATGACTCTTAGAGAGCTAAGACGCCAAGTTCGAGCTCAAGTGCTAGGCATTCAGTTTGATCCAGTTTCATCTTCTTCTTCCTCATCCAATTCAAAGGTTGAAGAACAGTTCATAACAATGGAAGATCGTACTATTAGGCAACTGACTGCGCCTAATCTAGAGCAACAACAACTTGGTCTTAAATTTCCCGCCCTAGGAGAAGGAGTGAAGTTTGAGCTAAAGTCTGGTCTTCTCCATTGTCTACCCAAGTTCCATGGATTGAGTGGGGAGGATCCGAATAAACATCTTACAGAGTTCCATTCTATCTGTTTGGGCATGAAGCCTGCTGATGTGACTGAAGATCAGCTGATGTTGAGGGCTTTTCAATTTTCTTTAACTAATGCATCTAAGGAGTGGCTTTTGTACTTAGCACCAGAGACGATTACTACTTGGGCTCAAATGAAGGGTGCTTTTATGGAAAAATATTTCCCTACTGCCAAGCAAACATCAATTAAGAAGCAGCTGAGCAGTCTGGAGCAGGGTGATGATGAGAATCTATATCAATATTATGAGCGTTACAAGAGGCTCATTGCCAACCTTCCCTATCATGGCTATTCTGATAAAGATCTAATCTGTTATATTATTGAGGGGCTCTGTGATGCTGATAGACGCCTGATGAATGCGTCCTGTGGAGGTTCTTATGAGAATCTCACCCCAAGGCAAGCGTTTGAAAAGTTGGAGATTCTAGCTGAGCAATGCAAGAACCAAAGAAAGAGGTCCAATTGTAGGTCTGTTAATTCTGTGAATGACTCCCTGAATGCTGAAGTAAGGGAGTTAAAGGCTATGATGAAGCAACTGTTGGTGGGTAATGGAGCTTCAAGTCCAAGGGCTTGTGGAATCTGTGGTGAAACATGCCATCCTTCTGATGCATGCCCTATCATGCAAGAACCACCAGCTGATGTTAATGCTATTGGGAATTATGAATCAAGGCCCCGGAATGACCCATATTCAAATACATACAATCCGGGGTGGGCTAACCATCCTAACTTTTGGTGGAATCAACAACCTCAACAGCCTGTTCCACAACAAGGAGGTAAGCCTAATTATGTTCCCATGCCTAATTATGTGCCAAGGCCCCAAGTTCCTCCTGAAAATCCCGCTATTATTTCTCAGCTCATGAAGGAAAATCAAGAGAGCAAGGCTGCAGTGAAAAGCCTTGAAAAACAATTAAGTCAGATTGCAACCATTCTTAATCGTTTAGAAGCCAAAGCCTCGGGGAAACTGCCATCTCAGACTATTAACCCGAGAGAGAATGTGAGTGCAGTCACATTAAGGAGTGGGAAGGAGCTGAATATTGAAGTCCCAGCCAACGGAAACCAACCGAGCTCACAGGAGGACAACCCCGATCGCAGAACAAAAAACGAGGTTGAAATTGAGAGTCAGCTAGAACCCGCGATCGCGGAGTCAAACCGAGATCGCGGTCAACCCACGCCCGCGGTCCTCACCCGAGCTCGCGGGTCCCTTCTCCGATAAATTCAGATCCTTACGTTCGGCCTTCGTTTCCTCCCATGCCTTCGCAAAAGCCCGTTCCACCATTTCCTGAGGCATTAAAGGACACTAGGAGGCCAGCCAACGACAAGGAAATTTTCAAAACCTTCTACAAGTGTGAGGTAAATGTTCCCTTATTTAAACTTGTTCAAAGTATTTCTCGTTTTGCTAAATTTCTGAAAGAATTATGTACTATTAAGAGGAAACAAAAAGAAAAAGGGCATGTTAAGAAAATCAATGTTGTTGAGAATGTAGAAAATGTATCTTCCATCCTTCAAAGGCAATTGCCTAAGAAGTATGGAGATCCAGGGAGGTTTACTGTTCCCGTTACTATTGGTGAGGCAAAAATTGAGCATTCTATGCTTGGTTTAGGAGCATATATAAATGTCATGCCACTTAGCATATATGAGAGGTTAGGTCTAGGGCCATTACAGGATTCAATTATTACTATTGAACTGGCTGATCACTCTAATGTGCATCCGAAAGGATTTGTGGAAGATGTTTTAGTGCAGGTGGACGGTTTAATTTTCCTGATGGACTTTTATGTCCTGGAAATGGATAAGGGGAGATACGACCCTGTTTTACTGTTGCGTCGTCCGTATATGAAGACGGAGAGCGCCGTGATTGATGTTTCAAAGGGCCTATTATCCATGGCACATGAAGGGAAAAAGGTCAAGTTTCAGATAGATGATGACCCGTTCTGAGCTATGAAAGACATCGGGACAACGACGTTAAACAAAGGCGCTGCTCGGGAGCCAACCCGAGGTAAGTTTTTCTATTCTTTTATTTTTGTTTTTGTAGTTTAGTTTTAGTTTTGGTTTCGTTTTTGGTTTTGTCGGGTAAACTTGCAGGTTAAAAATTTCAAATCTCGAAGAAAGCACAACCCGAGGCAAGGACCCGAGGTCGCGGCTGGACCCGCGACCGCGGGTCGACCTTGACGAAATTAAATTTTTTTTTCGAAAAAATTTATATATAAAAAAAAAATAATAAATAATAAAAGGTTTTCGGGTGAAACCCCCGAAATAAAAGGCTTTCGGGTGAAACCCCTGAAATAAAAGATTTTCGGGTGAAACCCCCGAAAAAGCCCGAATTAGTACCAACCTGAGCCCAAAACAACACAAAAATCCCTTAACCTTCTCAAAATTAAAAATCCCTCCTATAATTCTTGTCTTCCTACTCACTTCCCCCTCACAAATATTCCACTCAAAAACTCCAACCAACAACCCTTCAACCACGCCGGAACCACCGCGCCTCAGTCTACCCCCGCAAACATCAGACACCCGCGCGTGCAACCTTTGACCCGAGCCCGCGGTTCGCACCACCACCGGAGGATACTCAAGGCAGTTTGAGTTTTGCTCAGATTGAAGGTTTGGGAAAATTCAGCTCCAGATCTACATCGGTTAGTGGCCCTCTTGCTTTTTGGAGTTTGATTATTGCTGTGTTTGAGTCGGAATTGCTGTTGATTTAAGAGATTTGAGGAAGATTTAGAGTTCTCATTCGCGATTGTTGGTGCGCGATTCAGATCTAGATTTCGGCCTCCCATGCTCGCCGCTGACGACCGCGCTCGCGGGTGATTACGACAGAACCGCGCTCGCGGGTGATTTCGACAAAACCGCGCTCGCGGATTCAAAACCGCGCTCGCGGGTTGCTTCTTCTCCAGATTCGCGCTTCCTGTTCGCTACACGTGTTCGCGGATATCAGCTGTTCTGGGTAATTTCTTGTTCGATTCTGTTCTGTATTTAGTATGGCATATTTTGGTTTACAAAATCTGACTGATGGACAAAGGGAGTTGTGGGATAAGTATGATACTAGGAATTTTGTCAGTACTAAGTTTTTTGACATCCCTACATTGATAGATTTGGGATTTAGGAGTGTACAGAATAGTTGCTAGAGACTGGGGGTTTAAGTAGATTCAGTACTATGCCTATTCCTACCTACAGAGGGCTGACTATAGACTTGTTGTCTACATTTTGCTATTTCGATGGGGTTCTGACATTCCATGCATGTGATAGAGTCTGTAGCATATCCCGTGAGCAGGCTTGTCTTATTTTTGGGATTATTTCATCACCTATTGAAGGGTGGAAGAGTATAATGACAAATGCCACATTCTTTGATTTTTGGTATGCACTTACTAGCTCCCCTTTTAACACTAATTCTAGGGAGACAAACAGTAAGATTCCACACCCTTGTGTGTGTCTGTGTCACAAGGTCCTAGCTATGTCATTTCTAGGGCAGGGAGAGGTGAACTAGGTATTTGCACATGACATGAGGATTATTAGGTGCTTGTTTCCTTTTCCACCTAAGTGCCCAAACTGGTTTGGATTATTTATTCATTCAACTAGGAAGTATCCCAAGAGAGGTGGGCAAATAGGATTGGGTGGTATGGTTACACATCTAGCCACTCGATTTATTGATATAGAGCATATTGAGGCCCGATATGGAGGACGTCTGGCTGATGGTCATTTGTATAACCATTAAACGCTTATTAGGGCTGTTTGTTTGAGAGGATCAGCTTAGGGGGGTTGGACTTGGTTGCATGGGCATCCTGCTACACCTTTTTTGCATCTACCGAGTGCAGTACAATATGACAATACTGTATATGACTTTCATTTATAGCCTGATATAGGCGCTCTTGTAGATGACGTTATGGAGGATTATGAGGATGTTGGTGGAGGTTGGGATGAGCATGTTGAGGCATATCACTCTAGATTTTCTTCTGAGCCATGTGGATGGGCTCCTAGTCCACATTTTGCAGCTGGTTGGGGTGTACCTAACCCAGCTACACATGCATCTACTTCTGCATCTACATCTGCTCCTTCTGGTTTACCATGGACTCTTGAGATGAAATTTGAGGAGCGAGTTTTGAGTAGATTGCATCATTTATCAGTTTGACAGGATGCACTTTATGAGCACCAGAGACAAACCGCTTTATTCTTCCAGACTCAGTGGCCAGATTTTCCACCATTTCCTCCACCAGGTCAGCAGTGAGTCTTTTGATTCCCTCCTCTATACTTTGATTTATATTTCTTAGCTTCATTGGGGACAATGAAGGGTTTAAGTATGGGGGAGGGGATTCACTGCTATGCTTTGTGATATATGTACAGTTGCATGTTATTTTCTGTTATTTGATTCAGTTGTTTCAGTTTTATAAAAAAATGAAAAACCATAAAAAAGAGAAAAAAGGCGTAGAAAATCCTGGGATGAGTTGAAAACCCGAAAGGGCGGCTCAGGTAAAAAGCAGGTAACCTGGACCAGCATTAGGCTGGGGTAATATGAGGTTTATGAGAGATGTGTGTATATGTGAGCACACCTAAGAAAAATGAAATAAGTGATTAGGTGAAAACCCAAAAGGGCACCTAAGTAGAATGAGTGGAAAAATCAGAGTGTTTAGGATCATATTCCACTTTGGGGTCTGGGGATTATATTTTTAGATGTAGGGTTGAGTGCTATATTTTGTATTAGTGAGGTGTGTGTTTGAGCTTTCATGTCTTTGCTTATTATTTCTCTACTTGGGTTCGGGTTGTGAGTTGAGAGTTTTTATTTTTCATATTCCCTTATTACTTCTTGTGGATGTTTGATAGGATTTATTGTTAGATTTATTTTGAACTTACTCGAGGAAGAGCAAGATCTAAGTATGGGGGAATTTGATACGCTGGTTTTAGTACAACGTAATTATGTGTTTTTATTAGGATTTCTGAGTGTTTTAGGCTAGATTAGGATGTTTATTGTAATATCAGAAAAGGCTACAGATGAAGACATTGAAGAAAGAAGTCCTAAGTTCGAGCTGAATACCCGCTTTACAGCGGTTGCAAGGAATAAAAGACTGAAGATTTTACGGAGATCAAAACCCGTGCCCTCGAGTATAGAGTTAAGATCGAGCTGAAGAGAAGATTCGACGGGGCGAGAGTTCGCAGGACCCGCGCTGACGAGTCGAAACCGCGCTCGCGGTTGGATGAGGATCCGCGGACGCCGAAGATCACTAGACCCGCACTCGCAGGTTTAGACCCGCGCTCGCGGGTTGGGATTTTTCGCGCCGATGTGATTTTATTTTATCTTTTATCTTTTATTTTATCTTTAGGTTTTCATATATTGTTTTCTATTATTTAAGCCTAGTTCGTAGCAGACTTTAGCATAGTTCAAGACTTCAATTTCTAGATTTTATTTTCAGTTTTTATTTCTATTATGGAGAACTAATTTCCCTTTCCCTTGGGTGTGTTGTCTACTTATGCTTAAGAGACTGGCCCAATAGTTAGATTAGGCCCATTAGCTAGACCTAGTTAGGTTTTGCATTTTCTATTTAAACCCTTCGTTGTAATCAGTTTTAATTACGCCTTGGTTAATACAGATTGCCGTTTGTGAATCGAGTTTCTCTTCCCTAAGGCCTAGGCGTCAAACCCGGTTCGTGAATCGAACCCTTTTCTATCCCTTTCCCCCCACGCCCTCGTCTTGGCCCTAGGCCACCCGAACTCGATCCGTCGAGTTTTCCCCCGTGAGCCACTTTGTGGTTCGTGCTTATCCCGGTTACTATCCATTGGAGAAGATCTGAGGCCCTTTTGAGCCTAGATTGGGCACCCATGCGATCGACCCGAAAGGTGGAATGCATCACTTAAGGTGTTGGAAAGTCACAATCCATCTTGCCTTCCAACCTGTCTAGACATGCCTTGGTAAACATTTAGACCGTCTAGGCGCTAGGTAAACCCTCACCGCTTGGAGTCCACTTAGTGTTTTTTAGAACATCGAGTCTAAGATACTAATGAGTATCTTCAAGAGGTGAGAATTTAGCGAGAACTTCGAATTCTTATCCAAAAGAATGTAGTAAGTTGAACTTCAAATCATAGTTAGGGCTAATAGACCTAATTCTTTCTATATGAGTTTGCAGTAATCTAGCTCAAGAAGCGACTCCTTGATTATAGGAAAAATATAAAAAAGTTACATAAATTTCGTATTTATGATTGAATGGATTTTTTTTGTCAAACGATTGAATGGATTATTATACAAGTAGGGATGGAAATCCAATGAAGTTAAGAATATTTGGCCCATTGTTACATTGGCGTGTGTTACTAATAGGATAGAGAACTATTCCCAAGAGAACAATTCCCATATATAGTGGAATTATTAAACACAAAAACAAGACACAATTACTAAGAAGGATTTTTATGTTTCTCTAACTGATAATTACTTTTCTCTTGGACAACTGATTCTCACAATTCATCTCTTGAATGTCGAATCTTCATTGTCCCCTTCATTTTGCCTTTGACAATTAATTCTCACATTTTGTCTCTGGAACGTTGAATCATCGCTATTCCTATGTTTAACACTGTTGTTCCTCTGACCGAAACACTCCTATTCTTTTGCTTGAAACACTTCTTAAGAAAAATAAAATACACATGCATAATATATATCAAGTACAAAAAGTGAAACGTGCACATGCAATAAGGACTAATTCCCCCTACAACAAAGAGTTTCTAGCTTCTTCCATTGTTCCATAAGGAACTATTTGTTCCTTGCACCATGCTCATTCATATATTTCCACACTTCCCCCTATTGTTATCATCAAATGATCAAAATATAATACAAGGAAAAGCACACATAAAGTCAAAACATTGATATCAATATATAATTCATTAGATCATCGCCAAAAAGATTGCATAACATCATAGGATATAATCAAATATAATGGAAATCTTAGGGAACTCTAACACAAACAAGCAAACAAATAAATAATTGGAAAGAATAGAGTGAAACACTACTTAGGAAGTAAAGATGGGGTTCCAGCCATATCATAACTTCTAGAGTCACGCTTCCATAGTTATTCTTTAGTAACTCAACACTCACTAATACAAAAAATATCTTTTGCAACGGTTGAAAAAGGGTACGGACAACAGTTTTTGAACCGTAGTCGTATCCAACGTTAGAATGTGAAGACAATAGTTCTCCTAGACCACGATTGTGTACATTGTCTTTGATTTTATTAACCATTGTCTATTCGACATAAAATATATTCTTTTAAATTTAAATATAACCATTATCTATGTCGCTTAAAATTGTTGTCTTTGGGTTGTAATATCGTTTTTTATGTATGTTTAGACCACGGTTGTGTACGTTGCTTTGATTTTATTAACTGTTGTCTATTCAACATAAAATATATTCTTTTAAAATTAAATATAATGTAAACCATTATCTATGTTGCTTAAAACCTTTGTCTTTGGGTTGTAATGTCGTTGTCTATGTATGTTTAGACCACGGTTATGTTCATTGTCTAATTTTTTACATAACCATTGTCTTATGTTCCCAATAAATGATATTTAAAATTTTAATATAGAGTTAATCGTTGTCATTGTTTCCTAAAACCATTGTGGTATAGACACGAGATCATTACAACTGTTGTCTTTACTATAGTCGTGATTGTTGTCTATATTATTTTAAAATAATGGCATTGTTTAAAAAATGTAGACAATGGTTCGATTTTCATTGTCTATGTGTATGTGAAAAGATAGACAATACTAAACAATTTCCTCAACATGTAATATAAATATTCAATTGCAATCATTCATAATTAAAAAGACAATCATGCGTATTGTATCAAAGGACAATGCAAACACTTACTTTAAGAATTATTGTTCTAAAGCAATGCAAAATATGAATATCCTACTATCATCCATAATTAAAATGTATATAGTTCATGTCATGATCCTACTTTAGCTTTAATCACCAACTACCTGCATGAAACAAACAAAATAAAATATCAATTAGATATCTTTTAAATCATATACTACATATACAAAACATTAAATTTGGCACAAATTTTTTTACAATATCTTAGTAAAAGACTAACAAAGGATGATGTATGGACACCTAAAGACAATAAGTACTTTAATGATGTTTGACTTCTATCTCCTTCACCATAACCTCATCATGGACTAGTATCTTTCCATTTTCAAGCAATCTTCAAGAAAAACTTATTAGTTTTCTCTCCTTTCTCATGGCTTCTTTTGTCGTCTGGTTCCTTATTGGAAGGGACTGTTTTTTCATTTTTCCTTTTGAGGAGGAAATTTTCTTCTTCTGTCACATTGTTCCCTTTTAAGGGATCTTTGACTGCTGTCTTCTTTTTAGGAAATGTTTCCCTTTGTTTCTTCCGTGGTTTGATATTGAAGGGACTTTTTTACTTTCTTTCTTTTGAGCGAACTTCTCTCTTTTTCATCTTTACTCTTTAAAAAAACCTCTCAAATTTCTCACTTCTTCTTCTTCTTCTTCTTCTTCTTCTTCTTCTTTTTCTTCTTCTTCTTCTTCTTCTTCTTCTTCTTCTTCTTGTCTTGTCCTTTAACACAATCTTTCCCATACAACTTCTTCTCTATTGCACCCTTAGCGCCTCCCTTTAAACCATTCCATTGAGTCCCTTTGAGCAATGGGTACACGTTTCCTAAAGAATCGACATGACACGTAATAGAAAAGGTCGTGTTCGGATAACACATTAAGGAAAATATATAATGTATCCAAAAAAAATATAAGGTAGGGAATTTTTCACATCCAAGGTAATTGATTCTCAAATTGGGCTAACAAAAGAGGGTTCATAGGAACCATTTACCTAGACAAGGCTTAACGATGACTATACAACTAACTATTACTTTGGCTTGTAATGAGGGTTAGACAAGATCAAGTTGGTTGTTTTAGGCTCAAAGAAGATGTCTACATGCCATCCTAAATTTTCAAATTAGTCATAGAAATTATTCAAATAACCATGATATGTGGATTAGTTCTAATGGAAAATCATCACAAATCAATATATGTTAGCTAAGCTTACCATTTGCAGCACTATTCCTACATATATCTCAATCACTTTAGCGAATCATCGATGAAAGAGTAGATTTGTGACTTTCTTAGTTCAATGAACCATTACTTGAAGCATTCTAGAGATTAAGTAATGAAGTAACCATGCATTATTGAAACAAAAAGACTTACCTCATTCCTTGGTTCTAAGTGTGTCTCCTTTGTTCCTCCTCAAAACATGAGTTTCTGATTTAGGCATCATTTCCCTTAAGTTATTGCACTTCCTGCACACCAAGTGAGCTCATAACTCACGTCCACTTGAGGTTTTGAGGGAATATTCTCTATTAAATACCTCTTCTTAGGTCTTTTCCCTCATAACTCCCAACAAAACTAGTTTGAGTCTTGACTTTAGGCACCCAAACATGTTTGGGTTCCATAGGGTTACTCCTAGCATCAAAAGATTCAACTTTTCCACAATGCATGCAATAAGATTTCTTAGAGGGATTAGAAAACTTACCTTTCCTTGATTGTTTCACCTTTTGGGCATATATTCTTTGTCCATAAAACCTCTGATTGTTCTTGAAGGCATAGTACCCACGATGTTCCCAATTCCCATAACATTGTGACCTTCATTCTTGAAGGAGCGACACGATGGACTGCATCGCAGTGGTAATGGCACGGGTTCGAGCAAGAGTGACCGACCCGTCCAAGCATAGGGCTAGAGCGTCGTCCTCCTGATGGACGTCCAAGGCTGGGGTCGCATTATACATGGATGGCATGGCCTACATATTGTGGATCCATGGCCATCCCATGATGACATTGTAACGGGAAGGGCAATCCATGATAGAGAATCTCACTTGGAGGTTCATTCCTTTTGCATAGGTGGGAAGTATTATCTCTCTTACTATGTGTTTCACCTCCCCACTAAACCCTACCAGTAGCACGGGTTGTGTGTCAATATCACTTGCACTAATTCCCAGCGGCGGAGCTAGGATTATCTTGGGAGGGGGGGGGGGGGGGGACGGACTTTGGACAACGGACCTTAGACAAATTAAAATAACATTTTGATATATAATAAGATATATTAAATATGTAAAATTTACAAAAAAAATAAATTCAAGATAATTTAATAAAAAATACAAATCAAGTTGCATCTTTTTTCTTGGCTACTAGATTACCAGTGTTGGAAAACGATTCAAAATACTATATGAATTAATTGAAGTTCTTAAGTCTCTGTTTTAATACAATAGACATTCACCTATCAATTTAAAAAAACTTATCAAAACATAATAGATACTAATTGTCAATTCTCTATATCAAAACAAATTAAGAAATAAAAATCCTACAAAATAAAATTAGAAATTCATCAACATCATTCACCGTTCACAAATTCAATTCACAAATCACAATAGTAGACTTTAAAAATTTAAAACCAAATTAATTGAAAACCTTAACAACTATAATAGTTGTCCCTCTTTGTTTAATAAATGCTCAATTCTTTTATATAATATTAATATTAACAACTATAAAAGTTGTCCATCTATATCAAATAAATGATCCATTCTAATAATAATTTCTACCAATATTAAATTGAAAACATATAAATGCTTTTTTGAAGAAAATTAAATAAATACTATTAAATTGCAAACATATTAATTTACATCTAAAAAATAGTTCACAAAATAAATTTAAAATTGGCAATAGTTTAAGTATAAAAAGTGAAATTAATACTTGGAGTGTAAGTAGACCTGTCAAAAACTGACCTAACCCGCTAACCCGACCCGACCCGCCCGATAATTTTAGGGTTAAGACCCGAAAATTTGAACCCGAAACCCAAAATAAACCGAACCCGCTACAACCCGAACCCGTTGGGTTCAAACCCGAACCCGTTGGGTTGAAACCCGAAACCCCTTGGGTTGACCGATTTAGCTTATTTATAGAATTTTTAAAATTTATTTTGAAACTTATAATATATATTATTATTAAAATAAATGAAAATAATATATTATAATTAAATATTATTATTTAATTAAAAATTAATTTTAATAATCATAAGAAAAAAGGATATTTTAGACCTGCTGGTCAACCCGACCCGACCGAAAACCCGCTGCAACCCGACCCGATTGACCCGTGACCCATAACGACCCGGAACGCGATTTAACCCGAACCCGAAATGACCGAACCCGAACCCGCCCAACCCGACCCGATTGACAGGTCTAAGTGTAAGTCAAATAGGACATAAAAAAATTCATATATCTTAAATTAGTATGCATTATGTACTGATTAAATAATCAAATAATTCATACATCTATATTTTTTAATATTTTTTTTGTATACAATCAAATAGAATATTTCATAACAAAATTAATTAATATGTTTAATAACATATTATGATATTTAAAAGCCTGAACATTTAAGAAAATAAAAAACACGTGATAAAAATTTTGTCTCGTCCAACGGACGAGTTAGCACCCTAGTTTAAATTAAAAATGTTACTTGATTTGTTTATATGCAAAAGCCTTTAATGTTTTAGAAATTAAAAGCCCAAATTAATCATTCTAACAGGGCCAATTTGATGTATTCTAATAGGCCCAAATATAATAAGTCTAATTTAACCTTTCTTCCCCAAATTCTAATCCAACAATTGCACAACAACCGACATTGTACACTGACGCCAATCTCCGACTTCCATCTGCAAAGCATCAAGTGTCATCAAATTGATAGAACTTCCCATGTCAATTAACACTTTCAATACCAGTACATTCCCTATGGAAAGTGAAATAACCAGGCTGTCATGATGAGGTCCCACCAAATTCTCGGCATCAGAATCACCAAAGGTAATTGAACAATCCTTTGAGGATTTTTCCTGCCGATGATGTGATGATGGTCGTTCAAAGATACTCTCTCTAGCATGACGCTTAGCGGTAGTTCCCCGATACTGATCACATTGGTGGAACGAACCACACAGTCCCTTGAGTTAAACTTGTTTACGAAAAACTACATTCTTATAAGTACTGCAAAATATAATAAAAAGGGATGCTCGAACCACTTCTCGGTAGTATAATATATTCGAATACGACATCGTAAAGATGGTTAATCCCTTTTGTGAGATAACCATCACCTATCCTAATAGTAACTTCTTTAGAAACCATAATTCGATATCCTTCTTCCAAGGCATGGGATTCAAATATTCAAAACTTTGATTCCATATCGTCAGTTATCGTATATCCATCTTAAGAGAATTCTTCCGCAATGACTCTATTCTAGAACTATAAAATGAATTAGTCATCTTCTTACTCATTTCCTAGAAGCACTTAGGTGCTCATTTCAATTAGGGTACTTATTCTATAAGCAACCCAACTTTTTGTTTGGGAAGGTCAACCCAGAACTTCCGTAGGTATGACTCAAGCTAATGAATAAAACCGTTTGACCCCCCGCCTACTTCAATAACAAGACCAATTGGATTTCCATTCCTATCCCTTGTTTTCGTTAAACCACATAAGTTCAAATGTGAGAATCTTTCTAAGGAATACTAACGTAACGATTCCTTAAGAAAAAGGTACAATAGTAATTCTTCTACTAGTATAGTCATCTTAACTAAAGAATGAAATGTTCTTTAAGGGGGTACTAGACCCTTTATTGTTTCCTCACAATTGTGAGTAGCTTCCCGTGTTAACCTTGTACCGCCCTAAGTCTTTCCTAGTTTCGGGGACAAAACTAATTTTAAGAGGGTACTACTGTAATATTCGATAAATTCTAAATAAAATAAAATGGGTAATCATCCTAATAATTTTTTTCTCTAAAGTAGAGAGTTTAAACATTTTTTTTATAATCTCATATTATATTATAAAAGGTTATACAAGTTTACTACAATGGAAATTGAAAATTTAATTAAAAGTTCATAATCCTTTTTCTCTTAAATAGAGAGTTCAATATTTTATTAATTATAAACATTTTGTAAAGGATTATTAAAGTGGAAAACAAAAATCTCAATTAAAAATAAGTTATTATAATTTCGGAATTTATTAATAAAATGATATTATAAGGTTAGCAAAAATAACAAAGGGAAGGCAAATAAAAAAAAGAGGCAAGAGCCGGGACTCAAACCCGAGACCTCTTGCACCTCCTTCCATAATAACACACATCCCAATCCGCTATACTATTGTAACTTGACTACCTATTAGAGAACTTTCATTAATTTAAACACTTATTTCTTTCTTCTTCGCAAATTGAACTTCACAGTCTGATTGACACTTAACAAATCCATGGCTTCCATTTACATCAATGGCTTTGGGGTTGCTTGTTCTCCTCTCCAAATCAACATCATCTTAGGTCATCATCAAAGAAACACAACAACCCCCAATCCCCTTCAGTCTTCTTCCCTTTCATTTGTCAATTTCCCCCCATGGAGGATCAAGAGAAGCTCAAGTTTTTGCTATTTAAACGGTTGAAAACTTCATTGTAAGCACACACAAAATTTCTCCTCTCTCTTTCAATCACAAATTTTCAACTAAAAAGCCTAAATTCCTTTGCTGAATGTTTTTATCAAACACCATTAAAACCCTAGTTCTTCATCTGGGCCATGATGCGACCCTAGGGTCACAAGGGACGGATCTAGGCTCGAAACGTTCGGATCTTCTCCGACAAATAGTAACCGGATAGATTTGAGGCCGAAGCCTAGACTTTGAGATGAGAGGTGAAGTGAAAGGATTGAGAAGGGGGCCTAGTTTGACGTAGGCCAGGAGAATATGGGGTCGGGAAAAGAATAGGGTGACGCCCGGGCCAAAGGGGAGGAGAAACTCGACTCAATGCTCTGGCTTAATTCATTTTGGACATGAATAATAAGAGGGGGCGTGGCTCCTTTATATAGAGGAGGCCACACAAAACCCTAGTTCTAAATGGGCTGGATTAGGGTTAGCAACATGCTAGGCCCAACATCCAAGCTTATAATACTAATAATAGTAACTAATAAAAATGGAAAGGTGCAACAAACCCTAAGGGCCTTATTCTACCATAATGGGTCGGCCTCTTAAGCATAAGAGAGCACACACCTAAAATAGTAAAGATGGAAAGCAAATGACGAAAATAGAAATAATAATAAATAATACATAAATAGACTATGTCCTAAGCCAAGGGGATCTCCAAGGTCTAGGCCGTCTCGGGTCCGTCGGAACTTGGTCCGAGCCTAGGCAGGGTCGCATCATCCTCCCTCCCTTAGATTCAAAGCGTCCTCGCTTCGATGTTGTGTGGGCTAGGGAAGACGATGTCGGTCTCATCAAAGCCTTGCTATCGACGTGGGTCTTCTCGAAGAGTAAAATATACGGTGTCGACATAGGGGCAGGCTCGAGTATGGGATCGGGTTTGACGTCGGATAGCAAAGATAAGGTCATGGTGATCGGCGTGTCCGACGTCGTAAGCTCAATCAAATAAGGCGTCGTTGTATGTGAGGGATCGACGTCGAGCTGAGGCGGAACCTCGACGATTGGCATTGGCACCACAGGTGTGGTATCCTCGGTGAGGACTAGATCGCTTGGCACGTCGCTCGGCACGTTACTCGGAACGGGTGTAAATTGTGGTTGAGGTGCCAAGACGGTCTCGATGATGGGCTCGCTCTGCACCGACGCTAATGGTGGCTTGGGTGTCGAAACGAGTATTGGGACGAGTGTGGGATGAAAACGTGCCATGTATTCGACCATCCGACGCTCTAAGGCCGCAAACCTGTCCTCAAGGCTAGGACTCTCGGCCACGGGAGAGGACGAGGGCTCAACCGAAGGGGCAGGTCTTAGCACATGGTGCGCCGAGGCTGAATGCTTGGCGCGCGAGCCCTCGTTGTGGACTCGAGAGCGTGGGCGCCGAGGAGGCGGACTCCACTCCCGCTCGTCGTTGGAACGATGCCGGGGTCGAGGAGTTTCACGTGCACGCCGAGGAGGCGGACTCCAATCCCGCTCGTCGTAAGAACGACGCTGGGATCTAGGATTTTCTCCGTAGTAGCGGGCCCGATTCTCGGGAAACCGGTATGGTGGGATCCAATCCGGGTGGTCTCTTGGAAGCGGCTTAGAGGGACGAGTGTTGACTCGTCGATGTGGCCGATCCCAAGAGTCCGAATCGTCCCATATTTCCGAGCAGGTCCAAGACATGTCTTGGCCCCTCGGGATATATTTTTTTTTTTTTTTTTTACAATATTACGAGATCTTTCACAACCCGAAAGAATCTCTTACAAATCGGGAAGAAATATAAACTATCCTAGAAATAAAATATAACGAGATCTTTTATATAGTTAAGATCTTTACAAAAAGGAAGCAAAACAAACAAAATAAAATCAAGATAAAATCATATAAAGATATGCCTCGAAATAGCGTAACCAAAAAGGAGAAAAAATCTCGGATTTGATTTGGCAAGATCTTCAGCGCGGGCTGGCACACGGAGGCTGCAACCTGGGCACACTGGCGGCACGCTACTGCTGTGCCAGGACTCGGAACCTGGCACGCTGGGACTCGATCCTGGCGCGCGACCGTGATGTTTTGGCCTTTTGGAGGGGCAAACGAACTCCGATTTGGGCGAATTTTATATGCCCGAACTCGTATCGAAAAGATCTACAATATTCTGGAAGATGATTGCAGAAAAAATAATTTTTTTTTGGTCGAAATCTGAACAGAAGTCGAACCTTTTTTTTGTTTGTGAAGATGGAGAAGGAACCGTTCGAACCGCCTAAGCTCTGATACCAATTGATGCGACCCTAGGGTCACAAGGGACGGATCTAGGCTCGAAACGTTCGGATCTTCTCCGACAAATAGTAACCGGATAGATTTGAGGCCGAAGCCTAGACTTTGAGATGAGAGGTGAAGTGAAAGGATTGAGAAGGGGGCCTAGTTTGACGTAGGCCAGGAGAATATGGGGTCGGGAAAAGAATAGGGTGACGCCCGGGCCAAAGGGGAGGAGAAACTCGACTCAATGATCTGGCTTAATTCATTTTGGACATGAATAATAAGAGGGGGCGTGGCTCCTTTATATAGAGGAGGCCACACAAAACCCTAGTTCTAAATGGGCTGGATTAGGGTTAGCAACATGCTAGGCCCAACATCCAAGCTTATAATACTAATAATAGTAACTAATAAAAATGGAAAGGTGCAACAAACCCTAAGAGCCTTATTCTACCATAATGGGTCGGCCTCTTAAGCATAAGAGAGCACACACCTAAAATAGTAAAGATGGAAAGCAAATGACGAAAATAGAAATAATAATAATAAATAATACATAAATAGACTATGTCCTAAGCCAAGGGGGTCTCCAAGGTCTAGGCCGTCTCGGGTCCGTCGGAACTGGGTCCGAGCCTAGGCAGGGTCGCATCAGGCCACCACCGGACCATCTTGGGTCGCCTCACCTGAGTCGCGCGCCAATAGTTGAGGGTCGTCAGACGACCAGGCCGCCCCCGTAGCCCCGCTCTGCTGCTGGTGCGCCCCTTGCCTCTCTCCTGTCTTCTGCTTTGTCCAACAGTACGTAAAAACCTGTACATAAAAGGCTTATTTCTAATTTTTTATTTTGTTTTAACTCCTTTTATTTTAATAAGTAGATAATATCATTACTATCTTTTGAAATCAGCATAAGATTTAAGTTGTTAGGAAAATTAGAATTTTTTATTTTATTACTTTCCTTATTGCTTAAAAGAGAATAAAACTAACATGCATTATGGAATATCTAAAGAGAAATATTTTTAGTAAGTATTAAATAAATTCCAATACATTTTAAGAACCATAAAAATAATTTTCTTAACATGAAATTCAGATTTTAAAGAAAAATAATATTAGATTGGACATATTTTTCTTCTATTATAAAAGAAATAGTCCAAATTATAAACTTGGAAATAATATGGATAAGATATTCTTATCATAAGATAAATTTTATATGATTAAATTGAAAATTAAAGAGATAAATAAAATAAGTTGCATATGTTTTTATATAAAGAAATACATTATACTACACATGGAACGCGCTTAACGCGCCTATCATCTCATCCTTTCATCAGGCGAAACCCTAACAATAACCAGGCGGCCGCCGCCTCCGGATCCTCAACTAACAACAACTCAAGGCCCGAACGCGACTACCCATGCCCCAAACAGAATAGAAGACGATGGACATCTTTGATTAATGCCACTTCCTCTATGGTTGAGTCAACAAATCTTGTAAATCGGGTGTTCAAGCGCTATTTCAGATCCTCGCTTGTTTGATCTCAAAATTGCTTTTTCGGCCTTGTGGTTCACCAAGTAAGCAATCCTTCCACCTCCTAAGGACGACAGGACTCAAGCACTCCCCAACGCTTGTCAAGGCCGATCTGATCTCTGTTCCGTCGTGCTCTCACTGTAACCTTAGCCGGCGTATTGGGGCCTCTTGGCCTTGCTCTTAATGGCGCTCCTCAACAGCAACAAAATCGCGTACTCCATTACCCCTAGCCGGAAAAAATTCTCGGCGAACGGCGGGTTTATAACTGCCCACTCAACCATCTGCATACATTGGAGGGGCGATGATGTGTGGCCTCCAGAAGACAAACACGTTCTTCTTAGGACAAACAAGCATTATAAAAATGCTTTCCTATTGGTCCTTTGTCCTCACTATCCGTCCCGATGTTGGGTCCCGTGTTCGGCGTCTGGGTGTCGGCATTTATGCTAGCTTCTGTCGTCGGAGTGCGCTGAATGGTGGCGGCGGCGGGATGTTAGGGTGGGTGTCTCTGGCGCTTTTGTGGTCTGCAAGGGCCCTCTTCCTCGTTCATCTCTCTGGATTCTCAATCTGGTCCATTCACCTTTACTGGTAATATCTTCCCAATTCCACTTTCCGCCTACTAAACGCCCAACCTATCCCTTAGTGAATCTGTGTTGCTATCTTTATTGTGACCAAAATGCCTTTCGTTTGATTATGTGTTCACTTAAACCACTTACAAAGATTAACAACCCAAATATTTGCATTGCATGTTTCAACATGCTTAATTAACAATTATGTGGCTACTGTTGGCAAGCCATTGTGTTCAAACAACCAGTTTTTGTGTGGTGAACCCACGTTGTGTGCTATAAGCATGTGTGCTGATAAATTAAAAAGAACATTTCCCATTTCTTTGTTACATTCAAGATATGGGCTCTTCCTTGTGCATAGAACATGCCAAAAGCATTACAAATTTTTGTGGCTACCGCAACTCAAGCTTAACTGCTTTTTTAACAACATAACGTGTTTTACATGGCCTGTGTTATTATTAGCAAGCAATGGCAATTTTATAAGATTGCATACTACTATTGTGCAAGATGATAATCTGCATGCCTATATCTTTCAAAAGGTAATTCATAGCAGGAAAATTGTGCCCTTTGGTCCTAGGCGGCCCGGTCGGTTATCGGCCGACTACCCACTTAAAATGCTTTGGTGGAACTTGAGCATGTACAATCACTATGTCATCTTCGGTACACCCACAGCTTCGCTTAAATCGATCGAATTTAAAAGAAAGACTAACATTCAAATTGCGGTAATGAAAATCAAGGTGGATAAACCTACCGCAACCAGTGGTCGTTTTCATCACTTTTACCACAACCAAGTAAAGACACAAAAAACTAAACTCAAATTTGGTCCATGTTTGCGGGCCTCTAAAATCAAAACTATCCCCATATCGTCTCACTACAAAATGATAAAACCAAAATTAAGAATGGAACACCACCTCCCTTGGGCCAACACCCACATAAGATCGGTTTTTCCATGAAACTATGCATGTGGAATTGCAGGGGCATTAAGCGTAGGACCTTTTGCACCGAAGTCAGCGCTTTATGCCGCCTTGAAAATAGCCAACTCATATCGCTAGTTGAAATAAAAGCCCAAACCCCGCCAGAATGTAAATCCTGGCAAAAAGCTGGTTTAGACTCCATTGAGTTTATTCCGGCAAACGGATTCGCATGAGGGATTTGTGTCCTCTGGAAGGGGGCACAACTCTCGAATGAAAGGATCCAAACTTTCCACAAAGATGAACGCTTCATTGGCTTCCATTATACAAACCTGGAAACTAACAACGAATTGATCATTATTTTTGCCTATGCTCCGACAAGGGCACAAGAAAAGGATCAATTCTGGACGAAGCTCAAAGAGTTTATCCAGAATTGTAACCTTCCATGCCTCATTATGGGAGACTTCAATGAAATCCAACACCCCAATGAAAACAAGGGGGAGCAAGCCCAAACCATTCGAAGTTTGAATGACTCATTAAATTTAAAAACGACTAAGATGTTTGTGATATTCCAACGTTAGGAAATAGATTTACTTAGAGAAGATCCAAACATCTCGAAGATACTGCGTTTGAGAAATTAGACCGCACCTTAGTTAGTAACCAAATTATCCAATGGTACCCGTCCATAGGGACGAAAAACCACGCCTTCTCAACATCCGATCACTGTCCTATTTCGTGCGATCTCCCAACAGGAGAACCATTCAAAGCACAACCATTCAAATTTGAAATGATGTGGACTTCTAGAAAGGATTTTCAGAACGTCATCAAGCAAGCCTGGCGTTACAACACTGGTGGGTCACATATGTTTAATCTCACAAAAAAAACACAAATCCTTAACATTAAAGCAAAAGCATGGAATAAGCATACTTTTGGAAACATTTTCGAACAAAAAAAACTAGACGACGATCTGCTACAAATTCAGAAAGATATCATTCAAAATAAAAACACGCCACTAGTCCAAAAGCAGGAAAGATTGGCCAAGAAACGGTCATGCCTAATCAACTTCCACAACTCCTATTGGAAACAAAGGACCAAAAAACACCCACATAAAACTAAATGACAAAAACACAAAATACTTTTACCGGATTGTAAGCGGCAGAAGAAATAGAACCAATATCAAAGAAATCCGTTCGATAGAAGGAATGCAAATCACCGAACTAGAAAACATCAAAACAGAAATCAAACGGGACTTCCAAAATTAATTCCGGGCAGTGGAAATAAATCGCAGACAACTCCAAAGCATGACCCAAACCATCCAAAAAGAAGTAACCCAAGCAGACAACACGGAAATCACACAACCGGTAACGAACACTAAAATAAAGAACGCTCTATTTGACATCGGAGATGACAAATCCCCGGGCCTGGATGGAATGCCGACAAGCTTCTATAAAAAATATTGGCATATCGTCGGCTCGGACGTGACCAAAGCTGTTAAAAGCTTCTTTCACACTGGGAAAATTTTGAAACAAATAAACCATATATTTATAACTCTACTACCCAAATGTGAAAACCCCAACTCAACCAATCATTACAGGCCAATTAGCCTATGCAATAACATCTATAAAATAATTTCAAAATTTTTAACAAACCGCCTTAAAAGAGTGCTAAATAAACTTATCCACCCGATGCAGCGGGCTTTCGTCCAGAACAAGAGTATCCACGACAACACACTCATCGCGCATGAAATCTTCCACTCCTTCCGAAGCAAACGAGGGAAGGAGGGGTGGATCGCAATCAAATTCGACATGGAAAAAGCCTATGATCGGATCAGCTAGGAATTCCTAGCTGAGATACTCCACAAGTTCGGGTTCAATGATAAATTCTTGGTTTGGATCCGAGAATGTGTTGAAATGGTCTCCTTCTCAGTCCTTGTCAATAACAGACCGACAGAACAATTCTACCCTCAATGAGGCCATAGGCAGGAAGATCCCTTATCGCCATACTTATTCCTCCTCGCTGCCGAGGTTCTGGCTAGACAACTCCACCTCCGGAGCTCTAACTCTAAAAGTGGAATCGGGATCCAAATCTCAATGAATGGAACAAAAATCCCTTTCCTGGCCTTTGCAGATGATATCATCATTTTTGCAAAAGTCAACAGCCAAGCATGTAAAAATATTAAGGACACTATAGATGACTACTGCCAGATCTCTGGTTAGAAAGTCAATTTCCATAAATCCGCTTTCCAAGTGACCAAAAACACTAATAATAACACAAAGGAGCAGCTAAAACAATTATTACAAATAGCAAACACAGTTGCACTTGACAAATATTTGTGATGCCCGATAATTAATGAGAGAGTAACCCAAAACACCTTCAAACCTCTAGTTTTGCGAACCAGATCCCAATTATCAAAATGGAAAGCTAACACCCTATCCCAAGAAGGGCGGAAAACACTAATCAAAGCAATCCGCTCAACACAACCAAACTATATCATGCAATCGTTTCTACTACCACAGTCAACATTGAAAGAACTTGACCAGATAAACAAAAACTTCTTTTGGAACAAGGAAAACAACTACAAACCACTCATTAGCTGGAACTCCATTTGTCGCCCTCCCACCATGGGGGACTGGGACTAGCAAAAGCGGTCGAAATGAACCAAGTGCTTCAAATGAAGCTGCTTTGGAAAATCCTAGCGGAACCAAACAACATATGGCTCAAAATAATGACTGAAAAAATACCTCAAATCGGAAAGTATCATAAACTTTAAGAAAAAAACAGAACACATCTTGGCAATGGTCCAAACATGTAGGCCTAAGAGACCTGTTCATAAAGGGGCTCATCTGGCAAGTGGGGGACAGTAAAACCATCCGATTTTGGAAATATAATTGGACCGGTAATGGTCCCCTCAACCCGAAACTCGAGGTTGAAACCCTCATTGATTGGGAGGAACCTATAGAGGCGTACCTCCGGGAGGACAACTCATGGAACATTGAAAAATTGAATGAGGTCGTCTCGCTTGTTGACCTCAACAGAATCTCAAAAATTATCAATCCCATCAATAAATTACTAGATAGATTGTACTGACAACCAAACAAAAATGGCTGGTATTCCACCCACTATACCATGCAGTGGCTCCACCAATCTAATGGTGAACCCAAAATTAACTTAGAATGGATTAATCGACTAAATATCCCGTCTAAAATGAAGAACTTAATTTGGAAAGTAGTCCGAAACGGTCTACCAACTAAAACTAGGCTTGCAGCAAAACCACATTCCGGTAACCCAAGGCTGTGAAGCATGTGACTGCACTGTTGAGGACACTAACCACGTGTTACTATCATGCCCATTCACTAAGGCAACCCTTAATTCAATAAACCCAAAAATACGGGGGATCACTGACCATATATCCCCGGATGGTAAAAAACCACATGAGGCATTTGGTTCTCGAGAAACAAGAGAGTCTTTGATTGCAACACCGGAACAAACTTGACCAATGTCGATCATATCATTGATTTCATCCAAAACCAGATTAAAGATTGAAAACTTGCAAAAGTCGCTGCCTCCCCCAGCCCTTGTAACCGTAGTGTTCGGAGTCAGGTTGGTAGAAAAGCGAGCGAAACGGGAAAAACCCAAAAGTGACTATATTAAATTGAATTTTGATGGTTCAGTTAGTGCAGATGGCGTGGCTTCATTCAGGTTCATCCTCAAGGACTCTGGTGGCTCCCCCATCCATTTTGACGGAGGACTGATTGGTCGAGAATTTGTCTTGATATCCAAGACCATCGCCTTACGCCAGGGACTTCTCGAGGCCATCAGACATGGCATTCCCCGGATCCAGATTAAAGGCGATAATTTGCAGTTGGTCAATGCCGTGCTCGGTAACTGGCGCTGCCCGTCGGAGATTGAGTTGTTGCGTGCGGATATCCATTGCTTGTTGGCTCGCTTCCAGGATTGGAGTATCTCTCACGTTGTTCGAGAGTGCAATTCTGTAGCGGACTTCATCGTTGTGTCTTTCAAGCGTGTCTCCTCCGTCCCACTTACAGTTGATTCGGGCCTCCTTACCTTCATCCACCAAGATGCTCTAGGGCAACCACTAGCTTGTTAGTGGTCACCCTAATTTCTTTCCTTATCAAAAAAATGGAAAATTGTTAAAAAAATCATGGGATTTAAAATATAAGTTTATGTACTTGAAAAGTATAATATAAATAATAAGTATACTCTATTTAAAAATATTATAACAAAAGATCTAAGTTGTTAGGAAAGATATACTAGCAATATTATATTATTTGTACAAATAAAATATTTATAAATCATGTGACATGGAAAACTTTTTTTAATAAGATAAGGAATTTCTATTGATAATATTATGTGGAAAGGATAATATAAATATTATGAGTACATACTTGAAACTTACTATATAGGTAGAAGAGCTAGAACAAGTAGGGGTGGGCACGGTCGGTTAACCGGAGTTTCGGTTAACCGGATATCGGTTAACCGGAACTTCGGTTAGTAAATTTCAATAACCATAACCGTACCGTTCGCTATCGGTTAACCGTTAACGGTTAACCGTGAAATTCGGTACGGTTTATCGGTTAACCGACTTGTTTTATTTTTATTTTTTTAATAAAAATTCAGCCAAAACAAAATCAAATCGATGCTTGATTATTAATTAACATTAATTTTTGTTTTAGAAATTAATAAGCAAATCATGTACCTGCTGAAAACAAAACCCAATTGTTACCTAATTAACATTTAATAATTAACCCAACTTACTATATACGTGCTATGCTCCCATCTAGTTAATTCCAGTGTATATTTTACTTACAATCCGCCACTAGTCCCCTTCAAAGATATTAATTGGACAAATAAAAAAGATAATGGAAGAGATTAATTGAAAAGGGAAAATAAATGAAATTTACTTACTGTATACGTGCTATGCTCTCGTCTTGTTGATTCCAGTGTATATTTTACTTAATTAACAATTAACAATTAACACAACTAGACAGTTGACACAATAAAGCCAATCGTTACCTATTTACTCCAATATTTAACAATTAACACAACTTGAAAATTGACACAATAAGCCAAAACAAAAGCCACAACAAAATGTAAATAAGTTATCTTTGTTATGGATTCACTCCTTTCTGTCTTTTACTACTGGCTATTGTATTGAAATAAATTGCAATAGATATTAAATATTTATTAGTTGTTAAAATATACTTATATTTAACTAAACCTTATTGTATATATAAATCCCTTTCTAAAAACATATAATATATATTAAAAATATTATCGGTTCATCGGTTAACCGACCGCGAAAATATTAATAACCGTATCCGAACCGTTGAACCATTAAAAGTATCGGTTGGTTAACCGTAACCGATAAAAAAAAAGTTTAGGTTCGGTTAACCGTAAAAAGTGATCGGTTTATCGGTTTTTCAGTTCGGTTTTTCGGTTACGGTTTTTTTTGCCCAACCCTAAGAACAAGTATTATAAAATAGTGTCTCAATACCTTTTTATAACATAAAAATGATTGCATGTCTTTTTAAAAGAGTTATGATAAAGTTAAAAATATAATGATAAGATTTATTAGTCATAAAGGATATTCTTATGCTCAAGATATGAAATAAAGGATATATAAGAATAAAGATAAAGATATAATATGATAAGGACATTATGGACTTTCTTTATCATAAGAATTTTTTTATAATTATTTTAAAATATATATGGAAAGTATAATTTTAAATGAGCTTTATCAAATTAAATAAATTTTCATGCCTTATATTATAAAAGAATTTCCTATTAATGATAAGGTTATAAGGTTGTGATCTTAATTGAATAAAAGAATTATAAAATAATCTAAGTGGAACAATCACCTTAAGATAAAGAATATTTAAATTTAATAATACTATGTCTTAATTTTCAAAAGTTTATAATAATTAAACTAAAATAAGGATTTTATAAAGAATACAAGGATATTACAAATATGAAATAATAATAATAAGGATGGATGATTTAAATAAATAGCAAAAAAAAGGCTAATTAGGTAGATATTAAGGAGTGTGTGAAAATTAGCTAAATAGCAAAACCCCGCATCACCCACTCCCCACCCCACTCCTACCGAGTTGACTCGGTCGTTGACCGAGTTGACTCGCCCGTTGACCGACTGTTGACCGGCGTTGACCATCATCACAATCATCACTATCATCATTTTCAAAACCGTCATCACAATTTTTCACCGACATCACAATTTATTTCATTGTCATCACAATTTTTTGATGACAAAAAGTGTAATGAAAGGTAAATAAGTGTCATCAAAATGTCTTGATGACATTTTTTGATGACAAAAAGTATCATTAAAGGCATTCAACAACATAAAAAAATCGTCATCCCTCGTTATCACAATTTTTTCCACCGTCATCACAATTTTTGATGACAAAAAGTGTAATAAAAGGTAAAAAGTGTCATCAAAGTGACTTAATGACACTTTTTGATGACAAAAAGTATCATCAAAGGCATTCAACCGCATAAAAACAACTGTCATCACAATTTATTTCACCGTCATCAAAACGTTTTGATGACAAAAAGTGTAATAAAAGGCAAAAAGTGTCATCAAAATGTCTTGATGACAACTTTTTGATAGAAAAAAGTATAATCAAAGGCATTCAACCATATAAAAACAATCGTCATCACACGGTTCGAACCGCCATCAACTGTCATCACTTGTCACCGTTACTTGATGACGGTTTGATTGTCATTAAATATCATCTCTACTTGATAACGGTTAATTTGTCATCAAAAGGGCCTTGATGACAAACAAGTGTCATCACTACTTGATGACGATATCATCATCAACTATTTGATGACATTTCAGTTGTCATCAATTATCATCACTATTTGATGGCGGTTCGATTAAACTTTTAGTGTCATAAAAGATGTGTCATCAAGGCATTTGATGACACATTTTTTTCACCGTCATCAAAATTATTACTTTCATCACCATCATCACTGTCATCACAATTTTTTATGACAAAAATTATCATCAAAGTATTCAATCACATAAAAACAACCGTTATCACACATAAAAAACAAAGCTGTCATCAAATATCTATCATCACGTTTAATTTTTTAGTGTCATCAAATATGTGTCATCACTTATAATTTCAAACTTAGACCAAATAATTGTCATCACGTTTAATTTTTGTGTCATCAAATATGTGTCATCACATATAATTTTTTAGTATTATCATTCAAAGTATCATCAAATACGATTTTTTCATAAACTGTCATCACTTTTTCATAACTATCATCAATTGTCATCACTACTTGGTGACAGTTCAATCATCATCATCATCACTTTTTCACTACTATCATTAACTGTCATCACTACTTGATGACGGTTCAATTGTCATCAACTATCATTACTACTTGATGACGGTTTAATTGTCATCAACTAGCATCACTACTTGATGATGGTTTGATTGATTTATTTGCTATCAAAAGGGCCTTAATAAGTGCAATCAAAGGGCATTAATAAGCCTACGTGGGATTATGAACTTCTTCATTCGAGAATCGAGCTAGTCCCTTTTTACCCATTTTTAGATAAATTTCCAACACCTACATATAGCTTAAGGCATAAGTTCATCCTGTAGAAATAAATCATTGCACAGATTACCCATTTTATGTATTTAATAATCAAAGCTGTTGGAAATTTACTATTACTCTTTTAAAGAATGACATGTTCATAAACATCATATGACATCACAAGCTCATCATAAACTCCAAAGATCAATGATGATCTCCCTCTGGAATCTCTGGTAATCTAATGGTCAATCTTCAATTCCTCTGATCTCACTTGTTTTCAACTTGAAAGTTCTTCTCCAAGGCTTTCACTTGAACCACGCTCCGATGTCGTTTGACTTGAACTGGCGGAATGACCTCGGATTGAGGCTGACAACAATCACCAGCACAATTATACAAATTGAGAACATATTTAAAATGGAGTTGACAATAATTTTTCTTTTGAATGACAACAAGAATATAAAAGGAGGATTGTTTAAAAAATAGAACGAACAAGGATATTCAATTTGACCCCTAACCTGTACATGTAGATGTCTTTGCCATGGTCTAGATTCTTTTTGCAAGTGTGACAAAAACTGAGAAATCTCTCAGATGGGAATCCAATTACCAGATTCCAATTAAAAATCTCATGGGTACAATACAAGTACCAGATTCCAATATACTAACAATTCACCCCTAAAAGTGCAAAATTCAGTCATTCATTTGTATTAAGCAATATATCAAAAAAAGGGTAATCTGGGTTGTTAATGACAACACCACAAAGGTAGAAATAATGGCATTAAAAGGGTAATCTGGATTGTTAATGACAACACCACAAAGGTAGAAATAATGGCATTGGGTATCTATTGTAAAAAAGGCAAATCTCTCAACCAAAATAGATTTCCATGGCTCCATAGCTTCTATTATTTGTGTCTTCACTAGAAATATATAAATATATATAGTTTTCCATGTATCACCCCTATCAAAAATTCATATCGAGCTCGATCTTATCTAATTAAAAAATTAGAATGAATCTGGATAGACCATTTGGACATGACAAGCCTTGTGATGTCAAACTATCCATCAATATAGAATTCTTCATGAAACATAATTTGGCAATAAACTAAGGTAAATTGCACAAATGAATACTGTCCATCATGGCATCATATATACTTTGTTAGCAATTCAACAAGCAACAAAGGTGAAAAGTACTTTTCACTTATGCAAAAGCAATTCATATTTATGATTTATCAAAGGTCAAAACTCTAAATTTAGTGAAACCATATGCTTTAGCAAGAAACCAAGACTTATTTTTTACTAGAAACTCAATAGACTTATATTTTAAGCATGGCTATCCAACATCTTCAAGTTTTCTCCAAGTATGATGTAAATAGGTACTTGCACAAATGAATACCTTTATCCAAGTAAGATAGAGCTATCGATTTTAACTCATTTGAAAAGTTGGCCTTGCACTTTATGCTTGCAAATCATGGCTGCTAGGACGTATCATGCCATTCCAAACCACCTACCAGAGAGCAGAATATTGTCATCAGGAAAGAAGTCTACCGATACAGTTTTCAAAAATAGGCAATAGAGAACTAAATAGGAAAGAACTTAGCTGTTGTCAATTTCTGGATGTAGTAGCACAATAAATCTCTCACAAGAACAGCATCACATATAAATGAAAACCTAGAAACATTCAAACATCCACCAACAGAAATCAATGGAAAGCTTTGACACTCCAAATCAAACCCAATGGAAAACAATTGTTCCCATGTGACATGTCTATTGTGTGATTTCACCACCATCTGAATTCTCTGGTTGCTTTGCTGATAAAACTTTCTTAGTACTGCTTTCAGTGGTCAACTTAATTTCTTCTACAGCAAGTTCTTTGAACTCAGTTTTGTTCCAGCTAAACTTTCTTCAGCATTTCCAAATCTGCATTCTTCCGGCAACAGAGTTGGTGTTGTAGATTGATGCAGGGTTTGATTTTTGCCTGTAAATCCCATAACTTTAGCAAATTTAAATGTTAATTCCAGCTACTCAAATTAAAGATAGAGAAAATAAAATCATACAAATGGAAAATTATGCACCTAGATCATCCTCAATTGCACTGGAATCCTTGCAAAGCATATGATGGGTATCAGCAGCCTCAAAAATATCCATTGAATCAACAGATTTTGCCAATGAACCAGCTTGCAAATCTTCAACGTGTTTTACAGTTGAAAACTTCCTCTTGCCAACACATTTAGTCTGCACATCTGATTTTCCAAGGTTTCGAGAGTTTTCTTGCTTCCTCGGTTGTTTATTCCTCAATGACACTCCCCTTTACGGAACTTCTGCATCAGATTTCTTATCATTCAACTCTTCATGTTCTATCTTACTTCTCTTTGTAGCAACGCACGTCGATCTTCTCTGCAGACACTGTTCAACACCAGAAGCACTTTCTATCTTGGCATTCGTGAGTGTGAGTACTTGATAAGTAAAGAGGGAAGGTAGAAAACTCTCACCAGAACTCGGAATCCCGTCATACTCCATCTCGCCGACATCCATTTAAGAGAAGAAAGTCGGAGGCTTTCCTATCTTTGATGTATATGCAACCAGATGTGGAGATCTCGACCTCCGAGATCGTCCTCCTAGCCCTAATTCTACAACAATGGCGGCAAGAGAAAGTCGGAGGCTTCGCCATCGTCTCTGTCGCGCGACAGAGAAAACTCGGAGGAGCGAGGAAAGAGAAAAAAAGGGGAGAGAGAAAAAATGAAAAAAATAAGAATTTTATACTTGACAAAAATCAAAAATTCTGGACTTCACGTACAAGGGGCTAATTAGGGTGGAAGGTTTGGCAAATTCTTTCTAATAAGGAATATTATTATTTTTATTCACCTCCACCCATATTATTATTATAATAATTTAGTAAATTAATTCTCTTATAAATATAAGAGATATTTAGAACTATAGAAGAATTAAAGAAATTCTTATTAAAGTTCGTTCTTATTTAAGTTCTGTTCATTCGTTAGTACACAATTGTACAAGCAAAGGCAAGTGGAATTTCTCCTTGTAGCCTTGATAATTAACTCCGTGAAATTTCTCGATGTTGGGAACAACTTGTTTGCTTATAAATAAACGATTCTAGGAATATCGATTGTTAGAAATAATGACCATATTGTTATCGTTATTACGCTATATATATTCGCTAGGACTATTACGCTAGTCTTTGTTTGTGACCTTGTTTGTTAAAGATCTCGTTTAGAGATTGATTGGATGAAATAGTGAGAGGTGCGGGATTAATTCGACACCTCTATATAACCTACTAAGTCGTATTGTCACCATGTCTAAATTGCGACTTTCAAGATCATGATCTATGTCTGCTCCCGATCAATGGAGGGATGAGTGCACCCTAGCTAAGTGCCCGAAACTATGTTCATGTAAGTGGACCGGGCCCATGCATGCCCCCCACATTATCTAAAAATCATTAATGTAAGTGAAAGTTTCATCACGATATAAGATAAGTGCCAAAGCACAATTAAAAGAAACCAAAATCGGGTCGAATTAGTACAACGTGGAAAGACCGTCCGGCTCCCGGTTCTTGAAAAGATCGTCTTTCCAATCTGAATGCTTATTCGGGCTTGTCTAAGGTGGGCGGGTACTTAAGCGCCTTCTGGCCACCTCCCCTATCTGGAGCACCGAGTAAGATGAGGTTGGTTGAGGTCCGACAAGGGGGCAGGAGGTTTTCAAAAACTTGTATAAATTAATAAACGTTCCCGACGTACTTTCTACTCTAAGAAGTCTACAATTTCGTAGTACTTCTCTCGATTAACGAGTTATTTCCTCTCGAGATACACTCTTCTCCGTTCTGATAAGCCCCACATAAAGTCCTATACCTCAAAACACATCCCGATAATATCCCTCGAATATTATAAAATTATCGTAATGCCCTTGAGAATTTCCATTCTCACTTGCTTAGTCTCCTTAGACTAATTCCACTATTTCCGCATTTTTCCCTGGAATTTCTCGCCCTTCGCGACAAATGCCAGACTCTAGGAGATTTACACCGAAGTGTTGAAGACAAATTCTAGAAGGCTCGTGAAGCGTTATGCAAGGATAGAAGGTCAAGGCAAGACGACATTGAAGGAAGGAAGGAATATTCATAAGTACAAAGCATCTCGAAGATAGTGCGTCAGGTCTTCTATCTTAACCAAGCAAATCATCATCATATGAGTTGTCTTGGAGAAACATACTTGTATTTTAAATACGTCTTTTCAACCCTTTTTAATATGGGCTTTATTTTTCCACTGCTACACCATTTGTAAAACGACTCTCAATGTAATAAACGGAAGTTCTTATCAATGAACAAAATTCCGCGTTTAGTCAATTTCATCTTTAATTCTACTTAATTAAATTATTTAAAGCCTTGGGTGACTTTGGACGGTAAAAGCCAAGGTCATTGGTGGTAATACCCAGTGTTGTAAAAATAGGGGTGTTACAGACTAATTCTTCCATCGTCAAGCCGAGATTGTATTCATCAACTTTGGGAGGGGGTGGCTTAAAGCTTCTATTTTATGTGAATCTCGTGTTGATGACATTCAATTGAACCGCCTCTGATCGAGGATGAGGATAAGGCTGGTTTCTCCAATCACGATGCTACTCTAGGACTACTCATCTCTCGACCTTGTCCCAGATGCTTGTATGATTTACTTGCTCTTGGTCTTCTTCCAAGCGAATTCGGACGATTGCCTTATTTTGGACGCCCTCAAAGCTAGTACAAGGGTGTTTTGTCAATTCTTTATAAAGGTCACTCCCTTGGGTTACTCTTTATCGGAAGGCTTCTACGACAGTAGATACACCGCAGTGTGGAATGAGGATTTGTTCCTTGTTGAACATCTCTAGATAGTATCTAGTTCATTCATCATGATTCTGGGGGATCCTGTAAAGATCGTGATGGATTGCATCTTAAACTTGCAACTACTAGCGAACTAAATTAAGAAGGAGTCCATCAGATCGATGAAGGAGCGGATGCTACTCATAGGAAGGTTCACGAACCACGTGAGAGCCGGTCCAATCATGGCTACTTTAAATCCATTGCGCATTGAGGCTTCGAGAATGGTGCGGGATAGCGTTGGTTATCATCTTCTATTTGAAGATGGTGAAATGTTCATCTGGAACACTGGTCCAATCATCGTTGGTCATGTGCGGAATTGTGAACTTCATGGGAACTCTACTTGAGCGGTGGTAGCAATGAAAGGCAACTCATCATAGTCGTCTACTGCTTCTTTCTCTATTGGGCAAGGGGCCACCGGGATTTTAGTGATTTGCTCGGCGAACGCCTTGATGTGCTCGTGAAAATTCATGCAAATAATTTTGTCTAGATCACGGGGCCTCCTTCTCTCATGGCCGTCGTCGTCTCCGGTCCAGAGGCCTCCTAAGAGCATGTGGGATGGGTACCAACAAAATAGAAAGTGGTGAAGGGTGTTGTGTTTCTCCCCGTGATCCCTCCTTACTGGTGTGATGTCGTTGGTCCCCCGAGGATGGTGGCTATGGACGTTTCATACTCAGTTGTGATCCGGGTCTCTCGGCCTACTGAGGGTAAGGAAGTGCCTACTCCTCCGTCTAGATTGAGCTAAGTGTTTAGACCACTAGTGTTTCTTACTACCTTAGATTGCTTCCTCCTGGACGCCGCCGAATGCAATTGTGATCAGATAACGTTATTCTCGTTGTTGAGGCAGCCAACATGTTTCTAGTATGTTTCGTTACTCTCCCTTTACTCATAAAACTCCTTGTCGGGACCTTGGCGCCTTTGGGCAAAAGTGGCCAACTCCGCTAGGTGATTGATTGTTGGGAGATTGCTTGTTTGATTGAGGGTACTTGGAGTACCAACTACTTCCAAGTTTTGTTCTTGGAGATCTTCTGCAGACATGACTGAAGTACTCACGGTGAAAGATCACATCATTTTCGATTGTGCCCCAAAGTGGCCACCAAATTGTTGCGAACGAAAAACGATTTATCCATTTCAACGTCTTTTCGAGAAGGTCACAATCGAAAGTCACGATGGCATTTCAACTTCCTTGTGTTTATGTACATATGTTCATCTATCTTTGTAATAAGATAATCCGAAATAAGGAAAGTAAATATACATCTCTTTCTTATTTTTCTATAGAATCTTAGAGTTTCTATCTTTATATTTTCTCGAAGTTCAAAATATTGTTATCTTCCTTTCATCTTCCGAAAAGATATCTTCATCTTTATTAATAGAGACCGGATCATCTCAATATTCTTGTCAATTCATCCGTTTTTGAGTTTTCCACCTTCTATGCTACGTGGAGGTGCTTCACTTCTTTCGCCCATCTAGACTTCTGGGCCCAACATGCCTCTTTCATTACGAGCAATAGGTAGTTAGCTAGACTACAGAACCACCACTCATTGCGGTAGAGCAGGCAGAGTCATGACCCAATATTAAGAGACAGAAATAAATATACCATCCAAGACGACATTATAGAAAGGTATTTGGAGACTCGACTCACATCCGTATTTTATGCCATGCATGTTCTCAAATGACACATTTAAACAATCAATGGACCTAAAATCCAATATTATCACGATACCAAATTACCAGTATTGTCACGATACTTATAATTGTAATTTCGATGCTTGTGTTTTGTTTACTAATTCTAATTTCGATGCTTAGTTTAGTGATCTGAGATCATAATCTATGTATTTTAGGGCCCGTTTGGTATCCATATCAGGATATCAGATTTGAGTATGGATATGATTGATACCCATATCTCGTGTTTGGTATATCCTGATATCGATATCAAATTGATATCTGTTGTTTGGTATATGAGTATATCGATATCAGCTGATATCAGAAGGATAACATAGTGCTATTAGAGTGTTATTTTCATATACCCCATGAAATTGGTATATCAAAGATATCACTCATATCCATACCAATATAAGATATCTAGATATCACTCATAGCAATATCTTGATATCCATACCGATACCTGATATCTCATACCTTTGATATCAATACCAAACGAGCCCTTAATATACCCGATTCAAAGGTTTTAAAGCTCTTCCTACCAAAAAAAGGGTTTTAAAGCATGTCCCGTGTCTTTAATTAGCTATTATAAATTTAGAAACTGGTAGTGATTAGTTACAAGTCTTGCAAAGTCTCGAACCAAATAAAAACGTAGAAGTTTTCCCTTTCAGGAAATGTATTTTGATCAACCATCCAAATTTTTGACTAGGAAACAACGTTAATTTATTTAGATTAATATCGTTGTGTTTGGAGGTGCTGGTTTTGGTGATTGGCAATGGCGTTGTGCCACCCTACCCTTTCGGCTTGGAGGGTTCGAGGTGTATACCGCTCATGATGTTTCCATCTATGCTTTTGTTGCTTCGCGACTGCAGTCTCTTGAGCTCCAGAACAGATTGCTTCGTCATTGTAATACCTTGGATATAGGTCCTGCTTGTGATTTAGCCTTGAACAGCTTTCAGAATTTGTGCAACTTCGATCCTCTTGTTCTCTGTCGTGATGTACCAGCCCCCCTTTTATGAAAAAATTGGCTACAGTGTACTTTCATACGGTAGAGAAGAATTTGGTGAATCTGTACAACCCGAGTGATATGGAAAAGGCTATCCTCATTAGCAACAAGTCAGCACACTCTTAGGACTTCTTGAGAACCCTCCCAATTGAAGGGTTAGGACAAATGATGCACCCTAAACAATTCGGGTGTGTTTTGTTGTTGGGACGTTGTTGGGACCTCTGGTTCTAAACAACGGATCAACGATTCAATTCTCTTAAGTTTTGATAATGACAAACACCATAGGGAACTAATGTGGTTTGTTCAAGTATTTCTAAGGAACACAGGTACAACCAAGAACTCCTACGAATGACCAAAAGCCACTGCAGGCCACAACGAAGAGTTTCCATCAAGGGAACTCTGAAGAGAAAAGTTCCCATGAAGTGGGAACTCCCAGAAACAATTAAGAGAACACAAGCTTACAACGATGAAGAGTTTCCATCAAGGGAACTCTGAAGAAGTCAGTTCCCATGACATGGGAACTCACATGTGAGGACAACGACCGTTCAGCGCAGATCGCGGGATTCTGTCTCAGACATCCCGAGGGAACAGTCTGAGGATCAGACTGTCACGCTTCATCCAACGGTCCGATTGATCCAAGAAGTTGACCTAGTTCAAACCAAAGTCACATGTGAAGAAAGTACAACTTGGGCATCAAGCAAAGGGCATTTTGGACACAAACGAAAGATGCGACTGCCCAAGCTCATTGGACTATAAAGCCAAATGAATAGTACTCGGTCTGAGTACTTCTCCCAGAACTTACAAACACCCACATCAGAGAAAAGAAAGAAAAGGAAGAGAAGTCCCCGCCGACGAGTGTGTGATCTCGACGACGGTGAAGCTGAAGTTCCCAGGAGCAAGGGAACTGAGAAGTCAACGTAAGGTTTGAGTTACTTGTGTTTTGCTGTTGTGAGCTTAGGAACTCAGTTGAGAGGATTTACTAGTGTTGCTAGAGTTAGGAAGAACTTGTAGGAACAGAGAAGTGTAAATCCGGCTGTGTAACTAAGGAACAAAGCAATCAATATAAGTAAGTCATTCAAAATCCTCCAAGTGGAGGTAGAGGTTACCCATACAACTAGTTGGTTGTAGTGGGGTTCCTCTATAAAGGAACTGTGCCTTTTACTGTTTTTATTACTTGCGATTATTTACTTCCGCTGCCTTGGAAACAGCTTAATTGCCAGTTCCCAAGCTCACTGCTAACCGATTACGATCCAACAATTGGTATCAGAGCTTGCGCTCTAGATTTGTGTTAGCATCGCAGGTATCAAAATGGCTCAAGAACTTACTCAAGTGGGGAACAATACCAGTAAGCCGCCAAGGCTTATTACAGGAAGATTTGAAAGCTGGCAACGCAACATGAAGGATTGGATGCGTGGCCAAGACTACCAAGCCTGGTGCGTCATCGAGAGGGGGAACTTCGAAATCGATCCAGCTATTGTCAACGACCTCTCAAAGTGGGGTCCCAATGAGTACAAGTGCATGGAGGCAAACTACAAAGCCAAACAGTACCTAAAGAGGTCCATGTGCGTACAAGATTGTGACAGGGTTACAAACCTTGACACAACTAAGGAAATGTGGGAAGCCATCCAACAAATGCACGTTGTGAACTCAGATCTCAGAGAAGATCTTCAGATGAATGCGAAAAGGGAGTTCTACAATTTCCAAATGGAAATGGGAGAGTCCGTCGATAGCTACCAATCCCGGTTTGAAGGACTTTGCACTAAGATGGAAGGATTGGGGATCACAAAAGAAGAAATCACCCACAAAATGAAGGTCCAACAGCTCTTCAATGGATTGATTGGAGAATGGGAAAACGAGAGAACGATGTTCAAGGAAAACCCAGAAAATCGAACACTTATGCTCCATCAAGTGTTTGGAAAGCTAGTGGGACATGAGAAGAGGAAGATCGATGATAAGGAACAAACTCGAGCTCATCGAGGGATCGCACTCAAGATCGAAAAGATGCTCAAATCAACCCAAGAACAACATGAAGACTCCGAAGAAGAAGAGGATGAAGAGCTAGTTCTTGTAACAAAGGCTCTTCGAAATTTCTACAAAGGAAAGTCTCAACGGAACAGTGGGAACTGGGGAAAGGGACAGAGTTCCCAAAGAAAGCCCACAGAGAAGGATCTCTCAGAAGTGACTTGCTACAAATGCAACAGGAAAGGACATTTTGCGAAGGAATGTCCACAAGGAACTGATGGCAGGAAGCAAGGAAAGAAGGCCTACATCGCTACCTGGAGCGATGATGAAGACGAAGATCCTGAGTCATGGGCACTCCCAAACATGTGTGGCATGGCCATAAGAGAAACCACTGGGGAACAACCCAGTGAGGTAACCACTGAAACTGTTCTTGATTCCTTGAGTAACTATGAAAAACCTGAGTTGTTGAAAATTCTTTCAAGTCTTGTCAAAGATAACATAAAACTGCAAAACAAGCTGGAAAAACAGGAACACATAAATTCTCAATTAGTTGGTCTTGAGCCCTGTCCCAACTGCATATCCCTTCTAGAAAAACTCAAGTCCCATGTGTCTCACATCGTAGATCTAGAAAGAGAAGTCAAAACTCTAGAGAAAGATGAGAACACCCTCTTGCAAAACCTGAGTAAGACTCCCGAACATCTTGAAGCCTCTAGTTCCCAAATTAAGTTTGTCCCAGCCAGACATGGCATAGGATACAAAGGTGAGTGCTCCAAGAACGGAAAGTCACCCCTGAGCGAACATGAGATCCATGAGTGTAGGGCCTTAGAACTCCAGTGCGAGAAACAGAAAAATGCTCATCTCGAGGAGAAAATCAGGGTCCTAGAGAGTGGAAACAATGGGGAGAAAGACTACTATACTGGGAACTCTGGACATAGAATCTATGTCAAAATTGCTAAGGGAAATGGGTCTCGGGTGTAAAACAAAGAAACCATGGATAGGAACCGTATCCAGAGACCACACCCAAAATACTACCTGGGAGAATACTACAAGACATGTTGGCACTGTGGTGCTCATGGGCACTACAAGGATGCATGTCCCAAGAAGAGAGCCCAAACCCCTAGAAGCCATGAGTTCCCAAACAGACAAAAACGTCATGCTCATCACCAAAGGAACTCCAACTCTCAAAATTCCAAAGACATCAACATTTCTGACTATATCTTGAATGAAAATATTTTCCCTTGCAAGGGACCTGGCAAGAGTCATCTTGCCTAGGTCTCAAAACACTAGCTTTTCCTTGTAGGTGGCAGTGAGAGGGAACAGTACATGGTTCATAGATAGTGGATGCTCGAACCATATGACAGGAAACAAGGATATCCTCATCTCACTCCACACTCATGCCGAAGGAGGCCACGTCTCATTTGGCAACAAGAACAAGGGGGAAGTTATTAGAAAAGGAGAAGTGCTGCTCAATAGATCTATTAAAGTTAGCAACGTAAATTTGGTAAAGGATCTGGGATACAATCTGCTGAGTGTCTCCCAGATGTGTGATCAAGGGAACAACATCGTCACTTTCGACTCAGATGAATGTTTCGTCATCAACAAGAAGACCAACAAAGTAATTCTGAGAGGAAGAAGATACAACAATGTGTATGTGGTGGACACCAACTTTGAACCACCAATGAAGCTGTGCCTTGCGAGTTCCCAAGATGACACGGAACTCTGGCATCGAAGACTGGGACATGCTGGTGTAAATCAAATCCTGAAGCTTTATCTACAGGATCTGGTCATTGGACTTCGACGGATCAATCTCGAAGGAGTCAAAATGTGTGAAGCATGTGTTCGAGGGAAACAGACCAGGACCTCCTTCAAACCCAAGAAGGTGGTAAGCACAACCAGGTCCCTGGAGTTAATTCACATGGATCTCTGTGGTCCCATGAGAACAGCTAGCTACGGTGGAAAAAGGTATATGTATGTTTTAATTGATGATTTTTCAAGATTCACCTGGGTTATTTTCTTGAAGACAAAATCACAAGCGTTTGAAGAATTTGAGCCCTTCATCAAAAGAACAGAAGTAAGCTTGGGGCTGAAACTGAAAGCAATCAGATCTGATCACGGAACTGAGTTTCGAAACTCGGAGTTCCTAAACTTCTGTGAGCAAAATTGGATCTCTCACAACTTTTCAGCTCCTCGCACTCCTCAGCAAAATGGAGTGGTCGAGAGAAAGAACAGAACTCTGGAGGATATGGCTAGAACCATGATGATCGAAAGTGGAGTCCCTGAGTACTTCTGGAGTGAAGCCATCTCCACAGCTACATACATCCTGAATCGAGCCATGACAAGGCCCCTGATCAACAAGACTTCCTATGAGCTCATCAAAGGGAGAAAACCAAACATCTCACACTTGAGAACATTTGGTTGCACATGCTTTGTTCACAACAACGACAAAGACAATCTTGGCAAATTCGACTCCAGAAGCGACGAAGGGATCTTCCTGGGATACTCATCACAAAGCAAGGCTTACAGGGTCTACAATAAAAGAACCAAGAAGATAGAGGAAAGCATTCATGTCGTCTTCAATGAAAAGTCTATAAAGATGGGAACCGAGACCCAAGGGAATGGAACTCTGTTCAAGTTAGTCAGACATGAAGACGATGATGATGACGAGGATGAGCCAAGGAAAAGGGATGAAGACTATCCAAGTGCAAGCAATATCCCACAACCAGGGAACAACGAAGAAGGTCCAACCCTCACTAATCAAACCTCCCTCGAGGCTCCTTCCTCAGAAGAACTACAAGACACCTCCAACTCTCTCGAGGTCCCCTCTTCAGGGAACAACTCTGCTGTCCCCCAAGACAATACCCTGCCAAAATCAAGTATTCAAGGGGAACAAAGAGGGAACCTGCCAAAAATCTCTAAAGAAACATCAAATGAAGAAGTTGGAGATGAGAGTTCCCATGACAAAGAAACACCAACTGAGGATGATACACATGCAAAGGAACTCACTCATACAAGAACCTTTCAACAAAGGAAGGACCACCCCCTTGAGAACATCATTTCCCCTCTTGATAAAGGTGTGCAAACTCGTTCCTCTCTCAATAATTTTTGTGCTTTTAACGCGTTTGTTTCAATGATGGAACCCAAAAATATCAAAGAAGCATTAAAGGACCCAGATTGGATTCAAGCCATGCAAGAGGAACTCCACCAATTCGAGAGGAACAAAGTTTGGAAGCTAGTTCCTAGGCCCAAAAAAAGAACATCATAGGAACTCGATGGGTCTTTAGGAACAAGCTCGATGATACTGGAGCTGGAGCAAGGAACAAGGCTAGGTTAGTAGCACAAGGATACAGGCTAGAGGAAGGGATTGACTACGATGAGACCTTCGCACCAGTTGCCAGGATCGAGGCAATCAGACTCCTCATCGCTTATGCCGCTCACAAGGGATTCAAACTTTATCAAATGGATGTGAAAACAGCCTTCCTTAATGGACATCTCAAGGAAGAAGTGTATGTAGCCCAACCTCTAGGATTCGAAGATGAGAAACTACCCAACCATGTCTATTTCCTGGAGAGGGCCCTTTACGGACTCAAACAAGCTCCCCGAGCTTGGTATGACAGGTTTGCTCAATTCCTCTTTTCCCATGGGTACATTCGTGGTTCCATAGACAAGACTTTGTTTTTAAAGAAAAAATCTAAAGACATTTTGATTGTGCAAGTATATGTTGATGACATTGTGTTTGGAGCAACTAACGAAACTCTTGTAGAGAAGTTTAAGGACCTCATGAGCAGTGAGTTTGAAATGAGTCTCATTGGGGAACTCACGTTCTTTTTGGGACTTCAAATATCCCAAACCAAGGAGGGAACAAAGATTCATCAACAGAAATACATCAAGGAAATGCTTGTGAAGTATGGGATGGAACATTCAAAGCCCATTGACACTCCCATCTCACCAAATTCAAGGCTCAATGCAAATGAAACAGGTATTAGTGTGGACCAAAGGAACTATCGAGGTATGATCGGGTCCCTTCTCTACTTAACAGCTAGTAGACCTGATATCATGTTCTCCGTATGTCTTTGTGCTCGTTTTCAAGCAAACCCTAAGGAATCACACCTGAAAGAGGTGAAGAGAATCTTCAGGTATCTCAAAGGGAACGATAACTTGTGCCTTTGGTATCCAAGGAACAGTTCCCTTGAGCTCATTGCATACACAAATGCAGATTTTGCAGGGCACTTGGTTGACAGAAAGAGCACTTCAGGAATGGCCCAGTTCCTAGGGTCATGCTTAGTCTCATGGGGATCTAAAAAGCAAAACTCAGTGGCACTCTCCACAGCTGAAGCCGAATATGTGGCTGCCGCATCATGCTGTTCCCAGGTTCTATGGCTTAAGTCACAACTCCAGGATTACGGTATGTCTTTTGGCCCAGTTCCCATACTCTGTGATAACACTAGTGCCATAAACATTTCCAAAAAACCTGTGCATCATTCTAGAACTAAGCATATTGATATAAGGCATCACTTTCTACGTGACAATGTCGAAAATGAGACATCTCGATGGAACACTGTAGAACTGAAGAGCAAATTGCGGACATTCTTACCAAAGCTTTAGACAGACGTCCCTACCAGCGTTTTCCAATGCTTTTAGGGATGATAACTCTAAACTAAACAAGTCCCTGTTTGTCTCTCTCTCAATGCCTGACTAGTTTATATAAGATTGCATGATAGGGAACTTGGATTTATTGCTTTCACTATGCCATGATTACTAGTCTAGAGAAAAATGTGTACAAAGGAACTCTATTTCTTTTGGCCCAAAATGATCAACCAGAGTTTCCTTTATCCCTCATTACAAGCCACCATGACGGTTGATCATATGACCCACCCTAAGCTAGGGACCAGACAAATGCTTCTCATGAGCCAAAATATTTCCTTTATCGAGTTGCAAATTGTCTGGTTCCCTTTGAGTTCCCTAGCCCCACAAAAAGATGAGTGTGAAGTTCCCTTAACCACTTCACTCTCCCTGACCTTGATAAGATCATGGGAACTGATGCATCTACAAAGGGAACGCTGACTAATCTGCAAAGAAAAACCGTCACTTGGGAAGCGGACTTTTGTGTCAGAGGCTCTGAAGCGTTAAAGGCCAAGTATTCAAAATTTGAAAAGGACTTCCCAAGAGATTGTGACGCGTGTCCAGAGGCATGCTTAAGAAGTTGAAACGGCGCCCCACGTTCATTGGGCAACGGTTATCGAGGTTATTCCACTTCCCTTTCTACCCTTCACCTCCTCTCTCCTTTAAAACCCCTCTTTGCCATTTTTGGGCCCTTTATTCCATCTTACATCTCTTTCTATCGTCTTCCCCTAATCTCTTTCACTCTCTTTTCAAGAAACCTCCAAAACCTCCCAATCTCTTACAAAAATGGCCCCTCAACACACCTTCGCCCAGATCAAAGCGTGGGTACATGCCAATCCTCGCATCCTCTTCGTCTCTCAACTAAAAGAGATCGAGCAAGAATCGGACCCAACGATGAAGGATGTACTTATCCAAGGGCTATACAATCAAGTAAGCCCCTTCTTGCCCCCTCCTCCTCCTCAGGCCGACGAAACCGTCTCCTGGACCTCTTCCTCCTCCGAATCTCTTCCTCTCCCTCCTCCAAACACCAACACCTCCTCCGAAGTTGTCATCGTTGACAACTTCGGAGACGCTCGCCCCTCAATCAATGAAAAACCCCACAAATCCAAACACCGCCATTCATCCAAACGCCGTCACTCATCAAAAGATCCCTCAAAATCCAAAAAATCCAAACACTCCCACGACCCCTCCAAATCCAAAAAGCGTAAACACTCTGAGGCCTCTGAATTCTCGGAGCCTAGAAAGAAGGCTTTCTTCAAGTTTGAGGACTACCTGAACTGCTCCAAGGAGAGTTCTTGTGCTCCCAAACCTCCTTACCCTTTCCCTTCCGACGATGGGACCTCCTAACCCCAGAGTCTACTCCCCTCTTCCTCCTCCATCCCTCCTCTTCAAATCGAGGGACCTTCCAAACCTCCTCCCACAAAACGACCAACTCCTCCTCCGCCACCTTCTCCAGTTCCCGCCACGATGGAAACTCCACCTTCCCAACCTTCTTCACTTCCTCCCGTTCCCATCATTACGGGATCTCCAACTCCACCTTCACCTCACAAAACTTCTTCTCCTCCCTCTTCACCAAAACACATCTCCACCGCTCCCATTTCTACTTCAGGGATCTCTACTCCCCAGGTCACCAGATCCCTTCCTCCCCCTTCCACTCAACTAACCACCCCTCTTCCTTCTTCTCCTCTCCCCTCTTCCATCACATCTCCCACCACCACCAAACTCCCCTCTCCCTCACCATCCAAAAGTATCGTCGCTCTCATCTCAGACGACGACGATCTTCCTCTCTCTGTGGTCATCGGCAAAATGACCAAGGACCCTCCTCCAATCATCATGGGAACTCTGGAGGAGGAAGCCCAGCTCAAGGCAATCGAGGAAGAGCTCAATCGGGGCACCTCTGAGCACACAGTCTCCCAAGGGACAAAGTCCCCAGAAAAGGTGGCTCCCGAAGAGCCCAAGGAGAGTAGGGACCTCGCACCAGCTGAAGGTGCTGAGGCAACAACGAGTCATCCTGACGATGACGCGGAGGGCTCAAGCTCGAGCTCCTCCGAGGAAGAAGGGACCTCCCAAGATGAGGTCGAAGAAGAAGAAGAAGCTCCAGCTGCTAAGGAGCCAGCACGGATCCCCACCCCTGGACACCAAATGGTGGTGTCCACGAGTTCCCAACCGCCAAGGGATCACGTGCTAATGATTGAAGCGGCTGCACCTCCTCAGCAGAAAGGACCTCGCACGGTCTCTAGGGGGAACACATCTAAAAGCACTTCAAGGAAAGGGAAGGGGACCGCCAAGCATCATGTCGATGAGCGCAGGAAGCTTCTTCCTCCCCTTATTGTTTCAGAAGAAGTGCTGACTGAAAATGGTCTAGGGGAACTATGGGACCTGATCAAGGCCCAGGGCTGGGAGCGACTCTGCCAAGAGGCTGTGAGCGTCTATCCCTCACAAGTGCGTCGATTCTACAACAACTTCACTATCACCAACGACGGCACTCAGGGAACTCTCTCCCACGAAGGCGACGAGTTCATTTTTACAACGTCGAAAATCTGCCTTCAACTCCAGGTCCCTGGTCAAGGGCTCAGCGAGGTGCCCCGCAAGCTCTGGGGCGACTTCAACAGCGCCGAGGTGTGCAACACAATCTTTGAGGGTCGGGTTCCCTCTAAAGTCCTCTCGACGCATCATCTGTCCTTGGTTGCCAAGCTCGCTCACCAATTCATCATCAACGTGGTGATCCCACGCCAAGAGAAGCGCCTGGTTGTCAACATCCCAGATGCCATCATCCTCTACCACTTCCTCCTCAAGAAGCCCATAAATCTTCCCCAAATAATCCTTGGGCACATGGAGAAGTGCATGGCCTCCAAGTCCCACTCCCTTCCCTACTCCGGGCTGATCAAGAAGCTCCTACAAAAAGAGGGTCTTTACGACGCCTCTAAAGACGAAATCGAGCTTGGAAGGGAACTGGACATTATAGTTGCCCAGAAGATGAGGCACTCGGAGCCTGTAGAGGAGACGGCTCCACTAGAGTCTGGTCCACAAGAGGGGAACTCTCCAGTGTTGCTCCGCATTGCCAACACCCTCGACCAGATTGCTAGGGACCAAGCAGTGTTGGCCAGAGGACAAGAACAGCTTACACAAGTCCTTACGCGCCTTTGTGACGCCCTGTTCCCTCAGAACCCATGATCTCCCCCTTCTTGTTCCCTTAATCCAAAAATGACCACAAATTGTACTTGGGTTCCCATTGTACATATTATGTTAAGTAATGAAATGGTCTTTATTTTGATTGCGTCTTCCCTTCCTTCCTCTTGCTTTACTTGTTTTCGATGATGTCAAAAGGGGGAAAGACAAAAAATGCGAGATGAGTTAAAAGTTTAAGTTATCACAGACCACGCATAAGCTAAGGGGGAACAATTGCATAAAAAGCTTAATAGGAACTATGTGTCTCACCAGAAGTGGCTCCCTAAATCTAAGTGTTTCACCAAAAAATGACTTCCCAAAATTATACTTAGGAACTCATCAGCATATCATTCATTGAAATTGTTGGATCGTAATCGGTTAGCAGTGAGCTTGGGAACTGGCAATTAAGCTGTTCCCAAGGCAGCGGAAGTAAATAATCGCAAGTAATAAAAACAGTAAAAGGCACAGTTCCTTTATAGAGGAACCCCACTACAACCAACTAGTTGTATGGGTAAACCTCTACCTCCGCTTGGAGGATTTTGAATGACTTACTTATATTGATTGCTTTGTTCCTTAGTTACACAGCCGGATTTATACTTCTCTGTTCCTACAAGTTCTTCCTAACTCTAGCAACACTAGTAAATCCTCTCAACTGAGTTCCTAAGCTCACAACAACAAAACACAAGTAACTCAAACCTTGCGTTGACTTCTCAGTTCCCTTGCTCCTGGGAACTTCAGCTTCACCGTCGTCGAGATCACACACTCGCCGGCGGGGACTTCTCTTCCTTTTCTTTCTTTTCTCTGATGTGGGTGTTTGTAAGTTCTGGGAGAAGTACTCAGACCGAGTATTATTCATTTGGATTTATAGTCCAATGAGCTTGGGCAGTCGCATCTTTCGTTTGTGTCCAAAATGCCCTTTGCTTGATGCCCAAGTTGTACTTTCTTCACATGTGACTTTGGTTTGAACTAGGTCAACTTCTTGGATCAATCGGACCATTGGATGAAGCGTGACAGTCTGATCCTCAGACTGTTCCCTCGGGCTGTCTGAGACAGAATCCCGCGATCTGCGCTGAACGGTCGTTGTCCTCACATGTGAGTTCCCATGTCATGGGAACTGACTTCTTCAGAGTTACCTTGATGGAAACTCTTCATCGTTGTAAGCTTGTGTTGTCTTGATTGTTTCTGGGAGTTCCCACTTCATGGGAACTTTTCTCTTCAGAGTTCCCTTGATGGAAACTCTTCATTGTGGCCTGCAGTGGCTTTTGGTCATTCGTAGGAGTTCTTGGTTGTACCTGTGTTCCTTAGAAATACTTGAACAAACCACATTAGTTCCCAATGGTGTTTGTCATTATCAAAACTTAAGAGAATTAAATCGTTGATCCGTTGTTTAGAACCAGAGGTCCCACCAACGTCCCAACAATTTCCTCCTTTTTGATGATGACAAACCCATCACAAAAATGCAAGTATTTCAATGAATGATATGCTGATGAGTTCCTAAGTATAATTTTGGGAAGTCATTTTTTGGTGAAACACTTAGATTTAGGGAGCCACTTCTGGTGAGACACATAGTTCCTATTAAGTTTTTTATGCAATTGTTCCCCCTTAGCTTATGCGTGGTCTGTGATAACTTAAACTTTTAACTCATCTCGCATTTTTTGTCTTTCCCCCTTTTGACATCATCGAAAATAAGCAAAGCAATAGGAAGGAAGGGAACACGCAATCAAAATAAAGACCATTTCATTACTTAAGATAATATGTACAATGAGAACCCAAGACAATTTGTGGTCATTTTTGGATTAAGGGAACAAGAAGGGAGAGATCAAGGGTTCTGAGGGAACAGGGCATCACAGAGGCGCGTAAGGACTTGTGTAAGCTTTTCTTGTCCTCTGGCCAACGCTGCTTGGTCCCTAGCAATCTGGTCGAGGGTGTTGGCAATACGGAGCAACACTGGAGAGTTCCCCTCTTGTGTACCAGATTCTAGTGGAGCCGCCTCTTCTACAGGCTCCGAGTGCCTCATCTTCTGGGCAACTGTAATGTTGAGTTCCCTTCCAAGCTCGATTTCATCTTTAGAGGCGTCGTAGAGACCCTCTTTTTGTAGGAGCTTCTTGATCAGTCCGGAGTAGGAAAGGGAGTGGGACTTGGAAGCCATGCACTTATCCATGTGCCCAAGGATTATTCTGGGAAGATTTATGGGCTTCTTGAGGAGGAAGTGGTAGAGAATGATGGCATCTGGGATGTTGACGACCAAGCGCTTCTCTTGGCGCGGGATCACCACGTTGATAATGAATTGGTGAGCGAGCTTGGCAACCAAGGATAGGTGATGCGTCGAGAGGACTTTAGAGGGAACCCGACTCTCGAAGATTGTGTTGCACACCTTGGCGCTGTTGAAGTCGCCCCAGAGCTTGTTGGGCACCTCGCTAAGCCCTTGACCAGGGACCTGGAGTTGAAGGCGGATTGTCGACGTTGTAAAAATGAACTCGTCGCCTTCATGGGAGAGAGTTCCCTGAGTGCCGTCGTGGGTGATAGTGAAGTTGTTGTAGAATCGACGCACTTGTGAGGGATAGACGCTCACAGTCTCTTGGCAGAGTCGCTCCCAGCCCTGGGCCTTGATCAGGTCCCACAGTTCCCCTAGACCATTTTCAGTCAACACTTCTTCTGAAACAATGAGGGGAGGAAGAAGCTTCCTGCGCTCATCGACATGATGCTTGGGGGTCCCCTTCCCCTTCCTTGAAGTGCTTTTAGATGTGTTCCCCCTAGAGACCGTGCGAGGTCCTTTCTGCTGAGGGGGTGCAGCCGCTTCAATCATTAGCACGTGATCCCTTGGTGGTTGGGAACTCGTGGACACCAACATTTGGTGTCCAGGTGTAGGGATCCGTGCTGGCTCCTTAGCAGCTGGAGCTTCTTCTTCTTCTTCGACCTCATCTTGAGAGGTCCCTTCTTCCTCAGAGGAGCTCGAACTTGAGCCCTCCACGTCATTTGCAGGATGACTCGTTGACGCCTCAGCACCTCCAGCTGGTGCGAGGTCCCTTCGCTCCATGGGCTCTGCAGGAGCCACCTTTTCTGTGGTCTTTGTCCCTTGGGAGACTGTGTGCTCAGAGGTGCCCCGATTGAGCTCTTCCTCGATTGCCTTGAGCTGGGCTTCCTCCTCCAGAGTTCCCATGATGATTGGAGGAGGGTCCTTGGTCATTTTGCCGATGACCACAGAGAGAGGAAGATCGTCGTCGTCTGAGGTGAGAGCGACGGTACTTTTGGATGGTGAGGGAGAGGGGAGTTTGGTGGTGGTGGGAGATGTGATGGAAGAGGGGAGAGGAGAAGAAGGAAGAGGGGTGGTTAGTTGAGTAGAAGGGGGAGGAAGGGATCTGGTGACATGGGGAGTAGAGATCCCCGAAGTAGAAATGGGAGTGGTGGAGATGTGTTTTGGTGAAGAGGGAGGAGAAGAAGTTTTGTGAGGTGAAGGTGGAGTTGGAGATCCCGTAATGATGGGAACGGGAGGAAGTGAAGAAGGTTGGGAAGGTGGAGTGCCCATCGTGGCGGGAACTGGAGAAGGTGGCGGAGGAGGAGTTGGTCGTTTTGTGGGAGGAGGTTTGGAAGGTCCCTCGATTTGAAGAGGAGGGATGGAGGAGGAAGAGGGGAGTAGACTCTAGGGTTCGGAGGTCCCATCGTCGGAAGGGAAAGGGTAAGGAGGTTTGGGAGCACAAGAACTCTCCTTGGAGCAGTTCAGGTAGTCCTCAAACTTGAAGAAAGCCTTCTTTTTGGGCTCCGAGAATTCAGAGGCCACAGAGTGTTTACGCTTTTTGGATTTTGAGGGGTCATGGGAGTGTTTGGATTTTTTGGGTTTTGAGGGGTCTTTTGATGAGTGACGGCGTTTGGATGAATGGCGGTGTTTGGATTTGTGGGGTTTTTCATTTATTGAGGAGCGAGCGTCTCCGAAGTTGTCAACGATGACAACTCCGGAGGAGGTGTTAGTGTTTGGAGGAGGGAGAGGAAGAGATTTGGAGGAGGAAGAGGTCCAGGAGACGGTTTCGTCGGCCTGAGGAGGAGGAGGGGGCAAGAAGGGGCTTACTTGATTGTATAGCCCTTGAATAAGAACATCCTTCATCGTTGGGTCCGATTCTTGCTCGATCTCTTTTAGTTGAGAGACGAAGAGGATGCGAGGATTGGCATGTACCCACGCTTTGATCTGGGCGAAGGTGTGTTGAGGGGCCATTTTTGTAAGGGATTGGGAGGTTTTGGAGGTTTCTTGAAAAGAGAGTGAAAGAGATTTGGGGAAGACGATTGACAGAGATGTAAGATGGAATAAAGGGCCCAAAAATGGCAAAGAGGGGTTTTAAAGGAGAGAGGAGGTGAAGGGTAGAAAGGGAAGTGGAATAACCTCGATAACCGTTGCCCAATGAACGTGGGGCGTCGTTTCAACTTCTTAAGCACGCCTCTGGACACGCGTCACAATCTCTTGGGAAGTCCTTTTCAAATTTTGAATACTTGGCCTTTAACGCTTCAAAGCCTCTGACACAAAAGTCCGCTTCCCAAGTGACGGTTTTTCTTTGCAGATTAGTCAGCGTTCCCTTTGTAGATGCATCAGTTCCCATGATCTTATCAAGGTCAGGGAGAGTGAAGTGGTTAAGGGAACTTCACACTCATCTTTTTGTGGGGCTAGGGAACTCAAAGGGAACCAGACAATTTGCAACTCGATAAAGGAAATATTTTGGCTCATGAGAAGCATTTGTCTGGTCCCTAGCTTAGAGTGGGTCATATGATCAACCGTCATGGTGGCTTGTAATGAGGGATAAAGGGAACTCTGGTTGATCATTTTGGGCCAAAAGAAATAGAGTTCCTTTGTACACATTTTTCTCTAGACTAGTAATCATGGCATAGTGAAAGCAATAAATCCAAGTTCCCCATCATGCAATCTTATATAAACTAGTCAGGCATTGAGAGAGAGACAAACAGGGACTTGTTTAGTTTAGAGTTATCATCCCTAGAAGCATTCGAAAACGCTGGTAGGGACGTCTGTCTAAAGCTTTGGTAAGAATGTCCGCAATTTGCTCTTCAGTTCTACAATGTTCCATCAAGATGTTCCCATTTTCGACATTGTCACGTAGAAAGTGATTCCTTATATCAATATGCTTAGTTCTAGAATGATGCACAGGATTTTTGGAAATGTTTATGGCACTAGTGTTATCACAGAGTATGGGAACTGGGCCAAAAGACATACCGTAATCCTGGAGTTGTGACTTAAGCCATAGAACCTGGGAACAGCATGATGCAGCAGCCACATATTCGGCTTCAGCTGTGGAGAGTGCCACTGAGTTTTGCTTTTTAGATCCCCACGAGACTAAGCATGACCCTAGGAACTGGGCCATTCCTGAAGTGCTCTTTCTGTCAACCAAGTGCCCTGCAAAATCCGCATCTGTGTATGCAATGAGCTCAAGGGAACTGTTCCTTGGATACCAAAGGCACAAGTTATCGTTCCCTTTGAGATACCTGAAGATTCTCTTCACCTCTTTCAGGTGTGATTCCTTAGGGTTAGCTTGAAAACGAGCACAAAGACATACGGAGAACATGATATCAGGTCTACTAGCTGTTAAGTAGAGAAGGGACCCGATCATACCTCGATAGTTCCTTTGGTCCACACTGATACCTGTTTCATCTGCATTGAGCCTTGAATTTGGTGAGATGGGAGTGTCAATGGGCTTTGAATGTTCCATCCCATACTTCACAAGCATTTCCTTGATGTATTTCTGTTGATGAATCTTTGTTCCCTCCTTGGTTTGGGATATTTGAAGTCCCAGAAAGAACGTGAGTTCCCCAATGAGACTCATTTCAAACTCACTGCTCATGAGGTCCTTAAACTTCTCTACAAGAGTTTCGTTAGTTGCTCCAAACACAATGTCATCAATATATACATGCACAATCAAAATGTCTTTAGATTCTTTCTTTAAAAACAAAGTCTTGTCTATGGAACCACGAATGTACCCATGGGACAAGAGGAATTGAGCAAACCTGTCATACCAAGCTCGGGGAGCTTTTTTGAGTCCGTAAAGGGCCCTCTCCAGGAAATAGACATGGTTGGGTAGTTTCTCATCTTCGAATCCTGGAGGTTGGGCTACATACACTTCTTCCTTGAGATGTCCATTGAGGAAGGCTGTTTTCACATCCATATGATAAAGTTTGAATCCCTTGTGAGCGGCATAGGCGATGAGGAGTCTGATTGCCTCGATCCTGGCAACTGGTGCGAAGGTCTCATCGTAGTCAATCCCTTCCTCTTGCCTGTATCCTTGTGCTACTAACCTAGCTTGTTCCTTGCTACATCTCCAGTATCATCGAGCTTGTTCCTAAAGACCCATCGAGTTCCTATGATGTTCTTGTTTTTGGGCCTAGGAACTAGCTTCCAAACTTTGTTCCTCTCGAATTGGTGGAGTTCCTCTTGCATGGCTTGAATCCAATCTGGGTCCTTTAATGCTTCTTTGATATTTTTGGGTTCCATCATTGAAACAAACGAGTTAAAAGCACAAAAATTATTGAGAGAGGAACGAGTTTGCACACCTTTATCAAGAGGGGAGATGATGTTCTCAAGGGGGTGGTCCCTCCTTTGTTGAAAGGTTCTTGTATGAGTGAGTTCCTTTGCATGTGTATCATCCTCAGTTGGTATTTCTTTGTCATGGGAACTCTCATCTCCAGCTTCTTCATTTGATGTTTCTTTAGAGATTTCTGGCAGGTTCCCTCTTTGTTCCCCTTGAATACTTGATTCTGGCAGGGTATTGTCTTGGGGGACAGCAGAGTTGTTCCCTGAAGAGGGGACCTCGAGAGAGTTGGAGGTGTCTTGTAGTTCTTCTGAGGAAGGAGCCTCGAGGGAGGTTTGATCAGTGAGGGTTGGACCTTCGTCGTTGTTCCCTGGTTGTGGGATATTGCTTGCACTTGGATAGTCTTCATCCCTTTTCCTTGGCTCATCCTCGTCATCATCATCGTCTTCATGTCTGACTAACTTGAACAGAGTTCCCTTCCCTTGGGTCTCGGTTCCCATCTTTATAGACTTTTCATTGAAGACGACATGAATGCTTTCCTCTATCTTCTTGGTTCTTTTATTGTAGACCCTGTAAGCCTTGCTTTGTGATGAGTATCCCAGGAAGATCCCTTCGTCGCTTCTGGGGTCGAATTTGCCAAGATTGTCTTTGTCGTTGTTGTGAACAAAGCATGTGCAACCAAATGTTCTCAAGTGTGAGATGTTTCGTTTTCTCCCTTTGATGAGCTCATAGGAAGTCTTGTTGATCAGGGGCCTTGTCATGGCTCGATTCAGGATGTATGTAGCTATGGAGATGGCTTCAGTCCAGAAGTACTCAGGAACTCCACTTTCGATCATCATGGTTCTAGCCATATCCTCCAGAGTTCTGTTCTTTCTCTCGGCCACTCCATTTTGCTGAGGAGTGCGAGGAGCTGAAAAGTTGTGAGAGATCCCATTTTGCTCACAGAAGCTTAGGAACTCCGAGTTTCGAAACTCAGTTCCGTGATCAGATCTGATTGCTTTCAGTTTCAGCCCCAAGCTTACTTCTGTTCTTTTGATGAAGGGCTCAAATTCTTCAAACGCTTGTGATTTTGCCTTCAAGAAAATAACCCAGGTGAATCTTGAAAAATCATCAATTAAAACATACATGTACCTTTTTCCACCGTAGCTAGCTGTTCTCATGGGACCACAGAGATCCATGTGAATTAACTCCAGGGACCTGGTTGTGCTTACCACCTTCTTGGGTTTGAAGGAGGTACTGGTCTGTTTCCCTTGAACACATGCTTCACACATTTTGACTCCTTCGAGATTGATCCGTGGAAGACCAATGACTAGATCCTGTAGATAAAGCTTCAGGATTTGATTTACACCAGCATGTCCCAGTCTTCGATGCCAGAGTTCCGTGTCATCTTGGGAACTCGCAAGGCACAGCTTCATTGGTGGTTCAAAGTTGGTGTCCACCACATACACATTGTTGTATCTTCTTCCTCTCAGAATTACTTTGTTGGTCTTCTTGTTGATGACGAGACATTCATCTGAGTCGAAAGTGACGATGTTGTTCCCTTGATCACACATCTGGGAGACACTCAGCAGATTGTATCCCAGATCCTTTACCAGATTTACATTGCTAACTTTAATAGATGTATTGAGCAGCACTTCTCCTTTTCCAATAACTTCTCCCTTGTTCTTGTTGCCAAATGAGACGTGGCCTCCTTCGGCATGAGTGTGGAGTGAGATGAGGATATCCTTGTTTCCTGTCATATGGTTCGAGCATCCACTATCTATGAACCATGTACTGTTCCCTCTCACTGCCACCTACAAGGAAAAGTTAGTGTTTTGAGACCCAGGCAAGATGACTCTTGCCAGGTCCCTTGCAAGGGAAAACATTTTCATTCAAGATATAGTCAGAAATGTTGATGTCTTTGGAATTTTGAGAGTTGGAGTTCCTTTGGTGATGAGCATGACGTTTTTGTCTGTTTGCGAACTCATGGCTTCTAGGGGTTTGGGCTCTCTTCTTGGGACATGCATCCTTGTAGTGCCCATGAGCACCACAGTGCCAACATGTCTTGTAGTATTCTCCCAGGTAGTATTTTGGGTGTGGTCTCTGGATACGGTTCCTATCCATGGTTTCTTTGTTTTACACCCGAGACCCATTTCCCTTAGCAATTTTGACATAGATTCTATGTCCAGAGTTCCTAGTATAGTAGTCTTTCTCCCCATTGTTTCCAGTCTCTAGGACCCTGATTTTCTCCTCGAGATGAGCATTTTTCTGTTTCTCGCACTGGAGTTCTAAGGCCCTACACTCATGGATCTCATGTTCGCTCAGGGGTGACTTTCTGTTCTTGGAGCACTCACCTTTGTATCCTATGCCATGTCTGGCTGGGACAAACTTAATTTGGGAACTAGAGGCTTCAAGATGTTCGGGAGTCTTACTCAGGTTTTGCAAGAGGGTGTTCTCATCTTTCTCTAGAGTTTTGACTTCTCTTTCTAGATCTACGATGTGAGACACATGGGACTTGAGTTTTTCTAGAAGGGATATGCAGTTGGGACAGGGCTCAAGACCAACTAATTGAGAATTTATGTGTTCCTGTTTTTCTAGCTTGTTTTGCAGTTTTATGTTATCTTTGACAAGACTTGAAAGAATTTTCAACAACTCAGGTTTTTCATAGTTACTCAAGGAATCAAGAACAGTTTCAGTGGTTACCTCACTGGGTTGTTCCCCAGTGGTTTCTCCTATGGCCATGCCACACATGTCTGGGAGTGCCCATGACTCAGGATCTTCGTCTTCATCATCGCTCCAGGTAGCGATGTAGGCCTTCTTTCCTTGCTTCCTGCCATCAGTTCCTTGTGGACATTCCTTCGCAAAATGTCCTTTCCTGTTGCATTTGTAGCAAGTCACTTCTGAGAGATCCTTCTTTGTGGGCTTTCTTTGGGAACTCTGTCCCTTTCCCCAGTTCCCACTGTTCCGTTGAGACTTTCCTTTGTAGAAATTTCGAAGAGCCTTTGTTACAAGAACTAGCTCTTCATCCTCTTCTTCTTCGGAGTCTTCATGTTGTTCTTGGTTTGATTTGAGCATCTTTTCGATCTTGAGTGCGATCCCTCGATGAGCTCGAGTTTGTTCCTTATCATCGATCTTCCTCTTCTCATGTCCACTAGCTTTCCAAACACTTGATGGAGCATAAGTGTTCGATTTTCTGGGTTTTCCTTGAACATCGTTCTCTCGTTTGCCCATTCTCCAGTCAATCCATTGAAGAGCTGTTAGACCTTCATTTTGTGGGTGATTTCTTCTTTTGTGATCCCCAATCCTTCCATCTTAGTGCAAAGTCCTTCAAACCGGGATTGGTAGCTATCGACGGACTCTCCCATTTCCATTTGGAAGTTGTAGAACTCCCTTTTCGCATTCATCTGAAGATCTTCTCTGAGATCTGAGTTCCCAACGTGCATTTGTTGAATGGCTTCCCACATTTCCTTAGCTGTGTCAAGGTTTGCAACCCTGTCACAATCTTGTACGCACATGGACCTCTTTAGGTACTGTTTGGCTTTGTAGTTTGCCTCCATGCACTTGTACTCGTTGGGACCCCACTTTGAGAGGTCGTTGACAATAGCTGGATCGATTTCGAAGTTCCCCCTCTCGATGACGCACCAGGCTTGGTAGTCTTGGCCACGCATCCAATCTTTCATGTCGCGTTGCCAGCTTTCAAATCTTCCTGTAATAAGCCTTGGCGGCTTACTGGTATTGTTCCCCACCTGAGTAAGTTCCTGAGCCATTTTGATACCTGCGATGCTAACACAAATCTAGAGTGCAAGCTCTGATACCAATTGTTGGATCGTAATCGGTTAGCAGTGAGCTTGGGAACTGGCAATTAAGCTGTTCCCAAGGCAGCGGAAGTAAATAACCGCAAGTAATAAAAACGGTAAAAGGCACAGTTCCTTTATAGAGGAACCCCACTACAACCAACTAGTTGTATGGGTAAACCTCTACCTCCGCTTGGAGGATTTTGAATGACTTACTTATATTGATTGCTTTGTTCCTTAGTTACACAGCCGGATTTACACTTCTCTGTTCCTACAAGTTCTTCCTAACTCTAGCAACACTAGTAAATCCTCTCAACTGAGTTCCTAAGCTCACAACAGCAAAACACAAGTAACTCAAACCTTACGTTGACTTCTCAGTTCCCTTGCTCCTGGGAACTTCAGCTTCACCGTCGTCGAGATCACACACTCGCCGGCGGGGACTTCTCTTCCTTTTCTTTCTTTTCTCTGATGTGGGTGTTTGTAAGTTCTGGGAGAAGTACTCAGACCGAGTACTATTCATTTGGCTTTATAGTCCAATGAGCTTGGGCAGTCGCATCTTTCGTTTGTGTCCAAAATGCCCTTTGCTTGATGCCCAAGTTGTACTTTCTTCACATGTGACTTTGGTTTGAACTAGGTCAACTTCTTGGATCAATCGGACCGTTGGATGAAGCGTGACAGTCTGATCCTCAGACTGTTCCCTCGGGCTGTCTGAGACAGAATCCCGCGATCTGCGCTGAACGGTCGTTGTCCTCACATGTGAGTTCCCATGTCATGGGAACTGACTTCTTCAGAGTTCCCTTGATGGAAACTCTTCATCGTTGTAAGCTTGTGTTGTCTTGATTGTTTCTGGGAGTTCCCACTTCATGGGAACTTTTCTCTTTAGAGTTCCTGATGTCTCTCTATTTGGTGGTGTTTTCATATGTGATTTCCTTTGTAAATATGTTTCTTTCTCCCCTTTTCTTGTGCGCTTTGTTCCTTTTTAGCCTAGTTCCCGTATTTCTATGAGATTCGGAGACTACGCACATTTTATGTGTTTTGTAGGTAATTTGGCATGAATCGAGGATCGATTTGAAGGAGGGTCAAGACATGGAGCAAAGTCCGAGCTAAAGCGAGAAAGAGAGAAGCAAGCCATGAAGAAGAACAAGAGAAGCCAACAAAGCAGAAGGTGGAACGAGGTCATGACTGAGTTGCAACCACATCGGGCCCGACTTTGAAGTCTCCAACCCCGGACCGAGTTGCACAGTAACTCGGGCCCGAGGTCCTCCGTGTCGGTCCGAGTCGGTCACCGAACTACTTGGGCTCCAAGGCACGAATTTGTGGACTTCCACTTTTGCCCCTCATCTAATCTATAAAAGGCCCTCTTGTCTTCTAAGAGAGGGTTCCCACACACACACAAAAAGAAGGGAACCAAGGGGATTCTTGGAGAGCAAGGAGGAAGGAGAGGAGAAGGAAGAGAGAGAGAATCGGCCAAGGGAGGAAGTCTTGATAGGTTTTGTTGGTAGATTTGCTTTGATTTGCTTTGTTCTTGTGGATTTGAAAACCCTTGATTTGGATTTGTGGATTGCTTTGGATTTGAATGAAACTTTGCTTTGTTTTGAGATTGATTATGATGATTGCTTTCCCTTTTGATTTGATTGCTTTCTTTGCTTGTTTCATGGAGTAGATCTCCTTGATCTTGGGTTATGGGGGAAAACCCTAGCTAGGTTTAGGCTAGAAACCTCAATTCCATAGTCTTGAGTGTTTGATCTAAGGAACCCACTCTACATAGAGCTACAATTCCTTGCGAAAGTTGGGAATCAAGGCTTGAGATTGGCAAAGTAGCGAAAGTGAACATGTGTCAATCTCAAGACCTTGCTTCGAAGGGGATTTCCCCAATGATCGAGGTGTAGAAGTGGTTTGAACGAGGGCGAAAGCACTCGATCCTAGTCCGATCATCACTCATTGCCTGAATTGGGGTGGAAAAGCCTTAATCTACTAGGGAAGGAACCTAAAAGCCCAAGATCTACTTTTAAATCTTTGAGTTCGACATCCCTAGATACCTCGGGCCCGACTTACACAGTGTCGGTCCCGACTTCCTCTTGTCGCCAATCTCGGGCCCGACGTGACCTCTGTGTCGGTCCCGACTGATTCCTTTGTTTTCATTTGTTTTATGCTCTCCTTTTTAGCTTCCTAGTATCTAGGCACATCGATCGAGTAGACTTCCCGAGTGTTCGACACCCACCACGTACTACAACGGGGTCGGGTTATAAATTGTATCTCTAGACCCTCGCAATCCGAGAGGCGATCAGTTCCCTTGATGGAAACTCTTCATTATGGCCTGCAATGGCTTTTGGTCATTGGTAGGAGTTCTTGGTTGTACCTGTGTTCCTTAGAAATACTTGAACAAACCACATTAGTTCCCTATGGTGTTTGTCATTATCAAAACTTAAGAGAATTAAATCGTTGATCCGTTGTTTAGAACCAGAGGTCCCAACAACGTCCCAACAGAAATACTTGCATTTTTGTGATGGGTTTGTCATCATCAAAAAGGGGGAAATTGTTGGGACGTTGTTGGGACCTATGGTTCTAAACAACGGATCAACGATTCAATTCTCTTAAGTTTTGATAATGACAAACACCATAGGGAACTAATGTGGTTTGTTCAAGTATTTCTAAGGAACACAAGTACAACCAAGAACTCTTACGAATGACCAAAAGCCACTGCATGCCACAATGAAGAGTTTCCATCAAGGGAACTCTGAAGAGGAAAGTTCCCATGAAGTGGGAACTCCCAGAAACAATCAAGAGAACACAATCTTACAACGATGAAGAGTTTCCATCAAGGGAACTCTGAAGAAGTCAGTTCCCATGACATGGGAACTCACATGTGAGGACAACGACCGTTCAGCGCAGATCGCGGGATTCTGTCTCAGACATCCCGAGGGAACAGTCTGAGGATCAGACTGTCACGCTTCATCCAACGGTCCGATTGATCCAAGAAGTTGACCTAGTTCAAACCAAAGTCACATGTGAAGAAAGTACAACTTGGGCATCAAGCAAAGGGCATTTTGGACACAAACGAAAGATGCGACTGCCCAAGCTCATTGGACTATAAAGCCAAATGAATAGTACTCGGTCTGAGTACTTCTCCCAGAACTTACAAACACCCACATCAGAGAAAAGAAAGAAAAGGAAGAGAAGTCCCCGCCGGCGAGTGTGTGATCTCGACGACGGTGAAGCTGAAGTTCCCAGGAGCAAGGGAACTGAGAAGTCAGCGTAAGGTTTGAGTTACTTGTGTTTTGCTGTTGTGAGCTTAGGAACTCAGTTGAGAGGATTTACTAGTGTTGCTAGAGTTAGGAAGAACTTGTAGGAACAGAGAAGTGTAAATCCGGCTGTGTAACTAAGGAACAAAGCAATCAATATAAGTAAGTCATTCAAAATCCTCCAAGCGGAGGTAGAGGTTTACCCATACAACTAGTTGGTTGTAGTGGGGTTCCTCTATAAAGGAACTGTGCCTTTTACTGTTTTTATTACTTGCGATTATTTACTTCCGCTGCCTTGGGAACAGCTTAATTGCCAGTTCCCAAGCTCACTGCTAACCGATTACGATCCAACATTTGTGCTATCGCCTTGCTATTCCTATGTATCCGGCTGGTTTTACGTGCCCTTGTTGCTCTTCTAAAATCATGGATTGTTTTGGCGATCATGATGTTCACTGTGGGAATGACATTGGTCTTAAGTTTCGCCATAACCTAGTCCGGGACGTGTTGGGCGATATCTGTACTGAGGCTGTTGTAATTGTGCAAAAGGAGGTACCTCTTGGATTTTTGTCCGAGGCAGGTAGAGATCTTCGACCTGCAGATCTTCTGGTTTACTCTTGGGAGAGAGGGAGGAACATTTGCTTAGATGTCACATGTGTCTCTCCTTTCGCAGGGGCTGGTGTTGAGGCTTTTGTTCATGGGGCTGTTGTTTCCAATGTTGTTGTCCGGAAGAAGAGGAAGTATGAATTGAAGTGCACAGACAATGGATATGATTTTATTGCTTTTGCCTTCTCTACTTTTGGAGAGCTAGGGAGCGATGCCCTTGAGTTTTTATCTCGGGTCACATGGGCTGCGCATAGTAATACGGTTAACGCCAATGTTCGTTCCTTTATTTTTCAGCGCCTGTATTTTATCTTGAATAAGGGTGTCGGAACTCAGTTAGTTGCTAGGCGTCCCGGTCAGAAATTCTAGGCGGCCCGGTTTTTTAACTTCGTTCAGGCTGATCGGAGCAAAAAAAAAAAAAAATTTAAGAGTCAAATCACTTTACTTCAGCCATGTCTACCGAAGTAAAAAGAAGTAAAAGAAAATAAAAAGAGTAAAAAGTTGAAATGAGGCACTTCGGTCACCATGGTCGAACAAGAGTGGCATTTTAAAGTACAAGTTTAAATTAGTTTTAGTCTAGTAAACTTGAAATTAATTTTAATCGGTATTTAATTCTAATGGATGATAAATACTAAGAGTGACATTTACCCACGCTCATGCATAAATATTAAAGTGTTCAACTAAAATCATGGCCAATCAACAGACGGTAGCACCACTACAATGGATATATAGTTACACGGGGCGAAAACTTATAATTGTTAATGCTAAGTCATTTATATATTTGATACGTTATAAATATTACGTAAGAGATTATTTATAGTATTTAATTAATGTATTTTTACACAGAGTTTTATAATACTCCTTCTCGGGTTTTCTTTACGGTTGTTTCCCGGGACGCTTTATTTGAACTGTTATGGCTTACTGTTAGGGGTAGAGATGATTATTATATATACTCCTGTATTGTATTCTAGGGAGGAATCAATGAAGAAAATAATTTTTCCCAAAATCCCCTATTGTCTACTCAATTCGGTACTAATATGATACTTGTTTTGTATCAATGTTATAAATGGTCTTGTTTGTGTCTCATAAATTATTCCTTTTTTTTACCACGTATGAATCATATCCGATACTTAGTATGTCAGTATTCGTTTTTTCCGACCCTCGACGGAGTCGACGCTGAATACATTTTTTATTTATAATACTTTGTTAAAGTCCATAAATATATAAAGTAAACAATATATAAAGTCGAAAGTTAACAAAATCATACTCCACTAAAATCTTAAAACTAGCTCAAAATTTTGATTTTAAAAAACAGATTTTAATATCAAACCTAAAAATACAAAGCATAACTTAAATTCAAAACTTTTCAATAAAAAAAAAAACCACCAAACGTAAGGCATGGTTTTGGTCATTGTAACCGAACCATATCAAAAAAAAATTAAAATAAATAAATAAATCCAACTTCGGTCATCTTGGCCGAACTAAAAAGTTGAAATATCGAAAATCGATAAAATGCCGGGCCGCTTGGAATCTCTGTCCGGGGCGCCTAGCTGACCCGATGAAAAAATGATTAAACTGTATCCATGTCAATTCTACTTGCTATTTAAATCATTAGCTATCAGTGTTCAACTTTCCTAAGAAAATTGCACTTAATTGCAATATCACACATCTGACAAAAGAAATTGCAAATTGAAATGTTTTTAAATTTTCAAAAAATTACGATGTCTCTGAGACTGTGACTATTGACTAGTGACTACATATGTAATATCCATCTCATGCATTTCTATATACTTGGTCATATTAATAATAAAGTATTGCTACCTAAATAGTTACCATAAAAATAACGTTCAAAATAAAATATTGGCCTTAGCCAATCGAATTCGATGGCAGTTTGTTTTTGTTTTTTTTGGTTTTTGCGCATTTGCTCCACGTAGGCACGAACTATATATAAATACATAAATCCGGAAAACGCATGACTGCTGGCTGAGAGCCTCTATATTCCCAAGTCACGTCCTGAACGCAGAGAGAAGCAGTGCCAGGCCACCCCCAAAACCCATTTCTTCTCCCTCCTTGTTCGCCGCCTCTATTTTCAGTCATAGTTTTTGCGTGGGAGTGCCTGTACAGCTCACCTCACCTCACCTCACCTGTGTGTACGTACCTGCAACAAACCAACAGCTAGCACAACCAACACAAACCCCTCCTCCCTCTTTCTGCCTCCTCTCCTCATGAAACTCAATCTCCATGTTCTCCATTTCAGATTATCCTCCTCCTTTCGTTTCCCGTTTCCCAGAACCCCGCCATTCGCCGCCCCCATGTCCACCGCCTCCGGCCACCGCCGGAAGGACAAGCTCGTCGTCATCCTGGGGGCCACCGGCGCCGGCAAATCACGCCTCTCCATCGACCTCGCCTCCCGATTCCCCTTCGAGATCATCAACTCCGACAAAATCCAGGTCTACGAGGGCCTCGACATCACCACCAACAAAATCCCGCTCTCCGATCGCGCCGGCGTCCCCCACCACCTCCTAGGCGACTTCGACTCCTCCGTCCGGGACCTCTCCCCTTCCATGTTCCGCTACCACGCCGACTCCGCCGTTACTCAGATCGCCTCCCGCCTCCGCCACCCGCTCCTCGTCGGCGGCTCCAATTCCTTCGTCTACGCCCTCCTCTCCGACCGGTTCGACCCGCGCGGAGGATCCAACCCGTTCAAAGGACAGGACCCGCTCTCCTCCGACCTCCGCTACCGGTGCTGCTTCCTTTGGGTGGACGTCTCGCTCCCGGTCCTGAACGAGTACCTCGTGAAGCGAGTCGACGAGATGCTTGGCTCGGGTATGGCGGAGGAGCTAGCCGAGTTCTACTCGACGGGGATCGGCGCGTGGGAGCCAGACGCGGGGCTGAGGAAGGCGATTGGCGTGCCGGAGTTCGAACGGTATTTCAGGGAGCAGGATCCGGTGCGGCGGAGGCTAGCATACGAAGAAGCGGTGAAGGCGATAAAGGACAACACGTGTCAGCTGGCGAAGCGGCAGAGGGAGAAGATCAGACGGCTGGGAAATGCGGGATGGGACCTACAGAGATTGGACGCTACAGATTCGTTCCGAGGGGCGTTGGATGGATCGGATGCCTGGGAAGGAGTGTGGGAGAGGCAAGTAGTGGAACCAAGCGTGAAGATTGTGAAGCGTTTCTTGGAGGAGTAGCAGCAGTAGTAGGTTCTCCACCTCCTTCCCCCTCTCTGAGTCTCTTCCTCCTCCTTTTTTGTTTATTTTATTTATTTCCGGATTTAATATTTAACCTAACAAGTAACAATCGATCGAGAGAGGCTAGCTTCGCGCGCGGTACATTTTTGAGCAATTAATACAGTATAAAACTATGTCTTACCGAACAGATAAAACAAGAAATAGAGGGTTAGTGAAATTTTTGCTTGCTTCCAATTCTTGCTTCATTAATGCGTTTTTTTTCCTGCAAGATTGTTGGAACGTACTGTACGGGTGTGGACAAGTAAGGTTAACAAAACGATTGCCAAAAGATCCAAAACCAAAATCTTCCTGTACGGATATACGAGACCACGCGACTCGTTCTGTAAACTTGAATTTACACAATCACATGTTAATATCATTCAACCAAATTTGCTAATAGTTTTTTCCTTGACGATGCTTCTTTTTCTTTTGCACGTTAAATTGGCGTATTGTTGTGCGAAGAGCATGAGAGCCTCATTTCAAATTTACTTAGTTGCCCCGTGATACCATATACGACTATTATAACGCGATATTTTTTAAATATACTATAAAAAGATATTAATAAATAAAAATATAAATAAAATTTAATGTAAGTAATTTGTTGCTCTAATATGTATAAAATTATTTTTTTTAAATCAAATAAACAAATTAAATTTATATTATTAAGTTTAAAATTGAGAATAAACATAGATTATTAAGATAAAATAATTTACATTGCTCATTTTCTTTGACAATATTTCATAAATAGGTTTAATTTAAAAGAAGGAGATAAAATATGAACATAATAAAGTAAAAAAGATACATTTTGAAACTATGAAAGAGATGAGATTTGGAAAAATAATAATTAATTTAATAATAATATATTATATCTGTAATTGAGTATATTTATCTTTTAATATAAGAGAGAGAAAGAAACAACTAAAATGTTAAAAAGGTTGATCATATATTTTATTGGCTTATAAGGAAAAAATTCAACCATTAGTTAATTTTTTTTAGTTAAGATATTATCTCCTACCAAAAATTAAGATATTGTCTAAATTGGGAAATAAAAATAAATTTTAATTAAGTGGAAAAAATTTGCAATGTGGAATGTGAAGTGGAAAGAATAATTAATATATAATTTTTAGGGAGCAAGGATTAAATGAAATGTGGCAAAATCCTATGTGGATTAATAATAGGATGTTAAAGGCTGAGGTGGCGCAATGTGGTAGATCCAAACCTTATTGCGTTTATATATATATATATATATATATATATATATATATATATATATATATATATCTTTCCCTTCATATTTTATATTTTTGTTTCCAATAGATCATAAAATAATTAATTCAAAATATAATATTCAAAATTATAGTTTGCTTGTTTTGATCGTATTATATACAGATATTTATCTAGGAGAGGCTTTTTTGGATAGATTATCTAATATGGTTGTTAGGATCAATTGAAAATATTTTTTTAAATATTTTTTTAAATATTTTTTTAATTTTTCCTTATATATTATATTGAATATTCTATATTTTTTGTTTAATAATATTTTCTCCATTTCAGTATTATATTTTCTTTTATTTTTCAAGTGTATCATCAGATAAAAAGGAAAATTATCTTCTAGATTTTTTAGGATATTATCAAACCAAAAATTATAATTTAAAAATAAAATATATGGATTAATATGGTGAAGATATGTGACAAATGATGAGGTGGCGCAACGTGAAGGCTTCAAACCTTATTGGTTATATATATATATAGTAGATTTGAGGGGAATTTTTTTCAGTACCCCTCCACTTTTGTAATTTTCTTTTTTTATTTTAGAAAAAAATATTTCTCTTTATGTTTTTGAGATTTTAGCTTTTTCTAGGGATATTTTCTTTGGCTTAAATTAGTTAAATTTAAGTTTATTATTGTGTTCCTCATCCTTAAATTAGTAGAATTTAACTCTTAAAGTATTCAAATTTATAATCAAACCACATCAATCTAAAATTTAAAATAATCATCTATTTCAAATGATTATTTAGAAGATTATTTACAAATTCAAAAATGGGATGGTTCGGTTATAAATTTGGGTATTTTATTAGTCAAATCCTATTAATTTAAGTGTGAAAAACAATCTTCTATTTGAAATAACAGGTTGTGTAGAAGATATTGTACCCCGTTTCTTCTTCCGCCAAGAGATAAGAAAGAGACAAGCCAATTAATGAACACAATAAGTAGTCAGAGAACATCATGTTCATGGACACGCTGCCCAGTATCCAAATAGAGTCAAATTTGAAGATGTAGGAAGAAGAATGCCACAATCGGGTGCACCCTTTAGATATCAAACCACTCGTAATACAACTAGTCAATGTTCTTGGCATGCGCATGCATAAACTGAGTTAGAAAGTGGTTCGAGTAGGATAACCTGGCCTAGTAATGGTTAGGTAAAGCAACTGACCCACCAACGGACGATAAGCCCCAAGATCAACAAATGGAGGACCAAATATTGTAGCTGTAACACCCCCATTTATCTCGGGAATGTCACATGCCAGTACCGAGCGAGACCTAGGATTTTAATGTCTGAAGCCACCCAAGGCTTTGCATCAATTTGAATTTTGTAAAGATATGTATAAAATTATATAAATAAACAATAGCGAAATACATTTTATAGCAAACTCAATTTGTAATCAAACTTTTTTCTTACAAATAGCAATCTTATTAACAATATGACGAATTCAGCGGAAGATTAACTAGAACTTTATTGTATAAAAGTCAAACTTCTTTAATGGAAATGAAACAAAACTATTTGTAAAACCTTCCCTTATAGTATCATGGGCTCCATTCATCATCACCTTGAGTGTTTTCGGATTAACGCTAGTTGCTTGCTAATACCTGGTACCACAAGTGGTCAGCCCTCAACGGGGTCAGCTAAATCGACTCCAATATTTATTAGGTCAAAGTATATAACTAATCAAAATTATTATTATTATGGGGAATGCACATTTTAAAATGTCTAATGCACTTTACCTTACGTCGAATCATTCCTAGAAAACATCACATAAACAAACACACAAAACAGCAATCCTCATAATAACTAGGGACTCGGATGATGACCCGCAAATGGTGCTTTATTCGAGAGATTCAATTTAATGTGTTGCGTGCACTTATCTTATATGATTATCACACATGGGTAACTTTTACTTGATCTCGGATTTCCAATTTAATTAACTTTAACAAGGATAAGCCACTCGACTTGAGCCTCAATGCACTAGCTAAGTGCTGAACAACCCTTCTCCTACGGTGGAGAATGAGTCATGAGCCATGGTCCTGATAATATCATTAACGGTGTAGTACCATTAACGTTGTTATAAAGAAGTATTTACGATGACGTGCCCGTAAATACTCCTACCCTACCATTTATATATTATCATCGATGGTGTAGTAACCATCAATGTTGTTATGAAGAAATATTTATGATGGCATAGCTCATAAATACTCCTACCCTACCACTACTTATGTATTAATTAATTTAAATAATTTCACACATCACAACCAATGCACATATTCACATAAGCTTACCATATCCCTAAGTTATATTATCTAGTGTAACTTAGAATAAAAAAGTCCTATATTGTCATAGCATAGCATAAATAACCTCAAAGGTCTCTCCAAATCCTCTTTTTTGGTGTTTGTTTACTTTCAATGTACAAGGTTAAGAAAGAGGGGGAGCAAAAAGGAAAATACACAGTCCTTGGAACATAAGTTTGAAGAAAACACACAAAAATAAAGAAAATAATTAAAAACTTTTTTCCTTGCTAGGCAAAGAAAAGGAGGAGAAAAATATAAAAGAAAATCCTTATGCAAGTATATTTACTTGTAGGGAAAGTTTTAATCTTTACTTGCGGAGCAAGTTTGATAAATTTTTTTGTGGGATGGCTTGAAACATATTTTATGTACTAATATTTTGAGGAATTGGAGTTGTGTTTGGTATTGGAACAAGTTGTATTAGGCTAGGTTGTTGGTGCTTTGGGACTTCTAAAGATCTTTCATCTCGGTGGAGAGAACGTTAGTTGTCCATTCCGCATGCCCAAGATGGGTTGACATGTTGCATGCAACACTATTCTTTACTCACCCCGAACCCAAACTCATCCTTGTTTTTGCTGTTTGGGAATTTGTACTTTTCCTAACTATTCTTGCTCGCTTTTTATTCACCTAAAAATTCATGGATGCCATTTTTTATGGCTTGTCGAACTACTAAGTCTTGAATTCTTACCTTATCAAAAAGGTATTTATGGTTTGTTATTCAAAATGATGGGGCATTAACAAAGATATGAAGCACCAAATTCAAAGGGGCTGACAAAAATGGAGGAGAGCCTCATATGTTTTATGTGACATAAAGGTCTAATTCAAAGTCAAGGGCAAATTCAATTGATTACTAATTAGGCCAACCATGTTGGTGCAAAATGTGGGCCAATCACTTAGGCACAAAGGTAGAAGCTATTGATAGCAAAGATGAGGATGCTTAGATGGATTTGTGGTAACACAAAATTAAAGCAACCAGAAGCAAAGTGGGGGTGGTCGATCTAGGAGATAAGTTGCGCGAATCAAGATTGATGGTTTGGGCATCTATAGAGGAGGTGACAAAATGCCTCAGTTCAGAGATGCGGAGGAATGACTTTGGGGATTTTCTCATTGGCATATGTAGACCGATAAAGAATTGTAAAGAGATTATAAAGCAGGGTCTCACCCTTTTAGCACTTTCAGCAAACATGGTCGAGTGTAGGGATCACTAGAGGGAGATGATGAAGGTTAAAGACCACTAGTTTAGGGTAAGAATCATACTTTAGAGAGATTCTATACAAAAAATTTATCTAGGAAAATTTTCAAATATTTTTTATATGGTTGCTTTCTAATTTAGGGTTTTACTTTTCAAATTTGGGTCCTTATTGTATACTCTTAAAAAATAGGATATAAAGACAATTAGGGCATAGGTTAAGCATATTAATGAAGGAAACTAAAATCCTATTAGAAAACTAATGAACCTTTTGAGAAAATTAATTAATCAAAAATAAGTATAAACCCATAAAAGACTGCCTTTTTAGGAGCTTAACAAAGGGCATAGGTTAGAAAAATCGTTAAAAATATAATTTTTTAATGTGTGTCATGTGCACACATAAATAAAACCCAAGTTTAGAAAGTATGATATTTGTTTGTTAACTTCAATTTCTTTTGTCGCGTTCCCCCATTCTTATCCAACAAACAATATTACAACCCAATAGAATGTCGTTGTTGATGATCCTTTACTCAGACAATGTGTAGTGTTCCTCGAATAATGTGATATAAATAGTTTAAAAATTGAATTTATTACTGTATGCTCGTAGGCACACATTAATGAAACTGTTAAAATAACACTATGTGAATTTATCTTTAAAACATATTATTCATAGTATTAGTTATTCATTTTTCTATTCTAATTTTTTTTAACTTTTGCCCTTATGGGGTTAATAACCTTGAAATGGAAAGAATTTGTTGAATTGTAATATCATTTAGGATTACTTTATGTTTTTATGATCTTTATTAATTTTTGTTTTAAGGTTTTTAGTTTCTACAAACAATATTCTTATCCTATATACGGCATAAGAGAGGAATTGGTCTTGTAAATTTATATAAAAAAATGGCAAATCTAGGCAACTTGCACTAATATGTTTTTCATTTATTAAATTCACTACTCCATTTGTTCCATAATACTTTCAATTGGAAATAAGTTTCATTTTATTACTTGAATTTTGATCAGCTTTATGTGTCATTTTAGGTTTGTAGGCAATTAATTAAGAATGATATATTAGAATTGCTATTGGAATTTATTTTGTTTGACCAATATTCTTCATTCATTGGTACAAAAAGATGGTTGATATTTAAAAGGTGATAAGATCCAAAAAACATTAAGATTTTTAGCTTAATTAATATTTCTCTTAAAACTAGTGTCAAGTTCTAAAGCGATACTTATTTTCAATTGGATGGAGTACTATATAAGTACTTTTAATCATTTACTTACTTATTAAGAGAGTTTTAATTTCATCTATCTATAACTCATCTTTCCTCTTTTTACCAATCTAATTAAGGTTTATATTTAATTATATAATTTTTTTCTATATATATTTTTTCATCATTAATTTTTTTCTACGATTCTTGCACTAGTAGGATTTAAAATATTTAAAATATTTTTACTAAGATTAGAATTTAAAGTTAAGTGTGGAATTTTAAAAACTAAATTAATTAAAAAGCAATAAAGTTTATCATAATATAGGATTTCAAGTTCTTATTCAAAATAATGCTCTAGATTAAAATTTTAAATTCTCATTCGAAAGAATAATTAGATTAAAATATTTTAAATTTCGCCTAATTTTTAGCAACTAAAAAAATGTCCCAACATTCTTATAAGCTATATATAGTTAATTGGTTCCTCGGCAAAAACAAATGTTTGATACCAACAAGCATGAAGCGTAGTGGAAGGGGTTACGCTTCCTTTCGTTGAGGTCGAGTGTTCGATTCTCAATGGAGGAGAAATGAACTTGTTGGGAGAGCAGAGCCCACCCAAAAATAAAGAGACCCTCGCGAGACTCAAACTCCAGGCATAAGCGTTTTGATGGAGCAAAGCTTTCCGCTGAACTGGGGTGACAATGACAAAAAAAAAACAAATGTTTGATACTCTTATGAGAAAATGACAAAACAGAAAACTAAAAACGCTTTAATGCGAGCATATTAATAGCAAAGTAAGTAGTTAAAAACATGTGAATCTAATTCGAACTCGCACTTTTCCAACATATTGCATAAAGGGCCTTGATTTTTTTGACGTAAATATATTCAAGAAATTCATCAATTGACAAAAAAGTAACACCTTCATTAAAAATAATTTTCATTTTAACGTCTAACAAAATTATTAAGAAATTCAATTATTAAACAAAAAACATTTAAAAATTTAAAAATTACAATTTATTAAATATTTATCTTAGTTATACACAATAAATAAAATTGCAATTAACAAGCCTTATAATTAACTAATAAATTATTATCTAAAACCTTAAAATAATAAATATTTTTAACAAAATAATAATATGAAAATAGCAATATATTTTGAGATAAAATGAACCCGCCGTAACTTTTAATCTAATTGACGCTACAAGTATGATGTAGTTTCGCAATCAAATCTGCCATAAAATTACAATTACGAGCCACATGCTTGAATATAACTGCCTCAAAAGATTGATACATCATTAAAATGCATGTAATCGTCAATTGACCATGGGCTAGATCGACTTCCTTTTAATGCGTTTATACTAAAAGGCTATCTCCTTCTATCTCTATTTTTCTAAATTTTCTCTTTATTGCCTGTAAAACAGTCTCGTATATAATACCATTGCCTCTGCTTGTATCACACTACATTCCTTGCCAGATTTAGCATTTAGATCAATTACGTTTCCAAATTGGTCGCAAATGATATATGCAACAGATAGGCTCAATAGTTACGCATTTAGGTAGTATCCCGAGATCACCGTTACGAACTTTATGGACGACGATTTGCTATTCTTTTCTAGAATTGATTCGTAAGCAGTTCTTATTCCTACTTGATGTTTTAGGCGACCCTAATAATATTTGTGGCGATTTTAATCCTTGTTCAATTCGAAAAAAAAAAAAAATGGTCCAAGTGTCCCACTAGGAGCGAATGGTTGGGCCGGATGATGTTTTGACATGGCATTCTCTGTGACTCGCGATAAGACACGAGACATACCTTTCCGTACATCCCGAAAATAATTCGCAATGAGATTGATCAAGCGACACGTGTCCTATTGTGATGCTGCTAGTCAAAGTTTTCCATTTTTTAATCTCCTCCAAATCTATTGAGACGAAGATTTCTCTTGTTAATTTGATGCCACTTGAGTTTAAAAAAGGTGCATTTGTGAATGACTAAACATGAATGATTCTTGTGTTAATATGATTAGTTTATTCGTGTAGCATCTATCGTTAAGATTTGCTTATAAATAAGTTGCATCTCAACATACAATGCAATTAAACCTTTATTTGATGGGAATTTATTAGATGCAACGAACTTTACCTTATTTGATCGATAATGCAATTATACCTTTTTTGGCTGTGAACGTAGTTATTCCTTTCTAAAAAAGGCGTGACTTCTTACGGGTTTATTTTCAGGGACTCCTGCGGCTCCCTCATCCATTTCGACGGAGGATTGACTGGTCATCAGTCCGTTCTGACTTCCGAGACTATCGTCTTACGCCAGGGACTACTCGAGGCCATTCGTCGTGGCATTCCCCGGATACAGATTGAAGACGATAATTTGCAGCTGGTCAAGGCCATTCTTGGTGACTGGCGCTGCCCGTGGGAGATAGAGTTGCTTCGTTCAGATATCCATTGCTTGTTGGCTAGTTTTCAAGATTGGGATATCGCTCACGTCAACCGTGAGTGCAATTCGGTGACGGACTACATCGTTGGCTCATTCCGACGCGTCTCCTCTATTCCACTTGCTGTTGACTCGGGTTTGCATACCCTCATCCATCAAGATGCCCTTAGGTGGTCACTAGCCTGTTAGTGACCACCCAAATTCCTTTCCTTATCAGAGAAAAAAAGGGTTGGCAAATTTTTTTAGAGTAGGAAAGAATTAGGTTGACAATTGTCAACCTATCGCGTCCTGGCGGATGAGGACTTGAAGTCTTGAGTGTATTTGAATTTGACGAGTACTATAGTTATGACGCAGTCTCGTAATCAAATCAACAACCTTATTTCAATCACAAGGTACGTGTTCGAATCTAACAACCTCGAACGAATGCAACAGAACTAGTGTGTCCGCAATGAGCTTTTCAATTTGCCAAGGACATGATTTACTTCCTTTTAGCGCGTTTATTACAATAAGACTATCTCCTTCAATCGTAATCTTAGCCAATTTCCTTCTCTTGGCCTCACATACTCCCTCATACATTCCTATAGCTTCTGCTTGGATTATGCTCCATTGATCATTCGCTAAAGCATTTATTGCAATAGTTGTCCTTCATGATCCCTAATAATAAATCCTGTCGTTGATGGACCATTTTATTTTTTTTGAACCATCAAAATTAATTTTTACAAATCCATTGTCTGGTTTCTGCCACTTCTTATTTTTCTTCCTGGATATAGTCTGTATGGTCTTGACATTATCTTCAGTAGAATGTATATCTTTTACTTGTCTCCACCTTGTTATTTGTGTTTTAATGAATTCTTCTATGGTTATGCTTGATCCATCCAATGGCTGATTAAATACCGTTCTATTTCTATAGTATCATATGCTCCACCAAGATATAATTAATTCATTAAATCTATGAGAAGTCATTGAGTCTTTTAGTTTCTTTAACATTTCTGTCATGCGTTGCTCACTTCCTACTCCATTTGTTAAGTCGTCTATAAATTTATGGTCCACTCTATTCAGTGTTTGTAATGTAAAAGGACACTCCATTAGCTTGTGCTTAGCTGTTTCAGTAGAGAGGATGAACATAACGGACATTCAGGAGTTACAACCATATATCTTTTTATTTTTTATTTTATTTTTTTGCAATACAAATTAAAAAAATCATGGACATCCTTAGGTGTTACATAAAAGCACTCAATCCAAACTCATATCATAATTCAAAAGCCATCTCGGGGCTATACAATTTTTGACATGAAAGAATTTGGTAAATAGCTTTGGTATATTACTCCTTAGAACTCAAGGATACAAAGGTACGAGTCTATAGAACGCATCCTGTTCAAGTAAGGTCGTCTTTAGTATAGTACTTTCTCCCTTGAAAAAATAGATGTTTTTTAGCAACTGCAAAACATATTAATAAATCTTATTTTTATACCAAAATTACACCTAAGTAATTTTTTTCTCATTCAATATTAAAAAAAGGAGACGTTGAACATTATTAAATATAATTAATAAGTCTATATTTATAAAAAAAAAATAAATTCCAAGAAATCATGACTACGGATTTGAAATTTGTTATGCAAAATACCTCAGAGTTAGACATGTTAATTAGATCAGTTCAGTTGGGTTCAAGTTCGGTCATTTCGGCTTCAATTAGAGTGTAGGTTCGGGTAGTTAAAATTTATTTGTCAATTGTGTTAAGTCGTTGCGGGTTTTGTGCAAGTTTTGGTCGAATCAATGAGTCAAAAACATCAAAAAATTTATTAGCATTTCAATAATGTTCGAATTGAATAATACTATTTAATAACAAAATATAATTTTTATATGTTTTAAAAATAAAATATATTATAATACTTAAAATAATGTTATAAAATTTTCAAAAATAATGAGTCAAGTCAATCCAACAGATTTTGGGTTTTAACCCAATCGAGTTCAAGTTATTCTTTGACCAATTGATTTTCGATGCCTTATAATTTTCAAGTACTTTGGGTCGCATTGTCAGTTCGGATCGATTTTTTTTTATAAGTTTACTAAGAATACATCTTTTTTAAATATAGATTTGATCGTAGAAGAATATAATTTTCCTAACAAAGATTATATTTATCACACACTATATAAGATTTACTAGAGCTTTGACGTCATTTTTCTTAGTCTATCGGAAACATCCTCTCGACATGATCATGGGGACCTATACTTTTGACTCCTCAAATCCTACAATAGCAGGAGCTATATTGAGACAAGTTATTGTTGTTGTTGTCGTCGTTGTTGTTTTCTCTAGGCATCGTTTAATTCAAGAGAGGACACTTATAGATAATTTACTTTTTTCTGAAATATTTTCTCATTATTGTTTCTTCCAAAAGTAAGAATAATAATATTCAGTTATTGTGCATTTTCATCGAATCAAATTACATGTTATGATAATGTAACAAGTTTAAGATTTGTATCGTATATGAGTAACAATTGTATAATTTGGATTATTTCATGCGATACTATTTCATTGATTTGGTTGTTAGTTTTAGTATTTAAGCATCACTCTATCCATGGAGTTCTTTGTCTGAGTTTGCATAATTCTTCTCTATGACTTCCGACAAATCGAGGACAATTTTCAGACAAGTGGAGGAGAATGATACACGAGGGAATACGACCAAGGCAAAGTATTTATGGTGTCAAATTCTAAGGAGAAAGAGGCCTAGACCTTATAAGAGGCCTTGAACATTCAAGTATAAAGAGGACTTGAAGAATAAGTAGATTACATGTCTTCTATATGGGCCAACTATTGAGTTGGGCTTGAAAGAGTCCATAGATGTCCACTAAAATCCACTCACCAAGTTAGAAGTGTTAATGGTGCATTTTTTGATGCTTGTGCATTTCTTGCACTGCCGGTGAGTTTTCAACCGAGAATGAGCTCCACCGGTGTGTTTTTAACCGATAATGTCCACCGCTTGTGCGTTTTCATCTGAAAGCATGGAACCATTGATGCTTTTTTTTTGGTTGGACTATATTATTATTAGTGTTTGATTATTTGATTAATTTTCTTATTATCTTTAGTATTTAAGCATAACTTTATCTTTATTTTAGGGTTAGCGTAATTTGATAGAAGATACCCTTATGTATTTTTCTAGGTTAGCATAATTTGAGATTAAAAGTGATCTTTGTAATTTGTGCTTCTCATAAAAAACCGAAATTAAAAGTGATCTACCCTATCTAGTAGAGCACATAAAAAGAAACTCCATTTCCTTGCTAGTAGTCGCACATTAGTAGATTGCATAAGAGTTTATTACCTTGCACGGTTTCATAAGTTCTTATGAAAGAGTTTGATTCAATTTGACATCATGCATTGTCTTAATTGCTTTGCTAAATTTTTCTCTTGATTATCTTAGTACCATCCTACCTTGTTAGTTCTTACCTTGCATTGTCACCTTTTGAACTAAATTGCAAATTGTGATTAAGAAAGGATAAGTTTTTACTAAGATAAGTTGTTAGTACTTGCTTGTTACACTATAAAGTTCAAGGCTACTCTCGAGTTTATTTTGTTTCTCATGTCGTTATTTGAATTCAAAGAAGTCACAAGATTACATTCTGAGGAGAATTGAGTCGCTCTATGGTGAATATAATCCTCACTATTACATTGAGTGGGAAAACGACACAAACTTATTCTTGGAGTATTATGGCTATGATGGTGTCGATGGCTTGTATTGCATTACAAGCGTATTTCGTTGTGATGCTCATAGTTGGTGGGTTAATGATGTCCATTAATGTCATCTTCGTGTTCTTGAACCCGTTGTCTGTTGGAATCAACTTAGATTTGTATTGTACCGATCGATTATTCCACATGAGCGTTAGAGGCATATAGCTATCTTCAAATCTTGTCAACAGAGTTTTCGTTCACCTCTTGCTTTCTTTTTGGAACTTAAAGAGTTGGCTATTTTTGTTGGCATGTCATACTTCAGAAGATCTATGCCCTTATTTATTGGATGGTTTGAACCCTTTATATCACTTACACTCGAGGAACCAATCGAGAGATGATGTTGATGAGGTGGTTCAAATTGCTATGGCGTTTTACTACAATGTTATATGGGAATCTAAGATTATACATGTTTGTAGATCCACCTAAAGTGGAGGTGGAGTTACCTGTCGAAGAGCCTATGATGGAGGCTTCCACCGTAGCCAGTGCCTCTAAGCCATCGCCTTGCATCAACGCACCAGAAGGTTTATGACAAGGTTCACCAAGAATTCCTTGTCCATTCGGCCTCAAATTTTGTAGAGCATTGTGATTCTGATATTGAGATATCTTTGAAAATTTTCAACCCAATCAAAGTCAGTTCGCCCCTAGTTCCTTCACAACCATCATCGGTGACTAATACAACACCTATTCTGGTCGTTCCACAGGAAAACCTTGAGCTTTTCATGCCAAAATTTGTGGACCATCTTGCTACTACAAAAGATGATCGAGTATGCAACTCTCTCACCGCCGCTCACCCCAAACCCTAACACGCCTTCTTTGCTTCTGACCAAAAAACCCCCACCAAACCCTAATATTTCTCCTACCCCTAATCCTAATGATTCTTCTGCTACCTTGCCTATCTACAACCATGCACATTCATCCCCCTCTTCCACATCAATTCCCAATGTGTTCGAAGCCTTGACACACTTACCAAGGCTCACTCTTCTCCCTTCCTTCCCAGGCATGTCACTCACTCGATGCACAATACCACACAACAACACCCAATCCCTCAAAGACTCGGACTATCATTATGTTATGGAACTAGAGTTCCCCTCAACCTTGCGCTCTAATGGCACTTGAGGATCTTGTCCCTCCCGATCATGCTACCACTCTTGTTGGATGCATGCTAGTGAGTTTTCGTGTCAAATTCAACTTTGATGGCTCACTTGATAAGTATAAAGCTCGACGCGTGCCCAAGGGCTTCCATCAACACTTAGGTTGTGATTATACTGAGACGTTTAACCCAGTCATAAAGTCTGTAATGGTTTGATTGGTGCTTTCCTTTGTGGTTAGTTACGACAGGTCCATTTATCAACTTGACGTAAACAACACATTTCTCCAAGGCTCTTTGAATGAAGCGATTTACATGGAACAACCCTCGTATTCTTTGACTAGCTGTTTCATACTCATGTTTGCAAACTGAAGAAGGTCATATATGACTTTAATCAGGCTCCCTAGGCATGGTACATTAAACTTAAAATTTTTCTCCTTTCTCTTGATTTTGTTAATTCTACCGCCAACTCCTCATTGTTCATCTATCGTGCTCAAGGTATCACCATCTCTCTTCTTGTCTATGTCAACAATATAATTATTATGGGCAATTGCACTTCTTCAAATCATCAAGTCATTGATACTCTCGTTGCTCCAAATTCCCTCAAGGAACTTGGCAATCTGGCGTATTTTCTTGGCGTAGATGTTCATTCTCTGTAATATCCGCTAAATTCTAAATAAAATAAAATCGGTAATTATCCCAATAATTTTTTTTATCTCTAAAGTAGAGAAAAATATAATTTTTCTTTATAAGTTCATATTATATTATGAAAGGTTATAAAAGTTTACTACAATGACAATTAAGAATTTAATTAAATATATTAAGCAAGTCGGGTAATTATTTAAATACTTCTCTCTTAAAAAGAGAGATTAAATATATTTATAATTTTCTTAATAAATTATAAGAGGTTCATAAAAGGTTATCAAATTGGCAAATAAAATTTAAGCAATTATATTTAATAATAAATTCGGACTTAATTTAGTATGAGAATATAAAGCAAGTAAAACTAATAAGAATGAACAAATAAAAAGAGGCGAAAGCCGGGACTTCAACCCGAGACCTCTTGCACCTCTCCCATAACAACACACACGTCAATCCACTAGGCTAACTCAATTTTACTACTAATATTACAATTCTCTTAATTATAAACCCTCATTCTTCTTCTTCTTCCAAAGAGAGTCAAATTTGTCTAATTGATTTGACGATAGAACATTGCATGCTCTTCTTGCCTCCCAATCTCCATGTTTGCTTCATAGACTACCGAAGATCATCATCACCTTATGTCATCACCAAACTAACACAACTCTCACTATTCATCATCAAGCTTCTTCTCCCTCAACGGTCCATTCCAATGGTGGTGGATCAAAAGAAGCTCCTATTTTCACTATAAAAAGGGTGAGGTCTCAAGGGAAGACTCAATGACTCACACATTAATCCACTCTTCTTCTTCTTCTAGCAAATTCACTCCCATTCAAAGAAAATTCAGCCCCTAATCAATTTATTTAATTGTTGTTTTTTTTTAAAAACCCACAAAACCCTAAATTGGTGGCCTTGCACCATCGAACCCTCGTCGGACCACCAGTTGGCCGCCACCACTGCCACGAGAGACGCTCACCGCCCCCTCGCCGGTGCCTTGCCGCCACCACCAGTGCTGTAGTCCGGCGCTCCATCTTGGTTCAAGCTCTCTGGTATTTTTTTTTACGTGAAAGGGAGAAGGAAGAAGAAGTGATAGAGAGGACAAGGAGAAAGCAAGCCCAATTACGTCTCACCTCGAAATCCGTGCCCCTTTCTGCTCTTGTTTTCGCTCAGTCGAGATCCCATTCCGTTTTAAAAACAACGTTTTCCGCTCTTTCGTTAATCCGCTATTGTACAAGCAAAGGCAAGTGAAATTTCTCCATGTAGCCCTAATAATTTATTCTGTTAAATTTCTCGATGTTGGGAACAACTTGCTTACTAATAATAAACGAACTCAGGAATATCGATTATTAGAAATAATGACCCCACTGTTATCATTAATCCGTTATTTAAATTTTGATAGGACTATTATGCTAGTCTTGTTTGTGACCTTGATTGTTTACTATCTCGTTTAGAGATCGGTTTGGATGAAATAGTGAGGGGTGCGTGAGTAACCCGACACCTGTATATAACCTACTAAGTCATATGCCTTCGTGCTTAAAATACGACTTTCAAGATCATGATCTATGTCCGCTCCCGTGCAACGGAAGGATGAGTGCACCGTAGCTAAGTGCCGGAAATGGGTTCCCTTTAGTGGTCCGGGCCCATGCATGCCCCCCACGCTCCTTAAAAATCATTAATGTATGTGAAAGTTTTCATCATGATATAAGATAAGTGCCAAAGCACATTTAAAAGAAATCAAAACCGGACCGGTCTCAAATGACCGATCCGGCTCTCGGTCCGCAAGGGCGCGAGTGGTTTTCAAATCTTGTATAATTTAATAATGTTCCCAACATACTTTTTACTCTAATAAGTCTACAATCCCGTAGTTCTTCTCTCGATTAACGAGTTATCTCCTCTCGAGATACACTCTCCTCCGTCCCGATAACCCACATAAAGTCCTATACCTCAAAACACATCCCGATAATATCTCTCGAATATTATAAATTACCGTACCCTTGAGAAGTTCCATTTCTCACTTGCTTAGTCTCCTTAGACTAACCCCGCTTTACTGCATTTTTTGTCTGGCATTTCTCGCCCTTCACTACTTATGCCAGACTCTAGGAAGTTTCCAACAAAGTTTGAAGACAAAGGCTAGAAGATTCGAGAAGCATCCTACAAGTATAGAAGATCAAGGCAAGACGACGTTGAAGGAAGAAAGAAAATTTTAAAGAGCAAAACATATAAGAGATAGTGCACCAGCTCTTTTATTTTAACCAAGCAAATCATCATCACATGAGTTGTCTTGGAGAAACATACATGTATTTTTAAATACGTCTTTTCAACCCTTTTTAATATGAGCTTCATTTTTCCGTTGCTACATCATTTGTAAAACAACTCTCAATGTAATGAACAAAAGTTCTTATCAATGAATAAAATTCCTCATTTCGTCCATTTCTTCTTTAATTATATTCTCAATAAACTATTTAAAGTCTTGGGTGACTTTGGACGGTAAAATCCGAGCTCACTGGCGGTAATACCCAGTGTTGCAAAATAGGAGTGTTACAATTTTGGTATCAGAGCCAAACGTTTGTTTTCAAAACCAAAAACTTTCAAAACCAAATTTTGTTTCAAAAAACCCGAAAACTTTTAGACCTAACTCTTAATTTTGCAAACCCAAACTTCTGTTTTTAATGAATTCCCTTCTACCTTCTAAAAATTTAAGTAAAAAAATGTTTCAACTCTTTAACTTAATCATCTTAATTAGAATTTCCTTTAAACTTAACTTTGCATCTTAGGAACTTTTATAAGTTAAAAAACTTCTTATATTGTAAACTTTCAAAGTTTATGTTCATTCTATAAACATTTATAAAGTTGGAAAATTTAATCCAAGTTTTATGTAAACCTCAAGAATTTCAAAATCTTTTAAGTAATTCCAAGAAAAAAAATCTATCTTAATTTATATTCTAAGTTTAAAACCTTGTTTAAAAATGTCCTTACTTCCTTCCAATATCTTCGTCGCATAGAATCAAATGATATTCTATATAAACGCCTTTCGCTCCTCTACAAAAATGGTACTCACTAGAAGTCTAACCCGAATCAGGGACGAAGCTAGAAAAGTTCTCAAGAGCTTGATGAGGCTTTTGCTCAATGGCCGTTTTTGCCATATGGAAACCCTGAGGATAACCCCGAGATATTACTACACGAGGAAAATGCACTCGAGGTGAATCTCGAGGAGGAGAACCCCGATGAGGAATACCTCGAGAAAGGAATTGATAGTTCACTTCATGACCAATCAAGTCAAACTCCAATGGTCTATCAAATGGGTGGATGGGCTAATTGGACTCAAGGGAGTCATCCCATCACCAAGCAATTGGTCAAATAAAAAATCCATCTCCAGTCAGTGGTCCAAATCCCACGAGTGTTCGTTAGCCAAATTACGACTATATCCTCCAACAGAAGGAAGTGTGGTCGGAAGAAATGAGGTCCTACCAAAACGATAACGCTCAACTCCATACTCGTCTTGCCGTCAACCGTGGCTATATAGCTGCAACCCGTCGACACATCGAGCAGGCCCAATTGTTGTTGAACCACGAAGGAGGAGCCCTCGATGAAAGTTTGTTTGATGATGGATTCTTAGACAACTTTTGTTTCCCAAGCACACCCTGGGCCTAAAATTCGGTTGTTATCATTAAGAAGTGTGAAACTCTAAGTAGTCCGCTTCACTTGACTGTCCATTTTGTTCTTGAATAGTTGAATCGGAAGTTTTTTCTTTCCGTCCTTAGTATAAAGGCTTGCTACATAAAGCCCTTTGTAATCCATTTCCATAAGAGTTCTAATAAAAGTTTTCCCTCTTCTCTAAACTTGCACGTTATTTCTTGCCTATACTAGTGAGTAAACAAAAACAACTATATCCTTCTTCAAATATAGAATTATGGAGATTATATATGAATCTCGATCGTTAGCCATCTACAAAAAGTGGTTGTAACGGAAAATAAGTTCGCTTGGAATTAGAAGAAGGCATGCCGACTAAAGGTAATGCTTATGTTTCCATAAGAGCCAAACTTACTGAGCCAGTGACTCATGGGAAGATAGAAATTTCTAAAGAGGACACCAAGGAAAGCTTAGTCAACTAAGGATCTAACATGTCTCCATCTAGTCCGTCTCGAAACAAATTATCGAGAGGTATGTGAGGGGACAAACAATGGTCTGGTGATAAAGGACTGGTCGAGAATTCTGACTAATGACTATTATATTCATCTGCAAATACCTACAAGTAGAAGTGACTTGCTCAGTCAACATATGGAATCTTGGTATGATATCTAATGTTTGTGAATCGAATAAACCAACCATAACAAGTTTATCGTGAATGTGGAAGTCACATCATGAAGATTTCTTCTTCGCCATTTTGATAAGTCGACGCGATAAAAGATGTAGAGGTGAAGTAAGAAAGGAAGTTGTTAGGACCAAGATTGTTGGAAAAGGATTGTAAGTTATCTAAGTTGCCTCAGTAGGCCTAATAAGCCATAAGGTTGCTTCATTATTTAAGACAGTTTGTGGACACGTGTCCTGATTCGTCTCATTTGAAGTGATTACCTAGGCCATCTTCGATGTTATTATTTCCAACTGTTGAATCCGTTATTAGGTTGCCTAGTTCGTTGCACTTTACTATAATCGTCTTCCCTTCCCTAATTGAACGTATACTTTGGAACCAACCTTTTGAAGGTATTAGAACAAAGCATTAAATTTTGCTTCAATAACCCAAGTGCCTACTCTATCCACGAATGAATGACAATTTGTTGGGAATAATTTGTCGACCGTTATTTCAAATGGTCAAACCAAAAGGAACCAACAATAGAATTCCCTTGAATAGCATTCAAGTTCATGCACGAATGATGGTTCAAAATCTTCCAAAGAAAGAACAAGGAAATTGTCGGGTAATGGCCCCTAGTACGCCGATACTGTTGGATGATGTGACAAAAGTTGCATTAAGAAATCCAACAATATAAGCGATGCCTGAAGCAATCTCTTCTGTTTCACTGAAAGAAGCAAACATAATTGGAACTGACCAAGTTGCAAATAGAATTGCAAATGACGCCATATTCCACCTCAAGTAAACACGTCTAGCTTTAGAAGGACACAAAAGACATTAATGTCTATGGAGGAACTGGGAAAGTCAACCACAACCACTAATAGTTTTTCTACGTGGAAATACTTGAGAAGTATTAATTGCACTAAAACAAAAAGGGTGCATATTTTCATTCTACAACTCGGAGAGGAATTAGCGAATGACAAGAGAATTATAATCAAGCTAAATATCTCATGCTGAGCTGGGAAAAGTTTAAGACTGATATGATGAATCGTTCCTCTCTTATGGTATGAGAGATGAGAGACTTAATGATCTCTTAGATCCTAATGGTTAAGGGACTAAGTGTGTCGAGAAGAAGGCCACGAAGTTTGACCAATTAATGCAAAACGCACGACATGAAGTTTCCCCTTTAGCCCAAAAGTTTCTGTCGTCAAAAGTGGATAAGTTCAACCACCAAGCCATGGAGAAGTTCAACGATAGACGCAATGTGCGAATAGAATATCTTATCCTTTTCCGTGTAATCTAATTATGTTCAAATAAGGGTACTTGTGACATAAATTTGTAGGGTTGTTATTAGAAATCCAACCTCGGTTATAATCCAAACATAGTTGAATAATTCCAACATTATTATCAACTATCTTCTTTCGCGAAGTGTTATACTTTGACAACTGCTATGCTATCATAGCCGCCGTGAAGACTTTCATTGGTACTTTCTTTAGGAAAGCACTATTTCAAACGCTTAGTTTCGATTATTAGGTTACTTAAGTCATTCCATCTTTTCATTTGCGTATTTCTCCTTCCACTACAAGAAGTATTTTCAATCATGTTGCGTTGTAAAACTATATCATAAGTTTAAATACTAAACATTTTAAATATATGGTTCACAATGGCGAATAAGGATGAACTTCTATCTCCCATCTTGATTGCATGGTTGAGGTAGAATTTCAGGTCTTGTTCCTATGAAGGCATATATTAAAGGATTATGTTGGAGGTAGTTTCCCCGATACTGATCAAATTGGTGAAATGAAACCACTTAGTTCTTCGGATTCCACCTTGTTTAAGGAAAACTACTTTTTTATAAGAATTAAAACGTATAATATAGAAGGACACTCGAACCACTTCTCGAAAGTAAATCATATTCGGACACGACATCGTAAAGATGATTACTTCCTCTTGTGATATAACCATCGCCTATCCCAATAGTAACTTCTTCAGAAACCGTAATTCGAAATCCTTCTTCCTATGCATGGTTTTCACATATTCAAAACTTCGATTCCATATCGACAATTATTGAATATCCATCTTAAAAGAATTCTTCCGCAATGACTCTATTCTAGAAGTATAGAATGGATTAGTCATTTTCTTACTTGCTTCCTAGAAACACTTAAGTGCTCGTTTCAATTAGAATGCTTATTCTATAAATACTCCAACTCTTACTTGGGAAGGTCAACCTAGGACTTCCGAATAAGACCGCTTGACCAACTGTCTACTTCAAAAACAAGATCAATTGGATTTCCATTCCTACCCTTGATTTCGTTAAACCACATAAGTTCAAATGTTAGAATCCTTCTAAGGAATACTAACATAACGATTCCTTAAGAAAAAGGTACAATAGTAATTCTTCTACTTGTACAATCATCTTAACTAAAGAACGAAATGTTCTTTAAGGGGGTACTAGACCCTTTGTTATTTCCTCACAGTTGTGAGTAGCTTCCGTATTAACCTTGTACCACCCTAGGTCTTTCCTAGTTTAGGGGACGAAACTAATTTTGAGGGGGTACTATTGTAATATCCGCTAAATTCTAAATAAAATAAAATGGGTAATTATCCTAATATTTTTTTCTCTAAAGTAGAGAAAAATAGAGTTTGGTTCAAATGAAACGAACTCTTATCCTGAAACGAATGCACTTTTCCTAGTTCATAGTGCACTATTTCTATTTCAGAATGCACTTTTTTCGGATTTTCACTTTTCGTATTTGCAGTGCACTTTTCATACTTTTTGTAGTGCACTTTTTCGCATTGCACTTTTTGTATTTTGCAATGCACTTTTGTATGAAAAGTGCACTACGAACTAGAAAAAGTGCATTCGTTTCACGTTTTAAGATAAGAGTATGTTTCATTTGAACCAAACTCGAGAAAAATATAATTTTTCTTTATAAGTTCATATTATATTATGAAAGGTTATAAAAGTTTACTACAATGACAATTAAGAACTTAATTAAATAAGCAAGTCGGGTAATTATTTAAATACTCCTCTCTTTTTATTAAATATTTTTATAATTTTCTTAATAAATTATAAAAAGTTCATAAAAGGTTATCAAATTGGCAAATAAAATTTAAGCAATTATAATTAATAATAAATTTGGATTTAATTTAGTATGAGATTACAAAGCAAATAAAAATAATAAGAATGAACACATAAAAAGAGGCAAAAGTCGGGACTCGAACCCGAGACCTCTTGCACCTCTCCCATAACAACACACACTCCAATCTGCTAGGCTAAGTCAATTTACCTACCCATATTACAATTCTTTTAATTATAAACCCTCATTCTTCTTCTTCTTCTTCTTCCAAAGAGAGTCAAATGTGTCTGATTGATTTGACGGTAGACCATTGCATGCTCTTCTTGCCTCCCAATCTCCATGTTTGCTTTATAGACTACCTAAGATCATCTTCACCTTATGTCATCACCAAAGTAACACAACTCTCACCATTCATCATCAAGCTTCTTCTCCCTCAATGATCCATTCCAATGATGGTGGATCAAGAGAAGCCCCAATTTTCACTATAAAAAGGGTGAGGTCTCAAGGGAAGACTCACACATTAATCCACTCTTCTTCCTCTAGCAAATTCACTCCCATTCAAAGAAAATTCAGCCCTAAATCAATTTATTTAATTGCTGTTTTTTCTTAAAAAACCCCACAAAAACCCTAAATTAGTGGCCTTGCACCACCGAACCCTCGTCGGACCACCGGTTGGCCGCCACCACCGCCACGAGCGACGTCCGCCGCCCCCTCGCCGGTGCCTTGCCGCCAACACCAGTGCTATAGTTCGGCGAACCATCCTGATTCAAGCTCTCTGGTATTTTTTTTACGTGAAAGGGAGAAGGAGGAAGTGATAGAGAGGACAAGGAGAAAGCAAGCCCAATTCTATCTCACCTCGAAATCCGTGCCCCTTTCCGCTCTCGTTTTCGCTTGGTCGAGATCCCATTCCGTTTCAAGAACAACATTTTTCGCTCTTTCGTTAATCCGCTATCGTACAAGCAAAGACAAGTGGAATTTCTCGTTGTAGCCTTGATAATTAATTCCGTGAAATTTCTCGATGTTGGGAACAACTTGCTTGCTAATAATAAACGAACCTAGAAATATCGATTGTTAGAAATAATGACCCCACTGTTATCGTTATTCCATTATTTAAATTTTGATAGGACTATTATGCTAGTCTTGTTTGTGAACATGATTGTTTACGATCTCGTTTAAAGATCGGTTTGGATGAAATAGTTAGGGGTGCGGGACTAAGCCGACACCTCTATATAACCTACTAAGTCGTATGCCTTCGTGCTTAACGTACGACTTTCAAGATCATGATCTATGTCCGTCCCATGCAACGGAGGGATGAGTGCACCGTAGCTAAGTGCCGAAACTTAGTTCCCTTTAGTGGTCCGGGCCCATGCGTACCCCCAATCTCATTAAAAATTATTAACGTAAGTGAAAGTTTTCATCACGATATAAGATAAGTGCCAAAGCACATTTAAAAGTAATCAAAACCGGACCGGTCTCAAAAGATCGATACGGCTCTCGATCCGCAAGGGGGCGAGAGGTTTTCAAAACTTGTATGAATTAATAACGTTCCCAACATACTTTCTACTCTATGAAGTCTACAATCTCGTAGTTCTTCTCTCGATTAACGTGTTACCTCCTCTCGAGATACACTCTCCTCCGTCCTGATAAACCCCACATAAAGTCCTATACCTCAAAACACATCCAGATAATATCTCTCGAATATTATAAATTACCGAAATACCCTTGAGAAGTTCCATTTCTCACTTGCTTAGTCTCCTTAGACTAACCCAGCTTTACCACATTTTTTGCCTGGCATTTCTCGCCCTTCGCGACTTATGCCAGACTCTAGGAAGTTCTCACCAAATTTTGAAGACAAAGGCTAGAAGATTCGAGAAGCATCCTACAAGGATAGAAGATCAAGGCAAGACGACGTTGAAGGAAGAAAGAAAATTTTAAAGAGCAAAGCATTCAGAAGATAGTGCACCAACTCTTTTATTTTAACCAAGCCAATCATCATCACATGAGTTGTCTTGGAGAAACATACATGTATTTTTAAATACGTCTTTTCAACCCTTTTTAATATGGGCTTCATTTTTCCGCTGCTATATCATTTGTAAAACAACTTTTAATGTAATGAACGAAAGTTCTTATCAATGAATAAAATTCTGTATTTCGTCAATTTCTTCAATTTCTTCTTTAATTATATTCTCAATAAACTATTTAAAGCCTTGGGTGACTTTGGACGGTAAAATCCAAGGCCACTGGCGGTAATACCCAGTGTCGCAAAATAGGGGTGCTACATTCTCACCCACAAGGTCTTTTCCTTAATCAATGAAAGTACATTCACGATTTACTGCAACATGTCAATATGGGTGACTCTAATGCCATTTCCACGCCGATGTGTCCCTCTATTTCACTTAAGCGTGATTATGGCGACTAATTGCCCAATCTTGCTGATTATTTAATGGTTGTAGGGAGTCTTCATTATTTATCCCTTATCCGATCAAACATCAGTTTTTCTGGTAATAAGTTATCCCAATTTATACACAACCCGACCTTTTTTACACTGATGCATAGCGAAATGGCTTGTTCGCTACTTGAATGGTACAACTGACCATGGCATTCTTTTTCATGCTCACAATCCTCATAATTTACATGTATTCTTTGATGCCATCCGGGATGGTGAAAAAGATAATTTGCTTTCTACTTCAAAATATTGTGGGTTTCTTAGACGCACACCGATTTCTTGGAGTTCCAAGAAGAAAAAGACAATGGCAAGTTCCTCCAATGAGGCTAAATATCGTGCCCTTGATGATTCTAGTCGTGAGATCTTATGGGTCTTATCTTATTCTTGGAGCTCAGCATTTCTATTTTCGCCGAACCAGTGATCTATTATGATAATGTTGGCGCAAAACGACTAAGTGTATGGTCTTTCATTCACATATGATACTTGTTGTTCTTGCTTTCCATTTTGTTTGTGACCATATTCAGAATGGTTCGTGTCGGATCACTTACATCTTTACTCATGATCAAATAGTTGATGTTCTCACCAAGCCGTTAACTCATCAATAATTTCAGAAACTGGTTTCCAAGATTGGCCTTTGTTCACCTCCGTTCTACTTGCGGGGGCATATTATGTATAATATTTAGTATAATTATCTTCTTTATTATTATTACCTATCTTTAGAATGAATTTGAATCTTGTGCGAAATAAATGTTCTGTGCGAATATGCAGTAAGTAAAAAGTTCATCTTAAAGCATCAAAAGTGCTTCATAAATCCTCAAATGTACATTTTTAAATGACACTATTACGAGGCATCGCAACATATAAAATGTGCATCGTAAAACATCAAAATTGCATCGTAAAGAATCAAAAGTGCACTCCTAATTGTAATGCACTTTTGACACTTTACGATGCACTTTTAATAAGGACCGTGTAGATGGAGTGCATCCAACAGCCTGTAAGGAGCCTCATATTACACGTAACTTTTATGCCGTACATGACTTTTAACAACGACTCGTGTATATGGTTATTATCTTTTGTAATTAGTTGCCCTAGGTTCCATGGCTTGTTTGGAGCCTAAACTTATTGTAATCCTTATTTAAGGAGATTATAAATCTCATAATAAAATTATTAGCTTTTCATATTTCTATAATTCGTTGCTCAAATAACTTCATTACATGCTTCATAGATGTGTTTTGCATACATAATGACTTCCATGTTTCAATGCCAATATACTTTGTTTTTTTTCTCTTCTCTTATAAAGTCTTCTAGATGCTTATTGATTGAATTGTGCAGAAAGTTATTGTGTTTTTCGAAGGCGTAACGCGATTAGTATACTATTATATTGTTGCAATGTTACAGAGCATGTAAATGATGAAGAAACAAGGAAAGACAAATGCGTTGGTAGTTTAAAAGAAATTGACAAAACTATCGGAAGAGGCCGACCAGGCAACATGGCCAAAGAGACTTCTTGATAAGCATCCTAGCTAGCCAGCCACTACGGAGTATAATGGTACGCTAATAAATCCAATACTAAGAAATACTTAGTAGTGAAGATTAATCAATTTGGAAGAATGGATTTATGATGATGTTATGGCAACTTGAGAATTAATGGTAGTGGGGTGGTCTATGCTGTGTCTTGTTGTTGCCGCAACCGCATTCGATCATTCCGCGTGCGGTTTAGGTGTGCATGATCCTATACTGTTTCCCAAATTGGCTCTTTTTACAAACCTCGTTTTGTTAATTACTACTCCATCCAATAGCCATGTACTCCATTTTTTTTAAGTTAACGAGGTATCCGAGACTACTGGAGTAGTAACTAATTAATTCAGGTTGAAAAAAGACTAAGATAAAAATCTCTGTACCCTTTACTAATTAAGAAAGTTCCATGTATTTTTTGGGGGTTAATGCAAGTATCCGAGACTTCCGTGTATTCATGTTAAACATACCATATATATGGAATTTGACAAGGCAAACTTGACTTGTATGACCACGTTCGAGTTGCATGACTATTAACGCATAAGGGCATGTGTTCATTCCAAATCAAAACACAAATGGGCTTGACCATAAGAGTATAAGACAAGTATATAAACATGAGCAATAACAAAGATAAGTATGCTTGGGCCATCAATGCGAAACAAAAAGGCCTAAATTGCTTTTGGACTTGAAGATTATCATATAAATCTACTATTGCCAGCACATTACATAAGTAATTATTCCAGACGGCTTAATATTTATTGGTCCATTCGCATTTCAACACCACAACACCACCATAATCACAATGTGGGCTTGTAAATTGAAGCGGTTGCTCATAAAGGATGATTTCTAAAACCATCCCACATCGGCTATATATATAATAAAAGCAAGTAGCTTACTAATATATAAATAGGAAATAAGTGGTACACAACAAAGGGTCGAAAAATCTCTCCGGGTCAAGATCTTTTCTTGTTACCTTGATTCGACGTGTTTGATATCCGAGAAATCGCGCTATATATTACGATATAAAGTTTAGAAGGATTTATTTAAGACGAGTACAAAAACAATTAGTTGAACGGAGGGAGGAAGAATAATCTATGTACAAAAACCATTTGGTTGTACAAACTTGGGAGTTAGTGTTAATAAAATCTCGTACTAAACACACATTATTTTCGGGTTTCAACACTAGCGTCGTATGTGGGAATGACTCTCCCTTTCCTACCTACACTCGGTTAACAATCAGGTAAGTGCACCCCCCCCCTCCATTTGTTACACTCCCGGGCCAATATATGCGGTCTTCCTAGTGACACCAATACGCGCGGTCTTCAAGCCACTAAAGGTTTATTAGATGCGTTAAGCTGAATTTCAGATCAAATCTAAACATCTAATTGTAGGATCTTCATGCATAATCAATACATCAACCATCGTTCATAGGAAATACCTGTTGATGCGTGAACCGGATCTAATCGGGTTGGAACGAAAGAAATGAGATCCCCACGTGTTGCTCCTCTAGTTGGTCCACACGAGCCCGGCTAGATCCCCTTGTCTTCGACTGCTAGGACGAATGAGCGTAGGGAGGCAATTTGATTGCTTGTCAAGTTGGTGGAATAATATTAGCATACTTATATATATATATATAGAAAAATAGTCTCGTGCGAATGGTCGCCTGTGTGGGAAATAAAAATAAATCTCGATCGTTCATTCCAAAAAATCAACGTCCCTGATTAAACATCCATTAAAAAAAATACGGCATGGGCGAATTTTTCCCGTATTATTCGCATATTTTTCAATAAAATATGACACGGACGAATTTTTTCCGAATTATTGATGAATTTTTCGAAAATACGTTTTTATGAGACGCGCTTAGTTTGTTCACCAAAAATAACGATTTGTTCATCAATATTCACCAATTGTTTATCAATACTAACTAATTGTGCATTGAGTTTTTGATAAAATTGTTCGTTGATTTCAAACTTTTTTAATTTTTAATTTTATTTTTTAACCTTATTTATGTATAGGAATACAATATTATATAGTTTTTTATGCACATATAATTAGTTTTGATATATCGATATTTGTTCATTGATATACTCGTATTTGTTCATTGATATACCCCTATTTGTTTATTGATATACCCATGGTATATCATTATTTGTTCATTAGTATACTTCTTTTTTGTTCATTGGTATACCATTATTTGTTCATTGATATACCCTATTTGTTCATGGATATATCCTTATTTGTTCATTGATATAACCTTATTTGTTCATTATTATACCTTTATTTGTGAATTGAAATAAACTTATGTTTTATGTGTCAATGTTATCAACTTGTACATTTAGGACTATTAATACCATCAACTTGTACATTTAGGACTATTTATTTGTGTATTTTTGGCATTTATTTTGTGCTTTGAGACTATCTTGAATTCAAAGTATAATACGAATGAAGTGCTTTAAGGCTAACTTGTCAATATGAATGAAGTGCTCAATATAGTTCCAAAAAAGATAAGTTTGATATACAAACTTGAATGCAAAAGATAATAGATAAGGAATATGAGTTTGAATAATATGGTGTATGCTAAGAGAACGAGATAGCAACAAATCGAAGAGGAGTGCTTGTGCCTTATTTAGCTATGAACAAATTAATGTTATTAATGAACAAATATGCATATAGCAATGAACAAATTGAGGTTACTAGTGAACAAATATGCATCTAGTAATGAACAATTATATGAAAAAGGCAATGAACAAATATGCATAAACCAGTGAACAAATTGATGTTACTAATGATCAAATATGCACAAACCGATGAACAAATATGCCAAAACCAATGAATAAATATTTTCGTTTTTTATGAACGAAATCACAATGTTGATGAAAATATCGCACGTAATTTTGATACACATTTGTTCATTTTTTATATACAAACAATAGATTTTTTATGCACAAGCAATAGTTTATTTGTGTAACAAATCACAGTTTTGATGAATAAATCCACATTATTGATGAACAAATCCACAATACTGATGAACAATCTGGGCACGTGTCCTATTTCCTTTTTTTCAAAAATACGTGAATAATTCGCCAATAATTCGCCTGTGCCGTTTTTCCCCTTTTTAAGTGAAATGATCAGCGCCTTTGATTTTGCTTGATCCAACGGCTCTTGTTCTTTCTTATTTCGCGCATGAGCGCCCATTCGCACGTGAACCTGACTCATATATATATATATCAATAGGATTAGACTTTTCCTCTTTTGTAACTCCCACTGCAATTGATAAGAATTCTTATAACTCCCATATCAAATAATCCATCCTAATTAATTCATTAATTAATTATATATATTTGTTTATTTCACAAATAACCAATATTCCTTATTATTAACAATATCTCATATGTGTTAATAATTTACCACCTTACTCGTTGATCTAGTTCGTCAACTCTAAGTGTGTGACCTCATAGGATCCGATTATAATATCCATGGGTTTAACCCGTTTAACCCCATTAATCGTAGTTGGCTTCTAGCAAAGCACTGTGACTCCTAAAATAATCAGATTAAATTATATCCGTTAATTGTCCTATCTAAGTTTTAGTCATTGCACATTAAATTAAAGGACACAATTCCTTCAATCTCCCACTTGTCCTTAAACAAGTGTGCAATATAAGATACCTTTGTCTCTTAATGTCTTATTTGACGATATGGTGACATTCATATCTAATCTCAAATGTGTTTCTTGAACTCGAAGTTTGAACTGTCAATTAAACGAATGAAAAATAATCATCTGAGCATGGCCATGCGTTTTTAGTTCTCGCTCTTCAAGTGGCCGAGACACCAATCCTATTCAATGTATTATTGTATACACGAATTAGAGGACTTCTCCAGTCTTGTATGACTATGGCTCCCACTCAACTTTTGGCAATCCCAACTACTGCCTTTATAACTCTCTTTTACGGAAAGCATTTAACAATGTCAAAGAAATACAAATTATCAAGAGAGACCATAACACACTCATGTCAGAGGAATCTACTAATCCTGTTGATGGTGCACGAAATAGTCGCTAAGTAATTAAACATGAATTAAAAATATAAGGCCAAGAATGATATATATGTGGTATTACTTGAGCACATCTAAAACCATGACTCATGTGCATATTCCTATATAAACAAAATTGCATGACCACGTAGCATACATGGGTGTGGCCCATACTTACCTGAATTCGGCCCATTAATAAAATTGGACAATAAAATGAGCTTGTGGCCCAACAAGCTCATTTCTACTAAAATTCGGTTGACATGGTTGACATGTCTTTGCCAAATCCATAAGTTGTTGGAAAGAGGAGGTGTATTTTCGGTCCAATCAACCCACACCATTAAAGGCACCTCCTTGTTTGTAAATTACGTAAACTTTCCAACATTTGATGTCCCACATCGAGACTCTTCGGAAACATTCAATGAGTAAACACTATAAATAGGAAGGATATGTCTAACGTTAAAAGGGTCGAAAATCCTCTCTGGCTCGAGAACTATCTCGTTTGCCAAAGCTCGAAGTGTTTTATCTCCGAGTGAGATTGCGCTATAAACGGTATAAAGTCTAAAGGCTTTATTCGTAAAGAACACAAAAACAACTGGCTCGTACGAAAACCGTTTGGTTGTACGAATTCCAGAGAGTTAGTATTTTTATAATCCCGTTTATAGTGCGCATTATATCGGGTTTTTTTATAATCCCGTTTATAGTGCGCAGTACATCGGGTTTCATCACTGGCGCCGTCTGTGGGAACGATCTCTCCCTAATCGTCCTACTCTCGGGTCACAATTAAGTAGGTGCATCCTCTCCCCTCCGTTCCATCATGGCATATATATTTATATATATGGCCAAGCAACGAGGTCTTCCATGGCCAAATAAGCGTGGCCAATCACGAAGCAACGAGGTCTTCCATGGCCAAATAAGTGTGGCCAATCACGAAGCAAGCGAGGCTTCCATGCGTGGCCAATGTGCGAGGTTTAGGTGGCCAAACAAGCGAGGCTTCCATCCGTGGCCAATGTGCGAGGTTTAGGTGGCCAGCAAGCGAGGCTTCCATGCGTGGCGATTCCTCTCGTTCACATTGAAGGAAGAGAAGGCCAACTTGGGGCTCTATTTGAAGGCCAAGCTTCCGGTTCCAGCAAAAGCAAGCGTGTGAGGTCTTCGGTGGGGACTAGCTAGCTCCAACGCGCGGGCTCCCTCGACAAGGCCGGCGTACGGGCGCCACCTTGAGGTGGCGTGTACACTCGACGGGCAGGTCAACACACTCTTTTTAGCAAGGCCAAACATCACGATTCTTTTGCCCGGCTAGACTCCGCGGTCTTCGGCCTCGCCACTTCGACTCGGCTCTCGGCGTGGATATGATCCACCTTCGCGTCGGGGTCGTGCCCACCTCACCATCCGTTTCATGCTGGCCATTCCGTGAGTTTCTCCGCCAAGTCTCGGTGATGGCGTATGGTACACCCGACACCGTCCGGCACGGTCTTCGTCGTCCAGGCAATTCTCGTGGCTTTCTTGTTCGAGCAGGTGGCTGGCTAGCAAGGCTTGGTGCGGATGTCTTCATGGATGACGGCACCGTCGTTTCCGGCGTCACCAACAACCACCTCAACTCCACTCATCGCGGTGTTCCTCCGAACCTCGCGGTTTCCTGGCCCACCCGAGCCTCGCGGTGTTTGTGTATGGGCGGGGCAACGCTATCTTCGTTGGCTGGCCATTCATGCGTACGTCGCTCCATGGCATGGCAACATCTACACGTGCATGGCAACATCGCTTCCCTCCTTTTTCGCGCGGTGTTGAGCCTACCATCGCGCCCACAATCTCGGCACCTCGGCGTCGGGCCGAGGCAGGCGTGCGCAACGCTATGAGCCAAACAAGCGAGGTCGGGGCATAGGCTCCGAGGTTCGCGTGTGATCTCCAACTCGTTCCAATGTGCACACCTAAAGGAGCGCGGGCCACGTAAGTCTCGTTTCCCTTCCAATTAATTTGTTAAGTGTATATATTAATTACATGTCGGGGGCTACGATGTGCGATAAGGCCGTCATGGGTATGGATCAAATGGGCTTAATTTTGCCTTTGCCTTGATGGGCTCCCCTTTTAAGGGGCCCATTTGGATATTGGAGACCTCGCTCTCCTTAGCTCCTATGCATGGCTCTTTGAGCTTTGCATGATCTTCCAACGTGCACGACAACGTAATGGCATGACCAATAACCTCCGTTCTAAAAACACGAGTTGCATGGTCGTGGAACGAGGTAAGTCTTGTTAATTTGACTTGCTAATTAATTATACTCGTTATATACTCGCATGTTGGAACCAAGTGCCTAATTCTCTGTTATAATTAAGTCCACCCCTCGCTTCCCGCTTGGGGTTGGAGATTCTCGAAAGGTGCGCTAATCCACCCCTCGCTTTCCGCTTAGGGTTGGAGATTCTCGAAAAATGCTCTAATCCACCCCTCGCTTCCCTCTTGGGGTTGAAGATTCTCAAAAAGTGCGCTAATCCATCCCTCGCTTCCCGCTTGGGGTTGGAGATTCTCCAAAGTGCGCTAATCCACCCCTCGCTTCCCGCTTGGGGTCGGAAACTCTCTTACGGACGAGGTCCAAACTCTCTTACGGACGAGGTCCAAACTCTCTTATGGACGAGGTCCAAACTCTCTTACGGACGAGGTCCAAACTCTCTTACGGATGAGGTCCAAACTCTCTTACGAACGAGGTCCAAACTCTCTTATGGACGAGGTCCAAACTCTCTTACGAACGAGGTCCAAACTCTCTTACGGACGAGGTCCAAACTCTCTTACGGACGAGGTCCAAACTCTCTTACGGACGAGGTCCAAACTCTCTTACGGACGAGGTCCAAACTATCTTACGGACGAGGTCCAAACTCTCTTATGGACGAGGTCCAAACTCTCTTATGGACGAGGTTCAAACTCTCCTATGGACGAGGTCCAAATTCTCTTATAGACGAGGTCCAAACTCTCTTAAGGACGAGGTCCTATTAATCTAAAGGGTGAGGTCCTAACTCTCTAAAAAAATGCGCGGACTCCACCTAATCTCGAGTTTAGATCGCAAAATAATAAACTTCGCATCTGTTTATTGTCTCGTTGCCCTCGTGGAACGAGGACACCAAGCCAAGGGGTTGTGATGGTGCGCGAAATAGTCGCTAAGTAATTAAACGTGAATTAAAAATATAAGGCCAAGAATGATATATATATGTGGTATTACTTGAGCACATCTAAAACCATGACTCGTGTGCATATTCCTACATAAACAAAATTGCATGACCACGTAGCATACATGGGTGTGGCCCATACTTACCTGAATTCGGCCCATTAATAAAATTGGACAACAAAATGAGCTTGTGGCCCAACAAGCTCATTTCTTTTAAAATTCGGTTGACATGGTTGACATGTCTTTACCAAATCCATAAGTTGGTGGAAAGAGGAGGTGTATTTTCGGTCCAATCAACCCACACCATTAAAGGCACCTCCTTGTTTGTAAATTACGTAAACTTTCCAACATTTGATGTCCCACATCGAGACTTTTCGGAAACATTCAACGAGTAAACACTATAAATAGGAAGGATATGTCTAACGTTAAAAGGGTCGAAAATCCTCTTTGGCTCGAGAACTATCTCGTTTGCCAAAGCTCGACGTGTTTGATCTCCGAGTGAGATCGCGCTATAAACGGTATAAAGTCTAAAGGCTTTATTCGTAAAGATCACAAAAACAACCGGATGAGGGGTGGGGAGGAGGAATAATCCACGTACGAAAACCGTTTGGTTGTACGAATTCCCGAGAGTTAGTATTTTTATAATCCCGTTTATAGTGCGCATTATATCGGGTTTCATCACCTGGTTTAACTTAAAACTCTACAATCTCTTTTGGAAAGTTTTAAGGTGGGTCAGTCTTACATGTATCATCCATACACATATATGTAAAAGACTAGACATCTCCATGTCCCTATAGCCCATGAAACTTGGCGCTATCAGTCAACTTACAATATAGTTACTAATAAAATCATCTTTGTCCATTTGATGTTTTCGAACTATAGACTTTCAATAATTCAAAACTTCATTTCACTTAATGGGGTTTCATTCACCAAAATACTTAAGGTGATCCCATTTGTTAATAATGAATTATTGGGACATATTATTTAATATCGATTAAAACAATATATATATAAGGATGAAATATCATATATCATAAAATCATCAAGTCAAACATAAAACAAGTGTCTAACACTCACAACATAAAATATAATACAAAGCAATCTCAAAGCCATTCTCCAATGTGTTTGAGACTCTTAGCCCTAGTGTAACTATCATGCTTGGAGCTCTTCCAACTCACTGCTCCACCATTAAGTATGAAGATAAATCCCAATTTAGACTCACATCCATCTCGGTCAGTCTGGAAGCTAGCATCAGTATATCCTTGAACGACTAATTTGTCATCATCTCCATATACTAAGAAATCATCATTGGTTCTTCTTAAGTACTTTAGGATGTTCTTAGCAATACATCAGTGTGCTTCTCCTGGATGTGATTGGTATCTACTACACGATAGATGATAGATCCTATAGCAGAAGCATAAGGAATCTTGCTCATCTTCTCAAGCTTGGCAGGTGTTTTAGGACACTGTGTCTTGCTGAGACGTACACCATGTTGCATGGGTAAAAACCCTTTCTTGGAATTTTGCATCTTGAATCTGTCAAGAATCTTATCTATATAAATTCCCTAACTTAATCCAAGCAATCTCTTAGATCTATCTCTATAGATCTTTATTCCAAGTATGTACTCGGCCTTTCCAAAGTCTTTCATTGAGAAGCATTTCTTCAACCATTCTTTTATGGACTCTAGCATCGTAATGTCATTCCCAATAAGTAGTATGTCATCCTCATACAAGACTAAGAAGGTTGCCTTACTCCCACTAAACTTCTTGTAAACACAAGAATCCTCTTCACATCTAATGAAATCAAACTCTTTGATCTTCTCATCAAATCGAAAGTTCCAACTCCTGCATGCTTGCTTAAGTCCATAAATGGACTTCTTAAGCTTGCATACCTTCTCAACACCATTTGGATCTTCAAAACCTTCAGGTTGTGTCATGTACACATCCTCTTATAAAAAACCATTTAGAAAAGTAGTTTTGACATCCATTTGCCATATTTCATAGTCATAATATGCGACAATAGCTAAGATTATCCTAATGGATCTAATCATGACAACTAGTGAAAATGTCTCATCATAGTCTATACCATGAATCTATCTAAAGCCTTTGGCAACTAGTCTTGCCTTGTAAATAGATACATTTCCATCCTTGTCAGTTTTGAGTTTGAAAATCCATTTTCTTCCTATGGGTTTTACCCCATCTGGCAAATCTATCAAGTCCCATACTTGATTTTCAAACATCGAATCCATTTCGGACCTCATGGCCTCAAGCCATTTCTTGGAGTCTGGACTCGTCACTGCTTGTTTATAGGTAAAAGGCTCACTATGTTATAACATAAGAACATCAAGGTTTAAATTCAAGATGAAATCATCATAATGTCTTGTTGTACCCTTGTCGTTCTGATCTACGAGTGGGTTCAACTGGTTCAATAACTGGATCAGGAATAGTTTGTGAATCCTCTTGTTGTGGTTCAAATACTATCAACTCTTCCTCGACATCATCTATGTCATCTTGTTGTTGAGTTTGTTGCACTTCATCTTGAACTGGTTCAATATGAATATTCCTCCCACTTGACTTATTGGAAATAAATTCTTTTTCCAAAAAGACACTATCCCTTGCAACAAACACTTTTTGCGCAGTGGACTCTATAAAATAGCACTTATCTGATTTAGGGGCTAGCTTTTCAGTTTGTAAACGCTTTACATAAGCTTCACATCGCTATATTTTCAAAAAAGACAATTTTGGGACCTTCCTAGTCCATATCTCATAAGGAGTTTTGTCAACAGTCCTAGACGGAGTCCTATTTAGTGTAAGTACGGCGGTTGTGAGGGCATATCCACAAAAGGATACCGAAAGATCAACAAAACTCATCATTGATCGGACCATGTCTAACAAGGTCCTGTTGCTCCTTTCAGACACACCATTTAGTTGTGTTGTTCCTGGAGTAGACAGTTGTGTTACAATCCCACAATTTTTCAAATGATGATCAAATTCAAAGATCAAGTACTCACCATCACGATCGGATCGAAGTGCCTTATTTTCTTGCCTATTTGAGTCTCTGCCTCATTTTGACATTCCTTGAACTTTTCAAAGGACACCGATTTATGTGACATAAGGTAGACATATCCATACCTACTCATGTCATCAGTAAATGTGATGAAGTATCTATAGCCACCTCTAGCTTCTGTACTCATTGGCCCACACACATCAGTATGTTCAATGCCCAATAGCTCATTAGCCCTTTCATTTGTACCTTTGAAAGGTGCCCTTGTCATCTTTCCCATCAAACACGACTCACATGTTTCAATGGATTCATAATCCATATCTTTTAGAAGTCCATCTTTATGGAGCTTCTTCATGTGATTAAGACTGATGTGACCCAAGAGACAATGCCATAGGTAGGCTTCACTCAAACTATTTGATTTTTGCCTTTTTGTGTTTATATTATAATATTCTGATTTAAGATCCAATACAAAAAGTCCATTACTCATTGGAGCACGAGGATAGAAATATCATTCTTAAAAACGGATATATTTCCATCTTTAATGCTAAAATCAAAACCTTCAGAATGTAATAATGCAACCGAAATAAGGTTCTTTGTAATGCAAGGAACAAAATAATAATTATTCAGTTCTAAGATTAAACCAGAAGGTAAAGATAAACTAAAATCTCCTACGGTAAGAGCAGCAACACTTGCTCCATTTCCAACGCGCATGTCTATCTCCCCTTTCTTAACTTGTCTCTTATTTCTTAGTCCCTACACATATGAAATAATGTGAGCACCACATGCAGTATCAAATACCCAAGTAGGACCATTATCTAATGTGAGAACATTGGTTGACATATTTTCAATAACACAAATACCTGAAGTGCTAGAACTCAAAGTCCCATTCTTCTTGTCTTCGAGGTACTTAGGATAGTTTCTTTTCCAGTGTCCCTTGGCCTTGTAGTAGAAATAATCATGGTCTGCAACCACCTTTGGCTTTTCACCTCCCTTAGGTTTTGCAACTTGCTTGCCTTTCCCTTGGAAATTGTTCTTATTCTTGGCCAACTTCTTGAACCCTTTTCCTTTGTTGACATTAAGAACCTCCTTCTTGTTGTCAGTAAGAGTATTTTGCTCAGCAGCTTTGAACATACCATGGAGTTCATTCAAGTTCTTCTTAATACCATGCATATGGTAGTTCATCCCTGAATGAGGCAAAGCCATCATGTAAGGAGTGCAAGACAATATATGTGGCCAACTCTTGGTCATATGGAGTTCCCAGCGACTCCATACGGCTAAAAAATCCGAACATGTCAAAAACATGAGGGCCTACTGGTTTTCCCTTCACAAGCTTGCTATCCAATATAGCCTTGTGAGTTTCATATCATTCAATCCTATCATGTTCCTGAAACAACACATTCAGGTTGGTGATGATAGTGTAGGCATCCTGGTGTTCAAACCTCTTTTGAAGGTCAAGTTCCATACCTGCTAGCATCAGACACGTGAATGGCAAGGAATTACTCCTTAACTCCATTTTTGTTTTCTTCTCCTCGTCTGATGAGGTGTTAGTGATAGTAGGGATAGGGGTTGTTAGGATATCCTCATGCCCTTCGGACCTGAGAACAATTCTTAGTTTCCTTTCCCAATCGAGAAAGTTCGTTCCGTTCAGTTTGTTTTTCTCAACTATTAAGCGTAGGGTGAATTTCAAGTTTTCATTTGACATAATTTCTACAAAAAGAAACAACATGCAAAAAATTTATGTTTCACATACACACATACTTAATATTAAACACGCTTTAAAACAAGTAAATGCACATTTTATTCAAATAAACACTTTATGTTCCTAATGAATAAAACGATTCCAAGATCCTATTCCAAACAAGACTCAACGTACTTTTGCACTGCCTTAAGTCTTGTGTGTTCAAGGTAAGTAACAATTACTAATTATGACTCCTTATAATTCTTGGTTAATGGTCCACATCCAATGTTGGACTCACCACCATGCCTCAAGATCCAAAACTTTGCCTTATGGTCTCTTGTTGGGTACAACCATATCAAAGTTTATGAATCCCTGTATAGATTCAGCTTCACCAATTCAAGATTATGGAAGAACACCCTCACTTTTGTGAAGCCCATCCAACCAAAAATCCAGAATTTAATGGGTTCTCATATGGAAAGGCATTGCCCCAATTTACCTTAGGAAATTAAGTCTTTTTATTTGTCTTTTATTTATAAGTGAAAAAATGTCATAAATAAAAACAATATAAAAAATTAAAATAAAGCATTCAAAACGCAATACTTGTGATCCTAGTATGGCCCCTACGATGCATAAAATAAAGATCTAATCTTCATAATATCTTCATCTTGTATCCTTCATGGATCTTAATCCTTGATTTACTTATGTTTGTACTTCTTCTTGTATTGCAATTTTGAATTACTCTATTTGCAGAAATTAAATTACAACAAAACAAACAATGCGTAGATCGTGTACAAGAAAACATAACGATACACAGATCGTATTTATGGGCCATACTAGTCACCTTATGCAAGCAATATATCATAATATAAACAAGCATAATAATTAATCAAAAAATTCATCTCATGAAATTTATTTAACAAGATAATCTTAACTCAAAATAAATTAATATATAGTATTAATCTAAAATTAATCATCAAAGTGCATCTAACTAGACAAACTTGTATGATCAAGATATAATATCTAATATTTTATCTTATTTTAGTGGGATTTCCTAACTCCTTAGGAAACTATATATCGAATCATGACCTAGTCAAGATCCAAAATTAACATAAAACAAAAGATAAAATTACCAATTAATTCTTTTCAATTGTATACATGTATTAAGAACAATATAAGATCTTATCTTATATGCACGTTAATTAAAATAAATCAAAATCTCATCCTGATATACATGTTCTTGGTGTCTAACAAAATTAGACTTATAAAGATGTTGAAAACAAGCACTGTACCTATGATATTAGTTAAACATAACACGTACTAAAGACAAAAAAAACTAGTTATAGAACAAAACAATCAACTTGAAATCTAATTTCAATTTTTTTTATTATTAAAATTATATTTGATCTCAGCACCAAAATGAAATCCAATTTCACAGATCAAGTGAACGAAAAACAAACTTTTTTCCGTTTAATAACACCCAGTTGAAAACCAATCATACAAATAAAAATATTCTAACTAGTATGTAGTCCAAATAATTGAAATCCCAATTTCAATCAAGCACAATGATCTATATATAAAATTTATGGATTTGAAACCAAATTCACATCAAGATCAACTTATTGATCGATTGATCCTATCAAAATATGCAAGATGCTCTGATTCCAATTGAAGGTTTATTAGATGTGTTAAGCGGAATTTCATATCAAATCTAAACATCTAATTGTAGGATCTTCATGCATAATCAATAGATCAACCATAGTTTATAGGAAATATCTCTTGATGCGTGAACCGGCTCTAATCAGGTAGGAACGAAAGAGATGAGAGCCCCACGTGTTTAACCCGTTTAACCCCATTAATCGTAGTTGGCCTCTAGCAAAGCACTGCGACTCCTAAAATAATCGGATTAAATTATATCCGTTAATTGTCCTATCCAAGTTTTAGTCATTGCACATTAAATTAAAGGACACAATTCCTTCAGCCACGACGGAAGTGTGCGGTCCTTTCCAAGGCTAGCTAGCTAGGCCAAGTTGCAAGGTGGTGATCCTCTAATGTGGCTTCAACGCGCGGTCTTGGGCCATGGCAGAAGTACGTGGTCCTTTCCAAGGCTAGCTACCTAGGCCACGTTGCAAGGTGGTGATCCTCTAGCATGGCTTCAAGGAACAGTCTAAGGGCCACGACGTAAGTACGTGGTCCTTCCAAGGCTAGCTATCTAGGCCAAGTTGCAAGGTAATGATCCTTTAGTGTGGCTTCAACGCGCGGCCTTTTAGACGATCAACTTGAACATGGCCTCTTCGGCATGCTCAAGGCGGCAACATCATCCAAAATGCCACACCTCTTCGCTTATTGTCCCAGTAAATGGACTCGAGGCAACATCGTGGCATCACCGTACAAGCTAGTTCGCCTTCATCTCCTTCTTGATTATATATCATCATGATGGAGACCATGCTCTGGGTTGTCTTCTTCAGCACCGATGACCCCGACTTCAACTTCACGCATTTATCCTTAAGAGGTGGTCCGAGACGACTCCGACTCCCACTTTGCGCGTTGATTCTCATGCGGCGGTCCGAGGCAACGCCAAGTCCGACCATTACGTGCTCATTCTTGTGTGGGAGTTTGCCATCGTTGCCTATTCCGTCCTTGCATGGAAATTCCATGGTTTGCTGATCAGAACTCATCTCCAAAGGATTCGAATTCATGAGAGGTTCTTGTCTTTAGATGCGTATTGGGTCTCAAACAAGTATGCGAAAGCGGATTTGATTTTGAACGTGAAGTGCTTTGTGGATTGTGATTTGAACAAGAGATAAGAGGTGAGTATTCAAGGGTGAACACTCAAGAGGAAGAGAGAATTGGGAGAATGACGCACGAATGAGTTTCATTACTAAAATTATGCATAAAGGAAATACAAGGGAGGAGTGCTCTATATAGAGAAGCACTCGAAACCCTAGGGAGACTCATGGATGGCGGCTAGGGCCCCCACCAAAGCCCAAAACATACTACTAAAACTAGTCAAAACACATATAGTAATTTTAGGATCGTAGCTCTGTGTTAGTAAGACAAGTCAAAAACTGTTCCAATGACAGTTCCCTTACGCAGCGGAATAAAGCAACACAGAAAGTAAACTATAAAACAGAAACAAGGACACGTTTCCCTATAGAGGAACCTCTAGAGCCAACTAGCTGGAGAGGAAACCTCTACCTCCCTTGGAGGATTTTGAACACACACTATATTTCGATTGATAGATCTCAAGATACACAATACAAAGACAAACTTCTCTATTGTTCATAATCCCACTTACAAACAATACTAACGACTAAGTCATTGTGGTTCCTAGATCTAAATGCAATCAAATATAGAGAATGAACCTGACTCGTTCCTTGTGCAATTCCTTTTAGCACAGGAACCAACTCTCCAAGTCGGTGGCGATCTTCACGCGGTCTCCATCACTTGGATCCGGAACTTTCTTCTTTGATTTCTGGTTCGTCGTCTTCACTGGATTGGCTTGGTCTCTCTCTTTGTCACTTTCCCATTTTGGATCTTTTGCTTTTGCATCCGAGAGCTTTTATGACCTAGCTGCGTCGCATTCTATTTATAGGGGTTTCCACTTTCAACTTGACGCCTTTACCCTTTTTGTCTTGGGGAGTACGACACTATTTAAAAAGACCAGCGTACCCTTTTGCATCTCTTTCTATTCGGAACTTGGCTTGCTGCCCAAGACAATAGTGAAAAGTCTTTATTATCCTTTAATTCATTTGCCACGTACTCAGATGGCTTCATGGAAATGTTTTCCTTGCTTTTTCCATAACCTGTATCTTTCCTGAGATCACTTGTTTAGGGAATTAGTTCCATTTGTTTGTCATTATCAAAACTTTGATTTCCCGAATAGAGAAATCATTGTTCCAGTGTTCAGTTCCCTAACACTAATCCAACAATTTCCCCATTTTTGATGATGACAAACCTTCATAAAATGCAAGTCAGGGAGACAAGAAAGATAAGAGAGGTTAAACACCAAAGTAATACAATCGATGCTTTGTAGATACTTGGTTCCCCCTGAAATGGACAAACAGTTCGATTTTCCAAGATTTTTAAGCCTATAGTTCCCCCTCAGCTTATGGCAAATTATTCTGTTTTCTCTTAGGCACAACTCATCTCTGCATTTTTTCCACTTTTCCCCCTTTTGACATCATCGAAAAGAATCAAGCATAAACAAGCAAGGAAAAACAAGAAAAGCACAATCATTACTAGAGAATAAAAGCAAAATGCATTCATTGAAACAGTTTTAACAAAGTACAAGAACATACAAACTTAAAAAGCATTGAAGGCGGATTTAATAGAGCTAGGGAATTTTTGGTAGAGGGCTTGTTCATGGATTAGAGGAGGAGGAAGACAATTTCTGTTAGATGTCTAGAAGAACATCGAGGATTCGCTCATTGACCCCACAATGACGGTTGAGAGATTGGAGAACTGTTTTGCAATCTCCCTGTTTAATGAACATCGGTTGAGGACCTTCATCATTTTGGTCCTGGGAGTGCTTCATCCTTTGGATGTTGGACATTTCCATCTCCTGTCCAAGCTCTTCTTCCTCATTTGTACGATAAACTGTTGAGAGGGTTTTGTTGACAACAAATAAATTTATAGTCAAGACCCTGCTGAGTATAGGGGAGTCAGGATCGTTCCACGGGAAGCACGGTTGTTTATCTATCAAAACTACTAAGAAAAACAAAACAAAGCAAAACAACACAACTCAACTACGACCAACCTCGTTAATAACTTTGTCATGGTCGTTAATGAACCTGGATAAACTTACTAACACACACTAACGACCTAAGAACAGATTCGGTACCGAAGCAACGAACTTAGTAACGAATATAATTGAAGAAATTCAAATAGAAACAAAAACCTAGGACAAGGGTCACCACAACATATCCATGCATATAAACTCATAAGAAGATAAAGATCATGCCTTTGAATAGATAAATTCAACAACTTTCGCTGATTAGCAAGCAAATCAATTCATTCTCATAAACTAATTCACTCAATCACTTGTTTTGGATCCAAAGCTCGAAACTTTCGCAATCGAACAATATCAACCTTCAACTCTATAACTTTCTCTTTCAATCAAGTTAAAAACTCAAATTACCTCGATTCTCATCTAGGCGTAAACAGAACAAGCAACCTAAAAATAGATAGAAGTCATTCAACACATTCTCTAACTCATCAAACCATGCATAACTATGTCGGGTTTAAACCCCGACCTTAGATAGGAAAACTACTCACTACTCATAACTATAAAGCAAACAACTTTAAATAGAGAAAACATTGAAAACAAAACAACTGCTTCAAATTAATAAGAAAATTACCGTCTTACAGAATTCAGAAGAAAACCAAAAACAACAAGAACACCGAAACGAAAACACGATTAACGACCTTAGCTTCACTCTCGTTAGCCTCCGTTCGACTACTCTCTCTCTCGGCTCCTCCTTCTCGGCTCCTCCTTGAACATGTCCGAACACACCCCTCTAGGCTAGAAAAGAAGGTTATTTATACTAATAAAGCTATCTAATAAAAAGGGCTAGAAGATAAAAACTTCCTAAAAGATAGAAACTAACTCTAAAAAGATAGAAATAAAACCTAGAAAGCTAACAAGACCTAAAATATAAAATATAATAACCCTAAAACTCATTAAAAACCCTACCGACACGGAATAAATTTCCGCACAGGGTCGGTACACATCACAACGAACTCTCGAAAAACTCTATCTTTAAGCCTCGTTAATGACCCTTCACAGCCTCGTTAACGACCCTTCACAGCCTCGTTAACGAGCCTGGATTTGGCTTTCTTCAACACTTCGACTCTAAAAATCTTGACTTTGACTCCTTTATCCTCGTATTCTTCTATCTTCCACCATAGCACTCCAATTAGCTCCAAAAAGCACCATTTTCTTGCTTAAAACCTACAAAAAGTCACAAAACGGAGTAGCTTCCATACTTTTCATAAAATTTGCAAACGTATCCAAAAACACACAAAACTAACCCTAAAAGTACTAAAACTAAACCTATTAAACTAAGAAAACACACTAAAAACTATACCAAAAACACGAACATCATAAACATCATTTCTCTTCATGATTTCCTTCACTACTGCAGCATAGGGAAGAGCATGTGATTCCTTGGCGACACACTTGCACATGTGCATAATCATTATCTTGGGCATGTTGATTCTTTCCTTTCGTAGGAACAGATCCAGGAGAATGGCATCAGATGAATTGAGCGTTGTTTGCTTCTCCTGTCTGGGAATCACTACCCTAGTGATGTATTGGTGTTCCATCTTCCCCAGTTGGGTCAGGCCATGAGTGAGGACCTCCTTTCCTTGAGCAGGAACATGACCCAGTAGTCTCATGAATATGGTTTCTCTTCCATCTGTGTCTTGCCATGGGCGTGGAAGAAGAGTATTGAAGCCTTCACTAAGAACTTGAAGAATCTTCTTGATTGCAGCAGAGGTGAAGGTGAAATCATCATATCCAGATTGCCATCTCACTATTGGATCAAGCTCAGTTCCATTTATTAGGGTGAATTTGGAGTAGAAGAATTTGATCTAAGCAGGATCTACCTTGGCTGGCTCCGAGCAAAGCTTATCCCATCCTTGGAACTGGATGAGTTCTTGAAGCTCATTGAATTCGTTCTCTTGTAGGAACTTTGCAGTGACGATCAAGGGAACAACCAGCTTCCTTTCTCTAGTTGTAGCGGTTCCCTTCTTCTTCTTTTCCTTTTTCTCCTCCACCCTTTGTTTCTTGGAACCTCTGGTTGAAGGACGCCCAGATGTGGGTTCCTTGTAGCCGATTTGAAGAGCAGGTTTCGTATACTCCTCTATCTCATCATTGTCTCCCTCAACGCTTATAATTTCCTTGGTTTGGTTGAGGGCTCAGAGTTGCTCAAAGAGAAGAGGTGCTAGTTCCTCTTCGTCTTCTTCTTCTTCTTCTTCTTCTTCTTCTTCTTCACTAAGCTTTCTTAGCTTCCTCTTTTTTGTTCGTTGACCAGTAGGAACCTTTTGTAGAGAAGCTTGGTGAGAGGTTTATTTTGATGGAGTGGAGGAAGAAGAATGTGGGACAAGTGTAGTTCCCTGTGCAGAGGGGAACTCTTTTCTCTCAAATTGGGAGAGAGTTTGGTCAAGATTTGAGATTGTGAGATTTTTGTTGGGTGGAACTGGGATAGTAGGAGCGTTTGTAGAAGAAGAGGGTTCTTTAGAAGTTTGGATTTGAGAGTTAGGGTTATAATTTGAGAGGTTGAAGCAAGGAAAGCAGACCGTTTGGGACTTAGGCTATCATAGATTTGTGTGTGAGGTTTTGGGGAGAAATGAGAGGAATCTTGTAGTAGGGAAGGATTTGACTCATGAATCCTAGTTTGATTACCGTCGATGTTCATGGTGAGAGTCGAGGAGCCATCCGGTCTTGTGGTAAGTACCGGAATGTCAGATCTGGGAGTTGTGGGGGGTGAGTTTTGACGAGTAGAGGTGGTCGGCCATCTTTCTTTCGTAGAATGTAGTAGAGATGCTCAGGTGCAATGATCCTTGTAGTTCCCTAGTGACTTTAAGTAGTTCCTTTCCTTTCCAACCTCATTTCCATGAGCAAGTAAAACAAAAATGGTCAAATACAAGTATCCAAACAAGTAACGAAAGGCCATATTTGGATACATAAAGGTTTTTTGTGAAACGACAGAGAGAAGTATCCAAACAAAAATGGGTAAGTAAAAGATTTTATCATCCAGGTAATTGAATCCCGTATTAAAGGTTATCAATCATTTAGGCTCATAGGAAACGTTTACCTAGATCGGCTTTGTGGGACAAGTCTTATGATCAACCATCCTTTCGGCTTGTAATGAGGGATAGATAAGATCAGGTTGATCATTTTGGGCCAAAAGAAATAAAGTGCTTTTAAGAAGTAGTTCCCATGCATAGTAATAAACAGGTTCCATGCAAAGAGCAATTATTAAAATGAAAGTTGCTAAGCCATGCAGTTCCCTAGTCATACAATGCTTAACTAGTCAATCATTGAGGGAAAAGATGGACCGGGACTTGTTTAATGTAAGAGAATCATCCCTAAGAGCATTCAAAGATACTCGAAGGGTTGTTTATCCAAAGCTTTGGTGAAAATATCAGCAACTTGTTTATCTGTCCTGCAATGAACCATCTCAATGGAACCTTTCTCTATGTGATCACGTAGGAAATGGTGCCTAACCTCAATGTGCTTTGTTATAGAATGATGCACAGTGTTTTTTGAGATATTTATTGCAATAGTACTATCACTTTTAATAGGAACAGTTTCAAGAGACATACCATAATCTTGAAGTTGATATTTGAGCCATAGAACTTGGGAACAACAAGCTGCAGTGGCTATGTATTCAGCTTCAGCAGTAGAAAGTGCCACTGAGGATTGTTTCTTAGATCCCCAAGATACAAGGCAATCACCAAGGAACTGTGTCATGCCTGAAGTGCTTTTCCGATCTACTAGATGCACTGCAAAGTCAGCATTGGTAAAAGAAACCAGTTCCAAAGAACTGTTCCTTGGATACCATAAGCACATGTTGTCTCTTCCTTTGAGGTAGCGAAAGATCCGTTTGACTTCCTTCAAATGAGACTCCTTTGGATTTGCTTGGAACCGTGCACACAGACAAACTGCAAACATGATGTCCGGTCTGTTATCAGTGAGATAGAGAAGGGAACCAATCATTCCTCGAAAGAGATTTTGATTGACATTAGTTCCATTCTCATCTGCATCAAGGCGTGTGCTAGGAGAGATCGGAGTTTTGATGGGATTTGCAATATCCATCCCATACTTAGATAACATTTCCTTGATATATTTCTGTTGATGAATCTTGGTTCCATCTTTTGTTTGAGAAATTTGAAGGCCTAGAAAGAAATTGAGTTCTCCTACCATACTCATCTCGAACTCACCACTCATTTGTTTCTCAAAATTTTCTGTGAGCACAGGGTTAGTGGAACCAAATACAATATCATCAACATAGACTTGCACAATTAAAATGTCACCTGATTCTTTCTTCAGGAAAAGAGTTTTGTCGATGGACCCTCGTTGATAGCCTTTGGATAATAGAAATGAAGCAAATCTATCATACCATGCTCGAGGCGCTTGTTTGAGGCCATACAAAGTTCTTTCAAGAAAGTATACATGATTTGGCTTGCTTTCGTCTTCAAATCCTGGTGGTTGCTTGACATAGACTTCTTCTTGAAGATAGCTATTAAGGAAGGTTGTCTTGACATCCATCTGGAACAGCTTGAACCCTTTGTATGTAGCAAAGGCAATGAGCAAGCTTATTGCTTCAATTCGGGGACCTGGTGCAAAATTTTCCTCATAGTCTATCCCTTCCTCTTGGTTGTAGCCTTGAGCCACAAGCCTAGCTTTGTTTCGGGACACATTTCCTGATTCATCTAGTTTGTTGCGAAAGACCCATCTAGTTCCAATGACATTCTTGTCTGATGGCCTTTGAACTAGTTTCCACACCTGGTGTCTTTCAAATTGATGGAGCTCTTCCTGCATTGCTTGAATCCAATCAGGATCTTTGAGTGCTTCTTGTATATTTTTGGGTTCAACAAGAGAAACAAATGCGTTAAAAGCACAAAAGTTATGGAGAGAGGAGCAAGTTTGTACTCCCTGTTCTAGAGGTGTAAGGAAGTTCTCAAGAGGGTGATCTTTTCTTTGATCTGGGTTGAAGTTGATGTGCTTCTTGAAGTTCTCCCTGAGCACTAGAACTAGCTTCAGGTAGAGTTTGTTGAATCTCAGTAGCAGGATTGTTCCCTGAATTTGAAACTTCTACAGGTTCGGATGGATTGTCTTCTTCTTCAGGAAAGTTGGTAGAGGGATCATCGAAATGCTCCGTGGTATCATCATCTCCATGATCATCTTCATTGGTTAATTCCTGTGGTTGAGACTCATTGCCATTGAGATATTCAATGTCATCCTTTCGAGGATCCAAATCATCATCCTCTTCTGTTGGTTCCCTTGTTATTTCCCTTGGTATAGTGAAAGGTTTCACTGTTGTCTTTGAGAATGGGTTGATGGAGGTAGGTCCATGATGAACGGGTTCCTCATCAAAGATAACGTGGACACTTTCTTCAAACTTTTTGGTCCTTTTGTTGTAGACTCGGTATGCTTTGCTCTGAAGTGAGTAGCCAGTGAAGATTCCTTCATCACTCCTTGGATCAAACTTTCCGAGAGCATCTTTTCCATTGTTATGTATATAAAACATGCATCCAAAGGCCTTAAGATGGGAAATATTTGGCTTTCTGTTGAGAGGGTTTCTTGACAACATATAAATTTCTAATCAAGACCCCGCTGTGTATAGCGAAGTCAGGTTCGTCCATGGGAAGCACGGTTGTTTATCTATCAAAACTACTAAGAAAAACAAACAAAGAAAAAAACACAACTCAACTACGACCAACCTCGTTAACGACTTTGTCAGGATCGTTAACGAACCTGGATAAACTTACTAACACACACTAACGACCTAAGAACAGGTTCGGTACCAAGGCAACGAACTCAGTAACGAATATAGTTGAAGAAATTCAAATATGAAGCAAAAATCTAGGACAAGGGTCACCACAACATAGCCATGCATATAAACTTGTAAGAAGATAAAGATCATGCCTTTAAATAGATAAATTCATCAACTTTCGTTGATTAGCAAGCAAATCAATCTACTCTCATAAATCAATCTACTCAATCAATTGTTTTGGATCCAAAGCTCGAAACTTTCGCAATCGAACAATATCAACCTTCAAGTCTATAACTTTCTCTTTCAATCAAGTTAAAAACTCAAATTACCTCGATTTTCATCCAGGCATAAACACAACAAGCAATCTTTAAAAATAGCTAAAAGGCATTCAACACATCATCTTACTCATCAAACCATGCATAACTATGCCGGGTTTAACCCCGATCCTAGATAGGAAAACTACTCACTACTCATAACTATAAAGGAAATAACTTCAAGTAGAGAAAACATTGAAAACAAAACAACTACTTCAAATTAATAAGAAAATTATCGTCTTATAGAATTTAGAAGAAACCCGAAAACAACAAGAATACCGAATCGAAAACACGATTAACGACCATAGCTTCACTCTCGTTAGCCTTGGTTCGACTACTCTCTCTCTCTCTCTCGGCTTCTCCTTCTCGGATCCTCCTTGAACACGTCCGAACATCCCCCCTCTAGGCTAGAAAAGAAGGGTATTTATACTAATAAAGCTATCTACTAAAAAAGGGTAGAAGATAAAAACTTTCCTAAAAGATAAAAACTAACTCTAAAAAGATAGAAATAAAACCTAGAAAGATAACAAGACCTAAAATATAAAATATAATAACCCTAAAACTCATTAAAAAACCCTACCTACACAGAATAAATTTCCGCACAAGGTCGGTAAACATCACAACGAACTCTCGAAAAACTCTATCTTTAAGCCTCGTTCACGACCCTTCACAACCTTGTTAACGAGCTTGGATTTGGCTTTCTTCAACACTTCGACTCTAAAAATCTTGACTTCAACTCCTTTATCCTCGTATTCTTATGTCTTCCACCATAGCACTCCACTCAGCTCCAAAAAGCACCATATCCTTACTTAAAACCTACAAAAAGACACAAAACGGAGTAGCTTCCATACATTTCATAAAATATGCAAACTTATCCAAAAACACACAAAACTAACCCTAAAACTACTAAAACTAAACCTAACTAACTAAGAAAACACCCTAAAAACTATACCAAAAACACGAACATCACTTTCTGCCTTTGATTAGCTCATAGGAAGTTTTTAGTAAAATAGGTCTAATCATAGCCTTGTTAAGAATATAAACTGAAGTTGAGATTGCTTCAGCCCAGAAGTTTGATGGAACTCCACTTTCAAGCATCATTGCTCGAGCCATATTCTCCAAGGTGCGATTCTTGCTTTCTACTACTCCATTTTGTTGTGGAGTTCTTGGTGCAGAGAAGTTGTGAGAAACTCCATTTTAATTGCAAAAGTTGAGGAAAGCTGATTTATCAAACTCTGTTCCATGGTCTGAGCGTATGGATTTCAGCTTAGTTCCTAGACTGACTTCTGTTCTTTTTATAAAGACTTCAAACTCCTTAAACATTGTTCCTTTGGAAGACAAGAAAATAACCAAAGTAAAACGAGAATAATCATCAATTATAACAAACATGTACCTGCTTCCACCATAGCTACATGTTTCCATTGGACCACATAGATCCATGTGTAGCATTTCCAAAGGTTTGGAAGTGCTAACAACCTTCTTTGGCTTGAATGAACTTTGAGTGTGTTTACTCCTAGCACAAGCATCACACAGTTTTGCTGTGTCTGGATTTATCCTTGGTAAACCAACTACAAGATCTTGCAAGAACAACTTTTGAATAAGATTCAAACCCGCATGACCAAGACGTTTATGCCAAAGGTCAGTATCACTTGTGGGAACTGTGAGACATAGTTTTCTTGGAGGTTGAAAATCTTGATCAACAATGTAAACATTGTTGGATTGTTTTCCTCGAAGAATAACTTTGTTAGTTTCTTTGTTCAAAACCAGACATTCATTTGAATCAAAGGTAACTATGTTGTTTCCTTGATCACAGAGTTGTGCCACACACAGTAGTTTATACCCAAGATCTGTCACAAGAGTGACATTATTGACTTTGATTGATTTGTTAAGCTTGACTTCTCCTGAACCTTGAATTGCTCCTTTGTTCTTGTTGTCGAAGGAAACATTTCCTCCTCCGGCCTGGGTGTTAAGCGAGGTTAGATTGTTTCTGTTTCCTGACACGTGGTTGGAGCATGCACTGTCTATGAACCACATACAGTTTCCCCTCGCTTTCACCTACAAAAGAGTCAATGTTTGGTTACCCAGGCAAGGTGTTCCTTGCCTGGTTCCTTACAGGGATAACAGCCAACATAATCTGCAATATTAACATCAACAGAGTGATAGTTCCTGTAGAATCTTGAACGTGAAGTTTTGTTGTTTTTCCTGTTTGTGTGACTTCCTGAGAAAGTAACTTTTGGACATTGTTCCTTATAATGACCATGACCTCCACATTTCCAACAAGTTTTGTAGTATTCACCTAGATAAAACTTAGGATGAGGTCTCTGAATTCTATTTTTCTCAACAGTTTCCTTGTTTGGTCCTTTGGAATCGTTTCCCTTATCTATCTTGACATATATCATATGAGAGTTATTCCCAGTGTAGTAATCCCTTTTTCCTTTAGTTCCACTCTCTAGAACTCTAATTTTCTCTTCTAGATGGAATTTTTTTATTTTTTCAGTTTGTAATTCTAGGGCTCTACTTTCACTTAGCTCCCTCAGAGTAAGGGTCTTTTGATCATTTCCAAAGTCTATTTCAAAATATCATATACCATGTCTAGAGGGAACAAACATGACTTTAGGAATCTCGGCAACTTTCTTTCCCTCATTTATCTCTAGCTTCTTAATAAGAGTTTCCTTCTCTGAGGTAACAGTAGCAAGTACAGAGATAAGCTCATTTTCAACAGTCATAACAGAGTAAAGTTCCTTGTGACACCCCTATACCCTATGACCTATACTTTGTAAAACTTATCTCTTATATAAAGAGATAATTCACATATAGCAACTATTTTCACATCAACACATATCAGAAAGTAACAACCATATAAGGTTGCACACACACATCTATATGTCTTTACTTTTATACTAAAACATCTATTACTCTAACTTCTATTACAACCCATATGTCTATGATGCAAAATGAGGAGGAGAAGGTTGCATTGAGCTTCAGCCAACCGACCTGTATGAATGTGACCTCTAAACGGACACACATTAGAAAGTTCTAGCTGAACCTGAAAAATTGTCTTGCGATTTACGTGAGTCGCATACTCAGTGAATATAAACCATCATCAATTATTTCACACGAAGCCAAACAATTGGTCAGTATACCTATTCATACATATTATATATGTCATATATGAATTTACTATGCAAATGCAAATGCTGATGTATCCGATTAATTATTCTGTGAACTGTTCAAGCCTGAATCTGCCCCGGGTTTACTATATATGGACTCTTATGGTCCCTTTAGCAAAGAAATTCGAAGATCTCCTGAATATTGACTCTTATGGTCCCTTTAGAAAAGAAATCCGAAGATCTCCTGAATATTGACCCGTAGGTCCTGTATGATCCGTAGATCGTGTATGACCCGTAGGTCCTGAATTACAGTTCAGGGCAAGACAGTCACAGCTCCTTTTAATCTCATTGCAATATGCTATGCAATCAAATGCATCATGTAACCATATATCATATGCCATCTGTTAACATACTTTCTATGCAAACAAATCTGGAAATTTCAGAGCTATTACATATAAAACACATATATCCAAATAACTCATATAGTACACGTATCCATATAGCACATATAGAATATATATCCATATAGGACATATAGCACATAGGGTTGAATCTCCAATCTATACTCACCTGTTCAAGACAGATACTATATCTCTTCCCTTTCTCTTTGACCTCGATCTATTACTTGTGCTCCTATATATAACCCAATACAAATTAGACTATTTACTCTTATAAACTCTAACCCCAAATGCAATGAAATGCCAGAATACATTATAACTTCTTGCATATATATGAATGCAGAATGACGTATGCACTTTGGTCGGGGATGTTACATTCCTTTCTCAGGTTATCACACACATAATATTCAACAGATTCAGTGTTTTTCAATTCAAGTTCCTTTTCAGCAACATCACTTTCTAATTTAAGACAATGCTCTTCAATTCCACTCATTTCCTTTTCAAGTTTCATATTGTCTTTAACAAGTTTAGAAAGTATGCGAATAAGATCAGGTTTAGAGTATTTATCAAAGCAACTAGTTAGAGTTAGAATACTCACATCATCTTGTGGTTCCTTCGGATCTCCTTTGATAGCCATAGCACACATATTCGATGTAGCCCAAGCCTTAGGATCTTCATCGTCTGAATCATCCCATGTTGCTATGTATGCTATGTTCCCATACTTGTTCTCGTCATTTCCAAGAGGGCATGCTTTAGCATAGTGACCCTTCTTGAAACATTTGAAATAGGTAATATCCTTGGAATCCTTTTCCTCGTACTTGTTGTAATCCCTTGAGTGACTGTTCCCTCCATAGTTCTTTTGGAACTTTCTCTTATTGTACAGATTTCGTAATGCCTTTGTGATGATCACTATGTCATCATCTTCATCATCTTCAGATTCTTCACACTATTCCTGGACAAAATTAAGCACTTTCTCAAGCTTAAGTGCAATTCCTTTTCCATGTTTGTCTTGAGCTTTGTTAGAGTTCATTCTTCTCTCTTAAGCCTTTAGTTTCCCAAAGATCTCATGAAGCATGATATTCCTGTTGGATGGATTTTCTTTGAACGTTGTTCGGTCATGAGTCCATTCTCTGAAAAGACCATCTATCACCTTCTTGACCTTCATCCGTTCTGTGACTTCATTCTCTAAGATTCCCAAATTCTCAAGTTTAGTCAGTAGTCCCTCGAAACGGAACTAATACGATGATACGGTTTCTCCAAATTCCATCTGGAAGTTATAGAACTCTTGACGAACATCCATTTGGTGATCATCCTTTAGATCTGAGCTTCCCATGTGCATCTGCTCGATTGCAGCCCACATTTCCTTAGTAGTTTTTAGGTTTACGACCTTGGCTGAGTCGATTTCACTGAGGGAATTGTTGAGATATATTTTTTCTTTGAAGTTAGCCTCCATACACTTTCACTCATTGGGCCCCCATTTTGTGAGATCATTCTCGATTTCTGAGTTGATGGTGAAGTTCCCTCTCTCGATTACTGCCCATGCTTGGTAATCGTGACTTCGCATCCAGTCTTTCATCAGTCCCTGCCATCGCTCAAATCGTCCTTCAATCAGCCTAGGTGGTTTGTTGTTTCCGTGTCCAACAGAGCTAAGATCTGAAGACAATTCCGTAGACATCCTGCAAGTTTTTACATAAAATCTAGAGCCAAGCTTTGATACCAATTGGAGGATCGTAAGTCTGTGTTAGTAAGACAAGTCAAGAACCGTTCCAGCGATAGTTCCCTTACGCAGCGGAATAAAGCAACACATAAAGTAAACTATAAAACAGAAACAAGGACAAGTTTCCTTATAGACGAACCTCTACAGCCAACTAGCTGGAGAGGAAACCTCTACCTCTCTTGGAGGATTTTGAACACACACTATATTTCGATTGATAGATCTCAAGATACACATTAATACACAGACGAACTTCTCTATTGTTCGTAATCCCACTTACAAACAATACTAACGACTAAGTCATTGTGGTTCCTATATCTAAACGCAATCAAATATAGAGAGTGAACCTGACTCGTTCCTTGTGTAGTTCCCTTTAGCACAGGAACCAACTCTCCAATTCGATGGCGATCTTCACGCAGTCTCCATCACTTGGATCTGGAACTTTCTTCTTTGATTTCTGGTTCGTCGTCTTCACTGGATTGGCTTGGGCTCTATCTTTCTCACTTTCCCATTTTGGATATTTTGCTTTTGCAACCTTGAGCTTTATGACATAGCTGCGTCGCATTCTATTTATAGGGGTTTCCACTTTCAACTTGACGCCTTTACCCTTTTTGTCTTGGGGAGTACGACACTATTTAAAAAGAGTAGTGTACCCTTTTGCATCTCTTTCTATTCGGAACTTGGCTTGCCACTCAAGACAATAGTGAAAAGTCTTTATTATCCTTTAATTCATTTGCCACATACTCAGATGGCTTCATGGAAATGTTTTCCTTGCTTTTTCCGTAACCTGTATATTTCCTGAGATCACTTGTTTAGGGAATTAGTTCCATTTGTGTGTCATTATCAAAACTTCGATTTCTCGAATAGAGAAACCATTGTTCCAGTTTTTAGTTCCCTAACACTGATCCAACAGTAATGTCTAAGAATAAAAAAATACTAAAAATAGGCATATAAAGATATGGTTGTGGCCAAGAGTTCGATGATGTCGAGACCTCAGCAAAGACGCACGCTGGCGCGCGTGGTTGGGAGAGAACCTCAAGTGACGAGGTCGGGCGACGCAGAGGATGGCAAACTGTTGGTCTGGTGCACCGAGGCTAGAGCGTCGACGATGGCATGGTCTCGGGCGCGCCAAGGCATGGAGCGTTCGCGGACCCGATGAGGACGACGCACACGAGCGGTGGCTCGGCAATGCACGTGTCGTTGCTAGCGAGGAAATGAGTCACTATGGAACTAGTAGCCTATGCGATGGCCCGGGTCCGTACTCAAGTGATTGGTCCGTCGGAGAGCACAAACAAGACCTCCTCCTCTTGGGCTGCATACATAGGCGGAATCACATCATTTTCCCATCCCGCGCTCTTGCCATGATGACGTGGGCATTGCTTTGTTCCCAATCTGCATGGTGCTCCATGACACTCCTTTGATTTGCATGGCCATGATTATATTTACCCATGTATAGAGGCATGTCATTATTGACATCCATGGGTATGCAATGAAACATGACATCATTTTCATCATTTGCATGACCATCATCAGCCCAAGTAGCCGAACTGAGGGAGAGCGTGCAGTTGGGCCAAGATTGTTTGTTGGGCCAAATTTATTTGGGCTCATCTTGATCACGCCTATCCTATGGGCACACTAACAAATTAAGGTGGAAAGCATCTTAATTATATTCATAAGATAACGTGCAAGGCTCCAAAAGGGGAGGGGCCAACATCCATTTTAGAGCTGACTCAAAAGTAACGCGACATGAAAAAAAAAGTGGAAGAAAAATCCTGCTTGTTGGGCCGCCCCTGTTCGGGCCCATATCTATGTCATGGTTTCGGCAACAAACCAGCAAGTTGCTCCAAATTCCAATCCCAAACAAGCTATACATGCGCGCTTGGAAAGTGGACACGGCCACAATCTCCTTCCTAAAATCACGTTTCGCATGGTCGTGGAAGGAGGTATGTCTCGTTAATTTGCCTAGTTAACTGGTCTAATTAATTAATTTCATACAATATATATTTGTTTATATGTACAAAACTGCCAAACTTTTTGCTTGGGGTTGTCATCAGCCCCGGTTATGCGCACGGAACCACCAAGCTTTCCACTCGTGGTTGCCACTAACTCTCATTATGCGTGTGGAACCACCGGGTTGGCGCCAACTCCCAAAATACAAATTTATTAAAAAAATACTAATACGATTGAGAAAACGAGAGTTGAGAAAAAATACTAATAGGATTGAGAAAGATGCAAAATAAAAAAATACAAATTTAAAGAAGCTTACATATTTTATTAAAATATTAAGAAAATAAGAGTTTATAAAGACAACTTACACAATTATTTATTTTTTGATAGGGTAAAGATTAGGGTCGCCACAAGTACTACTTGGACTCACCTAGAGCATCCACTAGGGAGGATGTAAACTGGTTACTAACCAATTCTAGTCAGGAATGGGCAAAACGCCGATCGTGGGATTCGAAACGGTGACCCCGGGGTACTACCCCAAAGGCTTAACCGCTTAACCAAATGCCCGAAGGCACAACTTATACGATTATGTTTTGGAACACAAGTTGGTTAAGAAAACAAAAATTTTTAAATAAAAATGTATTGAATCCATGATTACTAAAGACTCGCAAGTAAAAACTAAAAACCAAACTGAATCCCTCGTGTTAATAAATGAATTGTGTGATTCAAGACATCTAAACAATAACTTATTATTTCAAAGCTCTCGAATTCAATAACAATATGAAAGTAGAAATATTAGCATAAGATAAAAGCATTCTGACTAAGTAAATGACTTGTTCAAGTAGTTTATATACACCTAATCTTCAAATGTTCATAACCTTTTGCTCAGGTGTTGGATTGGAGCTTATAATATATATAATCGAAGGTCTCGGCAAGAGGAACATCTATACTAACAAAACATGTATTGGGGAGGCGTAACCTCTAAGGGTGAAGTAGAAGATAGACAATTGATGGAAAGGCAATTGATGACTTTTATTAATGGAATAGGAATTACAAGCTTCAGACTTAATTGAGGAGCAATCGAGTTTAAAACTTGATAACATAAATTTAAGAACCAGGATGAAATGGATGTCCAAGTTTGTGATACTAGGAGGACTTCAAGGGATTGTTGGGCGACAAGGGCTTGAGGTGACACCGACAATGGCCAAGAGTAAACCCCATCTATGCAAGGACCACTAAGAAGAACTTTGCTCATGAGAAGATCATTCACAAGAAAAGAAGTTGGTAAGAATTCAACAGAAAGATTGTTTTGAGAAGTAAATTGAGACACAGAGATGATATTTTTAGAGATTTAAGGAACATGGAGCACATTATCAAAATTGAAAGTTCAGTTGTTTGTATTATGTGAGAATTGGCCAACATGAGAGATAGAAAGACCTTTATCATCACCAATATGTAGGGAATCAGGACCTTCGTATGGGTAATGAAGACTCAAGTTTTGGAGATCATAAGTAGTTGTGTGGGAGGCGTCGGTGTCCATTAGCCATGACTGAATAGTGTTGGCGACAATATTGGCTTGAGGTGGCCGGGGGTGTAGTTTTGATTGTACGGGGCTGGTGTCCGGGAATAGCTGGGTGGGCACAGGTTAGGAGAAGCTTGACGAAACCCGCTACAATGGGAACATGACAAGGCCACGTTCTCCGCATCATTGACATTTACCAAGGAACAGTCGTGAACCTGTTGCATGTTGATTAGGGTTTTAAGGAATTTTGATTGTAAGAGGGGTTGGTATTAGGGTTTTGTGGATTAGGGTTAGGATTTTGAGGAGGTCGAGGGTTGTAGGGCTGGGAGGACGTCGAGGATGACTGCATCGTAGAGTGTGACTTCGAGTGAGATTTGGCTTGCATGGTCATAGCCAGCGTCGGAGCCAAAGAGGAGGAGTCGCCGACGTCAATCTTGATTTGAAGCTCTTTTTGAATGAGCTTTAATGCAATTCCTCAAAGGTGATTGTTGTGTCCCTAGCATGAAAACCATCAATAATAGCTTGATAAAATTCATCAAGACCATTAAGCACATAATCGATCACATCTTCCGGATCTTGTTCTTTGCCAAGAGATCGGCACACATCTTGACTTGTTGTATGAAATCAAAAACCGATTGGGAGCCCTTCTTCAAGTGTCAGAGTTTATCTTTCAATTGATGAATGTGCCCCCTAGAGGGCATAGCATAGGTGTCAGCCAGGAGTTTCCATGCCTCTTGAGAGGACGTTGCACAAGTGACCAGGGTGGCACGACGAAAGTGTACCAACTAGGGCACCAAACAAAAGTCGATCTTAGCGTAACCGCGTTGAGTAAGCCGGATTTGGAGTAGTAGTGTTGAAATCAACAAAATTTGGTAGTGTTTTGGGTGGGGCAAGGTGAGATCCATCGAGAAATTTGAAGAGATCATAATTAACGGATGAGAATAGACTCAATTTGGGTTTTCCACGTAACATAGTTAGTGGAGGTAAGTTTGATTGCATTATGAAATTGAACGATGATGAAAGATTTGGATGGTTATGTGATTATTCGTCGCCATTGATGAACGAACGGAAAAAAACGAAGAGGATTAGGCTCTTGATACCATATAGAGATTTAGAGAAACTGATAATTATTATTATGAGATTCAATCTCTTTATGTAAAGATTACAAGTACTTAGGCTCCAAGAAATCAAGCCATAATATCATAATATCTAGGGTTTCCATAATACAAAAGATATAGACTATAATCTAAAGATATGAATAACCTAAGATAGGCAAATATAATAAACAAAATATATGAAAGAGATATCTATGAATTATCCTTTAACACTAGGGACTTATTCGAAATAGAGGATTATAAACTGAGTAGATATCATGTCATGCCATCGGGGGAGCAAATGTTGTACTAAAGAGTAATGACAGATTAGATGTTGTCATCATGGGCGGTGAAGCATTTAAGATTAAGTCATTAAGCATTTGGATAACTCGTGTACGAATAAATATGCAAGAGACGTGCTCTATAGTTGGAGTAGATAAGTGGGTGAATAAGCAAGTTACACATGTTGTCACACAAACGAGCAAGTTACATCTACGTTGATGTCAGGCTAATCGATAGCGAGCAAATATTGGGACATGCCAACCACATCATGCATCGAATTGAAAGTGTTCATAGGCTTACGAAAACAAAGATGATCCCGGTCAAGCCAAATTCGTTTGGGTTAAGCCACTAATACATGCCAAATAGATTTAGGATTTGAACCACATCGCTCATAAATAGAGGAATCAACAATAGTTTGCTATACCAAATTGGCTTTAAAGGCAAAAAATTAAAGCAACCCGTCAAGTAAAGTTTTTACGCTTAGGAAGCGTGTTCATATTGATTCTCGCAATCTATAACTATATATTAAAGTTGTCCCTTTTTGAGCCACTAAACCGATTCTGGCCCCACCTCAAATTTAAAAAATTAATTTTATTTTTATTATTATAACTTCTTTCTATTAAATTCTTTTTTAACTATTTAAATTTATCTCTAACATCAAACAAATATCTATTCAATATAACAATATCTTTTGAAAGCTTATACAAGTATTTAAAATTAAAGTGAAGATATTTCAAAATAAATATAAATCTTTTATCATAAATCTTTTGACGAATTTATTTATAGATATATAGTGATTTTATTTTATAAAAAAATTAATGATAAATATTTATAATGTTTAAAATTAATAAAAATAAATAATGAAATATTTAATAGATATATTGAAATATTTGATAATCACTAAATTTACGTACATGAAAAGTAATAAAATATGAAGAATATAATATTTGATTAAAAAATATACATTCTACGAGTAATAAATTACTTGTATTGAAATTTATATTATATTTTAATTTATTTATATTCTATTTATAATGTCTATAAAATATCGAATCGTAATCGTACATGGTACGACGGGTAAAACTAGTTCTAGAAAAAATCTTCTCACTTTTCTAAAGAGAATAAACTTAATTGTATTTGTGATAAGGTGCACAATCGTGCGTGTGAGGTGCACCACGCAAAAGAGAAACTGAGTCAAGACGTACAACCCAAAGAGCAAACTAAGCACACAACCTCCTTCCGGACATGTCCAATGGCTCGTTTCTTGGATTTCCCTGAAGGTGATCAATATGACAATGCTTGATTTCTTGATCGTATCACATTCCACCACTAAGAAGCCCCATATGGGGTTGACAAAATCAGTTTTTATATGTAAAATAAATCCATTCCCGTGATATATAAAATATGATACATGGACTATTTTATTGATTATATTTATAGCGGATGTCAATTGGGAGCACCTATATCATTTTCCAAAGATTGTAAAAAAAAAATTATTGATTGTTAATTTGAAAGACGACTACAATGCTAGTTGCAATCACTAGTTTAGCTAGATCATGAGCCAACAAATTGCATATATAGAATAGGGGTGTTAGTTTGCATTGTTTCACTTTCTACCCAAAAGTTCTTTCAACCCAAAATCAATTTTAATACTCTTGAAATCAGTGTAACTCTCTCTACTTTTTACATTTTTCGAGACACTTAAAATCACTTTTCACCCAAAAACTCCTTTATACCCACAAGTGAAACACGACAGCACACTAAAATTATTGATTGGTAAATTAAACCTTTGAAAAAAATAAATAATTAAACTCACTAAAATTATCCTGTACTGTCCCACGGGTAGTGATGGGTCCGGTTCCGAAACCGGCGGTTCCGGTTCCTCAGAACCCTGGAACCGGGACCGGAACCGGGAACCCCCGGTTCCTCGGTTCGGTTCCGGTTTTTTCCGGTTCCGAGGCGGTTCCGGTTCCGGTTCCGGTTCGGTTCCGAACCTTAAAAAAAATTTAAAAAAAAATTAAAATTGCAAAACCGCGATCGCGGTTCCCCATTTTCACACTATTTTTTCTTTTTTAAGGGAGGGTACCGGCGGTTCCGGTCCGGTTCCGGTTCCGGAACCGGAACCGGAACCGCCGGTTCTCCGGTTCCAAGGAACGTGGAACCGGGACCGGAACCGGCCAACCCCCGATTCCACCGGTTCCGGTTCGGTTCCGGTTCCGGAACCGCCGGTTTTTTCCAGTTCGGTTCCCCGGTTCCTTGGAACCGAACCCACCACTACCCACGGGAATTGGAATGCTTGAATACTAAGCCAACAGCACACCATCACAACATTCTAAAACTATCCCGCTGAATTCATCCAATCAAACACTTTCACGTTGATATTCCAAAAATATCCAGAACTTGATACGAATACCGTACAATATAATTTCCAATATCAAATTAATACGGAGTATATGTTTTTTTTTTCAGATTCGATGAATTTCAACCAGATTCGACGAAGTCCCACTATATAGTATATTCTGTATATACAAATGCATACCAGGCAAAACAATAACGGGGTAATATTGAAAGTGGGTGAAACTACCTGAGAATCATCCATGAAACTACCTGAGAATTAAATTGTCAAAAACAAGAGCAAGGAAGAAGACACCAATGGACTGCTTAGCAGCACAGAAAAACCAAAAGGTCTCTCATCACTTGCTCCCCCACTAACTTCTCAGTACAGCACTACACTCCTTCATCATAACCATGGACTTCAAATACAAAACACACCCCACACACACATTAAGCATATACTAGCTACAAAAATTACTAAGTAGGACAACATGCAATGTTGAAGGGTTCTTCAATCCAAGCAAGCTCCTCCATACCCAGATCAAAATCAAAATCAGGAAGATAGCTAGAAGAATCTCCAACACCAGAAACGGGCACATCTTCAAACAAGCTCAACTCATCAAAGACTTGTCCATAGTCATTGATGAACAAAGAATCCAGCTCCATTTGCATATTAAGCTCTTCCCCAGCACCATGGCACTCAAATTGCTTCCCAATTGGTGCCAAATCCGGCACTGATGAGGAAGACGAGTGCGACAGCAAACTCTCGGACTCCATTGAATAGGTTGAAGAGGAAGCAACAAGAGCATCAAACTCAACTTTCTTAAGCTGATACGCATGAGCAGCTTCTTCAGCTGAGTTGTACGTGCCAAGCCAGATTCTAACACCTTTGAGAGGATGCCTAATCTCAGCTGCCCATTTCCCCCATTTTCTTTGCCTCACTCCCTTATACTTGGGATTAGGCAACTTCCTTGTGGCTTTTTCCAAAACCTTCTTCTGATCAGAGAGGGCTTCGACCCCATTTTTGATCTTAGTCTTGCTTGTGATTACAGAGGAAGAAAGTGGGAGATTGATCTCCTGGACAAACCGCTTTTTGAGTGAACAAGGCTTCTTGAAGCCATAGTGAAGATGATGGCCATCTTCATCTTCGGAAGAGGAATCAGTGGCATCTGGATCATAGCAGATCACTCTGATCTTTCTGAAAGAGTTGGAATTGACAAGATTTCTCTTGTTGTTTGGCTCGCTGTAGTAGGAATCTTCAATTCGCTGGCTTCGCATCGTTGGCCCTGGCATCTTTGGTTTGAAAACCCACAAGAAACATACAACAAGGAAAAAGAAAACCCCTCAAAACCCAGAAAGATTTTTGAAATTTGAATTGTATGTGAAAAGGGATTGAATTTTAAAAAATAAGGGACACGTTTTTGGTGGGTTTTAGGGGGGGGGGGGGGGGGGGGGGGGGGGGGGGGGGGTTGTATCAGGTCAAAAAATGGAAGAGGAAGATGAGCCGATCTATGTGAATCACTCCTGAAAATGTCCTGCAACAAAAATTTTACAAACCAAACGATCAAAACCCAGAAATCATGAATCACACTTTACAAGATGAAAACCCCACAAAAATTGGATGAAGAAATGATACCTCCTTGGCCTCAAATGCATCGAATCGGGTGAAAAACAGTGAAGAAGAAGCCTCTGCTGGAAAAAGCAGCAGAGAATTCGCGCAAAGTGAACAGCAAATAGCCACAATCAACAGCTCAGACTTGACCGACATAAAAACCTCGCCAAGCTCTCCTCTTCAATCCCTTTTTTCTCTCCTCCTCTGTTCAGCAGTCTTGTGCTATACAGGAGGGAGACGAAGAGTAAAAGAGAGAACGAGGAAAAAAGAAGCGGAAAAAGTCAGCAGCCGTAACAGATATATAGCGATAGAAAAGGAGATGAGAGGAGGGAAACCAAGGACCAGGATGACGCGATCAGAAATCAATGGCTAAGATTAAATGTGACCACAAAGATACAGAAGTTGAAAGAAAAACGACTAAACGAGGCACGGCCACCCACGGAGAGCAGAGGAGTGCAGAAGAAACAGAGTCAAGAGGCTACGACGATTGAACCACGACGCAAATCTCTATGAAAAATCACTTCTTCCCTTTTTAAATACAGTAAACAGAAACAAGAAGATGTTGAAGAAAGAACTAAAAAAAAGACGGCGATGTAAACATGTCCGCTTCGACCCAAACACCGACTCCGATACAGTCGCCGATGGCCAGCCAAAACCCGTCCCTGCAGCCAACCCAACAAGATGCGATCATGAACGATGCCCCCTCTCATCAACCGTCCCCCGCTCAGGCGCCATCCTTCAAGGATAAGCTTACCCTAGGATTTCCCTCGCTGCAGAAGGAAACACTGGACGATGCATCCCTTGCCGGAAAAATTCAGGTGGAGTTCCCGCACGGTGCAAATGGACTCCCTTCCATCACCATCGCCCCGGAGGTGATGGCATCCCTAGCCAAAGCTTGGCAGAACTCGGTCGTGGTGAAACTACTTGGAAGGCCAGTCCCGTTCGCTCAGTTCGAACGTCGACTGAAAGAGCTTTGGCTCCCGACGGGCAGAGTGGTTATCATGGACTTGAACAATGGCTACTCGCTCATCCGGTTCGAGATGGAGGAAGACTGTTGGAGGGCCCTCACAGGGGGGCCTTGGAGGATGTTTGGCCATTGCCTCATGGTGAGAAAATGGGATCCTTCCTTCAACCCGAATAAGGACAAGATCACTTCCATTTGTACCTGGATCCGCCTTTCCAACTTACCGGTCATTTTGTATGACGAGAGAATCATCTCAAGCATTGCCGGTAGCATTGGACGGCCGCTACGAGTGGACAAGCACACGCTTTATGCAACACGAGGAAAATACGCAAGGGTTTGCGTGGAGCTAGACCTAAATCGCCCCCTTCTTGGAGCAGTCCTTGTCAATGGAGAAACAATCCTGATGGAGTATGAAGGCATTGAAGAGATCTGCATCATGTGCGGCGCTTACGGTCACGTAGTAGGGAAATGCCCCAAGAAGCCGAATGATCCAGAACCGCTCCCCGAAAATCGCGGCCAAGAAGGGGCCCTTTCTACTAATGGAACTACGAAGGCTACCACCCAGGCGGCTCCGGCGATGGCCAACTCCTCGTCCGAATCGGAGGGTTTACACGGCCCATGGATGATAGTCTCACGAAAACCAAGAAAGCCACAGGGTCAGAAAAGCCAAAAAGGGGGGTCAACGGTCGCTAAGCAAGGAGAACATAGGGGCAATAGGTTTACTTCCCTTTTCTATGAAGGGGATAAAGCTGATGAAGAGGTCAGAAAAGAAAGTAGAGGGAAGGTTCAAAACTTAGCTAAATCAGAGCAAATGACAGAGTCTGGAGTTTCGGCGCAGGGGAAAAAAGGGGAATTAATGGGGAAAGCGACGAATTTTACTTTCCAGACAACAGGGAGACAAATCGACGGCTCCTCCAAGCTCCCCCACACGGATCGTAGAAAGAAAGGGCCTACACCTCAAAGAGTGAAAGTTAATGGACCACTATCTGTATTGGATTCTAAATTGGCCAACTTGGGCCTTCAAAGAGGTCCTCTAAAACGCCCCAGGCCCAGCGAGATGCAAACGATGAACCTCTTGGAGTGTGGTGAAGGCCCATCCACTAATACCACCCTGGAAACAAAAAATAACGAGTTAACTTTCCCCGATCAGAAGTTGAACGCTTGTGAAATCGAGGCGATGGACACGGCGACGACGCCGGAAGCCGTCATTCCCTCACTACAGACGGAACCACCCCTGCAAATCACCGTCCACCGAACATCTACTGATGAGGAGGCGGCGACGGTGATGGAAGCGTTATCAACGGAGAGGGCGCTAGCCCTAGCCCCCAATTCCGCCTGACCAGAGGCGTAAGTGTCTGCGTCCCTCAACTTCTCGTTTTGTTTCTCATGAATTGTATGCTTTGGAATGTACAGGGAGCAGGTAAAAAGGGTTTCAGGAGAGCTATGAGGTACTTCCTACGACACAATCAGATTGATATACTCGCCATTTCCGAGCCCAGGATATCGGGTGAAAGAGCAGACAAGATTTGTCAACGTCTCAGGTTTGATTGTTGTGAAAGAATTGAAGCTAGAGGATTCAGTGGGGGCTTATGGCAGTTTTGGAACAATACAAATGTCAGGGTTACTGTGATCACGAAGCACGATCACTTCATACACTCGCTTGTTGTGGTAGGTTCTGAGAACTTACATCTGATTGTGGTTTATGCTCCGCCAACTGCAGCGGACAGAATTGATTTTTGGGAAGATCTAGGTGCGGAGATGGAGGGCATTACCGACCCTCTGTTTGTAGGGGGAGACTTTAATAGCATCCTCAGCCTCGATGAGCGCCAAGGAGGAGCTATGGTCCTGTCCCAAGACACTGAAAAATTTGCTGCTTGGGTCAACAGAGGAAATCTCATCGATTTGGGATGTAGTGGTCAAAGGTTTACTTGGAGCAGGGGGACGTCTGTTGGGACGAGGGTCTCCAAAAGGTTAGACAGAGTTTTTACCAATGTTCTCGGTAGACTCAAGTGGGAAGAAGCATATGTGAAGCACTTACCACGGCTTTCATCCGATCATAATCCACTCCTCCTCTCCCTGAAGAGAGTCAATCATGGGGATAAGAGACGGAGACCTTTTAGATTTGAGGCGGCGTGGTTAACTCACCCGGACTTCCCTCGGATGATTAATGAGAATTGGGACCACTCGGTCCCTCCCACGATGGCGTTGGCCAAACTTAAAGATAAGTTGATTGAGTGGAACAGAAGGTGTTTGGGAATATACACTTGAGGAAGCAGAGGTTGATTAAGAGAATTGAGGGAGTGCAGCGGGCGCTCGAGCAAAATACCACACCCAACCTTCTACAGCTTGAAAATGTCTTAAGGGCCCAGTTGGAGGAAGTCTTAAATCAGGAGGAGATCTTTTGGTCCCAAAAAGCGAGGCAGGACTGGTTGCAATTGGGAGACAAAAATACTGCCTTCTTCCATGCGAGCACCGTCATCCGGAGAAGGAGGAATAGAGTTGAAGCCCTTAGAGATACTCAAGGCAATTGGATAACGGGCCAAAATATGCTGGAGAGGCATGCAGTGCACTACTTCAAAACCTTGTACGCTGTCACGGATGGTGAGCCCCCTCTAACCGTCCTTCCGAGGGGTGGTTTCCCAATCCTATTGAGGAGTGAACGGAATAACCTGGTGTCTCAGCTTCAAGACGAAGAGGTGTCCCGGGCCTTGAAGGAAATGGGACCTTATAAGGCTCCAGGGGACGATGGATTCCAACCGATCTTTTATAAGAGTTGCTGGGCCAAAGTCGGGCAGGCGGTTTGCTCTTTTGTGAGGGATTTTATGACGTCTTCAGACTTGCCTTCGGGCGCGAACAACACCTTGATTTCTCTCATAGGTAAAATTCCGAACCCGGAGAATATGGGACACTTCAGACCGATAGGGCTTTGCAATGTTCTTTACAAAGTCACGACGAAAGTCCTAGCTAACCGGCTACAACCTGTTATGAAGAAGTTGGTAGGTCCACATCAGAATAGCTTCCTGCCCGGGCGCCTTATTACGGACAACATCATAGTGTTGCAAGAGATTATCCACTCGATGAAAAGAAAGAGGGGAAAGAAGGGTTGGATGGTCCTCAAACTCGATCTCGAGAAAGCGTACGATAGACTGAGATGGGAGTTTGTTACGGATACACTTGAGGATGCGGGATTGCCGAGCGTCTGGATTAGTTGGATTAAAACCTGTATTTCCTCCACCTCGATGAAACTGTTGTGGAATGGGGAAGCTACAGAGGAATTTCAGCCACAGAGGGGTCTCCGCCAGGGAGATCCGATCTCTCCTTACTTATTCATACTTTGTATGGAGAGGCTCCATCACCTTATAACCAGGGAGGTGAAGGATAAGCATTGGAAACCCATCCGGGTCTGCCGCAATGGTCCAAGCATTTCCCATTGTTTTTTTGCCGACGATATCCTACTCTTTGCGGAAGCTTCAGTTCAGCAAACCAAAGTTATAAAGGTTGTTCTGGAGAAGTTCTGCAAGGGTTCCGGGCTGAGGGTTAGCATTCACAAATCCAAAGTCCATGTTTCGGGGAACACCTCTAGGGACATCGTGAAGAGAATTGAAGAAGAGAGTGGAATTAAAGTCACAAAAAATCTGGGTAACTATCTTGGAATGCCGGTGCTTCATCAGAGAGTACAAAAAAGAACTTTTGAGGACCTTACGGGGAAAGCCAAGGCCAAGTTAACAGGTTGGAGAAGCAAGACCCTCAGCTTCGCTGGCCGTGTCACTCTTTCAAGATCGGTTCTTTCCACTTTACCGTATTATGCCATGAACTCAGTGAAGCTGCCCACCGCTGTGTGTGATGACTTTGATAAGATGAATAGAGCTTTCATTTGGGGTGACACACAGAGTGAACGGAAGATTCACCTGGTAGGTTGGAATGAAGTTTGCAATCCTAAAGAGCTAGGGGGGTTGGGATTGAGATCAGCGTCGGATATGAACAAGGCCACTCTTGGTAAGCTGGGTTGGAGACTACTCAAGGGGAAAGCTGGTGTATGGGGAGAAATTCTGGTTGCTAAATACGGCCTTGTCTTCGATGGCTCGAAGGTGATCCAAAACAAGAAGACGCCAGCTTCGCCGGTTTGGAGAGGTATTCTTGAAGGGCTGTTAGATCTCCTTCCACTAGGGAGCAAATGGAATTTAGGAGATGGGCAGGAGGTGAAATTTTGGGAGGACAGGTGGTTGGTCGAAAATACTCTTGAACAAAATTGCTCGGGAATTGTGCCAAGCTCGCTGAGAAATAAGCCTGTTCGGGATTTTTGGAAGTTGGGTTGTGGCTGGGATTGGGATCTCCTTGAAGGATTGTTACCCCCTCACTTGAAGTTGAAACTGACAGCCACGAGTGTGATAGAGGAACCGGGCTTTGCTGACGCGCTTAGCTGGATGGGAACTCCGACTGGTGAGTACTCGGTGGCTTCAGCTTACGCCCTCATCCGGTCCGAGGACCAACCGGCCATGGAGCCTGACCTGAAACGCCTTTACAGCAAAATCTGGAAGTTGCATTTGCCAGAGAGGATCAAATATTTTCTTTGGATGGCTATTAAGGGGCGGTTGCTTACTAATGCCGAGAGAAAACGCCGCCACCTCACTAATGACGACACTTGCAGCCTATGTGGTGAGCAACCGGAGGATTTAATCCATATCTTTCGGGGGTGCACGAAGGCGTCGGCTATATGGAGAGCCATCATTCCGGGTTCACAAATTATGGATTTTTTCAACTTGGATGGTAGAACGTGGGCCTGTAGCAATTTGATGGGGCAGTTCAAGATTGAAGAGGGGGATAAAAATAATGCTGAAGCCTTCTCCATTGTAATTTGGTGGTTATGGAGGTGGAGGAATAACCATATTTTCAAAAATGAAACATACCCGGCGGATGCGATTAGCTTCTTGAGGAAACAATTCCAGGAAATCTCTGGGGCGTGCTCCAACGTTGTCGGTCCCGCCTCAATGGTGGTGTATGGCATTAAATTCTGTGGATGGGAACGTCCGATGGAGGGCTGGATTAAGATAAATACCGATGGCTCGCGGGATAATACAAGAGACAGAGCAACTGCTGGCGGTCTGCTACGGGATGAGGACGGAAGATGGTTATCGGGATTCGTCTTTAACATCGGGACGTGCTCGGTTCCAGCAGCTGAACTCCTGGGAATTTACAAAGGACTGGAGCTGGCATGGGAAAAGGGTTATCGCAGGGTTATCCTGGAGTCGGATTCACAACTTGCACTACGGTTAATCAACTCCAATCTCGAAGCTTCGCATCCCCTGGCTAGCCTGGCTTTTCGATGCCAAGGCTTTCTCCGAAGAGACTGGGCCATCCGGTTTCAACACTCCTTCCGCGAAGGTAATCGGGCTGCAGACATGCTTGCGAGTAAAGCCCACCAGTACCCGGTTGGTTATCATTCTTTAACTGATCCACCCTGCGAGGTGATGAGTATTTTATGTGAGGATGTAAGAGGGGTGGCTATGCCCCGTTGGACTAGAAGCTGTAATCCTTAATTTCAATTTATCCTTCTCCTTTTCGACCAAAAAAAGATGTTGAAGAAAGAAACACGAAAGTGAGGCCAAGTCATTAATAACAGTATTCTACCAAAAAAAGTCATTAATAACAGTGGAGTACTACAAATCAGTACAGTGATCACTAGTGGAGTATTAATTAATTAAAACATTGGAGTAAAGAATTACCTCGGTTTTGAGTCTCTTCCGAGTCTCTCTGGATTCATCAGTCATAGCACGTCGCCGTCTGTATTTGCCCGTTCACCTTTCCCGAGCGGTCAAATTTGAAGAATTTAAACACCTATTGCATAAAAAAAAAGTACCCTATGTCCATATTTATAAATTTGTTTGCAAAAATACCTTGTTATTTTCAATATTACATCAATGTCCAAAATAATAGTATGAGTGTCCAAAAATTTAGCAAAAATACTCAAAATCATGTCCTTTCCTTTTTGGGATAAATTTTAAAAAGTTCATGTTTTGTAAAACTTTAAAATACGAAAATCAATTTCAATCTAAAATTAAAATTGTTTCTCCTATTTAAAAAAATATTAAGATTTAAAAAAATTTAAATTAATTAAGATACATGAATTAAAAACAAATCAAAGAGAACAAGGAGTAGTCTCTCTCACTGTCCTTCTTACTCGAGAATGTCAGCCCCTTCTGAAATCTAAAACCCTAGAATGTCAACCCCTTCCTTCGCCCCATTTATGAAATCTAAAACCCTTAGCTATTCCTAAATCTAAACCCCTAGCTGTTGCTCGATCGATTACAAGGCCTCGATCGAAAATACAAGGGCGTCGACAGGGAAACCATAGATGTTCTGCGAGAATCCATAGGTACCCGGAGGAGCACAACTGCTCGATCGATTACAAGGGCGTCGGCAAGGTAGTGAGGATAATCGGTGGTGAAGGCTGATTTCCTGAGGAAGGAAGAGAAGGAGAAGAAAGTATTGAAGAAGATCAAAGGTCTTTGGAACTTGGTACCATTTTGGAACCGCTATCTCTATCTATTTTCACTTACTTTTCAAGGTTTTGTATCCTTGTTCTTTTGAAGTTTTAGTTTTTGCCAAGGTTTGGTTCATCGTTGGACTAATTAGGGGAAATGGCAGAAATTAAAAGAGGGTTCTTTGTGGATGTTGTTAGGGGGTCTCCGCACGTTTGATGCTTACATTTCCCAAACTCAATCAATGCCCGTGTGAGGGGCCTGCAATTGTCGTCCTTTGTATTTTCTTCCAGTTGATACCAATTAGAGAAATAAGAACTTCAGTAAAAAGGAAAAAAAGAGGGAATGATAAATCAGTTTAGAATTGGCCATGGACAGATCCATTACCAATCTTAGCTAACACATACTTGAGCATTTGAAGTTGCATGCATTTGATGATTGTAGTATATTTTAGTAGACTCTGAGGTTGATCCGCCAGATGAGCTAGAACTAGTTAGGGGAAATGGCAGAAATTAAAAGAGGTTTCTTTGTGGATTTTGGCTAGGGGGTCGTGTCTTGATTAGATTCTAATTTAGAGGTTTGGAAAATGATTATTTACATTTAATACAGGATCTATTGATACCATGAATTGTTGCTTTAATGAAGCATTTGTGATCTGGTGATGATGATTCTAGAAATGATTTTTTGATGTATGACAGTAATGCTAGAACTCTATGCCTATCTGTATAATAAGAAATTTGTGAGAAATAGTATGTTATTTTTCATTGGATAAATTATTCAAAGCTTGCTTATTTCATTAATGGTGTTCATCATGGGGATGATAATGGTGTTCATATATTACATTAGTGGTTAATCCAAGTACGAATACTGATACTTTTTTGTAATGTATTATGGTAATCTGGCTATTACATAATGGGAAGAGGTGATAAACAGAAGAGGAAAGTGGATGGAGATGAAGGTGAAGGCCAATCTCGGTCAAAAAAAAAGATGAAGTCAGACATCTCCAAGGGTGAAGATGAGAAAGGGAAGGCAAGCACTTCTCATAGAAATTTTGTACTTTTTTTATTTTATATATAGTATAAAAAAAATGACATGCTTTTGGTGGATTTTATTTTCTATATAGTATATGTACACTTGATTTGGTATTTTATTTTGAAAAACCTTTCTTTATAGTATATAAAAACATAAGTACATGCTTTGTTTTATCTATTATTTTGATTATTGTTTGACATTAATTGTTAATGTAATTTCTCATTTTATGACTCCTTTTGTTTTGTAGATGCAATATAAGTATGAACAAAATGATTACATTTTATGGTCGGATTAACAACAATTCGAAGCTAGCTTTTGCTCGTGAGATTGAGAACAGGCTCACTCATACAGATTGGCAAAGGATTATAGATGGACCATTTGGGAAAATAGTTAAGATGGTACAACAAGTTCAATTCTCATCTCAGCTTGTGCATGGAATGTTGTTTAAACAACTTTAAAAAAAGAAGAAATAGGAGACATGGTACGGATACAGCATCATTTGCGGCCTAGATTGTGATATACCTCCAAAATTCGACACTAATAGAGACAAGACGTTAATGAAAAGGTTTTTTGGTGCTCCTGGTTCCATAATCCAAGATGCTTGTGAGAGATTCAAAGAGTATAGGGATGATAATAATTTCAAATTCAAGTTGGCTCTTTTGTTGATTGTGGAGGGCTTAATTTTAGGAGGTGATAAGAATAGGAAGGTGAAAGTTGAACATGTGAAGCTCTTGGAGACGATGGATCTGTTTTATGCATACCCATGGGGTAGGATTGGATACGAGGAGCTTAATGAAAGTTTAAGAAAAGCCATGGGTAGAAGAATAGAGGTAGCAAAGGCGACAAAATCACTTCCAAAGCAACCTAGAGTACCATATCCCATACTACTTGGGGTCATTGCCTACTGCCAATGGGCCAGCCTGGGAAGATGGAAGATTTGTATATGTGCCATTTAATGTGGATAATAAGCATTGGATTACATTACAAATTGACTTCAGAAGTTGGGTTGTTAATGTGTATGATTCAAATGTGGACTTCATAAGTATTAAGGATGTAAAGGAGAGCCTTATTCCAGTGACTCAAGGGCTTCCCCAAGTGTTGAAGCAATATGGACCAATGGCCAAACAATTGGAAATATGGGGTGAGAAACCGCTAAGTGTCAACCGTGTCAACGGTTTGAAGCAAAACAAGCGAGGGTAAGTACATTGAGTTTCGAAATCAATTTATAATTCAATGTCTCATAGTTTGAATCGAATTTTGTTATTTTTATATGAAGCTATACTGAAATCTAATTTTGTTTTGTAGAGGTGACTGCGAGTGTACTCCTTTCTTATAGGGTGACAGGATAAAAATTGCATGATGATAGTAAAAATTCTTAAAGTGTGACAATATAGCTTTTCTCATATGAATTTGGAATTCAAATGAAGCTAACATCAATCCATGTTCAACTTTAAAAATTGCACGATGACAGTAAAAATTCTTAAAGTGTGATAGTATAGCTTTTCTCATATGAATTTGGAATTCAAATGAAGCAAACATCAATCCATGTTCAACTTTCTTATATGGTGACAGGATAAAAAATTGCATGGTGACAGTAAAAATTCTTAAAGTGTGACAGTATAGCTTTTCTCATATGAATTTGGAATTCAAATGAAGCTAACATCAATCCATGTTCAACTTTCTTATAGGGTGATAGGATAAAAATTGCATGATGATAGTAAAAATTCTTAAAGTGTGACAGTATAGCTTTTCTCACATAAATTTGGAATTCAAATGAAGCTAACATCAACCCATGTTCAACTTTCTTATAGGGTGACATGACACAAATTGTAATGTGACAGTAAGTTTAGAAAGGTTGACCAGATAGACGTTTCACTAGTAAAAAGGAATAACAAGAAACCGTCTACATAAGAGGATTTTGGCAAAGGATGACAAGATAATGAATGAAGTACGACAATAGGCCTTTACTCCTATGAACAGGCAATTCAAATTTAAGTCATCAATTTATAAGTACTTGTAAAGCACAACATGAAAATCAGAGGAAACAATAAGTTAAGCAAATATGTTCATACATTAACCATAACCAAATCAATCCATGCAAAGCAAATAAATCCATCAAGAAAATATATGTTTCAAATATAGCAAAACAAACATGGTCTAAGTAAACAATAAGTTAAAAAAAAACTAGTTGTAATTGTCATCTGATCACGACAGAGGCCTTGTACAACTGCTCTGGTAATGTCCCAAACCTTTGCACCTCCCACAACGACGTTTAGACCAGTTCTTCTCCCAATGTGCACGAAACCTATTTGTCTTTGGTCTTCCAACAGTCCTTCTTACTTGCGGTGGATGGCAGGTAATTGAAGTAACCGATGGAGGAATCTCCCAACGCCCAACCGGAGGAACCAAATGCAGAGTTTCCTTATACACTTCTTTCATCTTATCATTCTTCAATAATGGATGAACCAATTGTGCAAGATCCACACCCCTATCTGTTGTTGCAGCTATGGCATGAGTGCAAGGAATTTGATCAATTTGGAATACCTTACAATCACATGTCCGGGCATGGAGATTCACTTCGAACCTAGATGTACCATCATTTACTTCATCTTCAAATTGACTTAGTCTTTTTACTATCATAGTCATTGATGTCGTACTTTTTAGTTGGTTTTTGTGGGTAGTTTTCTAGCTAGGATTGAGTCTTTTCTAGGTTTATTGTGTTGTCTTGAGTCGTTTGTGTAGGTTTTCATATTATCTTGAGATATGGAGTCTACATAAGCTTTGATGGTGTTTTGTAGGTATTTGAAGCGTTGAGGAGGAGATATCCCGTTTTTTCAAGCTTTCTAGGAGGTGGTGTTAGAGTTGTCTTGTGGTGATGTTGATAGAAGGACGAGAGTCGGTGCATTTGAAGGTTTGATGATTTAAAGGTGAAAATTTCAAGATCAAGATGCTTTAAGAAGGAGCTAAAGGAAGTCTTAGAAGGCCAAAAGCGATTAAAGAAGCAACATTGAAGAAGAACCAAGCTTTGGAGCAAGTTTTGAGCGAAGAAGTGAAGAAACCAAGTGCTGCCTAGGTCGGTGACGACCACCTCCGTGTCTAGCGAGAATAAAACTTGTGCCTTAAGTTAGGTTTAGTAAATGTTTTATTTATGGGCCTTTTTAAGATAGAATTTAGTTTCCTTATGAAGACATTCCCACTACTATATAAGGTTCTTTTAGGGTTTATTTTAGGGGGGGCGTTTTTTTGGAGAGACGTTATTTGTGGAGAAACGGAACAAGTTGCAAGTTTGTTTCCTAGGTTAACTTTGATTCCAAGCTCTTGGACAATTTTAAGAGAGACTTAGAGGTTTGCTTGAGATTTGTAAGTTTTCTTTTTAATTGAAGATTTGTTTGGATTTAAATTATGTCTTCTCTTTTGTCTATGATTATTGATTGTGCCATGGATCGTGAGTAGTCTACTTTTCTAGGGTTGGGGTAAAATCCGACGAGTTGTGCATGATTAAATCATGAATCTTTGATTAAACCATCTCTTTTAATCTCTATCTTTTAGCCTCTTGTTTGCTATCAATTCCTTGATGAAAGTTAAGGCATGTTCATGTTTATGATTGAATCGAAAGATTAAATTGTGAATTTGGATAATAATTAGGTTGAAACGAAAGTTAAAACCTTTAGAACACAAGTAGGGTTACAAGTTTAGATCTTTATGAAAGTTGAGATTTTTACTTGATTATTCATGGCGAAATTCATTCATGAGATTACTATGGGTTGATTTTGATTCATGTTTGCATGCATAGCTTGTTTTGGTGAATCCTTTGCTCTAGATCTCTTTTAATTTGATTTTTCGAAGTTTATTTGTTACCCGGATAGGTCGGTTACGACCCCTTTTAGGTCGGTGCCGAGCACCCAGCCTTTCAGGTTTTCTCCTGCGTTTTGTGTCGAGTCGTAGGTCGGTGACGACCTGGTGTGGGTCGGTGTCGAGCACCTGCTTCGTGTGTTTTGCTTTGTTTTGTTTTATTTTGTTAGGATTAATAACTAGATTTAGATACTAATAATTCCCGTGGACGAACTTGACCTCCCTGTACTCAGCGGGGTCTTGATCTATAAATTTATTTGTTGTCAAGAAACCCTTTCAACAGTCACCGACTTCAAGTACCTACATATCATTCATTAAAAAACGTAAAAGAGATCATGTTTTCATCCATAATAGAATATTAATGTCCACAAGTCCATCAATAGTAACAAAAAATTCAACAAATATGTTTCTACAAACCTAAACAAATTAGTTCGTAAACAAATCAAACTTAAAGCCAAATACGCTTAAATCAAAAACAATTCCATTTGGATACTGTCTGATTAGGACATGTACGGTGACAATACAAATTCTAATGGTGTCAAGAAACATTGATTGTACCTGGAATCAAGTGTCTTCTTCACCTCTTCGGTTACCTCTTCGTCCCATATAGCAGCCTTTTCTATCCGTTCACAAAACCACTTGCATATGATATCTAATATCTTATCAAACATGGCAATAATTGGCCATTCACATTCCTCTTTGAACCGGGAATTCAAGCTTTCGGCATTGTTGGTTGTCATTATGTTGAATCTATTGGCACGGAAATGTGCCTTGGACCAATTCTCAAATTCTGCCTCTTGAACATATTTTCCAATACGTTCTGACTCCTTGCAAAGTTGTGAAAAATGATGATTGAACTCTTGAATGGTATAAGCCTTTGCAACCTTATTCCATAGTTCAAACAAGTCTCCTCTTCCGTACTTGGTTTTGAAGTTTTGGTATATGTGATAGATGCAATACCCATGACCAGCAAAAACATAATTGTTCCTCAATGCTCTCAAAATACTTGTGTGGCGGTCTGAGACAAACACTACATCATGGTTGTCTGGTACAACAACTTTGAATTCCTTGAAGAAAAAGGACCAAGAGGCGTCATTTTCACTATCAACCACGCCAAATGCAAGAGGATAAATATGTTTGTCTGCATCTTGCACTGTTGCTACAATAAGAACACCCATGTTTGTTGCACTTAAGTGAGTGTCATCCACTGATATCACCTAAAATTGAAACATGAAATTATCCTATCATACTGCTAATTTTGTACTGCCATACATATAAATATAAATTCTTTACTGTATATGTTATTGAAGTCCATATATTCGATCAAACATAAGCATTTATCCTATCAATAGCATTGATATTCAACAATAATTAATCTTAGAAACTATAATAATATAAGATACCTTCCTCAAATCAGGTAATGCCCTGATCCATGCACCTATACTCCAAAATGCATACTTGAGTCGTTGGTTAGCATCTCTTTCAATCACGGTATGGGAGCTTGGATTTGATTGTTTGAGCATGAACATCCAAGAATAGAGTTTATTGTAACTTTCCTCTGTTGATCCTCTTACTAACTTTTGGGCTTTCAAACGTGCTCGATTCGCCTTATGGTAGCTTGCATTTACTCCCATTTCTTTCATCACTCTTTGTATCTCTCTTGATCGGATGCTTGGACTATCACCTTGAAACCTGTAACACAAAAAAAAAATGGATACCATTAATGCTTTTACAAATTCCATAAAAATCACACTATAATTGAGTACGACATAAATCCTTCCTTACCTTGGCAAGACTTTTTCAGCAATCATGTTTGATGTGGCTTGTTTGTGGTGGTTATGTCTTGATCGCAGTCCACATGTATGCTCTCCCACATACTTTCGTACAATGAACAAACTGGTTTTACCATAGATTGTACCACGACACATGAATGAGCATGACTTGTCGATGCAACCTACTATATATCTAGTTTTGTCTGACTTCTTTACATCCAACTGGAACCAATGTGTCAATGCAATTGACCTTAACGCATCTTGCATCTCCTTTTTGAAATTGAAATAGTCTCCCTCCCTAATTTTTGCATGGCTGTGAACCTCATCACTGTTTTGTCCACCTTGTAATGTAGCCCGTTCTTTAGCATTTGTTTTTGCACGATAAAAATTCTCTTCCACTTCTTGAATAACATTAACATCAACAAATTGATCATCAAAATCTTCCATTACTCCATCATGAGCAACTTGTTCAAATTGTTTTGCTCCATCAAAATCATCACTTGCAAAACCATTTTCGTTTAAACCAATTTCTTCTCCTCCAAGGTTTACAAAATTGGTATCTTCATCATCATCATTGAGCATGAAAACGACATCTTTGCCTTTATTTGTTGAAGTAGATCCTCTAATTTCATCATCCCTGCTGAATGATACGAAATTAATCGGGGAAGTATTCCTGTTTCGTAACCTGTAACTATCTTCAAGGATCTTGTCACCATTCCCAAATTTCCTGACACACATATTAGGAGACATTATTATCATCGTCGATGATTTTATCTAAAGTCATGTCATCCTTAAACGGTGTTTGGTCCCACTGGCTTACAAGAGGTGCACTTGATGAGACTCTCATCTCTTGTATAGAGTTTGGAGTTTGAAACTCAACGACTTTCATGTCAACACCCTCGTCCATAAACTGAATATTTTTCTTCTCCTTAATGCTTGTGTACAGATCTATCGGCCATATCCTCTCTTTTGATGATTTTGAATTCAAAAATTTGTAGGCTTCAAGATCATCTTCACCATTAACTTCAAAGGGTGGAAGGTTTACCTTTATGGGCGACACATAGTGCAGATGTAGATTGTACTTTTCACAATCAATGGATAGTTTCTCCACTATTTTATCCTTAAGGGATTCGAATTTTATAGTATCGGATACAACGAGTGCTATTGCCTTCTTATCCCCCCCCCCCCCTTCATAAGACCAGTTATCTCCCAATACATTTTATTCACCATTTGTAATTAACATAAGTAATATGTTGTTTCGACCTGAAAATACACAAATCGTAATACTTAGAAGCAATAAATGATTATCAAAACAATTCAATCGTAATACTTAGAAGCAATAAATGATTATCGAAACAATTCAATCGCATACTACTTACCCATGGTAGAACTCAATGTGCCTCTACGTTTGTTCGTATATCAAAATTGAATGAACAGATAAGACTGGATGAAAAGATAAGATTAAGCAGAGGTTCGGTACTTATGTAGAATAATTGGTTATTATTGTTTTCATTGAGATTCGTATCTCTTAAGATAAAGGATAGAAAAGATTTCATAACAAATCTAATTCGTTAGCAATTTCCTTTTTCTTTTTAAGTCCGTGACAAGAGCATATTGTGGTATGATAGTAGAATACACAAGCATGACAGTATAACATCTAGCCCAACTAATTTTTTTACGGAAATCTCAACCCATTAGGATCTTTTCCATATCTTTGACTTTTTTTTTCCTTTTTTCCTCATTAGTTTTCGTATATCATAACTATTAAATCACTTTAAAATATCTTTTCATATGCCCTTTATTTATTTATTTTTACTATTTTTGTTTTATGATTTTAATTTTTTGAATTTTATAATTCATTTCTAAAAAACATTACAAATATAAATTCAAATAATTTAATAATAAAATAATGAAAAATGAAATTGCATAAATGCCAAAATGCATGATTTGCAATTTCCTATAATGTAGGGCACTTTTGCAAACTGTTTTTTGTGCAAAGGGTACCCTTGCAAATCCACCTAAAAAAATTCAAAGAAAGAGAGAGAGGTGGGGGAAAGCTGGCATGGTCATGTATGCAACATGACACATCTCCATCCACTATATCATGTACATCATCACGAGGGGCCCACCCATACACCCTCCTTTGGAAATGATCTCACTCCCGCCTGATATTTTTATATAATAAAAGAAATTTGGGTGGTTTACTAACAAGCTAGTGACCACTCAAGAGCATTCTGCCTGTATTAGGGTGTGCAAATCCGAATTAATTGCTAGTGGAATAGAAGAGATGCGTCGGAACGAGCCAGCGATGTAGTGCGCCACCGAATTGCACTCACGGTTGACGTGAGTGATACTCCAATCCAGGAAACAAGCCAATAAGCAGTGGATATCCGAACGAAACAACTCAATCTCCCACGGACCAACTGCAAATTATCGCCTTCAATCTAGATCTGGGGAATACCACGACGAACGGCCTCAAGTAGTCCCTGGCGTAAGGTGATGGTCTCGGAAGTCAGCACGGACTGATGACCAATCAATCCTCCGTCGAAATGGATGAGGGAGTCGCAGGAGTCCCTGAGAATAAACCCGTAAGAGCCACGCCATCCAAATTTAGTGCACCATCAAAATTCAATTTAGTCAAATCCCTTTTGGGTTTTGCCCATATTGTGAGTTTTCTCTTAGGCCCACTTTTAGCCATTCCATAAATTGGGTTATCTGAGGTCGCGACTTTCGCGATTTTCCAACTTTTAATTTGGTTATGAGTAAAGTCGCAAATGTTTGCGGCATTATGCAAATTATTATTGTTGTTGTTGTTGTTGTTGTCAACGCTCTTTTATTCCTAAAGAACCATATGCCCCACCGGGTGTTAGCGAGGAGTTCCATTTCCTCCTTTGTTAATCTCATCCAGGACAAGGTGTGGGTTTTTATCCTTAGGGAAAATTTGGTTGAGGATTCATCAAAGTTTGGGATTTACGGATTTGATGGTTTTCACGGTTAATGGGCACGAGAGTAACACATGGTTAGTGTCTTCCTCCATGATGTTACAGGCCACGCAACCCGGCGGAACCGGGATATGGTTAGAAGAGAGCCTCATCTTAGTTGGCAAACCATTTCTAGCTACTTTCCAAGTGAAGTTTTTTACTTTTGGAGGGATGTTAAGTTTGTTGATCCATTCTAAGTTAATTTTGGGTTCACCTTTGGATTGGTGGAGCCACTGCATGGTGGAGTGGGTGGAATACCAACCATTTTTTCTTGGTTACCAGTCCAATCTATCCGGTAATTTATTAATAGGATTGATAATTTTTGAAATTCGTTCGAGGTCGACGAGCGAGACGACCTCGTTCAATTTTTCAATGTTCCATGAATGGTCCTCACAGAGGTACGCCTCAACAAGTTCCTCCCAATTAATGAGGGTTCCAACCTCAAATTTTGGGTTAAAGGGACCATTATTGGTCCAGTTATCTTTCCAAAATCAAACGGTTTTATCGTCCCCACTTGCCACATTAGCCCCTTAATGAACGAGTTTCTTAGGCCTACTAGTTTAGACCATTGTCAAGATGTGTTCTGTTTTTTCTTGTAGTTTAGGATACTTTCCGTTTTGAGGTATTTTTCAGTTACTATTTTGACCCAAGGATTGTTTGGTTCTTCTAGGATTTTCCATAGTAGTATCATTTGGAGTGCTTGGTTCATTTCAGCCGCCTTGGCTATTCCCAGCCCCCATGAGTGGGAGGGCGACAAATTAAATTCCAACTAATGAGCGGTTTGTAGTTGTTTTCCTTATTCCAAATTTTTTTTGTTAATTTAGTCAAGTTCTTTCAAAGTTGATTGTGGTAATAGAAATGATTGCATAATATAGTTTGGTTGTAATGAGAAGTTTGCTTTGATTAGTGTTTTCCTCCCTTCTTGGGATAGGATGTTAGCTTTCATTTTGATAATTGGGATCTGATAAGCAGAACTAGGGGTTTCAAGGTGTTTTGTGTTACTCTTTCATTAATTATCGGGCATCCTAGGTATTTGTCCATTGCAACTGTGTTTTCTATTTGTAAATTTTGTTTTATCTGATCATTTGTGTTATTATTAGTGTTTTTGGTAACTTGGAAAGCGGATTTGTGGAAATTAACCTTCTGTCCGGAGATCTAACAGTAATCGTCAATAGTATCCTTAATATTTTTGCAGACTTGGCTGTTGGCTTTTGCAAAAATGATAATATCATCTGCAAATGCTAGAAAAGGGATTTTTGTTCCATTTCTTGAAATTTGGATCCCGATGCCACCTTTTGGATTAGTGCTCAAAAGGTGGAGCTATCTTGCCAGTATCTCGGAGGCGAGGATGAATAAGTATGGCGGTAGGGGATCCCCCTGCGTGAGGCCCCATTGAAGGTAGAATTGTTCTGTCGGTCCGTTATTGACTAGGACTGAGAAAGAGACTGTTTCAACACATTCTCGAATCCATCCCACGAATTTATCATTAAATTCGAATTTGTGGAGGATCTCAGCTAGGCATTCCCAACTGATCCGATCATAGGATTTTTCCATGTCAAGTTTGATTGTGATCCAACCCTCCCGCCCTCGTTTGATTCGGAAGGAGTGGAAGATTTCATGCGCGATGAGTGTGTTATCGTAGATACTCCGGTTCTAGACGAAAGCCCCTTGCATTGGGTGGATGAGTTGTTTAACACGTTTTTAAGGTGGTTTGTTAGAATTTTCGAGATTACTTTATAGATGGTATTGCATAGGCTAATTGGCCTATAATGGTTGGTTGAATTGGGGTTTTCACATTTGAGTACCAGAGTTATAAATATATGGTTTATTTGTTTCAAAAATTTCCTCGTGTGAAAGAAGCTTTTGACAGCTTTGGTCACGTCCGGGCCAACGATATGCCAATATTTTTTTTATAGAAGTTTGTCGGCATTCCATCCGGGCTGGGGGATTTATCATCCTCGATATCAAACAAAGAGTTCTTTATTTCAGTGTTCGATACCGTTTTTGTGAGTTCTGTGTTGTCTGCTTCAGTTATTTCTTTTTTGGATGGTTTGGATCATGCTTTGGAGTTTTCTACAGTGTATTTCCAAGGGCCGGAATCAATTTTGGAAGTCCCGTTTGATTTCTGTTCTGATGTTTTCTAGTCCGGTGATTTGTGTTCCCTCTGTTGTATGGATTTCTTTAATATTGGTTCTATACTTCTATTCCTTCTGCCACTAGCAATCCGGTGGAAATATTTCGTGTATTTTTCATTTAGTTTTATGTGTGTGTTTCTCGAAATTTGTTTCCAGTAAGAGTTGTGGAAATTAATGAGGCACGACCGTTTCTTGGCCAATTTGTCCTACTTTTGAACTAGTTGCGCGTTTTTTTGTTCAATGATATCTTTCTGAAATTGAAGTAGATCCCCATCAAGTTTTTTGATTTGTTCGAAAATATTTCCAAAAGTATGTTTATTCCATGCTTTTGCTTTTGTTTTAAGGAGTTGTGTTTTTTTGGTGAGATTAATTAAACATATGTGATCTACCAGCGTTGTAACGCCAGGCTTGCTTGATGACGTTTTGGAAATTTTTTTCTGTAAGTCCACATCATTTCAAATTTGAATGGTTGTGCTTTGAATGGTACTCATGTTGGGAGATTGCATGAAATAGGGCAGTGATCAGAGGTTGAGAATACGAGGTTTTTCGTCGCTATGGACGGTTACATTGGATAATTTGGTTGCTAACTAAGGTGCTGTCTAATTTCTCAAACTTAGATTTTCAAGATTTTTGGATCTTCTCCAAGTAAATTTGTTGCCTAACGTTGTAATATCAGAAACATCGCAATCGTTTTTAAAATTAATAAGTCGTTAAAACTTGGAGTGGTTTGGAATGGCGCCCCCTTGTTTTTCATTGGGGTGTTGGATTTCGTTGAGGTCTCCCATAATGATGCATGGAAGGTTACAATTCTGGATAAACTCTTTGAGCTTCGTTCAGAACTGATCCTTTTCTTGTGCCCTTGGCGGAGCATAGGCAAATATAATGATCAATTCATTGCTAGTCTCTTTGGAAAGTTTGGATCCTTTCATTCAAGAGTTGTGCCCCCTTCCAGAGGACACAGATCCCCCAGCAAATCCATTTGCCGAAATAAACTCAATGGAGGCAAAGCCAGCTTTTTCCAGGATTTACATTAAGGCGTGTTTTGGGCTTTCGTTTCAACTAGAGATATTAGGTGGATGTTTTCAAGGCGGCATAAAGCGTTAACTTCGGTCTGGAAGGTACTATGCTTAATGCCTATGCAATTTCACATGCATAGTTTCATGGAAAAACCGATCTTTTGTGGGTGTTGGCCCAAGAGAGGTGGTGTTCCATCCTTAATTTTGGTTTTATTATTATGTAGTGAGACATTATGGGGATAGTTTTGATTTTAGAGGCCCACAAATGTGGATCAAATCTGAGTTTAGTTTTTTGTGCCATTACTTAGATGTGGTAAAAGTGATCAAAACAACCACTGGTTGCGGTAGGTTTATCCACCTCGATTTTCATTAACGCAATTTGAATGTTAGTCTTTCTTTTAAATTCGATCGATTTAAGAGAAGAGGTGGTTGTACCAAACATGACATAGTGAGTACATGCTCAAGTGCCACCAAAGCATTTTAAGCGGATAGTTGGTCGATAATCGTCCGAGCCGCCTAGGACCAAAAGGTGCAATTTTCCTGCTATGAATTACCTCTAGAAAGATATAGGCATGCAGATTATCATCCTGCACAATAGTAGTATGCAATCTTTTAAAACTTTCATTGCTTGCGAATAATAACACATGCCATGTAAAACACGTTATGTTGTTAAACAATTGTTAAACTTGAGTTGCGGTAGCCACAAAAATTTGTAATGCTTTTGGCATGTTCTATGCACAAGGCAGAGCCCACATCTTGATTGTAACAAAGAAATGGGAAATGTTTTTTTAACTTATCATCACGCATGCTTATAGCACACAATGTGGGTTCACCAGAAAAAAAAAACTGGTTGTTTGAACACAATGGCTTGTCAAAGTAAAAATGAGTAACAAGAAAGTTTGATAGTGCAACTCGATTAAATTCAAGAAGCTGGGAAGGGTTGTGATTCCATAACACTTTAGGCAAGGACAACTTGGTTAGGTTTTTGTTAGGAAAAAGTTTAAGAGAGCATAAACAACTACTCCTCGAAAACACCAAAGAAGACCAAACACAGAATGTGTCAATAGATTTCTTAAATAAAACAAGAGGGTTAAATCTGTAGGTAGTAAAACCTATTTTGGTGTGGCTTTTGGCCCTTTGTTCTTTGGGTTTTATCCATTGGCTTTTGCCTTAAGCTTTAATAAATTTGAGAAACCTTTATCGATGGGGCTTTTAGCCCAAACATGTTGATCGCAACCTTTAACATAGCAATTGCTATTAAAATAATAAACTTTACAAAGTAACAAGATTATAATATAATTCCCCAGTTTGGAGTTGAGATTTTCACACCCCCAAGTAAGTTCAATGATTGTGCTGAGGAAAGGTTGGAATTTAGCAAAATGAGATTGCAACATTGCCGTTAGAACAAAGAAATGATTAATATGCAGCGGTCGAACGAGATTAAGCCAAAGAACAACAAAAGAAATGCAATCTGGGGGAAAACAAGAAATTGAAGAGCTTTAGCAGTCACAAAATTGGGAAGTGGGTAGAAACAAACACGCTTAGGGTTAAGCTTAATGTAAAGAATGGATCTAAGCTTTGAATTAGAACAATAGATTTGGGAAGAAGGTACCTGGAACGCTGTAAAAACCAAAGACGTAGAGTTAGGATAGGGGAACAAACGCGATCCACTAGCACGACCGCCGTACTAGTCCGCACCAAGAACCCGAATCCACCGCCACCACCAAGTGTTGGACCACTAGCCGACTAACACCGAGTTGATGCGCACCACCCCCGCTCGCCCACGAATCCAGCGAAGCATCAACAAGAGCCAGAACCGGATGATCCTCCAAGCACACTCAAGATCCAGAACCGACCACTTCTTAGAATAGGTCGGGAACCCGCTTTTGGGACGAGAGGCATTCATGGGCCTCCACTTCCACTTCCAATGGAGTAAAGGTAATCGTAATTTGCAATATGGGAGACATGCAAGGTAAACGCCATCCGAGAGTGGCTTCCATGGGGGATCAAGGGTTCTGAATTTTAATGAACCATGAACATGCAGAGGCCGGGGTGTTTTGAAACGGATCTAGGTTCAAGTCATTCGGCTGCATATAATAGAGGTTGTATTGTTGGGTAACGGAGGCCGGAGATGAGGCCCGGTGATTTTCGATGATGGTTTACCCTGTGGCGGTGGTCGGAACGATATTAGGGTTTTGGGGGGAAGATGCACATCACATGTCACGCGTTCTTCCGAACACATCCTCGCTCCCACCGGATTGATCTAACGTGGAGTTGAACTATTTAGTTGCAATTACTCAATAATTAAATTTTTGTGTATTTTTTCTATAAAAATCAAACTCCCACTTAGATGACTATTCGCATAGGCGCATCTTAAACTCATACAGTTACAGTTACCGACTTACAATATAAATTAATAAAAAAAGTGATTTTAGAAGGGATTTGTGTGAATTGTAAAATAAGGCTACCTTTGTTAAATGCTTATTTGATGTTTATAAGCACTTTGTTACTTATTTGAATAAATAAATGTCTATGATGTGTGTTCGGTAACACATATTTATTTGAAATAAGAAATTTATTTAGATGCTTATTTCCAGAAAAAATAATCAACACTCCATGCTTATTTGATATTAGAAAACTTATCTCTAAAAAATAAGCACATGAGCCCACTCTCCATTTTTTTTACTACCTCAAATCTCCAATTTGGTTCTCTCTCTCTCTCTCTTCCTTCTTATCCATTGTGAATTCTCAAATATCTCTCTCTTTCTTCTTCTCCGTCGAGAATCGCCATTGACGCCTCTTTTTGGAAGCGCCTTTGGGATATTGAAAATTCTAGATGGAGGAGCTAGATCGGAAATCAATTCACGAACTTGCTTCTTGAGCTCGTCGAGAGCTAGCCTCTTTGATTTCGAGAGATCCGGAACGAAGTAGCTCTCCTCCTTAAACGAAAAGGTCATTTGGATGAAAGACTTCTTTCCACTGCTAGATTCGATCGCTTGTTCTTCTGCTTCTCTAGTAGCAATTACCACCGGCGAATTTGATTGTTTAGTTTTCGTCGCTGACAAAGTTAGCGGCGGGGAAGAGGCTACGTCGAATTCGGTTGAGGTTGAAGGTACTTTCTCTAGCAGTGGATGAGATAGCGAGACAACATCGGGATGCGGCGGCAGCGGTGGTGGAGCCAGTGTTCTAAAAAACGCTAGGCGGGAGCTAGGCGGTGAGTGGAGGCCTAGCGCCTAGGCGGCTAGGCGGGGCCTAGGCGGGGGCCTAGGCGGATTGAGACGACATTAGTTATTTTTGGGTATTTCAAGCATTTTTTATTGTTCAAAATATCTAATTATATATACACACATTAAATCACAATTCCAAATAAGAAACCATGCAAAATAGTAAATACACATTAATATTCATAAACTCCATATGCTAATTGCTAATTATATAAAATTAAACAACTTGAAAAAAAAGCTTAAAAAACTAAAAACATCTTAATTCTTAACTACTGAGATTCCAAACATTGAATTAATTCACTTCCAATGTACGCTTAATTATCACATGTTGTTTCTTGGAGACAAATAGAGTTTGACAATCTTGGAATGTAGAATTTTACTTACTTTTGGTGCCCAACTTTTCTCATCTTCATCAACGCGCAGTGTTCTTGAATTTATCTATGGCTAGTTTAAATTGATCACAACTAGCAAGTAATTGCCGATTTATAGATTCAGTATTACATTTACAACTCAATTTCAATACTTAATTCCAGAAATTGAACAAAAAACTTGAAAATTGTATCTACAATACTCTAGTTTCAGAAATCAGAATTCGTATTGTAGACAAGACTACATCTAATCCCATGAATCCCGAAATCAGCAAATCAGATTATAGATAACTAGATAAGACTATGCCAAACCAGAATCAGTTAAGGCTATTCTCTACAAGACAACATCGGCAATTCAAATTTCAGATTTCAGAGTAATAATAGAAAGAGAGGGCTAGGCCGACTGGTGTGGCGTCGTGGGTCAACAGATGACGACGTGGAGGCGGTGGAGCACTGGAGCAGCTTCAACCTGTGGTCCTGTGGTGAGCGAATGGCTTGACCTTGGATGACACCAGAGAACAAGGCGAGAGAGTTGCCGTCGGTGATTCAAGAGCAGCGTTGGGGATTGAGGAAAGAGTTGTCGTCGGTGATTCAAGAGCAGCGTTGGGGATTGGATCTAGATATTCAGAGAAGGAGAGCGAGAGAAGAGCGGCGGCATTCATGAAAATTGAATCTGAAAAAAAATAGGTAACCCTAAAATCCCGCCTAGCACCCAGCCCGCCTAGACCGTTTAATTCCCGCCCAGACCCGCCTAGACCCGCCCAGACCCGCCTAGACATCCGCCCAGCTCAAAAACCGCCCAGAACACCCGCCTATGCCTTATTCTGTTCGTTGGCCGGCCGCCCAGCGCCTAGGCGCCGCCTAGGGCGTTTTTTAGAATAGTGGGTGGAGCACAAATTAGACGAAGGGGAAGAACATAAGGCTAGAGCCCATAACATTATGGAATAAAAGATAAAAGGAGGGGTGGGCAATTTTATATTCTTATAATGATATATTAATTTATCTTTATTATATTTATTTTTAAGGGTATTTTAGTCAATTCCTTAATCACCTTTTATTAAATAAGTAAGCCCTTAAACCGAATGCTCACATGCTTATTCTAGAACTAAGTTTTCACTTTCAACATCAGAAATAAACACCTAATATCAGCATCTAGTGCAATCAGCATCAACACTGTTTTACAGAATGGATCCTAAGTCAAGTGGCAGAGTGAAGTATGATGCGTAAAGTTTTATTTTGCGTTGGATAAAAATAAATAATTTTAAATATCGAAAAAAATTAAATAAATATTTTTATAATAAATGTCAAAAGTAAAATCTTGTCAAAAGTTATTGTCATTAGGTTAAAGGTGGCACTTGATAACTTGAGCTTGTACAAGTTAGAGTGCTTTTGTTTCAAGGTGAATGATCACTAATAATGTTTTTACTGTTTTTGAGATCATTCATCGTATCAAGCATGATGTAGTGGAAGGGGCTTTGTTTTTCTAAAAGAGCAAGGGGTAGAGTTCTAGGATTTGGTGACATTTAATATGTCGATACTTTCTGGATATGGGTGGTGCATAATTCAGTTCCTTGTGTCCTTGGTTGTACAAAGGCAAATACTTTTTGAAATCATCTTTTTTGGAAGCCTTGGTTGGTCATAATCCTAGTTATGCATGTAGTAGTATCACCAGGCAAGAAAAGTTCTTGATATGTGATTATATTTGCAAGTAGGTAATGAAAGTTCTTTGATTGTGGGAGGTGGGAAGTGGAATCTTAGGCCTTCTTCTTTCAAAGTCTTAGGAATTTTTAACAAGACTGATGCAGCTCTCCAAGTTATTGACTTGATCGAAGAGGAAAGAGGGAAATGAAGGGAAGAATTGGGTAGTTATATACTTCCTCCTTGTGATTTAGAGATTGCTTTGTCTATACACTTGGTTGATGGGGTGTTGCCTGATCAATTGGTATGGCACTTTCCGATGAGTGGAGAATTCATAGTTGAATAGACCTGTCCCAAGCAGCAACCGACTGGAAGATGAGGATATAAGAGGTTATTAAACTGATGTATCGGTTGGTAAACAAATATGGAGGTGTTTGTAGAAGCTAAAAGTGATGCTCCAGCTTGTTTGTTCTTATGGAGGGCTTTTTGACAAATTTTTCCATGTAAAGAGAATCTCTTTTATATGAAGGAGGTTGGGGATGCTCGATATCTTATTTGTGGGATTATGGACCATGCAATGTATGAATGTGTTTTTCCTCACCAAAATTTTCCATTCTTTCCTCAATTAAATGATGAAGGGGAGGATTTTAATATGATGATTGCATGGATTGAGTGTATATTGTTTTTTTAGAGGAGATTCATCGGCTATGGTGGTCATATCTCATTTAGAGAATATGGAAGGCGAGGAATGCTTGGGTACTTGAGAGTACAAGAGAAGACATGACTAAGATCATTGAGTGGAGCATACAAATGCAAGAGGGATTTGTATAGGGGAGTGTCTTTGTAAATGATGAGTAAAAAGATCGAAGTCCTACTAAAGATTCAGTGGACACTACACCATTTGTCAATTTACCGTGTATAATTTAGAATATGGTCATTATTAGTGATCATATGGTCGCAAACTCCAAACCAAATAAAATAATGACCAAGGGAGTAATAGTCGCCAATACTTCGCGGGGAATTTTGGTGTCACTATTTAGCGACCACATAGTCGCGAATGTTAAAGACCATGTGGTCACTAATTACTAGGCCGGTTTTAACAACTGTATGGTCTCTAATATTCGCGACCACGTGGTCGCTAAATACTGGCGCCAAAGGAAGGAATTTTGCCGCTTGTTTTTACTGCATATTTAAGCGACCTTTGTTACTGAATACGAGGGAAAATGCCGCTAACATAGCGTCCATATGGTCGCTATACATCTTTTATATATACATCGGACTTCTTCCTTCATTTGTAAACAAATATATCCACAAAATAAGTGTGAAGGTATACTCGTTTGCGCATCTCATTCGTAGAAGGAGAGGACATCCATCAGATTTTGTTCCATAAAACTTACATGTATGTAATTATAGTATTTTCATGTTGTACTAGCATAACTACTCATACCTTGTACGAGTTTATTCAAATATAAATTATTTAATTTAAAAATAAATTAATTTTTTTTATGTAGATATGAATAAAATTTACGCATTATTTTAGAATAAGACCCAATATTTTTTTTCCTTTACTAATAGAAAATGAATTAGTTTAGCAAACTTTAAATTTGTACACATATGTTTAAATTTAAAATCTATACATATAATCTCAAACAAAAGTGTAATTGTAACTTATATAATTTTTTCATTATAATATGAGATTTGAATATATAATTAATTAATAAAATATATAACTAATCGAAGTAGAATGAGATAAGAATGAATTTAAGATTTAGTTATTAGTTTGTAACAAACCTATATAAAAATAAAATAAAATAATTATAAATATCTTTTTTTAAATTAGTATTAAATTATTTTTTAGAGTATTGATGATGTGGCGCCACATAGGCGAATTGAATATGGACACAACACATAGACGAAATGAATGTGAGGTCGACATGTGTCAAAAAAGTGACTTCTTTAAGTAGTATATATAGATAGTCATGTTTTATTTACTTACGCAAATATTGTTGTTATCGTATTTGTTATTGTAAATAATTTTAGAAGAGTGTGTTATATATGTTTGGAATAATTTTCTTTCATATTTTTCAAAATTTATTTAGTATCTTAATTTGACATTCAGCAACCATGTAGGCATTAAATAATGTCCATATGGTCGTTAATTACTAGAAAAAATGTCTATTAGAGAAAAAAATACACTACATTATATTTGACATTTAACGACCATATGAACGCTAATAACGACCATATGAACGCTAAATACTATAACGCATGACCCTAGTTGTACCTGGCGGATGGGTGCATGATCGTTAACAAAACTGCACGACTTTTGGCTTGTTCGTAATTCGTGACCACATGGTCGTTATTTACAACTTAGAAATTAAATACATTGCATATATTATTTTACTAGTAAAAAATATGTGAGTGGATGTATTTACATATTACCGACGAATTTTTGAACGACTAGTTTGTTACTAGCATTGAGCAAATTGTTGAGTTTTCCAAGTCGATGTCAAGATTTAATCCGCAAGAATAAGGTACCTAACAAGAATTATATAACTTAATAAAATATTTATTAAAATAGTTTTTAAAAATTATTTATTAAAATTATGTGATATGGCATACTTTTTTAAATAGAGATGGTTTCTACTTTATAATACTAGCAATACGGTCGCGCATTACGCGGCGATTATAAGACGTAGACTTCATTTTAACATGATGAATAATAAAGTACACAAGTTGTGCCTTGAAATTTCCGTCTCTTTTCCTTATTTTTTTGAATTATTCCTGCATGTTTATGCTGGTGGGTGATCTGTAAGTAGTTCATACAATGTACTCACTGCATTTAAAGAGGCATACGAAACACGTCATATAAACGTGACCTATGTAAGTCCAAAACTGGAAATACAAATGGCTCTATAAAATGCCAAAGTCTAGCTTTAGAACTTTAACGAGATTAGAATATTTTATTATTATTATATAAAATTCAAACATATTATGTACCTTGCGAGTAAACTTAAACCGAATACATAACCGGTAAATAACTTATGGATGGCTAACATAACATTCAATCAAATATTATATCGATATCCTAATCTTTTTCTTATTCTAGAGAAAGAACATAGAAAAAAAAACCAGCATATCCAAAATTCAAAATGGAGATAGATACTGGAATGATAAAATGGAGCAAGTCCATATCTTTATTGAATGCCTCTTTTGAACATTTTGCTCTCAAAAGCTAATCTTAAGCCCTCAATGAGGAAGTTAAAGATGAGCTCAAAACTTGTAGCCCATTTCCTTTCCCATCAAATACTAATTCATCACATTTTCAACACTAGTTAAGCACACATCATACATACCAAATTACACAAACTAATTCAAAACAAGACAATAACTAAAACGATGGACCAATCAATCTCACATTCCCATCTTCCATGTCATAGCAAAGTTCTTCCCAATAGGCAAAGCCAACCCACTGACAGAAACAGAAACACTCTTCTTCATATCGTCCACAAACTTCTGCTCCGACGTGTTCGTCTCCACACTCGACGTATCCATAACAACATCCCCATCAATCTCAAGCTGAACATTCCCAACGTTTCCATCCAAACCCATCACAACCACTTTCTCAACAATCCAACCCTTCTCCAAAGCAAACTTACCCTCTTGAACTTCTGACCAAATCTTCACACCATTCTCCCCATATGTACCATAAAAGTCCACAAATGTAGATGACCCACCTCCTAATTTCATCTCAGGAAGCTCATCATCATCCACAAAAAGACTCCCCTTAGCCGACCCCGTACCGCCCTGAGAAGGAAAAGCCACAACAAGGCTATAAGGAGTCATCCTAGCTTCCTTGGACACCATTCCTCCCTGTTGCATGGGAATAATTGTGTTTTGGTAGATATGAACATTGACTACATGAAGTGGAGCGTTTAGCGTCACATACTCTCCCTTGGACTCAACCGCCTGTGTCATATCAAAAATGCTATACCAAGAACCCGGTGGAAACAAAGCTTTCACGGTCTTTGCTCCTTGCTCAAGAACCGGAGATACCATGAGACCGCTACCAAGCAAGAATTGCGTGCTCAAACCGTAGCAATCGGTGTAATTAGGGAATGAGAAGAAGAGCGGTCTAGCTATGGGTGCACCACTTGTGTGAGCTTCATAGCTCAATGTGTAAAGGTAAGGAAGAAGCTTATACCTCATACCAAGTGCGTTCCTTGCAGATTCTGCAACTGTGTCCCACACATAAAGCTCTTGTCTTGGGGAATAGAAGTTGGCATGGTCTCTAGAGAAAGGATAGAATGCCCCCAACTCGATCCAACGGTTACAAAGCTCCTCTGTCGGTTGTGGGTAAAACCCACATATGTCGGACCCCACCATTGGCACTCCAAAGATACCAAAGTTAAGCATTGTCGAAATTGAATACTTTAAGTCATTCCAAGTCCCTTGATTGTCTCCAGTCCAGTGAGCGGTGTAACGGCCTGCTCCAACAAAGGTCGAACGAGACAGTATAAAGGGTCTTTTCCCCTCTAGAGATTGTAAAGCCTTGTGGGTTGCAATGGCCTCAGCAAAACCATAAAGGCTATGTGCATCATACTCCAAAACCCCATTGTAATGCTCTGCACTTGTGGCTATGGTCTTGAATCCAATAGGTACTTGTGTACCCGAAGCATTGATCTTGTATGGAGGATCATCCCACTTTGTGTTGGTTATGTTCTTGCAATCCAAGCAACAAACCCAGCCAGGCCCCGTTCCAGTTGGGCATTTCTTTCCTTGTGGAATCTTGCATAGTCCAGAGCAGAAATTCGAGGCCTCGTTCATGTCGATCCAGAGGCCATCAACCGGAACAAGTTCATGGAATCTTTTAATCTCATCGACCCACCAATCAACGGTTTTGGGGTTAAGGTAGTCAGGGAAGTTGACTGCTCCAGGCCAAACCTGTGCAAGATATGGCTCACCGTGATACTTGATGAAGACATCTTGAGCAAGGCCTCTCTGATAGACGCCGTAGGAGGAGTTGACATTGATACCGGGGTCAATAAGGACAATGTACTTCATGCCACGGGAATGGACTTTTTCTAGGAAGGATAAGAGTTTTGGGCGAGGGTAGCTGACTGGACTGAGGGTGAAATCTTTGTGGAAGTCCATGTGGTCATCGTCGTTCCAGATTACGTCAAGTGGGATTTGGGCCTTTTTGTAGTTTTCAACGACGTCTTCTACTACTGAAAGGTTGTGGTAGCCCCATCTGCATTGGTGGAAGCCTGCGGGAAGAATGAGAATGTGAGGTCAATTCTGGCAAGAGAAGTTGGCCTATTAACTACAAGAAGTTTAAAAGAAAAAACTAGCTTTCTGAACCAAAGGTTATTGCAGAATTGTTTTTTTTCCTGGCTTCAGAGCATATATGTATAGATCTTATAAGAAAACATGAAGGATTTATCAAATGTGAAGGCATTGCATTGCAAACCTAGAGCACAACTTAAGGATAGGAATCTAGTGAAAGAGATCACTTTAGTACAAAGGCAAAGACATGTATATTTCTTTTTGACACAAAGGCAATGATAGATACCTGAAAATGTCATTAGCATTAACCAAGTGAAGGTAGAGCCTTACCAAATCAACTATCATCCACAGAAATCCCACAAGGAATACCAAAATGAATTACATAACACAAGAAAACAAAAAATATAGACACTTTGCTTTAATTAGCTAGGTTTTCTTTCATTTTTAAATATGTATCCTCACTTAACAGATCTAGCAATGAAATCTGCATGTTAAAACTTTCCCCTTTAAGTTTGAACAAATCAAAAAAGGATTAGTACAAGTTATAACTTTAGTATTCTTTTAGAGGGACCGGACCACTGTCGGTTCCATTGTGCAAAGAGTTCCTCCCTTTTTTAAAGATAATTGATGGACATAAATGTATTTTCATTATTATTAGACATGATATTCAAATCTGACAGGTCAAGTAGTCCCCACCCTAATCTAGCATGGGCTGCACATAAAGTTACTCATGATCCCCAAGATAAGATCAAATACAATGATGAATAAGATCTTTTGTAACATACTAACATTTCACAATTCTCACACAATTCCTTGGCTTTACAAAATCATGTATTATTCATAGTTTTTAAGCTTATCAAATTCGGAGAATAAATCTTCAAATAGTGGCCAAATTTTACGTGAACTTTTATCAATTTAATATGGAGTCATTTTCCAAGCTTACCCAACTCCCTCATTTGGACTTTGGAGCACCATCATTCAATTGTAGTTTCTATGCACATTTAATATTGCTATGCCATTGAATTCCTTAGATCTTAGTAGTACTGTATATGTTTCTTAGTACTGTATATCTAAAGCTTCTACAGCCTAAAATCCCACAACTCAGAATTAAAAAATACTCCTTACTAAGCAGATAATTAATTAACAGGAAAGCACATAAGCAATAAGCAAACATGGAGAGCCCACTAAGCAAGAGAACCAAATATTCCTCCACCCAAATCAACATTTTTATACACAAAACAAGCTTTATATTATAATTAATTAAATCATCCAAAAATCTCCCTGAATCTTGCCTTTCCACAAGAAATGTAACCTCACTAGCACAAGTAAAGTCATGAATAAAACTTGTAATTAAAGGAGTCTGTAGAAGTTGAAAGTGAATTACCAAATGCCCAGTAAGGCATGGGAGCAGGCCTTCCAATCAAGCTAGTGTACTGATTCACAACATCAAGAGGAGAAGGCCCTGCAAAGAAGTAGAAATCCAACACACCCCCAATAACTTTGTATGTCAATGAACTCCCCGTGTAGAGAACATCCATCCCATTGCTGTTCAACAGCAAAACAGCATGAGAAGAGGGCTGCCCACCCACATTCCTAAGATCCATATAAACCGGGTGCGACCCGTATAGATCAGTGTTCAGATTAATGGCAGAAGCATCAGTTGTCCACAGAGTATAAGGATCACTAGGGTGAAGTTTAATCCCATGTGGCTGGGTGTTCTCCCCAAGCCCATAGAGGGATGCATCAGAGGGTAATTTGGTGGAAATTTCAAGGTATTGGTCTTTGAATACCAAATTGTTAAATGGGTCAGACTTATCTGCGCTTGTGTCGAAGAGGGTTTGGCCATTGGACTTCCTTTTGACAGAAAAGGTAAATGGGTCTGAGGTGTAGCTGAAAATCAACTCATTTCCTGATAATTTAGAAGTGGAAAGAGGGATTTTTCTTGATCTCCCTATGGCCTGCTTTAATGGCGGAGGCTGTTCTCTGGGTATGAGATCATATGGCACTTCCCATCTGGGTTTCTCCAAGTCTGTAATGTGAACCCTCAAACGATCCTCTGTTTCATGCCTGAAAAAATAAATACCCATAAAAACATCAAAAAAATGATTCCTAGGGTACAACAGAATCTGAATTTCCAACACTTACTTGACAAAGAGGCGCAAATTAGGGATATCCGGGCCATAGATTTGATTCTTCTTGTTAACCTGCAGATAGCCCACAAGGCCTCCGTCAGGGGCCTCTTCAAGAGAAATCAAACGGTACCCATTTCCTATCTTAGTTGGGACTTTTGAAGATGACTTCTTTTTTGAGGGTTTTGCTAAGCTTGGCAGAGGAGCAAGGGCAATGCCAAGGAGAAGCAAGCACAGGAATGATGAGCAAATAAAGAAAGGTAAAGAAAAATGTCTTTTGGAAAAAGACATTGCTCAAAGATTTTTAGAAAGAGGCCTTGAGAGAGAGCACAAAGAAAGTAGAGTGCTTGGACTGCGTATAAAAGGAGAAGAAGAAGACGAGGAAGGGATAGTTTTTTTTTTTGAAGTGTGTAATGTGAAGTGGGGAAAGGAAAACCATAAGCTACATGTGATTGTGAGCTACTATGAAGAGACAACAAAATCGTCTTGCCATTAGCATGTGACGGTGTGACCATTCTTGTGGGTCCTCTTGCTACTACAACCTCCTTTTTTGTGCTCATCACTGCAGAGTAAAAACGTTGGCTTTTAATATGTGGGACAATTTGTTTGGTTGATTGGTTGGACTTTGGAGATGAAAATATCTCTATAGTTTTGCTTTTGTGTTTAGGGTTCATATTTTTGTGACTCGAAACTTATGCTCTTTTTGCGTTCTTTGTAATAGGATGTTTAGCTTCATGGTTTGAGATATGTGATTTGACACGCGAAGATTATCATTAGGGACAACTTAAATGTTGCATTTTGGGAATTAATATGATTTAGACAACTATACTAATGGCACATCTTATTAAAAAATGTAAAAATGAATTTCTTTTAGAAAATAAATTAAACATATCCTAGATAAAAAAATTATAAAATCTTTTTAAATTATCTTCTTATATTATAGAAAAATGTCTTTTTTTGGTGCAGTATACAAAAATCCCTTTTTTACATATATTTTTCTCTCTTTTTTTCCCTACAAAAAACTTACCTTTGTTGACAAATTCCAAACTTGTGACCTAGTCGACATGAACCATGGACTAGATAAATCTACTTGTACTATTTTTTATTCAAATGAAAACAAAATAGTAAAATTTGATTTTTTTACATCCAAATAAAAAGGCAGAGTATGATAAAGTTCAGTGGGTCGATAATCTGGGGGTCGTGCGGTAACAGGACTAACATACAAGCTCAATGAGGTTCCAACCCAAAACCATATGGTAATGGGTGGAGTAGCTCATTGGATTCTATACTAACCAATTTTAGTCTCAAGTATCCCATGCGGGATAACTCTCAACACGCCCCCTCGAGTGTAACTGTCTGTGCCAGTTGACACTTGGACAGAATTCCTCAAAGCTTGTGAACCGTCATATTTGGATCAGTCGCTCCTTTATTGGGTGAGCTACTTGAATGCTCTCATAAGGTCGACAAGTCCGAATAAATCCCTCAAGGCTCACGAATCGCTACTTTTTGAGATCAGATGCTCCTTTATTAGACGGACTGCCTGAACGGACTCATGGAGCCAGCAAGCCCGAAGACTCTAAGAAAGAACCCACACCAAAACTTGGCTCTAATAACATAATAAAATCCGATGGACCGATGATCTGCGGGCCGTGAAGTAACGGGACTAATATACAAGCCAAATGAGATTTTAAACCAAAACCATATGCCAATGGGTGAAGTAGTTCATTGGATTTTATATATGTGTATTAAACAATTTTAGTCTCAAATTCTCCAGTGAAATAACTCAAAAACAGAGTTAGGACAAAACTTCTTATATAGAGTTTTTTTTATTGAAAGAGATATTTACGGTATATGAATTTATACATACACTTTTTTCCGGTTCGATTCGTTTCTATGCCAGTATACACCTACAATCCTACAATCAATTATATCATATGATGGTAATTAGAGTTGGTTTTGCAATAGGTGTTAGATTTTGTGGTGAGAGATGAGCACGTTAAATTTGATTGCGAAGCTACATTACGATTGTAGTATCAATCAGATTCTAAATTATGGAGGGGTCCTGACTCTCCTCCGCAAGCAAGATGCCCTAGGCTGACCTAATCTGCTTAATTTTCATAAATTCAAAAAAAATGAGCACGTTAAATTTTGAAAAGCTTTTAATATTTGAGACGTTGGTTTATATTTTGTGTTAACTTGAGCTAATACCTGCTTACAAGTACAAGATATAGATAGAGAGATTTTCATACTTATATACACTAGACCTCTACATATTAATGAAATAAAAAAGTTCCCAACAAAATGTTCTTTTTTTATTGTGTGAAAGTAAATTGCTAGGTATGGTCTTATACTCTTATAGTCTTATGGATGCAAATTATGCAATACATTATCCTAGGTTAAAAAAACCGCCGATCTCAACTATTTGACCAAAATTGTGAAGGGCGTGTGAGATGTACATGATGACATTTCTTTTTATAGATTATTTTCATAGATTGAGCAGAAATGATACTTATCACTGACTCACGTAACACGTGTCATGTTTCTTAACGTTGTGACTATTAATTTGATTAGTACAAAAAAAGTATTTTTCTTGTGGATGTTCAAAATGAATACCATGGTTACGTTACATATGATATGAAGTGAATTTAATTAGATGGTAGAGTTAATTTATAACTCTATGGGAACAACAACTCTGTGAGAACAGCGTCGGTGATCGAAAAAATAAGTAAATTTAGATGGAATCTTTGGGTGAGGAGATTTTTCGTACTGTTTGATCGAAGTAATCCGGCCTATTTTAATCAATTCCTACAGGAAATCTTTCCGTGGAAATAAATGTAGATGTAAGAGGGGATTTATTAAGAATTAAAATCTTAATCAAGGTATCCAAGAACGACGAACGAGAATCAAGTACCAAACGAATTTATTAGGAATTAAAAATCTTAATCAATTGAAGCTATCCAACACTGCTTATAAAACTAGCTTCTTATATATACATGTGATTGTTAAAAGTAACCTACGTTAGAAATGATGAATGTTGTAGGATAGGGTCCGGCACTCAAATGAGTCAAATGCATGGGTCATGCTTGGCCGCTTCGGAAAATAGTCGACGTACGAGTTTTACAATTTAAGTCAGAGAATTAATTATAATGCCACTTTTACCAAAAAAAATACTAATAATTATAATGCCGCAATTATTAAAATTATTGGAGTGAGAATGAACTCGAGTTGTTTTTTGTTCTAATTATAGAAAATGTCAATACAATTGGGTGATGTTGTTTGCACACAGTATTATGGCTAATTGCACCACACAATCTGTTTGAGTGGAGTCCACACAAACAATTTGAGTGGAGTCTACTCAAACAACCCCTTTCTTGCGTCCTTTTGTTAGGATTTTGCGGACTCCCTTTTCGATTATTTAAACTTCTTTTTTCACTAATTACATAAAAAATTCGCTTTTCTATAATATATGTGTTCAATTTTTATATTCTACGAGTCATTTTTTTATAGATAATAAGTTCAATTTTTATGTACTTTGAGTTCATTTTTCAAATCATGTGATTCTCACATAACTAAAAAATTAATAAAAAAATTCAAATTTATATTTTTTGATTTTTTATATTTATTAAATTATTTTCTTTATGAAGAAAGCTTTAAAATGTTAAATATGACATTTCAATTTTTATATATTACGAGTTCATATTTATACAAAAGAAGTTTAATTTTTTATGTTAGGAGATCAATTTTCTATATTGTATGTATGAGTTTAGTTTGTATACGAGTTTATTTTTATCTATGATAAGTTCAATTTTTATGTGCTTTGAGTTCATTTTCATATAATTTGATTTTTACATAACTAAAAAATTATTAAAAATAAATGATTTTTTTCTCAAGTTATTTTTTCGATTTTTTTACTTTTTTTAAAATATGTTCTTTTAAAAAAAATTAAAAATGTTAAATATAACAATTTAATTTTTATATATTACGAGTTTATTTTTATTCACTAGAAGTTCAATTTTTTATGTTAGGAATTCACTTTTTTATATTGTATGAGTTCAATTTTCATATTCTACGAGTTTATTTTTTTTTATCTATAATAAGTTCAATTTTTATGTTCTTTGAGTTCATTTTTTATATAATTTGATTTTTACAAAATAAAAAAAAATATTAAAAAAATCTTGACCATTCGATACATAATAAAGGAGTAAATCCAATGGTTGAGATTAATCATCATTATAAGCCTAATCCAATGGTTGAGATGAATAAATCATGTAGTTTTCATATATATGTGAGATATTTGATTATAATATTTGAGAAAACACTTATTTATAGTAATTCGTTTAGGGTTTAGGCTTAGGGTTAGAATTTAGGGTTATTGGTTAGGGTTTAATGTTAGAGTTAGGGTTTATGATTAGGATTTTATGGTTTATGATTTATAATTTAGGGTTATGGTTTAAGGTTAGGGTTTAGGGTTAGGGAGTAAAATTTAAGGTTAGGGTTAGGATTTAGGGTTATTGGTTAGGGTTTAATGTTCAGGTTAGGATTTAGTGTTAGAGTTATGATTTAAGGTTATGAGTTAGGGTTTAATGTTAGGGTTAGAGTTTAAGGTTAGGATTAGGGTATTATTAGGGTTAGGATTTAAACTTTAAGATTTAAGATTAGGATTTGAGGTTTAGGTTTATAGTTAGTGAGGATAGATTTTAGGGTATTAGGGTTTATGATTAGGATTTTAGGGTTTAGAATTTAGGGTTAGTATTTAAAGTTAGGATAAGTGTTCAAGGTTTCAATTGACATTATATAGTAGGTTAATTAATTTGATCTTTATCTATTAATAGATAATGAGTATAAATCATATTATATGTTTAGATTGTTTCATAAATATCACATATTAAAAAATAAAATAGAAATCAGCTTATATACACACATCTTAAAAGTTTTAATTAAATGATTGACATTACTAAATTAAAAATAGATTTATGAAGATTAAAGGGTGTTTAGGGTATGATTTTACATGTTATAAAAATAGATAATATATATATATATATATAGTATTAAGTTCTGGTAGAAAGGCTTTTAGGGTGAAAAGTGAGGGTGATTATGGATCATTAGATGGGTAGCATTTAACGTTTCAGATTTAAGCTAAAAAGTTGCATGATAGAATAGTAGGTGCGTTTTAGGATATAAAAATTAATTATTATTATTTTGTTTTTTCGTTTTTACGGTTCAATAAAAATGGAGATTTCCTTTTCTCTTTCCTATCTCACTCATTTATCTCATCTCTATCTATCTCTATAAACTGCTTGTACGATTCGAGATTTCAATCCGGTTTGTGATTTCCATTGAATAATCCAATCGCTATTCCTTCATTTACCGTATGTTTGTTCGTTTTTTTAATCTTTTTAGATTGTTATGTATACTTGAAATACATCGAAATCAGTTTATTGGTCATTTTAGGGTTTCGACGCATCCGGTTGCCATTGTTGATCATGGTTCCGATTTGTTAAAGTCTTGTATCAGCATTTGAAAGGTATGTAAATTGATTCCGGTTCCAATTCGTTTAGTTTCGATTTTAGGGGTGTATGGGTTTTTTGGGATTTGATTTGGGATTTATTTTGTGATTTTCATTGATTGAAGTCTTGACATGTTAAGTTACAAGATGCCTTTATAATGAAAATCTCTTCCATGTAAACAATTCTTTCACATATATAGTCGGTATCATTGGTGAGTGAAAATAGATCTCTTCTCTGTAAAGTGTAGACTATTCTTTCAGTTCTTTTGTATTAATAATAACCGGTCAAAATTTCTTTTCTCTATTTAGTGTGCTCGTTGGTTTTTCAGCTTTATAAGTAATAAAGCATCTTTTATTTTGGGGGTTTTGATGCCTTCTCTTATCGATTCGGGATTTACTTCGTTTAATCAGTTTTGTTTTCGTTGACAAAATCTTTTAATTAAGTAGGCAAGGCATCAAAAGCTCTCACTTATAGTTTTTGTGTTCATTTGTTTGATTTGGGTTTTATTTTATTTTTTTAGATTTGATTTGGGTTTTACATGGATCTCCATTGAAGAAATAATTTATGCTTGTTGTGATTGATTGTAAAGCAGATGTCGTCAAGTAAGGAGAACGGTTCAAAAAGAAGAAGGTGAAAGGTATAATGTACTCGTTTTTGGTATTTTGAAAGGAACGATGGTTTTTTGTTGTTTGTGTTCGTTAGCCCAAATCGATTTTATTAAATTTATGATGTTCAATTTTTAAGTCACTAATATTCACTGAATTCAGTGATTATATACCACGAAAATTGTATTTGATCTGTTCAGTTCATTTTGTGAATTAGGAAAAAGTATTTGGTATTCATTATAAATGTCTTTGGTATTCATTAATGTCAAAGTGGATATTCTTTACATTGTACATACATGTTGCTCGGATATTCACTTTCGACGATAATATTCTTTGATTGCGTTAATATTTAAATGTCATGATATTCAACATTTAAAGTGCTGATATTCAGTATTTGAAGTGATAATATTCAATAGTTTATTTTATAAATAAAATATTGTATTAAATGTATATGAATATGATTTCTATGATATACAAATATGCTATTGTTTGATGTTGAATATGTATTTTGCAATTATTAATCTCCAGGTGGACTTTGAGGAAAAGACGACAAGTGTGTCACATTCAATAAGGAAGGCAAACGAAGAATATATATATAATACATGGACAATGGAGAAGAGGATAAAACATATAAGGAAGTTAAGGAAGATTACAATTATGTTTTATAAGTAGATGCCATATTGTAGTGATATTCATGTTATTAGGTGGTAATATTCACCATATTAGATGGTGATATTCATATATTTGGTATATTAGTTAGTGATATTCATGTAATTAGGTGAACATATTCGTCATATTTGTTGGTGGGTGTATTACCTAGTGATATTTATGTAAGTGGATGGTCATATTTATCATATTAGTCGGTGATATATATGTAACTAGATGACCATATTCACCATGTTAACTGGTGATATTCATATGATTGAGTGCTAATATTCACTACTTGGTCTAACATTATGTATGAGAACTTCATTTTTTTCAGAATCTAATGATATTCATATAATTGAGTGGTGATATTCATTTCATTATATGGATATATTCATCTTGACTTTTATCATATTTAATAAAAATATATAATTACTCAATTTTGTAATATTCACTATACCATGAATTAATATTCAATGTTTATAACAACGATATTCATTTAGTGGAAATAACCATAAATGCATACATTTTTTGACGTGATTAATGACAAGAAAATAATTATTTTGTTGATAAAAAATAATTTAAAAAACAATAAAAAGCTTTCTAAAATAATGCTCACATGTTCGCTCAATCAGATCTAATTTTTCACATATTTAACAAAAAACATTTTTATTATTATTGGAAACTACCTCCTAATTTTTAGGAAACTAATTTTGCACACATAATCTGATGTTATACTCTAAAATATACACTCACATGCTCCATCAGATCTAACCATTAATTTTCTTCATCCAACGCCTCAAATTCACCCTCACTTTCTACTATAAAAAGCTTTCTACCAGAACCTCCCCATATATATATATATATATATATATATGAAAAGGGGGTTCGTAAAATATTAAAAGAAGGGGCGTTGTAAAATACTAAAAGAAGGAGCGAGAGAAGGGGCATCCCTCCACTTAAACTGTTTGTGTGAACTTCACTCAAATAGATTGTGTGGTGCAATTAACTATAATAATATGTGCAAACAGCATCAACGGGACTTTGGGAGGGATTTCATCGAATCCAAGTTAATTAACCTGATATACCTTTCACATCAAATACCGAAGGAAAAATCTTGGTTTACCCATGGGTAAACTTATCCTATGAGGTGGACAATGAGGTGGGTTATGAGTTGGATGCCAGCTAATTTTATGCCTTTTTATTAAAAAGAAAAACCTCACATCCAACCTCCTCCTCCTATCCCCCTCATATCATCGTCTCTTCCCTCATCGTCTCTTCCAACCGGCCGGCGAATGCGGACGGAGATCCGACGGTGATGTTAACGTGGGAGTTGTAGAAAACGGTGATGGCGATTTTTGGGAAGGAAACGGACGAATTTTACCTCGACACCGTTGATAGTACGTGCCGAGGAAGCCCTCTTTTGCTCTCAGGGATTGAAAGGCCACCAGATTCAGAGATCTCATGAATTGAATCTCGGTTTTCTACTTTAACTATGAGGTTTTAGATCCAGATTTTTAGGCCATTTTCCTCTGTTGCGAACTTTCTTTTAGCTCAAAAAGACCTTTAACTGGCTTTGAATTTTGCATTGAAGCTTATTGTACTTTTATCACTCCAAATTTGTGTGATCCAGATTGTTGTACTTTAACTGGCTATATATGTTTAAGTGTAGTGTGTGTAATTCAAACTTCTGTTCCAAGAAGGAATCTCAATTGTTGATGCTGAATAAATTTAACAATTGCTGATTTTAGAACTCTATACAAACGCATATTTCTAGCTCTCAATTAGTATGCCTGATACACTTTACCGTTTACACTTTCATTGAACTGAACAAAATTTGATTATAAAGAAGAATATCATACGTACGTAAGTGGGCGATGTATATGTGCCTTTGAGCTGGTCAACAAAATTACAAACACATTCATGGTCATCATGTTTCGAATTAGTGACGACGGAGAAGATGAGAATGGACAAAATATCACAATCCTCCATGGATCATATGGTGCATGTATGTATTTTCTAGAAAATTAAAATTCCTATTACTAGTATTAAAGAGGCACAATTACTGAAGCGTCTTACCTTGAAAATGGATGGAGTGCCTCGGCATTAATTGTACGCACCTTGAAAATATTTGTAACTTCAAAGCACAATTAAAAACCATATAACTTTTTAATATTTGTAATTAATATGGTACTACTGTAGTAATTTAACTTCATATTTGTAATATTTGTCATACAATACGAAGTAAATAATAATAACATGCTTCTTTTTACTACATATATATTATGCATCGTCATTAGATCCGTCAATCGGGTCGGGTCGGGCGGGTTCGAGTTCGATCATTTCGGGTTCGATTTCGTTATGGGTCACATGTCAATCGAATCGGGTTGTATATAGCGGATTTTCGTTCGGGTTGAGTTGATTAGCGGATCTAAAATATCTATTTTTATGATTATTAAAATCAATTCTTAATTAAATAACAATATCTTATCATAATATATTATTTTTATTTATTTTCATAATAAAATATATTATAATTTTCAAAATAAATTTTAAAAATTCTATAAATATACCAAATCGTTCAACCCAAAGGGATTTCGGGTTCTATCGGGTTCGGTTGATTTTGGGTTTCAGGTTCAAATTTTCGAATCTTAATTAATCGTAAAATTATCAAACAATTCGGATCGGGTTAGCGGGTTAAGTAAGCTTTTGACAACTCTAATCTTCATACGTAAGTTGGAAATAAATAATATGTTGGATAATTGTGTTGTTTTGTCATGATCTTAAGCTCTAGCTAAAAATATAAAGTTGTAATGTACTTAATTCTATTGAATTTAATTACTCAATTCTTATTTTTATGTCCCTTTTACTTTAACTATGAAAAATTGTATGTAGTGTGTTTTGATATAGGGCACGCACTCAGATTGTTCATCACAATTGTGATTTTGTTCATCAAACTTATTGTTTGTGCATTAAAAGTGTGCTTTTGTTTATCAAAACACTGATTTTTTCCTATTGTTTGTACAAAGTTGATTTCAATTCACAAACAGAAGGATATATTAATGAACAAAATACTAGTAATGATGATAGTAATATACAAACTTCATATTCATTAGGAGTGGGCAAAAATATCTAATCCGTTGATCTGATCCGTTGATCCGGCCGATCCGATAAAATCAGTATCCGAATGGATCACAAAATTTTCTATCCGAATCCAATCCGATCCAGGACCGGATACGGATCTGGGTTTTGAAATAAACGGATATCCGTTATTATATATATATATTTAGAAAATACACGTTAATGCTAAGTAGCATAGATGTTTTAATGAGTATTTTGTCAAATTTCTACTCCTCAAAAGTTAAATTCTCTTCAACCATATAAACTCTCTTAAAATTTATCCGGTCGACGGATATTCGGTTTCGATATCCGTCAATCATGCATATTAATTGAAAATAAATAAAAATAATAAAAATATTTTATCAAAACGGATAGTTCGGATATCCACTACCAGATCTCCGTTCCAAACGGATAGTTTTTTGGTACCCAACAAACACAACCTTAATGTTTAAGTTAAAACGCTCCCTAACACTCATATAGAAGCAAACATGGCATAGTCATGTCACTCTTTGAACATTGAATCTTTGATTGGGTTTTATAGGCCTGAGCATGGGTCGGTTCAAACAAAAAGTTTAAGCCGAACCGACTGAACCTTACCGAACTGAATCAAAACCGATCTTATTTGGTTCGGTTTTTGGTTTAGGAATTTTTCCAAATTTGATTTCGATTTCGGTTAAATTTCGGTTCGATTCGAATTTTCTAAAAAATAGCCTTCTATTAATCTAAAACCGACAAAAACCGAAACCATACCAAACCAATTCGGTTCGGTTTTCGGTTCGCCTTAAATAAAATTTCGGTTTTCGATTTAGTTTTTGTCGGTTCGTTTTTTGTCGGTTCTGTTCAGTTTTGAACCGATGCTCAACCCTAGGGTTTCAAGCAAAAATGTTGGATGGCTTAGTGCGGTTATTGGATTGAGTTCTGATAAATGTACTTAGAAATTATGATGTATAATTAAAAACTATTTACAGTAAAAAAAAGTGTACACACCTAAGTAATTGATTAACATTATAAATACAACTATTATATATGATATAATACTTAATTTATAAAAAAAAATGTTTGGTTATAAATTCTTACGTTATCCATACTACTATAGAATTTTGCTAAGAGCGTTAGTGTAGTCATTATCTGACCGTCAATTAAATCGGAATTACGGGTGCTATCTAGCCGTTCAAATTTTCCCTTTAATTTTTCCCTCTGTGCCTCTTTCGCCTTCTCTTCACCGCCTCTCTTCCATTCTCATCTCTCCGGCTCTTTCTTCCCTGCACTGCCTTGCTATCCGTATCTTTTGTGGCTTCCCTTCTCTCTTGTTATCCCCTTTCCCTCTTCTATCTTCAGCTTTACTCCGGTCCTGAATGTGGAAAGACATGGAGAGATCGAAGAGAGCAAAACGGAAAGGTAGCCGGTCACGATTGGGTCAAGGGTGGCAGCGAAGGCAAGTGGTTGGTGGCCGCTGAGAGAATTTAAGGCTTCAAGTCTAATCCAGGTTTCACCGTCATCTACTCTTTCTTTCTCTTTCTCCTATTATATGATCTCAATTGCCTTCTTCTAACCTTTAGTTGCCTGATCTCAAGGAATTATTGGTTGGATTGTATTTTTGTGATCTGGAATTGAAGGCGGGATATCGAGATCGACTCGAGTTCTTCAATCATCAGGGGAGTGAAGGTCGGTTCAGTTTCTTTAAATTTGGCTTCTATTGGAAGAGTATTTATTTTAATTGGATTTACTTTCTTATTTCATTTATGTGATATGGAATTGAAATCAGAGATCCGTGCTTGAGTTCTTGAATCATCAGATAATTAAAAGTACTATAATTCCTCCTTATTTCATTTCAGTGGTTATGATCTAATCTCGTTGCTTTTCAATGTTAAATTTTTAGGGTTATGCCTTCAATGTGTATTTTGTCCCCATGTTCATTATTGGAGCGATAAATATTACTTCTCACAGATTTCGATGAATTGATGATATTTCCAGGCCTTCCACTATAGCATGCTCCAAAGCCACCTCTTTGATAAATAATTTGTTGAATTGCTTCAATTTCTTTTGTGAATCTGTATTTTATGGAGAGTTTGAGGAGATGGATGTTGTTCTTGATTCCTCTAGATTTGGATCCCAAATTGAGGGTAATTAATGTGAGTACATTGGCATTCATACAGTGTAAGTTAGGTGGCAGGTATAATTTAAACAGATGCCAGAGTATGGTGGCTAGAATCTTCCGTTTTGATGCCTGATCAGTTAAATCACTCCTAAATATCTAACTTGGCTATCACATTGTTCTATCCTTTACTCTTTTTTTCTGGTTCTGCGTTTATTTTACAAACCAGCTTATTGAAAGTTGAAACTTTTTTATATTTACATGTAACCATTATTAGGCTAAGAATAAAGGAACTACTACTTTGATTATAATTTAAGTATAACAGTACAAAATCACAAGAATAGTAGCTTTCTTCATGGGCTTTTTTTCTAAACATAATAATAAGTGAATGATTTGAATGCAATAACAGGGTTGCATTTTCTGGGTTTTTTTTTGGTCCTTTTATTTATGTTACATGGTTTGAAAGATAAGCTTGGATTGGATTTTTCTCTTTCTCTAATTGGATTGTTTTGGATGCAGAGGAAGCACATGGGGGAAGTCATTAACATGTGAGTAATGTGACAAATCGCTTCTTTGTCTTAATCACTTAGTTGATTAATGTGATTGTTTTTTTTTTGGTTGAATGTGATTGTCTTCTTATATAGCCTTGACCTCCCTTGATCATTGTTTTTAGTTGAATTCTGTACAAAATTTGGCAGCAATTGAGAAAATTATGCCAAAAACACATGTCAAGATTTTTTTTTAATTTCGCCAATAATTATTAGAAGATATACACTCGTGAGTCATGGCATGTGAGTATTGAATAAGCATAAAAATTACTATTATTTACAATGGAAAGAATAAAAATGTAGACTATTTAAGCTCAGATTCGAATATACAATATTTGCACAAGTATTAAGCGTGTTACCTGTATTTTCATCTTGCTTTGTTGTGCAGCTTCATGGCTTCTTTCTTAGTGTTATACATATAAACCCAACTAAAAAAAGGATAAATTATTGTTATAGCATCTGCCAATCTTGCCTTTCTAGAAGAAGGGTTATTTACCCATTAATTTGTCTTGGTCTGTGATTCCTATACCATAATTGCATCTATTACATAGTAAATTTGTTGTGCAGCTTCATGGCTTCTTTCTTAGTGTTATACATATAAACCCAACTAAAAAAAGGATAAATTATTGTTATAGCATCTGCCAATCTTGCCTTTCTAGAAGAAGGGTTATTTACCCATTAATTTGTCTTGGTCTGTGATTCCTATACCATAATTGCATCTATTACATAGTAAATTTGGTCAAATACAGACTATACACTAATCTTATGTTATTTCCAATCTCTCTACAAGTTCTGAAGGAAGCTATATTGCACAAGGAGTGTGCACATTGTATATAATATCCTTTCATTGTTTTGTTCCTATGTATAATGAATATGCCAAGTGAGTATATGAAACACATTATGTGATCCCATGATTAATACATAAATACAGTACTTGAATAAAATGACACATCTTCTGTATTCAAAATCTAAGGAGCTAATTGATGTGTGTGGGTGTCACATTAATCTATCACCTTCATCTAAATATCTAATTTCGTAGGACTCTCTTTAGAAATAGGCAAGCAAATAAACCAGTCAAAACATTGTTGCCACGTTCTTGACTTGTAATGCATAGCTGTTTTTTTTTTTTTTCATCCTTGCAACTCAGTAGTTAGACTTGCTTGCTACCTATCAATGTTGCCACCACTTGTTTGAATCATATTTATAATGGTTCATTGCAGTAGGATCATTTTGGCTTTTATGATTTTGGGATGCCTTTGTTTGGTGTTTGATTAATGTTACTATTCTCATACATTTTGTATTCTTTTTATCTATTAAATTTCTTTATTTCTTATCTTCTTGTGTATACTTGCATGGTTTTTGAATTTTATGTTTGCATGGTGCTTCACTTTTCAGTTTTCAAGAAGTATGAAGAGGTAAACTCTCCATTCTACTGGTGTTTTTGTTGCATTCCAAGGAAAGAGGAAGGCTTGAAGAGGAGAGAGAGGATGGCTTGCAAAATGGCACCACCTCACATACTAATCTATGTAATTCTTATATAGAAGTATTGTTTTTTTTTAATTTCTTATTTCATAATGTTTGAGATTCTTGATTGAAACAATGCTCTAAGTTCACTGGCAGAAAATGAGTTTCAGAGGCAAAGAAATCAAGAACTTGTAGAATTACGAGAGGAATCAACAATGAGGCAAGAACATGGTAGACGTGTAACCAAGGAGCAGATCCTTCTTGATTCCTTCATGTTCTGCTCTCTTGGTTGCAATATACTAATCGTATCATTCATTTTTTCCCAGTCCTACTAAATTCTTTATTTACCCCTCTATTTTTTGGGGCAATTGCTGCTTCTATTTGCTTATTTAGAAGAAATGATGAATCAAGGAAGTGATAGACAAGGATGGATGAGAACAATATAGAAGGGCAGGCTACTACCCTTGTAAATATTGAAGATAAAAAGCTCAAGGACAATGGAAAGGATTCATATACATCTGCGAACTGGTTTTTTAAATTTGTCATTGAGAACTGACTTCCCCTCAATAAAGAACTTGTGGACCTCACTCATATATAAGACACTATTGTATAGTTTTCTTCTTTATTATTTTTCCAAAATTGACTGATGAGTTTAACACACAACTTTGTCTGAAGTGTTGTCTTTCTCAATTCTGGCCATAACCCTACTTTTGTTGTAAAGTATTGGACATTCGCCCACAGAGAGCATTGTGCTTGGACAGTGAGTTCTTGCATTTTTTTATTTCTATATATCAAGCAAAATGTTTTATCAGATGTCTCTGTCTCGATTAGAATGTTGAACCTACATTGTATGGTATATTTATTGAGTATATTTTCTTGTATCTGTAAGGTTTTCATAACCCATTTTTAAGGATATTGCTTTTCTGGTGAAGGTAGGGATATAGCTTTTCTTAATTCTTATTTGAGTAGGTAATTTTTAATGCTTATTTAAGCATTAAGACCTTATGACTACATTTTTGGAGAAGGGGATCTCACTTGGGCCATTTTACACCTTCAAATTTGTTAACGTTGGTCTGCGGAAATGCATGTCTTCTCCATATGAATCATCAGGTTGTATAACTAAGTGTACTTATTGATCTTCACAATTATTCATTTCATACTAAATATTTATAAAAAAGAAGGTCATATAAAAATATCTCAAACGCTCTCCGTGCGAAGCACGGACTCAAAACTAGTATGTTGAAGTACTTAAATATAAATAAAAACTAAAACTAAAATTAGATAAAGTAGAATTATTAAAGTAACTAAATAAAATAGAAATAAATGTTAAAAAGAAGTTAAGACTTTAATTAAAAAGGGTTTACTATAAAAAAAAAGGTTGGTAGTACCCACTGACTGGGTCATTAAATCAAATTCCAATTTTACACACGTAGACATTTCATCTTCCTTTTTTCTTTTTTCTTTTTTCTTTTTTCACACATGTAATGCCACATCAATGGGTAATTTTACCCATGGGTAAGTGAAACAGCATCCTCAATACCGAATGGAGGATTAATGGAAGAATTCATTTACAAGTCTCAATTTCCGGAATACTGGCTGCAAGTCTCACGCACGTAAGCCGCCAATCATGGCGGGAATGATGGGAAATTAATTAGTGATTTACTCCGTAATTAACTTTCTTGAATAAACCGATATAATGAACCGTAATTAACTTGAGAAAAAAAGAATGCCAATTCTTTTTATAATCTATTTGTGGACTATACGTATTTGTCACGTAGCTTGGTTAAAAGTCCGGTAAATTATATGGACGAGGGCGCTTCGTGGTGGCTGCAGCGCAGTCCTTGCTCTGCCCCTCCCTTCATTGGAAGGCTCAATTTTAAGATCTTTACATCCTCACCATATCCCCTTCTAGATTTAACATCGAAATATGATCATTTTAGTAACATTTTACAGCTTAACTAGTGGACAGAAGATTTCAAATAAAATAGGCGAAATTAATTCAAATATTGTAGGTGTGTAAACGGTGACATAATTTTTGGGGTGTGAATTTAATATTACGACCTTAGTTAAAATAGTGAAACGCTAAGATAAGCTCATCGTTGGTGCACAAACCGGATAAGTTTATTAAGTTGGATATCGGAAAATGACATGACACATCTAGGTGGCATTAAAAATCAAGTGAGATGCACCTTACATTAAAAATAACGTGATGATTTTAATTTAAAATGTTGAATTTATTTTATAATGATATTATCATACTGCCCATTTTGTATATTGTTACCCAGGTTATATATCTTAATTACTCAATTTATGAGTAGGTATTGGTTTTTTTAGGCCCACTTCATAACTTAAGTTGAAAATTAAAAAAAAAAACTTGGAAGTAGGCATAAAAATAGTAGAAAGAGTGCTCAAAATTTTAAACTTATGATGTCAAAAAAAAGGATAAATATAATAAATAATAATGAGTACAAAGAAAAGGGAAAAATATAATAAACACCCCTCACGTGACTTTTAATGCCACATAGACATGCCATGTCATTTTCCGATATCCAACTCATACGATTTGTGCATCGTTGATGAGCTTATGTTAGCGTTTTCACTATTTTAATTAAAGTCGTGATATCGAATTCACACCCCCAAAGGTTGTGTCACCGTTTACACACACCCTCAAAGGCTGTAATATTTGAATTAATTTCGCCAACAAAATATGAACCGATGATATCGTCCAACGCACAATTAAAGGACATCATTTGATTCATCTGTATTGTTTGGTATCCGTATCATATCGACCATTATCCGGTACGTATGAATATAACTAGGGGTGAAATCAAAATCTCTTCAAAGGGGTGGACAATAACAAGCTTAAGCTAAAATCCTGGCTCATCAAAAGTAAAGGGCACGCTCCTCTCAATAATTTATACGGTCATGTTCTAGCTAGGGGATTGAGTCATATGAAAAGATTGTTCATTTGCACACACGGAAAATTTTGTAAGCACACATATATTTGCGAGCAACGAGGATTCGCGCAAAACGGTATTTCGCTTAAGGATAAAACAAGCTTTAAAAAATTACGGGGTTTTGGTAACATTCGGTCGCGCAACAAGGGCGCGCGTACGACCGTTTCACGCGCAACCACGTGGCGCGCGAAATCCTGTATCGCGCCAGTTCAACGACACATTTTGGTAAAAGTAGTTGTTGAACTGTCGCGAGCCCTCATTGCGCGGTCATCAAATAGTAAGAAAAGGTCAAAATTTTCCCTATAAATAACAATTTTGATTCTCGTTTTTGGCATACCTTCATTTCACATCATTACCAAAAAATATCGTCCGGTGAGAGGAAGAGATGTCATCGAGCAATTATCATCCCGACGAGGAGGAAGATTCGTCATCAAACGATAGTTATAGACGAGGATGAGGAAGATATACTGGGAGAAGAGTACGCATCCGAATCCGATGCATCAAGCGAGCAAAAAAGGTATTTTTTCATAAAGATTTTTCTAATTAAGTGTAGTTAAAAATATGAATGTAGTATATTGAAATTATAGTATTAGGATAGTGTAATTTATAATATTTGGTTTATACATTCTGAAATCATAGGGTTCCGGAATCGATTTTTCTATTGCTTTCCATTACGATGGTTTGTGGAATGACCGAAGAGAAATGCTTGATTGGGCTAGGCAAACTGCATTTTCGAAGAATTTTGTCCTAGTCATTGATGGTGCGCGGAATAACGATGTGTGAACAATGGACACGAAACACGAGGTAAAAGAAGTCGGCGAGGACCTCAGGGTATTTTCCCGAAGGTCTTTTCCGTAGCCATCCCCAAAAGCAAAATCCTTGCATCCGCGAAGCCTCAAACCTTGGAGAACTCACTAATAAAGGTGGTCAAGCAACTCGCCTCAAGAAATAACGAGGTCCAAACCTCGTTACCCAAAAGCTGAAGATCCCGCCCCGCCTGGCCAGTCAAAAGTCGCCTAGCTCTCGACCAATAAGCCACCACCAACGTCTCGACCAATCAAATGATCAAAACTCAAGCGTCCCACATTGGAAATTGGCAAAATCCTTGATCTTCAAACGTCTATAAATAGAAAAGAACCTCAAAGGTTGTAGGAGGTCGAAAACATCTTGAACTCAAGAACTATTTTGTTGATTGAAGATCGACGTGTTGAATCATCGTAAAAACCACGCTACAACCAAGAGAAGGTCCACAAGAAGACTTCAAGTTGTCCAAAGAGACCTCGTCTGAAGTAGGATCTCGCTCAAACCGCTTTGCAAACTACAATCTCTGTGTAAACGCTCAAGTTTCCAATCTCGCTTGATAGATATCAATTCTCCATTTTTAATAAGAGCAAAGCTCACTAGTAGTTTGTAAAGTGATAAGCTCGTTGTAATCAAGAGGTCTTGAATCTTTGTTAAGCAAAGACCTCGAATCTCGTATAAGGAGATCTATGCATAATCTCGTTGTTGTAATCCCGCTCGGAAATCATAAATAAAAAGCAAGGGTTTGCCTCGTCGAATAAATACATAATCTCGTTGCTTGTCTTTAGCGTTGGTTTGTTTCGGGCTTCATCATTGACGCTGTCTGTGGGAACCTCTTCATCCTATGTAGTTTCCCGACTTGCACATGCCTTAGCTTTCAAAATCTCTCAAATGGCCTGTCCGAACAACTTTTTCCCTCAACAGCCCGATAATATGCTCGAAACCTCGGAGTGGATGAATGGGGCACCTCAGCCTGGTTGTCCGTTCGAGATCCCTCCTGGGTCGACGTATGCCGTCCCGCAAAATCCCTACCCATTCCAGGGGTACGGACTGAGCGCCATTTCCCCAAACCTAAATCCCTATCCATGTTGTGGGCAATACCAACAAGGCTTCGCCCCTTCACCCATCCACGGTCAGGCACCTCCGATGCCCGAGTACGTTCCCATCCCTGGGCCTGGATAGCCCCACTCTGAGTATGTGCCTGAGTACGTCCCCAGACATGTGCCGGGGCACGAGACATCAATCAACAGCTCGTCAATAGAGAGGTCGGCCCAGGACCCCATGCAAATCTCGAGGTCTCGTTCGCGATGTTCCTGGACGCAATATCCGTAGATGTCCGAAACCACGGGGTGCGTGGTGCATACATTTGGGGTTTAAGGTTTAGTATTGTGGTTTAGGGTTTATAATTTATGGCTTATATTTATGGTTAATACATAGACATTTGGGGTTTAATACTGTACAAGGTTTTATTTTTACATTTAGGGTTGGGTTTTTGGGGTTAGGTTTAGGGATAGGGTTAAAGTCATGAATTATAGTTATGATTTAGGTTTACGTTTAGGGTTAACTTTAAATACCTATTTTAGCCATTTATATTATAAAGCGTGCATCTCTTTGTAAGGCCTAAAAACAGAAACCAAAAAACAAATCGAAAATTTGACTAAAAATTTTGGTTAACCAAAACATTATCTTTTTTTTTTTATTTTATTAACTTTCAAACTTCTTATATTTCACATTTTTTTGTCAACCAATATATTATTATATGACATTTATTTCTAGAGAAAGAGTCGTGTGAGAATGGTCTCCTAAGTGAGAATTAAGAATAAATCTCACTCATCCATCCAAGAAATCAACGCCTCTGATTAAACATTCATTAAAAAGGATAAAAATACAGCACGGGCGAATTTTTCTCGTATATTCGCATATTTTTCAATAAAATAAGGCACAGACGAATTTTTCCCGTATTTTTCGAAAAATACGTTTTTATGAGATGCGCCCAGTTTGTTTATCAGAAATAGCGATTTGTTCATCGATACTAACTCATTGTGCATCGAGTTTTTGATAACATTGTTCATCAATTTCGAACTTTTTTTAATTTTTAGTTTTATTTTTTAACCTTATTTATGTGTATGAATACAATATTATCTAGTTTTTGATGTACATATAATTAGTTTCGATATACCCATATTTGTTCATTGATTTACCCATATTTGTTCATTGATATACTCCTTTTTGTTCATTGGTGTACCATTGTTTGTTCATTGATATACCTATTTGTTCATGGATATACCCTATTTGTTCATGGATATACCCCAATTTGTTAATTGATATAACCTTGTTTGTTCATTGATATACCCTATTTGTTCATGGATATACTCCAATTTGTTCATTGATATAACCTTGTTTGTTCATTATTGTACCCTCATTTGTGAATTGAAATAAACTTATGTTTATGTGTTAATACCATCAATTTGTACATTTAGGAATATCTATTTGTGCATTTTTGCATTTATTTTGTACTTTAAGACTGTCTTTTTTTCCTTAATTATATAATGAAGTGCTTAATATAGTAACTAAATAAGATAAGTTTGATGTAGAAGCTTTGAATGCAAATGATAATAGATAAAGAATCTTACTTTGCAATAATATGATGTGTGATAAGAGAATGAGCCAACTATAAATCGAAGAAAAGTGCTTGTGTCTTTGCTATGTTTAGAGCCTAAGAAGCAGCCACATGTTTCACATTAACAACATTGACGAATCAAAACAAGTCAAACAAGACAACAACGAGACTGAGATCAAAACAATTAGTTTTGTTTCACATACGACTAATTAGATGCACACACATATATTAATGCATACAATTTCGACACACATTCGATTATTTTTATGTACAAATAATAGATTTATGATGCACAAACAAGAGTTTATTTATGCACAAAATCATAGTTTTGATGAACAAAATCACATTATTGATGAACAAATCCACAATGTATGAAGAATCTGGGGGTGCGTCCTATTTTCGTTTTTTGTGAACATATGCGCTGAATTTGATACAGATTTTTTCGCTCAATCCGGCTAAACATAGATTCTAACTCAATCTAGAGTTGTAGAGCAGAACGACAGTACAGGGCAAATTCAACAATATCTTTGCGAACAAAATGCAATAACCAAGAACAGACCATGTTATCGCACCTGTCCCATTGCGACTGGTGAATGGAGTCGATCGGAGGTTGAACGCAAGAACCATTCACGAATCCCAGCTTGTTCTTTGCGATTAGTGAAACTTGGACAAATCTTCTCCATGGAGCGTAATTCCGCTCATCCAGAAGGCTAGTAGAAAGCACATATGACGGATGATTGTTGTGATGAAGAAACAATTCATCCATCGGATTGTTGGGATCAGAAGCTGCTGCGCGATTCCACGGATTGTTCGGATCACGACTCGAAGAATCTCGAACTATAGATGTAATTGGTGTAGGAGGAACCATAATCGAAGAAGAATTATGGAGAATTGCGGAAGATTAGAAAAACATGATCGAAATTTAGTCTAATACCATGTTAATCGTAGAAGAAAACCAGAAATATTTTATAGGGAAGAGGAGAGAAGAGAGAGAAGAGATAGAAGGGGAAAATTTGTTATTTCGTGGTGAACTGTTTGTTACAACATGAACTCTTATTTATATGAGCTATGAGACTAGTTACAATATAAACCAGCAAGCCAACAATATACAATTTCCATACACATTTGTCCATTTTTATATACAAATAATAGATTTTTGATGCACAAGCAATAGTTTATTTATGCACAAAATCACAGTAGAGATGAACAAATCCATAGTATTGATGATCAATCTGGGCGCACGTCCTATTTCCGTTTTTTTTTTCAAAATTACGTGAATAATTCGCCAAAAATTCGCTCGTGCCGTTTTACCCTTTTTAAATATAATGATCAGCACCTTTGGTTTTTCTTTATTCAATGATTCTTATTCTTTCTTATTTCGCGCTTGGGCGCCTATTCGCATGTGAACTAGACCCTTACTTCTATATGCTTTAAGTAAAAAATAAAAAAAATACGGAGTATGAATCAGATTATTTAAGTGGAAAGGCTTAAATAAAAAAACAGGAGGGGTTGAAAATAAAAAGTACCGCGTCTCAAAAATTAAGGTCGGTGAAATTGTGAAAGGAGCGTTGTTGCCGTACTCAGAGCCCACATTATCGCTCCCTCTCGCCAGTCTCTTGCCGGTCGCCACTCGCCCCACCGAGTTCCTGTTCGTCCTGGTCTGTGCCAGCTCGCTGGTCGTGTTGTTCCTTGTTCGTGCTGGTCACCACTCGCCTCTCTGTCTGTCGCCGGTACACTAGCCATCCGCAAACCACCAACTCGCCTCTTGTTCGTGCTGGTCGCCACTCGCCACTCGCCTCTTTGTATGTATACTTGTGATTCCCGATTTGTTTGTCTCAAATCCTAATTAAAACCATATGATTTTGCTGAGTTCAGTTTGTTCAATCAGGTGGAACTGAATTGCTGAGTTCAGCCATCTGAAAACCACCAACTCAACCATATGATTTTGCTGAGTTATTTCCGATTTGTGCTGTCCCATTTTGTTTTGTTCAATCTGTTGTAACTGAATTTTTGGATCCTAATGAAAAAGACCAATTTGCTTGTTCAATCTGTTAGCCAAGAAAGAATCAGATAAAAAATTGTTAGAAATATGAATCAGATTGTTCATTTTGTCTGACTTTTCAGTTTCAAAATTTCAGCTACTATTCCTTCAATTTCAGAATTCTAATGTGACTAATTTGCAATGAATCTATGCTGGTTATGGTCTATAGTTAACTTGTGAATTAGGTAGAGGATTGAGCGTTAATTAGTTGTTGTTGTTGCTTATTATGCTAAATTAAGTGTTCTGATATAAACGATTTTCCCTGTTCGTGTTGTTGTGTTGTAAATTAAGTGTTATGAAGTCAAGGATTTGCAATTATCTAATTTCTGATTACCATATCAGGATTTACGATATAAAGAATTTGCAATTGTTGATTACCGATGACCATATTTTTTATTACAATATAAAGGAATTGCAATTGAGTCTCTGATTGCTGATTATACTAGGCTAAATGATACAAAGTGTTCTGATAATGTAATGTATTTTCAAGTGTTTGAATGAAGTGGTGCTTGAATAATTTAGCCTCATATGAAATCAATTTCTCATGCGGTCATGCCTTCGTTTTGTCATTTGCCCTCTTTGTGCTGATTTATGTGATTTGTTGGAACTAGATGCTCATTTAGGGTGACGATTTGCATTTCACTTATGCTGAGATTGTGTTCTGATAATGTAAAGTATTTCAGTGTGATATTGTTAAAAAAATTTGGAATGCAGTGGTGCATGAATAATTTGAGTGTGATATTGTAATAAAAAAATCGGTTTGATTGCTAGTTAAGTGTTAGGGTTTTGAGTTCCTTCTGTTAGGGTTTTGCTTTTACTAGCATGATTGGATGATTTCTAAGGCTAAAAAAATTGGAACTTCTATCTAGGAATTAAAACTTCAAAATCACTTTCTATCTCAGCTCATCTTCTTAGTTAGTGAAAGAAACTTGTCTGCATATCGGAACTTGCCTGCATATCTGCCTTGATTATGGAACTATTAGATGATTTACCACATATGAGTGTGGAATTATTAAATGATTGCTGCTGTGCAATTTGAAGATATCTGTTGTTTCTGTTTCATCTTTTTTTTTTGAACAATTTGCTTAATTGTTGTTGTGACAACTTACACAGATGTGTGTGGAATTAGTTATGAATATTCAGAATTTCAGATTGGAATTAATTTTGACAACTTACTATGAACTAGCAAAATTTATCACATCTTTCTATTTCTTCAATTATGTTTTCTCTCCAATTGTCAATCCTTGAAGCAGAAGCACTGAACATGATACTATATAAAGTCAAAACATTAAAGATACACCCTACTCATTAGTCCTCATCACAAATCTGTAGAGTTGAGAGTACTAAGCCTAAGATGCAATGAAGATTAAGATTTGATCTTGGAACTTTGTTCATGATACCAAAGTTGTTTTATCATTCGTCTGTTCTTGTTGGCCTTTTCAATTTTGTTTGTTCAGGCTCTTTGCTTGAATGGCCTGCTGTATTTGTCTTGTATTGGCTTGTTGTTCCTTAAAGTTTGATTTCCTTTTACCAACTAAATGGCCTACTGTATCTGAATTGAATGGTCTGCTGTATCTGAATTGAATGGGCTGCTGTAGATACCAACTGTTTGTTTAGGCTTGCTAATGAAATGTTTTTGCAGTTATTTGATTTCCTTTTTGTTTTAGTTTGCTATTATAGTCTCTCATCAGTAGCAATGCTATCACTTATTAGTATTTTGTTTGAAGTCAACTTCTTTCTCATTATGTATGTTTTAATGTTTTATGGAAAGGCTGAGGTGTTTTAATGCCATATTCTAGTTGAATTTTTCTCTCTTAACCAAGTATTTTACTCATTTGAATTTTTTCTTACTATGGCCAGTAAGTACTTTATACTGTCTACTTAGGCATTCACATTCTTTGGTTTAGCTAATAACCCATTAAGTGTGCTCATAATTGTCACATTTAGAGAATTCTCAACACCGACGATGTCAACACGTTCAAAGTCAACTACGCGTTGTAATTACATGTCTAACAACACAAGCAGTATTGATGGTATGCACTTATATCTTTTGCTTTTGTGTACAATATATCAATACATTATAGTAATATTTTATCATTATTTAATAGTTTGTAAACCAATTCGCAGGTGCTTTTGCAAAGAAAAGGTTACGTGTCCAAGCTAATCCCCTTCCCTTCGAGAAGACGAAGAAATTTGAAGGTGACATACATCAACAACCAACCACTTGATAGTTAAAGACTTTTAGCTCATTTCTAATTTGGAATTCAGTTCAAACCTTGTCGTTGGGCGAATTCTTTCATGAACTGGTTGGAGCTTTTGTCTCAATTGGTCGATCTTGACAGGTTGGGGCTTTGGTCTGAACTGGTTTGGCGGTTATGGAGGGCTCGGAATTTGCTGGTTTTTGAGGGGAAGGAGACTGATCCGGCTGAGTTAGTCGAGAGCAGTCTGCGTGCTTGGGCTGAGGCGAAGAAGTATGTGGACATTCATGAGGTTCATGATGTTCGCTCGGTTACTCATGAGGTTGGTTGGAAAAAACCTGATCAGGGATGGCTCATGATGAATTGTGATGCAACAATATTGCAAGGGCAGTGTGGTATAGGGTTTGTTGGTCGAGATTCAAATGATCAGGTGTTGCTTGCTGGTGCAAAAGTGATCCAAGTTGCCTCTAATGTGGAGGTTGCTGAATTGGAGGCAATTAAATGGGGGTTGGAGTGTGCGATTCAGCATGGTGTTTCCAAGGTTGTTTTGGCTTTGTATTGTCAGATTGCCATTCAGAAGTTATGGGCCAAAACTCTCCCCCGAACTGTTGTTGGGGTCTTGGTGGCGCAAATTCTTGCCTTGGGTTATGAGGTAGATGATTGTCAATGGAGATTTGTGAAGCGGAGCTCAAACCAGGCAGCACATTTACTTTGTAGACTTTTGCCCAGTAGTCATTTTCTAGCTTTTTGATGTTTTTTCTTTACCTCCTTCGGTTTTTGATGTTGTGTTCTTTATGATGTTGGTTGCTTGATTTAAGTTGTTTTTGTTGGTGATCAAAAAATAATAATTTGGAATTTAGTTTACGCTTACTAGTTATGCTAGAAATACATATAATATATTTTATCATTTAAAAAGCTTTAAATGTTTCATCATTTAATTGGCGATGAGGAGTGCGATTTTCTGGCGATTTTAGGGTTCTTGCGAGGGGGAATTGGATTTCAACTGATCAATCCATTTTCTTTCCATCCTCTAATCTTGCAATCGATCAATCCCTCACCCTACACCTTTCGCATCTCCTGACTAGGGTTTTTTTGTTGTTTGGGCTTTCTTTAATGTCTGCAACCACGACCGATTCTCTGGTCTGCACGGCTGGTGACTCGCAACCTATCTTCGCTGATTCAACTAGTAGTTTCCTTCAATGTCCCTTTCGTGGCTTTGATAATTGCACAAATGGAAGAGGAGGTAGAGGGTATACTCGTGCTTCGCTGATCAGACATCTTCAAGACAGATACTACCCGGATGAAAGACATAAACTCCAATGCAAGCGTCTCTTGGGCAGTAACTTTGAGGTTTATCAGGCTTGGGAAGATGTATTGCGGGAATTGCAAATGTGGCTCTGTATGGACTGTATGCGTCTGCAGGCATGGCGGAAACATTGCAGAGGGGACAAAGGAGGCAGGCACAGAAGAGAAGTGGTACTCAGTCCGTTCAATGGTGTTGGTGTTAACTTCTTGATACATGGTTTGCCTTGCCCTGTTATTCCCACTGATCGCACTGATGCTACTCCTGATATTCCTTCACCCTGTCTCTCCTTGGATTTATTGGACCAAGTTTTACAAAAACAGATCTCTACTGTATCTAGCATTCCTGCCAAATGTAAATTGCACTTCGCCAGGACATTCAACGCAACTCTACAAAGAGTAATTCACTGCCCGGGGGATATTTCTGTGTGGATACAGCTTTTACTTTTTCCGGTCTGCACGTTGCGTACTTACTTTCCGAGGAATTGTTAGGAAGAACAGTCGGGGTGTCGAAAGAAATTGCAGGTGGCTTCTATCAATTCAGCTTTAAGTCGCTGGGGTGAAACCAATGGGTGCATCCAGAGAGCTTTGGAGGAACAAGAGGAGCTTGAAGAGCTGCGGCGTCATGCAAAGAAGAAGAAAAAAACAAACAAGCAGGAAGCTGTTAACTTACGTCTATGTCGTAAGAAGCTGAATTGTGGGTTGTATACTGTTGCTATTCGAACTCTAACTTCCAATGGAGTGGCTTCTAACAGTCCTGAGACGTTAAATGACTTGCAATCCAAACACCCCTTCGCTCATCCCCCTTCGGTTCCAGTTGACCCTTTAACTCAAGATGCTTTTGTTGCTTCAAGTGAATTGATTCTAAGGAGGATAAAAAGCTTTCCCAAGGGTACCTCTTGCGGGAGGGATGGTTTACGCGCTCAACACCTAGTCGATGCGCTAAGTGGGTCTGCTGCAGCGGTCTCGGACGAATTAATTACTTCTATAACCGCTGTTGTTAACCTTTTGATGGCTGGAAAATGTCCGCCTTCCTTAGGTGAATTCATAGCATCAGCTCCACTCACCCCCTTGGTGAAATCGGGTGGTGGCATCCGACCAATTGCTGTGGGGACCATTTGGAGACGGTTGGTCTCGAAGGTTGCGGCATCGCATGTTGGTGGAGAGTTGGATGCCTACTTGAGTGATTTTCAGTTTGGTGTGGGGGTGAAATGTGGAGGAGAGGCCATACTTCACTCAGGTAATAGACTGTTAGAGGTGCACGGTGATTCAAGCTCTAGGTCAATGCTTTTGGTGGATTTTTCGAACGCCTTCAATTTAGTGGATCGCACTGCAATGTTGAGTGAAGTCAGGAAACAATGCCCTTCGATCTCCCGGTGGGTAGAGTTTTGTTATGCTAAGCCAGCTAGATTATATTATATGGATAAAACTCTTCCATCTGCTAAAGGAGTACAACAAGGTGATCCTCTTGGGCCCTTGTTGTTTGCTCTGGTTCTACATCCCTTAATCCACAAGATTGCGGCACAATGTGATCTGGACCTCCAGGCTTGGTATTTAGATGACGACACTCTAATTGGAGACACGTTGATGGTTGCGAAAGCCTTGCGTATTATTCAACAAGATGTTGCTCCTCTAGGGTTGCATCTAAATGTCTCTAAAACCGAACTCTTTTGGCCGACTATTGATGAAAGGGGGCTGGTACATGATGTATTCCCTCCTGATATATGTAGACCGATTGAGGGGGTGAAACTTTTGGGGGGTCCTGTTAGCCAGAATTCCAACTTTTGCAGTGACATGGTTGTTAACAGGGTACGTAAGGCTATTGTTTTAATGGATGCTATCACTAAGCTTAAGGATCCGCAATGCGAATTGCTTCTTTTGAGGAACTGTAGTGGAGTGTCGAGGTTGTATTTTTCTATGAGAACTACCAAGCCTGAACATTTACATGCTGCACAACTGTTATATGATACCCATCTAAATCAATTTCTACGACACCTCATTACAGATGATGGTCCCGGTCCCGGTCCCGGTTTGCTCCAACAGAGATTGTCTACTCTTCCTATCAAGCACGGTGGTTTGGGTGTGTATACGATGGAGGCCACGTTGAAATATTGCTTCTTGGCATCCGTCATACAAACCCGGGCCCAACAACACATGATTCTGCGTGGCACCAGCGTGAACGGTTTAAGCCCAAGTTTTGAGCTAGGCTTGAACTCTTATAACCAGGTTTGTGGTTCTGCTATTTCTCCTCCTTGCATTAATGATACCGCCCCCTCACCCTACTCTATGAGTTCCCTGGCGGTTATTTACTTTGATGCGTTGAAGAAAGAGTTACCCTCTCAGTTTGACATGTCTGAACGGGACATTGCGCTTTGGCAATGTAATCAAATCAAGCATGCGCAAGATTATTTGTTGGCTGTCTCCATAGAAGGTCTTAATCAGAGAATTGGCCCTAGGCAATTTTCTGTTGTGCTTTGTTATAGGCTTGGGATTCCTTTATTCGAAGAAGGGGAGTTATGCTCCAGTTGTGACAGGGAGATGGATATTTTCGGTGATCACGCCTTGCATTGTTCCCATGAAATTGGTCTCAAATTTAGACATGATCTTGTGCGTGACACATTTGCTGACATGTGTGTTCGTGCAAGCGTTGCAGCTAAGAAAGAGGTTGATTTAGGGCTTCTTTCCGATAATGGACTAGCTTTAAGGTCGGCTGATATTTTAGTTCATAACTGGGATAATGGTCGAGACATTTGTTTGGATGTAACTGGTGTTTCCCCTTTTACTGGTGGTGGGGTACGCTCTTTTGTACCTGGTCAAGCTATTAGTAAGGTTGTCACTCGAAAGCACAACAAATATTTGGCGAAGTGTTCTGCTCAGGGGCTTGGCTTTGGGGTTCTTGCTTTCACTACTTTAGGAGAGTTGGGTGGAGACACTATAGATTTCTTGAAAAGATTGAGAAATTATATGGCTAGTCATGATGCGAATGTCAAGGTAGGAGATTTCCTTTTTCATAGGCTAGGTGTGGTTATTCAAAAAGGGATTGGAGCACAGCTTGTTGCTCGACTCCCATCCAATTTTTTGGTTCATACTGAAAATGAGTCTGATTCCTTTGTATAGATATATTTTATTAAGTTATTTTTTTATTAGGCTTTTAATATGTTATTGAACCATATATATATATATTAAAATTACATTTTTTTTGATATTTTATAGGTCTTGTAATATTTTTATCAAGATTCTCGCTAAAACATCTCCTTATATCGACCATAATACATTTTTCTCACTAAAAGGATACATTTAGCGAAGAAATATAATTCAATGATGAAAGGTCGGGCAATAACGAGAAATAACTTTCTCACCAAAAATTGCATTTAGCGAAGAAATATAATTCAATGATGAAAGATCGGGCAATAACGAGAAATAACTTTCTCACCAAAAACTGTATTTAGCAATGATAAATGTAATTCCTACACTGACAAAATTATTTTGTAGTTGAAAAGTGCATGTACCGAGACAATATGGTATTGCTAAAAGGGTATAATTAACGAGGAATTTGATTTTCTCGATAAAAAGTACATATCCCGAGAGAAAAAATCTTCGCTAATATTATTTTAAATATTTTTTATTATCGTATTTTAATTACGAGCCATTTTTAACGAGGAAATAAAAGGATTAGCGAGAAATTATTTGGTCAACAATAATATTCAACGACCATTGTCTAATCTTTTATCATACTAGTGTAGTTTCCCGCGCCTTGCGCGGATTTTCTTAAAAAAAAATATTCCAAACCTTATTACTTTTATATATATAGTAGATCAATTTTAAGATCGCAAATTCTAATAAAATTTCTATGTAACTTATTATACTTACAAAGAAACTCGGTTATAAAGTTTAAAGATTCATTATAACAATGGGTATAATATGACGTGTTAAGTATTAGATTATGTGAAAACTAAATAACCTAATTTACATGGAGGGGACACTTAATTTATAATAAATTGGTAATGGTATACCTAAAAGTAGTTTTAACAAAATTTGGCCGATAAGAATATATTATTATTTTTAAATGAATGGATAAGAATGTTATAGAATATTATTGATTTTATATCTTTTAAAACAATTCACATCTTTTTCATTTATTATTAATATGTTTTTTGCTAACAATGTAGATTCTCAAAATTAACGTTTCTCAATGAAGATTAACATAATATATTTTGGCAACAATGAAGATTTTCAAGATTAATGTTTCTATAGTCCATTAAAATTACCTATTTTGAGTCGTTATATATTTTCAAGATTAACGTAATATATTTTGAGCTAAAATGAACCTAACAATTTAATTTGTTGGCGAAATTTTTATTCTATGGAGATTATCTCTAATGCTTCAAAATGATCTATTCTATTTTTTTATGGTAATATTGCATATTCTCAATCAAAATTATATCTTTTCTATATAATAAAACTTTACAATATTGTTATGGGGTAGTATATCATAATTTCAATATTATATTTTCCATATAATACTTAAATAGAAAGTTACCAATCAAAATTATATTTTTTAATCTAGGAAAGTAGACAATTAATTACCTTCTAATATCTAAAATTTTGTTAATAATAGAAAGATACGGGTAATATATCATAATTTCTTTAAATTTTTCAATTTTTATATATTACAATTAATTAATATAATCTCATAGGTTGAGATTTGGAAAAATCCATCTCTACTATTCTAACCTGACCTGACCGGTTAATTTTCAGCGCCATGCGCAATTTTTTTTTCTATTTATTGATAATTTATTACTATTTAAATTGATTTTATAGTATATAATGAAGATAAATACACCACTATTATAAAAAGTGGGATATTATTAAAATTAGTTACAGATATTCATCAATTAATCTTCAATAGAAAAAAATAGTTATACTTATACATGATTATTTTAAAAAATTTGATTAACCCTTCAAGGAAAGAATTCGAGCAAATAAAATATAATTTTATTTTGTAATCAAATGTCGATAAAATTTCAAACTTGAAAATGTTATTTTATAAATTCTGAAAATTAGTTAAGATTTTTGTTCAATAAATCATATATAAAAAAATCTTAACTAATTTAGGGGTAATTTTGAAAAGTTGTCTAAAATGATTTAATATTAGAATTTTTTTTTATCAATATTTAAATTTAGAATCTTATCAAATCATAAAATTTTACATAAATTTCTAGATAAGAAGTGACAATTAATTTGTACTGAATTTGGGAAAGAAATATTAGGTGAAAAGATTTGTTTCTGTTTATAAAAAAATACATAGTAGACAAAATTCAAAAAGATTATAATGTTAGAAATTTAAAGATTTATTAAACGAAATATATACATATATATGAACAATCAAATTGGAAAATATATAGAAATATTCTAATTTATACCTAAATTGCCAAAACAATTATATGTTGCTTAGTAAGTAAATTGTCAAAACAATCATGCAAGTAGTAACTTGCCAAAATGAAATTGTTTAGAAATGGCTAATTCTACTATATTAGTCAAACGAATCAATTTGATTGATTTGGAAGATCGTAAGTAAATAATGGTTGATTGATTTTACTATGGTTGATTGAATCAATTTGAAAATATATATATATATAGAATAGCTTAATTTGAAAATATATAGAAATAGCTTAATTTGTACCTACATTTTAATCCAAATTCAATATAAAAGATTACATAGAAATTAAAGTATTTTTTAAAATGGACGTCAAAAGTAAAATCGAAAAAAAAAGTGGAGAATATTTCAATTAGCAATAAGTGCAGAAACCAAAATCAAAAAAATTCTTGAACTAATTTCAAATTGAGAAGGGAAAAATCTTATTGAAAGGACTGATGGTGGCCTCATCGGGCGTTGTGGTTGCCCAATCTCAACGACACGTCTAAATCGATCATTGAAGGACAACGATAGATTGATCGGGAGGGAGATGGATAGCAGCGACAAATCGACCGATGAAGAATAGAGAAAAATGAATAGATAATCCTATCCATAGTATTGAGAAACTTATTGGAAGGGGTGTAATTAATAAGTACATATGAACAAAAAGGGTTGTGAGATGCTTCTCCCATGGAGGACATACACCATTGATTTCTTGGGCTCTTTGCCTACAACCACCTTGAAGAGATGGAGAACCTTGAGAACGTCCTGACGGGATCTGTGAACTGCTTCTTCATTGGAGGACATACCGTCATCGATTTGCCGGTGCAAAAAAGGAATCATAGATTTACAATTTCAAAGTTTAATTTGAAGAAGAAGGGCATGAATATCGTATGTTGAATGAGTTATTTAAAATTAATTAGCAAAAATCGGTAGAGATTTATAGATTATGTGACAATATAATGTGTAAGGTAACTGTATGATTTTCCAAGGTAAAAGGTAGCTAAAGAAGTCGGAGGAAGAAAGCACGCACGACGGGCTATTAGCTCAGCGGTAGAGGGTTCCTCCGATAACTAAAAGGTGTAAATCTAACAGGGATGAGTGACATGAATTTTTTTTTGACATGTAGGATATGACGTGGAATATTTATAATGACGTGTAAATTATAAGAAAATGGCACGTGTAGAAATATGAGGTGGCTTAACGTAGGATCGTCATGTGACAAAATCCTAGGTGTGACAATGAGAAGGCTCCAAACCTTATTGCTTTTATACATATAGTAGATTTGACAACGAAACTATATACCTTTTTGCGAGAAAAATAATGATCATGAACTTATAATTATAATATTTGTAAAAAAGATTCCCCTTTCAATTTAAATTATTCTCATTTCTCTTTGAAAAATGAATCCTTTTTCAATTTTTACGATAAAAAGGATTTTTACGATAAAAAGGAGCTACTCTTTAAAAGGAGTAAAGAAGACCTTCTCAACCATAAATTATTGAAAGGGGACCCTTGATTCATCTTCATTCATTACCCATACTTTGGTACCTTGTCCAATTTCAACGGTAAATAAGTTTTCAAAAGTTTCCCGTCTTTGGTAGGAAACCTTCTCAATTGGGTCAGAAAAATATCATCAAGAACACTTGCCCCTCTGGAGTAGTGGATCTGCCTCATTTATTACTCACTCAATCTCTTTTCCGTGCAATTCAAGGCTAGCTGATTAATTTAGGAGAGAGCCCCATAAGTCAAATCAAAACCAATCCATCTTTCTCTTCTCAACTACACATATTTCTATTCACAGTTACGCACCAATTTTTTTAACACTTTTATACGTTACAAAAATATAAACGTCTCACGGACCCACCACTATTGTTAAATTTTCTTTTTAACTCATGCTTGTTCCGTTTATTAAAAATAAAATACATGTTCTTGGACAAATTTTTACACATATTAAGGGGGGAAATTCTTCCAAAAATACCCCTATTAAATAGTACCTCCTGCTCCTACAAGTTACATTGGAAAAAGTGTATATTATTTATATAGTGTAATTATTAGGGTATAAATGGAAAAAAAATTCTTAAATACACATCTATTGTGAAACAAGAAAAACAGTCTATATAAACATCTATTTTGAAACGGAGGGAGTACTCATCAAGAACACTTGATCCAAAATAGACTTTGGTTCAAATGAAACAAACTCTTATCCTGAAACCAATGCACTTTTACTAGTTCATAGTGCACTTTTGTTACTTCAGAGTACACTTTTTCGCATTTGCACTTTTCGTACTTTGTAGTGCATTTTTCGTATTTTTATAGTGTAATTTTTCGTATTGCACTTTTTGTATTATAGAATTCACTTTTGTATGAAAAGTGCATTACTAACTAGAAAAAGTGCATTCGTTTCACGTTTTAGGATAAAAGTTTGTTTCATTTAAACCAAACTCGTCCAAAATATGCTTGTTCGGTCACCTAGATCGAACATGTTATTTAAAAAAAAATCAAATTTTAAGTTAAACTTAGTTTGTATTTATAGGTTTAGGCTTTGTATGTGTAGTTTTGATTTTATGTTAATATAAAAGGTTAAGTTGCTTTGATTTGTAGGTCAAGTGCATTAAATATAATTTGTGGAAATTTTTAATTAATGATGAATTATCGGTAGAGTTGCCAAAATTCGACCGACCAAAACAATCAATATAAATAGTCCGAAAATTTTAGAATTGAAATCCGACCCAAATTATCTGAAGTTATCACACTGGGGGCGAGTAATTGCATTAGATTTATTATACCTTGATCAAGTGAAATTTAAAATATGGTTGACTTAAATCTCAAATGATTATTTTAATTATTATAATTAGGAAACAAGTTCGAAACTAAATTGTTAATGATCACGTTCACGTATCATTTCTAACAAATTAATAAAAATATTTTTACTCAGGCCACACTCACAAGACTTGAGTTTATTTTACTAACTTTTTAAAAAAGCGGGGTCCCTAGTCATTCTGATCGGGGCGTGTAGCATTAAGCTACTTATAAAACTCCGTATTTGTTTGTTGACTTTAGTTTTTTTTTTAGGTTCACCTATTGGCGATTCCAATTTAAAATCATGAAAATAATCTCCAAGTTTAATTTATATGTATGTGATGTGTGTCAAAATGGGTACATAGTAGCTAGATGGTTTGACATAGTTATTAAGAAATTCAATCATTAAACTAAAATTAGTGGTGATGCCCGTGCATACGCACAAGGCAAGTTTTTCGTAAAAATATATTGAAGTTTTTTTTACATTTTTTAGTTATGTCATTTTTCCTTGCTTATTTAGTCATCTTACATTCTTTTTAGTTAAAAATTGAGGTATAAAATAATTACATGGTCCAAATATAATATTATGAAGTATATTTCTTTTTTCTTAAACAATATACTTAATGTACTCTTTTTTTTAAAAACTGCTCATGTAACTAATTAAAGTATCTTATTTATAATTCTTACCAAATACTATAATCTATGTAATTATAAATAACAATCATAACTAAATAAAAAGTTCGAAACTAAATAGTTTAGGTTTCTAGGTTTTTTACTTTAATACTTTCAAAAGTTTTTTTATTTTTAATTTGGATAAATAGAGTAACTTTAACCATCACAATACATGTTTCTTTTCCATCAAAGATTAGCATGGCCTTTTTATGCTTATCATTTCTCATTATATATATATATTGTTAATTTGTTATAGATGAGAAATAGTATTTAAAATTAAATATTGAGTGTAATTTGCAAAGTATAGGGGCTACTTCAAATCACTTCGTATTTAGAGGCTAAAAATATTTACAAATTGTTAAAAATAATTGGCGAATGCGATGCTTAAAACATTTCAGCAGAAACGTGCACAATATATGTGATAAAGTGATTTGGTCCTTATATAATCAACAAAGTAAACATATGTATAATTATTATATTGGTATATTACATTGGTCCAAACCAATTATGGTCATCGATAACATTTAGGAATAGTATGAAAAAGAGGTTGGAAGGTCTAAAAAAAATAGTATCTGATTTGAGCTTTGGGTTATTTGCGTCTTTTGTACCTTAAATTGTATTACTCTTTAGAGTTTTTTCTTTGTACTTCTAAAAATCCTTCTAGATTCCTTTTTCAATTATCACTATATAAAGAAGGTTTGAGAGCCAGTAAAAGTAATTATACGATTTTAGAGATAGGCGTTAGATTAGTGTGTATGTGTTGTACAAAATTTGAATGAGTGTTGTTAAATAATGTTTGAATGAGTGTTGCTAAATTTTTGAACAAAATTGCTCAAAAAAATAATTGCGATTAACATATATAGGATATTAATCAATGATAATTAGCAAACATTAGTACTCAAAGGTCATTTGAGCAATTTCGTTACATGAATGCTTTATCATTTTATTTTGGGTTCTTGGTGTTGAGTGTGTTTATACACGATTCAAATTTCTTGTAGCTCATTTTATCAAAAAATAAATAAATTTAACAATAGTTTCAATTATGGGGAGGGATAAAAAAGTTCATAAATATAATTATCCATAATAATTGATTATGCACATAACAAATTATTTCAAAATTTCAACCATCAAGAAAAATATTAATTCTTATCATATATTTTTTTAATTTTATTCAAAAGTGTAATTATAAGTATTTTATATAATCATATATGTTTATGTTTAGTGTATTTTTTGTTCTTTAAGCTTCATATATATCTCATATAATACAATGAATTTACATCGCAAATGAGATTTAAAAAAAAAAGGTTACAAATGTTTATTTGAAAAAATATCTATGAAATGATATCATATAGATTAAATCTTAACATTTTGGCTTATATACAAGTGTTTGGTTCAAATGAAACAAACTTTTATCCTAAAAAATAAAACGAATGCACTTTTCCTAGTTCGTAGTGCATTTTCTTACTTCAAAGTGCACTTTTTCGCATCTGCACTTTTCGTACTTTGTAGTGCACTTTTCGTATTTTTTGTAGTACACTTTTTCGGATTGCACTTTTCCTAGTTAGTAATGCACTTTTCCTAGTTAGTAGTGCACTTTTCAATTCTCATGATAAGTGTTTGTTTCATTTGAACCAAACTCTTATATACAATCACCATGACCTAAGGAAGTATTTTTGATTTGATTTGAAATGAAAACCAAATATGCACAAAAAAGTATTTCTCAATAGCGATGTGCTTTGATTGCCAAAAATGTTTATGGTGATACTTTTATCAAATATAAGTATAGGAAAATTAATAAAACATTTCTTTTTATTTTTAATTCTTATTAATTTAATTTCTCAATAATGATGAGCTTTAATTATCAATTTTTTTATGATGATAGTTAGATAAATTATAAGCGTGGGAAAATTAGTGAAATGAGCTTTACTAAAATATTTCTTCTTATTTTAATTTCTATCAATTTAATTTCTCAATAATGATGGGCTTTGATTGCCAAATATTTTTATGATGATAGTTAGATAAAATATAAGCGTGGGAAAATTAATGAAATATTTATTGGAAAACTAATGAGTAGATAGATGTCAGAGAATAAAAAATATAAACTAAAATAGTGCATCTAAAACATTTGAACCCATCAAATATGGGTTCGATAAATTAATGACATTGGTTTGCTCTTTTGGCCATAATATAATTCCTCCTATGTAAGCATTTACATTATAGTACTTCTCTTTATATTTTTTCAAGTATTATTCTCTTTTGGTATTTTATATATAACAATTTTTCCCATTTAATATTTTGGACACATCTATATTATATTCCTTGATGAATGATATTGAGAAAAACATGTTGTTACTAAGCAAACATTCATAGACAAGAGAGGAATCACTCTAAAACTTGGTCTACGAGTACTAGATTAATTTTTCATCATCTTGCAATTTACAATTACTTTATGTTTAGAGTAAAAATAATGATTCATGACTTGGCACTGGCATGAGCTCCAATATAATAAAATGTATATAAGTCGTATCTATTATTTGCATTAAATTTTGAGAAAAATCTTATTCAAATTATTTAAACTATATATTAGTGTATGTGAAAATGAGCCCCTTTAACTCAGATTGTTGAAATGGTTTGTATATAACATAGCATAGGATTTAACTTGTAAGAATAGAATGTTTTTTTTTTAATTTGTTATTGCAAATAATAATTATATAAGTATTATTGTGAGTATAGTTAATGAGAGCAATAAATGGTGGCAAAACCCAATCTTATATGTATAGTGAGTATAGTTAATGAGAGCAATAAATGGTGACAAAACCCAATCTTATATGTATATAAGATACTATAATATTATTTAAAAATTTATAAATTATTAATCACTCATCTAATTTATAGTTTATTAATAAAGAAAATTCGAATAAAAAAAATCCAACAAGTGTAAATTCTAATAACAAACATGGTAACCAACTAACCATGAGACTAATAAATTATTCCCACAATTCTACAAATTTATTGGGAGATCCCAACTTTGATCATCACATAATTAAGTAAGACGAGAAGCCATGTACGTTTCCTCCCTCCTCCCCCCCCCCCCCCCCCCCCCCCCCTCCACCACTTCTTCAATTAAATAAAAAATCAAAGTCTCACTATTGGGTTGAGTCGGTCGACGCAAGCCGGTTTATTCAATTTATGCGAATATATACAATATTGATGTATATAGAAAGATAAAAAAATATATGAATTAAGGTATAATTTTTTTAAACGTTTAAATTGCCCAAATCGACAATTTACACAAATTGGGGGTTTAAAACACCCCATCTGCATGGTCCACACATTGAAGCGAAGATTTTCAACTGTCTACACGCGCAATTAGGGGTGTTCACGGGTCGGGTCGACCTGCGACCCGAAATTGCGGGTTCGACCCACAATTTTTTTTACTTTTGACCCCGGACCTGCGGGTCTCTGCTTAACCCGTTTGACTAAGTCAATCGTGTCAAAACTAATTTTTTTTACCTAATTTTTTTTAACCTACAAACATGTATTTTTTAAAAAAAAAATCGTCGAATTTGCGAGTTGATCTGTAAATCCAACGATTTTTTTATAAAAAAAAATTATTTATACATTAATAAAAGTATAAAAATATATATTTTAGAAATATTGCGGGTCACGAGTCGACCCGCAACCCACAAAATAAAAAAATTCGACCCACGACCCGACCCGCACGCACGAGTCACGAGTCAAGTCAATGCAGGTCGCGACGACCCGACCCGTTGAACAACCCTTAATGCAATGCACCCCAATTCAATATCTACTTTTTGGGTTCATGAAATGAACTTATCCTCCATGCACCTTGAACAGGAACAAATGTGAATGCTCTTATAATAAGACCATTATAGTCATGTATATGTTGATTTGATATTTAATTTTCGATGAAAATTTCTAACGGTGTCACTTGATTTTCTTGCTTAATTTTTATCAATATGTTGATTGCAAATTTCAAAATATTTTGAAATTGTTGTCTCTTAAAATATGGTTAATCAAATATTATCGTTCTACCCCAAATCAAATATTTTGTAGCCCTGTTTTAATGATAATCATTCAAATAATAACTTTTTCATATATTGACAGGCGGATTCAACCTTGAATCTTCGTACTCATAGTTTCATCTAATCGATGAACGATGTGACAAAAAAAATCTAATAGATGAACGATTTTTAACAACGAGATCGTAATAGAAAGGGAAATTTCGGTTGGTATCCTCGAGTTTTTGTCTTTTTTGAATGGTGCCCTAAAAAAACTTGAGTGGTACCCTTGAACTTTTGCAAAAGTCTGGCTCGTGTCCTTACTTGTAAATTTTTGTTAATTCGTAACTAAATTAGTATGTTTTCTAATAAAAAATATATTTTTGCATGTAATTAAATTAAAACAAATTTTTGTTTAATAACAATATAAATAAATCATATGAAATATTAAAATAAAAATATTTTATATACATTTGTCAAGTAGATTGTATATTGTATAATTTAAATTTTTTATAAGTTTAATTTTTTTTACAATATTTAAATTAAAATAAATATATTACATAATTAAAATTTGTCATGTAATTATTATGTATATTTTTAATTTTTTTAAAAAAAAACTAATAGAAATTTCATTATGGTACTCTTGAGTTACATTAAAATTTTAATTTCTATCCATTTTTCAAAAATGTCAAAATTACTGTATAAAATATACATGGAAAATGTTAATCTTGTAATATATTTATTTTAATATAAGTATTATAATAATTTTAATTTTAACTTAAAATTTTGAATTATACAACATAAAATCTACTTGATATATATATATATATATAATAGAAATTTTATTTTATTATTTTATATGATTTATTTTCATTTTTATTAAATTAAAATTGTGCTTTAATTTAATTAAATATAAAAAATATTTTTTCATTAGAAAACATATTAATTTAGCTATAAACTAACGAAAATTTACAAGTAAGGGCACCAGCTGGACTTTTGCAAAAGTTCAGGGATATCACTCGGAATAAGTTTTTTTTAGGGAACCACTCGGAAAAGGCAAAAACTCGAGGGTACCAACCGGAATTTCCCTAATAAAAAAATTATTTTTAAAAATGTAAAAATAAATAGTAACATGTGTCTTTTCAAATAAGAGAGACCGTAGTTTAATTATTATTTTTTACAAATACATGACATTGCTTGACATTGTATTAGGTAAATTTTAAATTTGTTAAAAAGGAAAAAAAAACAAAATAGCCAAGTAAACGCCGAGTAATTGCGCTGCGGTCAGAGTTGTAGGACGCACTGACTTTTTGGGAGCGGTGTGCCCTACAACTCTAAATTTTAAAAAAATTGAACAAAAAGGAGCGGCAACGGTGGTAGTTGCCGCTCTAAATAAAAAAGACGTGATCGTTGCCTAGAGCGGCAGCTGTCACTTCCACCGCTGTCGTTCTATGTAAAAAAAGAAGAAGATGCGATCGGTAGCGGTAACAACTATCGATCCCTTGCCCTCAACAGTAAAAAAAAACAAGCTTCACCACGGTTGTTTATAAGGTCGTGTGAAGCTCATTTATTTTACAGCGGATTCGGTTCGCGTGACTAAAAAGCTCCAAAACCCATCCCCAAATCTACCTCTACGAAAATAATGTCAGATTTTTGGCCATTCTATGGAGGGCAGGAACATTCTAGTTCAAATCCTGTGAATCTGAACGAGGATCCCATGTTTGAAGATGGCGGTTTAGAAGGAATTCCTTATAGTGGACATTGTAACACCCCTATTTTGCAACATTGGGTATTACAGCAAGTGACCTCGGATTTTATCGTCCAAAGTCACCCAAGGCTTTTAGAATGATATAGAACATTATAAATGTGGAAAATAAAACATAATTCATAATTAGGAAAGGTGCTCCCGAAAGAGACTTCGTTCTTACAACATATTACATCGTCTACAAACTTAAAGTTCCTTAAAATCAAATAGCAAAAACTGTCTTGTTCTTGAGATAAGGCGAAACCAAAAACCAAAATGAAAGAGATAAATACATCTGAAGTTCTTGAATGTAATATTCGAGTTCTAATTTTCTTTTCCATCTATGTTGGAAACATGAGTTTATTGATCCACAAGTAATCGAGATCCTTACCCAAAGTTAACCACGTGTAGGAAAATAATCTTTTATAACCCGTTAGATATATTCTTGACCCCTTCTAGATATATATCACTACCTAAAGATTTCATAACCTCGTTTTCAAGTATTCAAGGATAATATTTCCTCCTAACAATATTATATCCTAACAATATATTATTGATTCTGTTAAATCAATCGGCCGAAATCTACGCCTAAGTAATCTTAAAGCAATAAAAGCCGGCTCTTTTTCGTTCCCAATCCACATTACCCTTGCTTCCAACCGAAAGAGAGAATCACCATTTCCTTCTTCATTCACCCTTGCTCTATCGTTCTCTTTTCCTCGTCCCGATCGGTGACTAAGTCGGCTCCAATTGGTGTAGTCTCGACACTAGTACGCGAGAACACTATCGGGTTTGGAAATCGCCCATTCACCGGCCGTAGGCGTCTCCGTTTTGCTCCGTCATCGTCACCGTTGACGATCGTCTTCCTCGCTATCGCCGGCTGTCACCACTCGTCGTTCGCAAGGTGAGGTTTTCCGTCCTCGATCGATCTCTTTGCAGGGTCATGTTGGTGCAAGGTGAATTAATTAATTAGTTAAGTAGCGTGTTTTCACGTGGGATTAGATATAAATTGTATATTAGTTTATCCAAGTGGTGGTGCTAAATTATGAGTTTACACGGAGGTTTTCAAAGTGTAATTAAATGATAATTAGTAACTAGAATTAGATAAGGAGGAGTTTAGAAGTTCAGTTTTACGTGGGTTGGATCGTGACATCGTACATGTGATCGACTGATAGAGTTGTTTTCAGTTGCCTTTAGTCATGGGTTTAGGAAGAGGTATGATCTGCTTAGTTGGGAACCTTAATCTATTTTGTTAGTACAGGGAAAAAAATTAATTAGGAAGGGGAGTACGTATTAGGCTAGCAGGTTCATGGTATAGAATTTGATCGAATAAACTGATGTGTCTACAGATTTATATATATAGTATAGTAAGTTAATTAGTGTAGTACGTATTAGGCTAATCAAGTGTGAGAATAGTAATAATTTTGAACTGGGGAGTTGGTGTCGAAAGGCAAATACTCGTTAAGTGAGATGTGGTCTTAATCTAATATAGTTTGTCTCATTAGGTGAGTTTGATAAGTGGGCTGACGCCCGACAGTGTTTAGTGAATTAAGATGGGAAATGGTAGTAAATTGTAAGTTAATGTCACTTGTTATATAGTAGCATAGAATAACATGTTTTCGTATAGTTCCTAGCTTTTGTTTTATGTATATAGGTTAGTATAGTTAAAATTTTGTGATTGGGTCACGCCTTAGGTCGGATTCGTAAAATAAGAGTTGTTCGTTTCTTATACCTCGTTAGAAGAAGTTGGGTTGAACCTAATCATTTTTATCACATTAATATTTCTTTTAGGAAGTCGTTTTTGCCTACGCTCTTAATTCCGACTCCTTCAAAGGATCCTTCGTTCGAGGTAAGTCGTTTTTCGACTTGCTCGGTTCTTTTCTCCCTTGTTAGATTGCGTATCGATATTGTAGGGCGGGTTTTGGGAACTAGTCCCGAATACCTTTTAAATTGTTCTGAACTCCTTGTGTGTTGTGTGCGTTAATGATTTTAAATGTGATTTATCGGAAAATATTTTGGAACGTTTTTTCTGTGTTGGTACCGTTTCCGACACGGCCCATCGTAGCCGGTGTTGAGGAAGAGTTGGCTACTTTGACCCGTGTGACTGGGAAAATCGTACCCCTTCAAACGAAAATTATTATCTATGTGTTTTTGGCAAGCGCTCCAGTGGAGGCTTAGCCCGGAGTTAGAAGGGAGATTGGGAAGTGGAGTGGGAGGGCCTGCCTCCGCACTCGGCGCGGTGATGAGCGCCTTGGAAGACGGATTGTGGAGAAAGGAAGAATTGCATTGTTGTGTGACTGTGATTGTGAATGCGTATGTGACTTGTATGACTGATATAACTAATTTAGGTATTGGCCTTTAGAGTTATGATTGCGGTTGTGGATTTTGTATGCTGACTATAGATAAATGATTTTAAAGCGTTCTACAGTTTCCATATTCTTTCTAGCTTGGTAGATTAGACGCTGACCCTTCGGGGAACATTTTTCAGTTCCAAGTATGAATCAGGGAGCCGTGCAGGAACCGAGGCAAGATGGCGGGCCGGAGCGGTAAAGAGCGCGTGTCATAGTGGGATTGGCTTTTACTAGTTATTTATAATAGTTAGGATGTTGACTTTAATATTTGTTAGACAGAGTTGGTATTGTGTTTCGTTTATTATTATTTCTGGTTCAGATAGTTCAGTTCAATAGGCGTTGTGACATATTTGATTATTTATAATTTTCGGGGATGCATGCATGATACGTTTTTCTAAGTTTTATTAAATAAAGGTTGGATGTTTTATTATGTTTTCTCGTCGTGCCCGAGTTGTAAGGTCCTACATTGTAGTTGTCAACCTAAATAATAGTACCTTGTAAGGTCTATTCCCTATAGTGCCTCGTCGAAAGATGGGGTGTTACAAATTGGTATCAGAGCCAAGTTGACAACAAGGCACATGGAACTGACCAACAAAGAGTACCCGAGGTCCAACTTAAAACCAAAACCGGCCGGTGTTTTCAAAATGTTTTACTGGGGTAGACATGTTGCATATAGGGGGTAGGTGACACGTCGCGACTCCGGCCCATCAGCCGAAGGACCTCACGTAGAGTAGTAAGAATTTCGTTAGCAAATAGGATGTTTGAGTTTTTAACTGTGGGACTTTCTATTATAGATGGCCCCACCAACCAGAGCTTGAGCTGTTGCAGCTAACGGAAGAGGCCGCGAAAGAGGCCGCGGTAGAGGCCGAGTAGGAGGTCGTGGCAGGGGTAGAGGAGAGGCCCCTGTAGCTTCTGAGCCAGAGGTACAACAGGATAACCATCAGGAGGAGGTTGCTGAGAGTCAGGATGTGGCTGCTGCTGTTCATCGAGAGGACAGTGCGTCTGTCGCTGGAGGAGGTCTCCCAGCAAACGGGGCTCAGGTGGGAGGAGGAGTACCACTAGCCGGATTGGCCCCAGAGGTGACTGCTGCAATTCAGCTGTTATTGTAGACGTTGATGGGTGCGGGAGCTGCACTGAATCTGAACGCAGCTGCGGGGCAACAAGGAGCTGAGAGGAGGGCACCTGGACCAGATTCTATTTTGGCTACCCAGCTGGGAGCAGTGCCAGCTTCTGGAGGACCAGTGATAGTTGATCAGGTGGTCGAACCGAGGAGAAAGTATCGTGAGCCTCAGCCTGATAAGTGGCTCGCAGAGTTTAGGAAAACTGGAGTACCGAACTTTGCTGGAGCTCAGGGTTCTGACGTAGAGCAGTGGCTGCGGAGGGTGAAATCTGCGTTGGATTCTATTAAGGCACCGGAGGAGCGGAAGATGTCTTTAGTACAGAGTCTGCTACAGGAGAGCGCTTTTGACTGGTGGGAGCTGTGTAGGGACCACCAGACTGAAGTTACTTTCGAGGAGTTTGAGAGACAGATTCGAGATCAGTATTATCCTCCTGTGGTGAGGGCGGCTCGGGAGGCTGCTTTTCGGGATGCTGGACCCGAAAATATCACAGTATCTGAGACTATTCTGAAGTTTCAGCAGGAGTTGGCAGCGGTGCCAAATGCTGCCCCGACTAAGGAGTTGATGATTGCGACCTTTCTGAAAAGGTTGCAACCGCATCTACGTGCTTATGTGTCTGGTCTCCGACTTGCGACATTGGCAGACGTTCAGCAGTCTGCTTTGGCTTATGCTATGGCCACGACCCGACAGAGTCAGCTGGAGGTGCATACCACGAGAAGCAAGAGGCAGAAGTTGTCTGCCCCGGCAGAATCTAGGAGAGATAGTCGTCCCGGCTCTTCTCAGCCGCAACGATCAGGATTTCAGCCACAGGGTCGTCAGGATCACCGTCGTCAGAATCAGTCCACTGGAGGGCAGAGAGAGTGCTTCAACTGTGGAAGTACTGCTCATTTGAGGAGTCAGTGTCCGAAGCCAGTCAGGAGTTGTTTCAGTTGTGGGAAGCCTGGCCATTTGCAGTAGTATTGTACTGTGGGGACACCTTCACAGGGATCTTCACCGGGAACGGTGAATCAAATGCCTCGTCGTCAGCCTCAGCAGTTTCAGCAGACACCGAGCCAGGGCAGAGGACGCGGTGCAGGAGTTAGCAACACCGGGGGCAATCAGCCCCGAGTGTTTGAGATGAGGAGGGCCGATGCCCTACACGCGCCGACTGCTACAGGTACGATTTGGATTCAGTCTAGACCTGTTCACATACTGTTTGATACGGGTGCTACCCATTCTTTTATGTCTTCTGCTTGCGTGGCTAGACTAGGACTGACTTGCACTGAGGGGGTATCTTTTGTTGTGGGGCTGCTTGACGGCAGTAAAGTAAGAGGGAATAAGGAGATTTTACAGTGCCCTATTAGAATAGGGAATAGAGATTGGTATGCAGATTTTATAGTAATGCAGTTGTCGCCAGATGATGACGTGATTCTAGGGATGGACTGGATGATGCGTTATCGAGCAGTTGTGGATACACAAAGAGGTACGGTTACATTAACCGCAGATGATGGGACCAGACATGTGTGTCAGGAGGTAGAGCAGGAGGGGCCCGGATCGGTGATTAGTATGGTGAAGGCCGCCAAGTTGCTCAATGACTGATGTGTAGGATATTGGTGTTATGTTCTTCAGGGGGACAAGGCAGAACCGCACATTCAGGACATACCAGTAGTGTGCGAGTTTGAGGACGTTTTTCCTGAGGAACTTCCAGGATTACCTCCTCAGAGAGAGGTGGATTTTGGGATTGAGCTGGAGCCGGGAACGAGGCCGATTTCGAGAGCCCCATATCGAATGGCCCCGATGGAGATGCAGGAGCTGAAGGCACAATTGGAGGAACTGTTGGAGAAGGGTTACGTACGACCGAGTGCGTCGCCATGGGGAGCTCCAGTTCTGTTTGTGAAGAAGAAGGATGGTTCTCTCTGTCTGTGTATCGATTATCGGGAGTTGAACCGCGTTACCATCAAGAACAAGTATCTGCTGCCGCGTATTGATGATTTGTTGGATCAGTTGCAGGGGGCTACTGTGTTCTCCAAAGTGGATTTGAGGTCAGGTTATCACCAGCTGAGGATTCGGGAGGAAGATATACCTAAGACGGCTTTTCGAACGAGATATGGACATTATGAGTTTGTAGTGATGCCGTTCGGACTGACGAATGCACCCGCTGTATTTATGGAGTTGATGAACCGGGTGTTTATAGACTACTTGGACAAATTTGTAGTAGTGTTCATCGATGATATTTTGATCTACTCTCGGAGTAAGGAGGAGCACGCCGAGCATCTTAGGCTGGTGTTGGGAGTATTGAGACAGCGTCGATTGTTTGCTAAGCTGTCCAAGTGTGAGTTCTGGTTGCCTGAAGTTACCTTTTTAGGGCATGTGGTATCTGCTCAAGGAGTTATGGTGGATCCTGCAAAGATTGAAGCTGTAAAAGCATGGGAACCTCCGAAGAATGTGAAGGAGGTGCGGAGTTTTCTGGGATTAGCGGGGTATTACAGGAGGTTTGTGGAAGGGTTTTCCCGGATAGCCCAACCACTTACCAACCTGCTTAAGAAGACGACTCGCTTTGAGTGGAATGAAGCCTGCCAGCGGAGTTTTGATGAGCTGAAAACGAGGTTTACTTCGGCTCCTATATTAGCTCTTCCTCAGGGGAATGAGGATTTTGTGATTTACAGTGATGCATCCAAGATAGGTTTGGGCTGTGTGTTGATGCAGAGGGACAGAGTGATTGCTTATGCTTCTAGACAGTTGAAGCCGAACGAGCAGAATTATCCTACTCATGATTTGGAGTTAGCAGCTGTGGTACACGCTCTGAAGATTTGGCGTCATTACTTGTATGGGAGTATTTGCAAAGTGATGACAGATCACAAGAGTCTCAAGTATATCTTCACTCAGAGGGAGTTGAATATGCGACAGAGGAGATGGCTGGAGTTACTGAAAGATTACGACCTTGAGATTCTTTAGCACCCGGGGAAAGCGAATGTAGTCGCTGATGCCCTTAGCAAAAAGACGCCTCAGGAGAGTATGTTGTCTCATCTGACGGCTCAGCCAGAGTTATAGAGAGAGTTGATGAGGTCCGGAATTGAAGTGCAGATTCAGCCTTATCAGGGCAGTCTAAAAACCCTAAAATGTCGACCGTCTTTACTTGAAGAAGTAAGACAAAAGCAGGAAGATTGCCCGATGATTCAAGGTTTGAGGCAGAGATTGAGCCGAGGAGAGGCACCCGACTTTGCAGAGAGAGCAGATGGTATTTTGTGTTTACGTGGTCGGATTTGTGTGCCTCGAGATACAGAGTTGAGGCAGAAGATTTTGCAAGAGGCTCATGCTACACCTTACTCAATCCACCCCGGGGCGAGTAATATGTACAAGGATTTGCGGCAGTTTTATTAGTGGGATGGCATGAAGCCGGATGTAGCGAGATTCGTCGCTAAATGTCAAGTCTGTCAGCAGGTGAAGATCGAGCATCAGAGACCCGGAGGAATGCTTCAGTCACTTCCTATTCCAGAATGGAAATGGGAGGACATCTCCATGGATTTTGTCACCGGTTTGAGACTCAACAGAGGCCATGATGCCATTTGGTTAGTGGTGGATAGACTGACGAAGACTGCTCGCTTTTTGCCTATCAGGGAGACATGGCCAGTGAGCAAGTTAGTGGAGGTGTTTATTAATCAGATAGTTAGACTGCACGGAGTGCCTAAGACGATTGTGTCGGACCGAGATGGGCGTTTCACTTCCAAATATTGGCAGCAAGTGCATGAGGCATTGGGGACGAGATTACATTTCACGACTGCTTACCATCCACAGTCAGACGGTCAGACAGAGAGGACGATTCAGACGCTAGAGGACATGCTGAGGTCCTGCGTTTTAGACTGGGGAGGTCTGTGGTCAGATCACTTGGCTTTGGTAGAGTTTGCCTATAATAACAGCTGGCATTCGTCGATTCAGATGGCTCCGTATGAGGCTTTATATGGTCGGAAGTGTAGGACACCGCTATGTTGGGATGATCCCTCGGATGTAGTAGGAGAGAGGCCACAAATGATTGAGGAGACGATCGGGAAAGTGGCCTTAATCTGAGAGAGAATGTTAGCTGCTCAGAGTCGTCAGAAGTCCTATGCAGACAAGAGGCGTAGACCGTTCGAGTTTGAGGTCGGAGCCCATGTTTGGTTGAGAGTACTGCCTACCCGCGGAGTAAGAAGATTCGGGGTGAAAGGGAAGCTGAGTCCCCGATATTCGGTCCGTTCGAGATTCTGGAGAGAGTAGGCGAGGTGGCTTACAGGCTAGCGCTGCCGCCTGCTTTGGAAGGAGTACACCCTGTATTCCATGTTTCACAGTTGAGACAGTATGTCCCGGATCCTAGTCACAGACTGAATTATGAGGACTTGGTGGTAGAACCAGATCACACTTTCCGGGAACAACCGCTGAAGATTTTAGATCGACGAATGAAGAAGCTGCGGGACAAGGAGATTTCGCTGGTGTTGATTCAGTGGTCTCGACGGGGAGCTGAAGAAGCCACTTGGGAGACGGAGTCCAGGATGAGGGAGAGTTATCCAGAGATCTACCCGGGTTTAGTAGAGACGTTTGAGGGGAAGGTTAGTAATTAGTGTGTTGTTTTCAGATTCGATGTTTGCTTCGTGATCCTTGTTTACTTGACTTGTTGTTTGACTGTTTAAATTTTGTTGACGTATTGCGTATTTTGGATAGCTAGTATTGGTTATGATTATCGTCATCAATCAATTCTGGTTCGAGGACGAACCTCCTTAAGGGGGAGAGGTTGTTGAAACCTCGAATATATTTTCCTTCGCGTAAAAGTTTCGGGACGAAACTTCCTTAAGGGGGGTAGTATGTAATATTCGAGTTCTAATTTTCTTTTCCATCTATGTTGGAAACATGAGTTTATTGATCCACAAGTAATCGAGATCCTTACCCAAAGTTAACCACGTGTAGGAAAATAATCTTTTATAACCCGTTAGATATATTCTTGACCCCTTCTAGATATATATCACTACCTAAAGATTTCATAACCTCGTTTTCAAGTATTTAAGGATAATATTTCCTCCTAACAATATTATATCCTAACAATATATTATTGATTCTGTTAAATCAATCGGCCGAAATCTACGCCTACGTAATCTTAAAGCAATAAAAGCCGGCTCTTTTTCGTTCCCAATCCACATTACCCTTGCTTCCAACCGAAAGAGAGAATCACCATTTCCTTCTTCATTCACCCTTGCTCTATCGTTCTCTTTTCCTCGTCCCGATCGGTGACTAAGTCGGCTCCAATTGGTGTAGTCTCGACACTAGTACGCGAGAACACTATCGGGTTTGGAAATCGCCCATTCACCGGCCGTAGGCGTCTCCGTTTTGCTCCGTCATCGTCACCGTTGACGATCGTCTTCCTCGCTATCGCCGGCTGTCACCACTCGTCGTTCGCAAGGTGAGGTTTTCCGTCCTCGATCGATCTCTTTGCAGGGTCATGTTGGTGCAAGGTGAATTAATTAATTAGTTAAGTAGCGTGTTTTCACGTGGGATTAGATATAAATTGTATATTAGTTTAGCCAAGTGGTGGTGCTAAATTATAAGTTTACACGGAGGTTTTCAAAGTGTAATTACATGATACTTAGTAACTAGAATTAGATAAGGAGGAGTTTAGAAGTTCAGTTTTACGTGGGTTGGATCGTGACATCGTACATGTGATCGACTGATAGAGTTGTTTTCAGTTGCCTTTAGTCATGGGTTTAGGAAGAGGTATGATCCGCTTAGTTGGGAACCTTAATCTATTTTGTTAGTACAGGAAAAAAAATTAATTAGGAAGGGGAGTACGTATTAGGCTAGCAGGTTCATGGTATAGAATTTGATCGAATAAACTGATGTGTCTACAGATTTATATATATAGTATAGTAAGTTAATTAGTGTAGTACGTATTAGGCTAATCAAGTGTGAGAATAGTAATAATTTTGAACTGGGGAGTTGGTGTCGAAAGGCAAATACTCGTTAAGTGAGATGTGGTCTTAATCTAATATAGTTTGTCTCATTAGGTGAGTTTGATAAGTGGGCTGACGCCCGACAGTGTTTAGTGAATTAAGATGGGAAATGGTAGTAAATTGTAAGTTAATGTCACTTGTTATATAGTAGCATAGAATAACATGTTTTCGTATAGTTCCTAGCTTTTGTTTTATGTATATAGGTTAGTATAGTTAAAATTTTGTGATTGGGTCACGCCTTAGGTCGGATTCATAAAATAAGAGTTGTTCGTTTCTTATACCTCGTTAGAAGAAGTTGGGTTGAACCTAATCATTTTTATCACATTAATATTTCTTTTAGGAAGTCGTTTTTGCCTACGCTCTTAATTCCGACTCCTTCAAAGGATCCTTCGTTCGAGGTAAGTCGTTTTTCGACTTGCTCGGTTCTTTTCTCCCTTGTTAGATTGCGTATCGATATTGTAGGGCGGGTTTTGGGAACTAGTCCCGAATACCTTTTAAATTGTTTTGAACTCCTTGTGTGTTGTGTGCGTTAATGATTTTAAATGTGATTTATCGGAAAATATTTTGGAACGTTTTCTCTGTGTTGGTACCGTTTCCGACACGGCCCATCGTAGCTGGTGTTGAGGAAGAGTTGGCTACTTTGACCCGTGTGACTGGGAAAATCGTACCCCTTCAAACGAAAATTATTATCTATGTGTTTTTGGCAAGCGCTCCAGTGGAGGCTTAGCCCGGAGTTAGAAGGGAGATTGGGAAGTGGAGTGGGAGGGCCTGCCTCCGCACTCGGCGTGGTGATGAGCGCCTTGGAAGACGGATTGTGGACAAAGGAAGAATTGCATTGTTGTGTGACTGTGATTGTGAATGCGTATGTGACTTGTATGACTGATATAACTAATTTAGGTATTGGCCTTTAGAGTTATGATTGCGGTTGTGGATTTTGTATGCTGACTATAGATAAATGATTTTAATGCGTTCTACAGTTTCCATATTCTTTCTAGCTTGGTAGATTAGACGCCGACCCTTCGGGGAACATTTTTCAGTTCCAGGTATGAATCAGGGAGCCGTGCAGGAACCGAGGCAAGATGGCGGGCCGGAGCGGTAAAGAGCGCGTGTCATAGTGGGATTGGCTTTTACTAGTTATCTATAATAGTTAGGATGTTGACTTTAATATTTGTTAGACAGAGTTGGTATTGTATTTCGTTTATTATTATTTCTGGTTCAGATAGTTCAGTTCAGTAGGCGTTGTGACATATTTGATTATTTATAATTTTCGGGGATGCATGCATGATACGTTTTTCTAAGTTTTATTAAATAAAGGTTGGATGTTTTATTATGTTTTCTCGTCGTGCCCGAGTTGTAAGGTCCTACAGTGTAGTTGTCAACCTAAATAATAGTACCTTGTAAGGTCTATTCCCTAGTAGTGCCTCATCGAAAGATGGGGTGTTACATTGACCTTCCTTCACTTCACTTCACTTTACGCCTTGCTAGAGTTCCTGGGATCTGACATAATTCGCGAGGGGCGATAAAATGCCAGACAAACATGCGAAAAGAAGAATTAGTCTAGGAGACTAAGCAAGCAGGAATAGAACTTCCTGAGGGTATTTCGGTAATTTCAAGTCTTATTGAAAGAGATAATAGGGCTGCGTTTACGATGGGGCTTATTTATGTGGGGCTTAAAAGTACAAAGGAGAGCATATCCCAAGCGGGGATAGCTCGGAAGCAAAAGAAGAACTACTAGATTGTAGACTTCTTTGGAGTAGAAAGTATGTTGGGAACGTTATTAAATTCATACAAGTCAAAAACCTCTCGCGCCCTGAGCGGACCGAGAGCCGGATCGATCATTTGAGACCGGTCCGGTTTTGGTGTCTTAATTGTGCGTTGGGCACTTATCTTATTTAGTGACAAAAAGACGTTCGATTTCATTTATGATTTATAAGAGAAAGTGGTGGGACACGGATAATCCGAGCCACCCAGGGGAAAAACTCAGTTTCCCGGCACTTAGCTAGAGTGCGCTCATCCCTCCTTGCACTCGGAGCGGATGGGATCATGATCCCGAAAGTCGTACTTCAAACGCGTAGGCACTTACGACTTAGTGGGGTTATATAGAGGCGTCGGATATCCCCTGCCCCTCACTAGTTTGTTCGACGTTGATCTCTGAGCGAGATCGTAAACAATCAAGATAATAACCATACTAGCATCAATAATCCTAACAAGGAATATAAAGCGATCTATGCTAACAATAGTCGTTATTTCTAGCAATCGATATTTCCTAGGTTCATTTTTATTTAAGCATACAAGTCGTTCCCAACATCGAGAATTATCATGTAGACGAATATAAAAGGGCCACAAAGGGAAATTCCACTTGCTTTAGCTTACGAGCGTATACTATCGATTCTTGACGGACTAAGGGGTTTGCAACTTCGAGCACGAATCCCGACCTAAAGACACGGGATTTACGAATGGTTTTAAATGTGGATTCTCTCTTATAATTCTTTCTATAAGAGATGTGGAATTCTAAATTATTATGGTAATAATTTAGAAGATTATTTAAAATAATAATATTCCTTCATTATTATTTTGGTTTTGTAATATCCTTATTAGATTCACGATCAGGTGGAAATTTTTCTTACGGTGCAATGTGCGAGCAAGCTCAGGCCGTTGGATCGAGCATTTTCAATGGCCAGGATCAAGACACATTTTAATGATTTTATAAACGGAGGGGCATTTTCATCTTTTACGCTTCAAATTAAAAAACAAGTTACAGGTCTTCTTCAACCTCTTGAACACGTAGCTTTTTTCAACTTTTTCGATTGATTCTTCTCAATGCTTGTTTCATCTTGCTTTTTTTTTTATTTGTTTGGCTTTTTTTGTTGATTCCGACCCCAATTTGTATTCTCTCTTCATAGATTTTGCTATAGATTTGTGTTCTATGGTTTCAAGTTCACATTTGGGGTTTTTTCAAAATTTGGAGCTTGGTACTTCAATTACATGTTTTTGTGTGTTTTGGATTGATTTTTGTTGATTATAATCAAACCTATGAAGGTTGTGCACGATTTGCATTACAATTTCAAGTTTTTGATTGAAAACAAAAGTTAATGACCAATGCAAATCTAACCGCCCACCATGTGTTCGACAAAATGCCTAAATGTTTAACATGGTGCTTAGATCATTTTTTTTACCAATTGTTCATAAATTATGAACTTAGTATACCAAAATTATTAACTTATACCATTTATGAACTAGAATACATGACGCAAGTAACATGTATTGTGAATTATATTTCATGAACCTTATTGACAATTGTTATGAACCTAATTGTATACAGACGTGAACCCACACGGCCACACAATAAGTTTATGTACTAGATTACGTGACAAAAATAATAAATATTATGGATTAAATTTCATGAACTTTATTGAAAATTGTTATGAACTTAGCCGTATAAAGACGTGAACCAATAGAATATCCTTTATGAATACGTGACACAAAATAACAAGTATTGTGAAGTAAATTTAATTAACTTTTTTTACAATTGTTATGAAACTAACCATGTAAAGACATGAACCAATACACCAACTTTTATGAACTAAAAATCATGAACCATGAGATAAAATATTATGAACCCGTATTTATAAAACATGAACCAAATGAACAAATATCATGAACCAAATAACGTGAACCAAAATAACAACTAGGATACGACTTAAAAGGCGTGAGTTGTAAGATAAACTATCATGAAACCTAAGCATATAAAAATCATGAACCAACAAAGAACTACCATGAATCAAAAGACATAAACCGTATGACGAGTTCGCTTATGTGGGATTTGAACCCACATCTATGTGCACATGTACATTGCTCTACCATTTGAGCTAATAGACTACCAAATGACATGAACTATACGATAAACTACTAAGAATTAAAAGTCATGAACCATACGGATTATTATGAACCTAGCTTACAAAAACATGAACCGAAAGAAAAAGTACCACGAACCAAAATCACAAAAGAAAATAATGATCAGCATGAACTTTAAGACATGAACCATAAGATGAACTTTGATGAACCTAAGGTTATTCAAACATGAACCAAAAGAACTATTTTATGAACCATAAGAAGAAATATTATGAACCTTATCTTTAAGAAATCATGAACCAAAAGAACAACCGATACAAACAAAAAGAGATGACCATATCACGAATTAGCCTATGTGGGATTTGAACCCACATCTATGTGCACATGCACATTGCTCTACCATTTGAGCTAATACGCTACCAAATGACATAAAGTATAAGATAAACTACTAAGAATTAAAAGTCATGAACCATAAAAATTATTATGACCCTAGCTTACAAAAACATGAACCGAAAGAACAAGTACCATGAACCAAAAATCACGAAAGAAAATAATAACGAGCATGAAATAAAAGACATGAACCATAAGATGAACTTTGATGAACCGAAGGTTATTCAAACATGAACCAAAAGAACAATTGTTATAAATAAAAAAGCACGGAATAAAATTTATGAACCATAAGATGAAATATTATGAACCTTACCTTAAAAAGATTTGAACCAAAAGAACAACTGATATGAACAAAAAGACATGACCGTATCAAGAATTAACCTATGTAGGATTTGAACCCACATCTATGTGCACATGCACATTGCTCTACCATTTCAGTTAATAGACTACCTAATATATAATTTCTCAAGTGTCAAATGAACATTTCTCATTGATACAACAAGATCTAAACAAAATTAAATTGATTTCTCCCAAGAATATTTAGTAGATAACTTCAACAGTGACAATATATTATCAATCACGACTTCTATACCAAAAGCATGTCATCAAAGAATCAATACCACTTTGAAATTAACCTTTTTAAACAAAATAATCCATAAGAGTAAGATTGAGAACTTAAAACAATAAACCCTAGAAAAATGAAATACCGACATACCTTTTTCTGTTCCTATCACCATTGTTGATTCGAATCGAGTAAGATTGATAGATTAAAATAGAGGATGGAGAATCGAGCAAATTCTAGCATGATCGAGCGAGATCGAGAGGTGATTTGGGGTTTTTGAGAGAGAAAGTGACTCGGGTCGTACGAACAATAGCGCAATTTGGAGATTGTGAGAGTTCGGTGTTTCTGGAAAAAAAATTAGCTCAAAGGGTAGTTTTGTCCTTTGAACATAAAAATTAAAGGAATTACCCGTGTTGCCATTAATGAAGCGCTTGTCTTTTTCTTCTTTTCTACTAAACCCAATTCGTCAAATCTCGACCGTCTATTTTTTTAATCCAACGTCCGTGCTTTGCTCGCAGTTTTCATTGTAGCACTTTAATTTACCCGAGCGTGACTCATGCTTATTATTCCATAAAACCTTTATTAAAATAATCTCTTTTAACTTTTATTTTCTATTTCTTTAATACAAGTAAGCAAGTAAAATTTCATAAAATACTATACTTTGCCTAGAAGTATTTTTCTTATAAAACTATAAGTGTTCCTTAAATTATAAGAGATTTACTTTCACATTTTTATATACTTGTCTTAATTTAAAATATTGTCTTTAAATTTCCAAAACTTCTTTTAATGAATTCAAAGTTTTATTTCCTTACTAAAACATTTTGTTAAGGATATTCTCTTACTAACATATTGTTTGATTTTATAATTCACATTAACTAGTTGTAATTTTCTTTTCTTGGAAGTTTCCATACTTAGGGCTTTCTACTTTCTTTATAAAGTAACTTACTAAAATTACTATATATTACATTATCCTTGTTTATATTATTCCTATAATCCTTTTATACTATAAGGCTTATAAAATATCTTTGATCATAGACTATATTATCATCATGTCTTGTAAAAACATAATCATGACTTATAAATATCTTACTTCATATTTATAATTCATTATTAAAATATTTGTAGTTTATAAAATAATATCTTTTCTATATCTAAAAGATTTCTTTCCTTACAAGTCAACCTTATGCTACAATATCATAGAGTTATTATAAGATCATACTTATTATATTTAGCCTAGAACTTAGGTCTTATGCCAATTCTCTACACTTAGATATTATTAATATTTTTTCTCATAGATGACTTTAGTACTATTTTATTAATAATATTATATTTTCATAAAATCAATATCCAATGTCAACTATAGTCTATGTCTACAAGTTTTGAAACAATAATACTTTTATAAGGTTTCTCTACCATTTATTATCATTATGCTATGTCTTAGATCACTATCATATATTATAACAAATATCATATGCTAACATAGATTATTTTATAGTTACTTTTATCATATCATAATAAAAGCTTATATCTTGTAATGACTTCCACATTTAGAGGTATGCTAAATTCATATTTTTATTGAGTAAAGAATTTATTTCATAAATCTATTTATTATGATCAAATTCATAAATATGATATATTCTATAGTTTAGGACATGCAATGACTTTTTATCTACTAGAAACCTTGTTATTATTTTTGTATAAAGATGATAATATTAACTATAACTTTTGTATGCTATATTTATTTTATAAAACTATCTATATTATGTAAGGAGCATAAATACCATAAAAATCTATCCATTTGTTTTATAAGCTTAAGTTACCATGGTAATTCTAGTTTGTTTCTAGCATCCAACTAACACAATCTTTTCACTTATTATTTTTATACCTTATTTGATTTCTAGCCTTTCATAAAAGAAATTCATTAAATTATAAATACTTAAATTGAATAATAAAAAAATAGGATTAGAATTTATACTTTCACAATTCTGTAATTACAGAATGCTGGAGAAGAGGCAAGGAGGAGGTCCGGCGGTCAGGGCGGCGCGACCAGGGACGGGCGACGGCTCCGGTGGCACTGGCGGGGGACTCGGCGACGGCTGGTGGTCCGGTCGGGCTCCAAGGGTGGTCCGGCGGGGCTCCAAGGAAGAGAAGAGGATTTTTGATGGTGTTTTAATGGAGGAATAAGGCTTGGAATGTGGCTGATTTGAACATTAAAGAGAGTGAAATACTAGTAGAAGAGGAGGAGAGCTTGAATGTGTGAGTAGAATGGATGAATAGGAGCCCTTTTATAGGCAAATTGGGAGAAGTCATTGATCCATGCCATGGAGGATTCACCAATGGTGGTGGAGGTAGTGCTCATCCATTAGTCTCTTGTGTGCTTCTTCAATGGTGATGAGAGGGAGAGGTAAGAATGGTGGTCAAGCAGGGCAATGGAGGTGAAGTAGCATGCAATGGCCAAATTCTCCATCACGTCACTTCCATCAGACTATTGTCTGATGTTCAAATTTGGGGGAAGAAGGGATTAATTGATACTAATTAAAAAGGTTGGGAGAAGGAGTAAGAAAGTTCAATTGGTCTAGCGGGAATAGAGAGGGGCGTGTGGGTAGAGTGGCAAGAGGTCTCGGGTTCAAGTCCCGGCTCTTGCATTCTTTTTGTAAGACTTGTCATTTGATTTTTAAGCCTCTATGTAATTTATTTTATAAAAAGAATTCAACCTCTATAAGGGATTATTTTTATTAAATACCCTTTTTAATAACTCATGAATCCTTACACAATTTTTATCGGACTTTATTTATTTTAATTTACTTTGAAACTCTCCTCTAAAAGTGAAGATAGAAATTATTATGATATTCAGAAATTCTCTTTTTATTTAGAGAAAAAAAAATTATTATAATAAATAGTATATTATATTCGATTTAAAAATCTTGGAATATCGTGGATATTACAGACATCAAAACGAGGTAGTTTTGCATCAAAATGAAGAAGCGGTATGTAATCGATTATTTACTAAATTATTAGTTTTATTATAATTAATCATATTTTATACTTTTGTAACACCCCCATTTTACAGACTTATAATGGGATGTTACCGCCGGCGGACTCGGACTTTCCCTTCCAAGGCCGTTGAGGCTTAAGTGACCGAAATGAATAAAGACATGTTTAAACAACATAGTCTGATAAAACAGACTGTCTTATATTCATAAACATGGTTACAAGAGTTTACAGCGGAATACATAAAACAGGAATCGTTGTTTCTGAAATTACTTTCAGAATTCTGGAAACGCTTGTGTGGAGACAACACGTTTTCCAAAACTTCCTTTCTTTCTTCTTTCCTTCCTTTCCCGACCTCCTTTCCTTTCCATTCTTCCATGGTCTTCAAGCTTTACCTTCTTTTCAATCTTCTTCCTAAAACCTGATATTTACATAGAAGGCAGAAATACCAGCCGGACGGAACTGGTAAGAAGCAAGGGTATTAGTCTTCCAAGAGACTAAGCAAGTGAAAGAATAGGGCTTGGTTCTCATGAAAATACTAGACATGTGGCATCGAAATCCGAACAACAGTCGGTCGATGATCCAACAACTAGCGTTTTCAAGAAGAAGTTTAATCTAAGCAGTAAATAAGAGCACAATCAACGACCCTAAACAGTACGAATAATAATGTAAAATAACGAGCAGTTGTTAAATCTAAGCAGTAAATAAACCTAATTCCGGTTATTTAGCAACCAAGTGTTCCCAACAATTAGAAGATATTAAACGGAAATAGAAATTCACGTTTAATAAAAAGGGCAAGAGAAAACCGTCCACTTGCCTTATACGAGATAACTCTTCATAAGGCAATTAGTTCCATCACGAATGACATGTATCCAAGACTCGAGCTAACAACATGTTTTCGGGATTTGCTTGTACGCAAATCGAGGTGGTACGTAAAATGATGCAACGTGCAAAACGAGACAACATCATGATTTTGACGGCGTCAACAACGGGCAACGTGACAGCTTCGAGAAATCCAACGGAGGCTCCGAAGAAGATTACAACGTCGATCGGGGTGGAGGTGGCTTGCACGGTGTGCGGCTAGTGCTAGTGGTCGGCGATTAGTGGCTCATGGTTGAGCAAGGTGGCCGACGAGGCAAAGAAGAATTGTAAGAAGAAGGAGAAGAAGAAGAGAAGGTGGAGGAGTAATATGGAAGTGAAGCCTTGGCTTTATATAGAGGGGATGGAAGAAGACAAATTCAATTCAACTTATATAGGAGACAAAGATCAAGGCACGCCAATCTAGAAGATATGGCACGAAAATTTAGGGAGAAAGATAAACATGGCACACATCTCTAGAAGATATGATAGGCATGCACACATCTCTAGAAGATAAGATAGGCATGCACACATCTCTAGAAGATAAAATAGGCATCCACACATATATAGAAGATAAGATAGGCATGACGCATATCTAGGAAAATGGATAAGATCAATACTTTTACAAGTCTATCTTCATTCCATTAAGAAACGAGATTACTTAATGACTAAGAAACAAGTTAATAGATAACTTTGACAACTGGAAGATTTTTAATACATAAAATCTTAGTAAAAACGAGGTTACCCAAGATTACTTAATAGTTAAGAAATCTCGGCACGAATTTCGGGAAACATTAAAATCAAGGATATTATTGTGAAGAATTAAAGTAATATCTCTTTATTAAAAAGAGCGGATATTACAACTTTAGTATGACGAATTTGATGTTTATAATCATTTTTGTTGTTATAAATGTTAAATTAGTTGCGTAGAAATCGTTAGAGTTGTTATAACTAATCATATTTTATAGTTGTTATAATTGTTAATTAGTTGTTTTTTTGCAAAATTTTTGCTTTAATTTCTCATATTGTGGTTAATTTGTGAGTTTATAATCGAATTAATGAAGTATTTGTCATAATTGTTTCAAGTTTCCCGATTTTCTTACCTACTTTGAGTCTGATTATGAGTGGTCGGAACATAATGATATGCTAAAATGGGCTAGAGAAGTAGGACGTAATTTGAATATGGTGTTGACAATTAAGAACTCACGGGAAACGAAGGTCCTTTTAGCATGTGTGTTGGCCGGTGAGTACAAGCCAAAGAAGAAGGGTAAATCTGGCGTTAATATGCGGACCCTACAAGTTGGTGATGATCTAAAGGAAAAACCACGTAGCAGGAAGATGGGCTGCCCGTTCGATTTGGTTGGCCAACGGGACAAGAGGACCCATCATTGGTGGCTAAGCGTGAAATCCGATCGCCACAATCACGACCTTTCCACTAGTTTGGAGGGATATCCTTTAGCCGGCCGCTTAACTGATGAGAAAAAGGAGGATGCAAGGCTATTAATCCTTGCACATGGTGCGCCGAAATTTGTTATGACATACTTGCGTGAAAAGTGGACGGACATCATAACTTTGATGAGATAATTGTACACTTTTCGACATGATGTATTGAAGAATGAGATGAGCTCAATGAATGTAACTCAATTCTCACTCCATTTCTTAAAGTCAAATGGCTATTATCTTGATTATCGAGCCGAGGAAGGAAGCAACGAGATAATAGACTTTTTCTTTGCCCACCCCAAGTCGTTGAATCTGCTAAAGTTGTTTCCGTATGTTGTGATCATGGATGCGACATACAAAACCAACATGTAAGTATTTATAATAAAAGCCTTTTTACTTTAAATTTAAGTTTTGCACGTAACTTATTCAAATTAATTAACATTTCAAGTATAACATGCCTTTGAGTTAGATGGTAGGATTTACTTGCACCAGGCACATTTTTTGCATTGGGTTTGCATTTATGGCAAGAGAGACCCAAGATCACCACGAATGGGTGTTATATCAGTTGTTGGAGGTGTTCAAAATGGTTGGGAAAATGCCAGAAGTTGTTGTCACAGATCGGGATATTGCCGAGCTTAACGCCGTTGCGGTCCTATTTCCCAACGCCAAGCACCTGTTGTGTTGGGTGCATATCCAGTGGAATTGCAAGGCATACGCTTTGTCGAACGGGTTTTCTGCAGGGACTGCGGAGTGGTTTGGAAACAAAGCATGGGAGCTATTTTGCTCAACGATCGTAGCAGAGTATGAGGTACGACTTCCTCTATTGCGGACTGGTCAGATTGGAGTACAAAAGTCGCTCAATCAATTGTTGTTAGTGTCCCTCCAGAGAAATTGGCTTACTCCTTGGCGTGATCACATTGTTAGAGCCTACACTGATTATTGTCTAAATTTTTTGATCGGGCTAAAGTCGTTGTGCCATGTCAAAGATAAAACCATAGTTAACAACTTAGTATAGTTGATAAGTCGGGGTCGAACTAAAGGAATTCGTGCTCCTAAATTAATACTTTTACCAACCAACAGTAATAAAAATATGGGATTTGTGAATTAATCTATAAAACTAAACAAACAGAAACAAGTATGAAAACAAGTTGAATTTCTTAATCAAATTATTAAAGCGAATTCATCCATACAGATCCACTTTGATAAGGTTGTTTGATCATTGATTTGCAATAAATTCCTTTTATTTTCTAGGTTAATTCCAATCCTAATCATGGATAATTGCAAGTCTACGAGCCAAGCAAAACTTAATACTGAATGAAACGATCAATTCAATATTAGATGAAGCACAAGGATAATTTGGATACATGCAATTGTAATCACAACGAGCTAATTAACAAAAGCATGCAAATATCTCTCTTTCTTAATGAATCTAGTCCTACGAGTCCTAGAACATTAAGTTTTCTACTAAGATCAAGTTTTACTACGAGAAAACTCAAATCTAGCACTAGAATATAATCAAGTTCAATCAGGTGATCAGGCTAAGAGAAATCAATCACATTCATAAGAATTCAAGCACAAGAGAGATAATTATCAACCAAGGAAAGGAAATTAAATATCAAATCTCACAAACTTACAAATCAAAGCTTCAAAGTACGAAGAAACTCAGAAGATTTAGTTCTCCATAAAAACTTGATATAATCTCTAGGTTAACACTAAAAAGAGGCTCCCCTACTGCTTACGAAACTAGGTCTATAAATACTAAAACATTCGAATAAAATCTAAAACAACAAATATAATAAAACATAAAATAAGGATAAAACAAAGTCGGCGTGGAACACAAGCAACCGCGAGCGCGGTATACGGCTGCGGGCGCGGCTCCGGCGTCTGCTCAGCCTCGCGAAAATGGCTATCACCGCGGGCTCGGTAGAATCCCGCGCTCGCGGGTCTTCATCATTGTACTTCCTTGCAACCGATGTGTAGCGGGTCTTCAGCTTGAACTCAGATTTTGGTCTTCTAACTCTTCTTCTGTAGGCATTACTGATTTTACAATTAAACGCTCTGATCTAGCCTAAAACACTCAGAAATTATATAAAAATACCTACTTACGCTGTACAAAATCCAGCATATCAAATTCCCCCATACTTAGATCTTGCTCTTTCTCGAGTAAGCTCAAACAAAATCTAACAAACAATACAACAAAGATCCACATAAAGCAACGAGGGAATATGACAAATCTCTAACACTCTCAACTCACAACCCGAACCCATGTAGAAAAATAATGAGCAAAAACATGAAAGCTCAAACACACACCTCACCAAAATACATATAAAATAAACTCTCAAGCTCTAAAAATTGTAGAGAGTCCTAAGATCTACCCGGCATCTAAAATGTAATCCCCAAGCCCCAAAGTAGAATAAAATCCTAAACACTCCAATTTTTCCACTCAATTCTACTTAGGCGCCCTTTCGGGTTTTCACCTAATCACATATTTCATTTTTCTTCATAGGTGTGCTCACATATGATCACATCTCTCATAAACCTCTTATTACCCCAACCTATTGCTGGTCCGGGTTACCTTCTTTTTACTTGAGCCGCCCTTTCGGATTTTCGACTCATCCAAGGATTTTATATGCCTTTTTTCGATTTCTTATGACTTTTCCTTTTTCTTTTTTTCTTTTTCTTTTCTCTTTATTATGCAAAAAGTATGGTGCAAGTGCTCCATGAAAAGAAGAAAATCAAAAAGATTGAAGAAAATCGAAGAAAAAACAACTAACTACACTAACTAGGATAAGCGTAGCGAGTACTCCCTCCCCCATACTTAAATCCTTCATTGTCCTCAATGAAGCTAAGAGCAAGGAATTAAGCAAGGAAGAAGGTATATCTGAAGACTCACATACGAAAGATGATATGGATGAATGAACTCCCGGAATTGTAATGCACCAAACTCAGGAGCACTTGAAGCACCTCGTATTCAGCCACTATAGACAACTGCGCACGCCATTAAGGACCCGCGAGCGCGTTATAGTCCTCTGGAACAAACTGATCTTTCTAGGAACGAACCGCGAGCGCGGTTTACGGACCGTGAACACAAAGTCCATAAACCGACTCTCGAACAATAAATCTCGAACGTCGTCTTCATAATTCAGCAACCAGATCCACACTATAGGACGTCTCCAATGAGAATGAACTGGACTTCTCAAAATAATAAAAAACTCTGACGACGACAGCACCCCCATACTTGAACTATGTCGCAAAAATGGTGTAGACGCGGTCTGACCACAATGGGATGGAACCTAATAATAGTAACGAACAATTCCAAGAACTAGACATGGAAAGATATAGAAAAGTGGATTGGTGGGTGATGGTAGAATATGGGAGAACACTCTTTTTTTCCTGATTTTTTTTCTTTTCTTTTCTCGAACTAACTGAGTGGGTTGCGGTCGCGGTTTTGAGGCCGCGATCGCGGTCGAGTACCTGTTCGTCAGGGAATTCTGGGCTCCACCACGAGCGCGGTGGGGAAACCAATCGTCCTTTCAGACTTAGTACCTACACGTTAGCTCAAACCAAAAACAAACTATGCTAATGAAAAGAAAAACAAAGGTGGGAGAGAATCTATCTAACCTTGAATTGCCTCCCAAGCAGCACCTTTGTTTAACACCGATGGCTTGACGTGTTTATGATCGAACATTGTCAACGCCCTAAGAAGTCTATCAAAATCCTGCGAACAACGGTCATGCAGGCAAATATAGCACAATGATAACTTGAAACTGAATAATATAGCATTCAAACACCGTTTCAGTTTATCAAACCCACTAGAAAAGTCATGGTTAGATGGTTTAGGATAGAACCAGTTGAGAGGATGAGGTAGTTTTTCAAAATATAAATCAAGAGTAATGCTTTTCATGTTAACACTACCACCCTTAAAATTTTAGAAATCACTAGGTAAACTATCATGCTTAGGACCTTTTGCAGACACATCAGGTAAATAGATATCGATGGAGAGTAAGGAAGAAGTGGAAAGGATAAAGGGATCATGATCGATCACAACAAAGGGCTCCATGGCAGGAGACATAGACATCTCCTCAGGTGGAAGGGAAATCTCCATATCATCATCTAGCTCCTTCTTCGAGTCATCAGGCTCGTCGTCATCACTCCAGGAGTTGTCAAACTTAAGGAAATATTCCTCCTCCATCATCACATGACTATGATCATCCATCTCTTCATCCCATGAAGGGTCTCTGAGTGCCTCCGGAAAGAGTGGAATCGGCTTATACGAGTTGAGAGGAGGGAAGTACGGCCTTACATACGAATCATATTCGTCACAAGGGTTATCGCGCTCGTGGCTCAAGTGGCGTGCGTGCGGCTCATCGGAGAACTCGGGAGATGCGATCGCTTCGTCACCGTGCTCGCGGGAGAGGGCCCCGCGCTCACGGTTTGGCTCTTCGTGGGGATCTGTTGGTTCTGTACTGGAACCGTGTGCGCGATTGTCATCCCGCGTGCGTGGTTCTTGCACATAACTTTTATCTTCGAGAATTGCCTCCGTCTTTATGGACAACACCTCCACTAGTTTTCTTTGTTCAGCAATTTGGTTCTCCAATTTCTGCACCTCGATCACTCCGGCTCGGAGCTTACAAAAGATATTCCATGGGTTTCTAAATGACGTATTTTTCATCGCTCTCGCGGTACATCTTTATTTGGGACTCAAGAGTCATCCCATTAAAGATGTAACTGCATGCATCATCATGCCCTACGGCTATCCCCCAAATAGAGAGATCATGCTATTGTTCCTGGCACCTAGTGAAGTACTCATGAAAGGGTTCATCCTGCAACTGAAAAAACGTAAACGCAGACATTAGTATATACAAGTGTAGACCGTAAGATAGGTCTACACAAAGTCAATAAAAATAATAATACTAGAATTAAACCAAAGTTCCCCGGCAGCGGCGCCAAAATTTGACCGGGCTAAAGTCCTTGTGCCAAGTCAAAGATAAAACCCTAGTTAACAACTTAGTATAGTTGATAAGTCGGGGTCGAACCAAGGAAATTCGTGCTCCTAAATTAATACTTTTACCAACCGACATTAATAAAAAAATGGGATTTGTGAATTAATCTATAAAACTAAACAAATAGAAACAAGTATGAAAACAAGTTGAATTTCTTAATCAGATTATTAAAGCGAATTCATCCATACAGATCCACTTTGATAAGGTTGTTTGATCATTGATTTGCAATAAATTCCTTTTATTCTCTTGGTTAATTCCAATCCTAATCATGGATAATTGCAAGTCTACGAGCCAAGCAAAACTTAATACTGAATGAAACGATCAATTCAATATTAGATGAAGCACAAGGATAATTTGGATACATGCAATTGTAATCACAACGAGCTAATTAACAAAAGCATGCAAATATCTCTCTTTCTTAATGAATCTAGTCCTACGAGTCCTAGAACATCAAGTTTGCTTCTAAGATCAAGTTTTACTACGAGAAAACTCAAATCTAGCACTAGAATATAATCAAGTTCAATCAGGTGATCAGGCTAAGAGAAATCAATCACATTCATAAGAATTCAAGCACAAGAGAGATAATTATCAACCAAGGAAAGAAAATTAAATATCAAATCTCACAAACTTACAAATCAAAGCTTCAAGGTACGAACGAACTCAGAAGATTTAGTTCTCCATAAAAACTTGATATAATCTCTAGGTTAAAACTAAAAAGAGGCTCCCCCTATTGCTTACGAAACTAGGTCTATTAATACTAAAACATCCGAATAAAATCTAAAACAATAAATATAATAAAACATAAAATAAGGATAAAACGAAGTCGGCGGAACACAGGCAACCGCGAGCGCGATATACGGCCGCGAGCGCGGCTCCGACGTTTGCTCAGCCTTGCGAAAATGGCTATCACCGCGGGCTCGGTAGAATCCCACGCTCGCGGGTCTTCATCATTGTACTTCCTTGCAACCTCTATGTAGCGGGTCTTCAGCTTGAACTTAGATTTTGGTCTTCTAACTCTTCTTCTGTAGGCATTACTGATTTACAATTAAATGCTCTGATCTAGCCTAAAACACTCAGAAATTATATAAAAATACCTACTTACGATGTACAAAATCTAGCGTATCATTTGTTTACAAGGACCACAAACAGGTACGCTAATCAATTTTCCTTACGAGAAAAGTCTTAAACACAAATAAATAATAATAGCTATTGGCACTAAATTAACGAAATATTTATCAAGGTCGAGTCCCAACACTCTGTGTTGAAGGATTATTTTGAGTCTTTTATTGGGGGTTCAACACTGTCTTGAGAAAGATGCACGCCATGGTGAACATTCAAGTGCACACTATTAGGGGAGAGATGGAACATGACCGTACCAGCGAACCGTTGTCCATCAAACATATGGACGAGCCACTCAAAACTGTCTTCTCTTGTCTTCCAGGGAAGGTTTCCAACACTTTTATCGGAGAAATGTTTTCCCATGTCCGCTCTATATATGGCCCGAACAAGGCTTTCCGTCTGGTATGCGACGATGCGTGGTGGACAACCGCCCGTGGACTACCATGCCCTCACCAAGTCCTTGCTTGTATCAATAAATGCAGACCTATTCAACTTTCAATGATTAATGATTTATAGAAACAATTGGTGTGGGAAGCCAAAGGGGAGTAGATGAACAGGTGGCCCCCACAACCCTAAATCCAACTGACGAGATTTGGACGAGGATGATACAAGACTTCTATGAAGGCAAGATTGATTCTACTGTCAAACACCAGGTTGGTCGAAAATACTTGAACCTCAATTATACTAAGGAGGGGGATTTGGTGGAGCCATCTCTCCATAGGAAGAAGAAGGGTAGGCCAAGGAAGAACTCAAAGGTTCAACCAAGAAACTTGACTAGGCTGGAGCATCTTCAACAGCGTGGGAAAGGCACTCGTTCTATGCCTGGGGTCGCATTTAGCCATGTTCCAGAGGAGGAGGAGGAGGAGGAGGAGCAGGAAGGAGAAGATGTATATCGTCCGACGGTTGAAGAAGGAGGTCACATTGAAGTTGATCTCGGTGTCCATGTACCCACCTTCATGAGGCAATTCATCGTCAGCACTCCTGATGTCCTAGGAGACGGTAATTGCGGGTACATGGCACTTGCTTGTCTTGTTGGGTAGGGGCAGGATTGTTGGAGGAGGATGTGAGAGGAGATGGCTTTGGAGTTGAGGACCCATTACGAGACGTATGCACGTATATATCCTTATATTACGCATATTGATGAATTGATCGATCACGTATAAAAATGAGGGATATTACACGTACTACCGCTATGGTGTGTCTCTTGGGGTGACATATAACTCGTACTACCAGCATACTACATCTATTGGAGTGGCATATAACTCGTATTACCGTAATTAACGCCTCTTGTGTTGGATACTACGGGGGGATTTGGTAACCCCCGTATTGGCCATGAGCGAATGGTGGACCGACTTCAGCGTAACTCGTACTACCATATGTGAGTTGGGTAGGTTCCACATAGAGGTCCGGATATATATCAACACCTCTATTCGGCCATCTTTCGATGACTGAAATATCATCTGCGCATTTTTTATAATATTTCTCTAAAATTTAATATTGTTCATAAAGCTCATTTAAACTCATAATTAATATATCAAACTATCAATTCATCCATAAATATATTAACCATGTAAAGTAAGAAAATTCTTATTCACTCTCAATAACCACTTAATCACTAATAATTAAACATACATCAATGTATAAATTACACATAGTTTAATTATTTTTTAATATAAATTCACAAATAACTTACTATTATGAACCTAATTTAAACTCATAATTAATGGATAAAACTCCTAAATACACCATAAATAAATTAACTATTCAAATTAAGAATTTTTATAATTATGTTCTACAACTACTTAATCACTAATAATTGCACATACATTAATCTATAAATTATACGGAGTATATAAACTAATTAATTATTCTTACAACAAAAATCAACGTATAAATTTACTATCATGTTTACTAGTTAATCGATCAAACTCTCGCTAATTAACATATAAACTACTTAGTTCATAAAACTTATAATTAATCAATAAGTTAAAAATAATTTTAATATTTTGCGTACCAAAATCCTCGACGAGGGCAACGGGTTGGCTTGTCGTCGCTTCCGGAATTGTGGCTCGAACCTCCTCTTGAAGTCTCGAGGTCGCCCCGCTCTCTTTCAAGTTAATATTTGGTCGGGATGCATTCCGCCTTCTTCGTTCCGAGTTTGAAGACGAAGTTTTTGACCGTAACCAACTCTAATAAAAAATTAGGTTAATTTAAAACTTAATAACTTAATAATTTAAGCAATATAAAAGCTTTATACATACCAAAATACTACTTCTCATTATCTTTGATGGCGCTTTATTCTTCGGATTAGTCTAAGATTTGGGACCACTTGAGACTTGAGAATGAAAATGAAGGGCGAAAATGGTGGAAATGGAGAGTTGGAAGAGAGGAATTGAGGAGCTGGTGTGTTTGGGGGAGAAAATGACCCTCGGCGGAATTAAAATGCCCGAAATTGACCTCCCCTCTCTCACTATCTCCGTCCAGTCAAACTGGGATTCTGCGAATTGCAGAATTCCAGACGAGTGGCAAATGTTGCCGCTCCCACACTAGTGCAAATTCCCACGGGATTCTGCAACTTTGACCACCTTTAAAAAAAGGGAGCGGCATTGTCTACCGCTCGAGGGCCGAAATGTAGGGCCCACCGTTACAAAAGCTAGGGCGCCCTTAACCTCTGACCGGGGCGCCCTTTAATGCTCCTAAGTAAACTGTGGATCATGTATATTTACTCCCTCCGTCCCCTTTTGTTTGCCTAGTATTTCATTTCGGGCGTCCCGAAATATTTGTCGTACTTTCTCCCCTTTCGTTCTTCATCCATACATTTCTTACAAAAATACTGTTGACCAATATCAGTTTTTACCCACTTTTTAACTTTACATCTCATCAACTACTTATCTTCTCCTACCTAATATCTTATTTTACTCATTTTCCAAATTATTAATACTATTTTACTTATTTTTTCAATTTCTAATACTAATTTACACCTTTTATCTCTATAAAATTACATACATACCCCAATTAATTTCACCCTTTATCTACTTTTCCAATTATCAATACTACTTTACAAAACCGTTATTTAGGATGAACAAAAAGAGACGGAAGAAGTATTTGTTACTCCGTATTTTTTTTAAAAAATTATATAAATGCATCTGCCAAGCCGACTCACTCAGCCACCGTTAAAATGAGCAGAGTCGAAAGCCGAGCTAATAATCTAAGCCAGGAGAGCCAAGCCAGATTTCTCTAATATCAACAGAATCTAGAAGAGGCAACGGCTGAGATTGACTTACCAAATGCGGGCCCCAGTTCTGCCCATCAGACCGGACTTCAAACATGGAACTTAAATCCAGTTAATAGAATAATCACCACTCACCACCAGACACGAGAAAAAAGGAAAAAAAAAAATATTCTGCAAAAGCAATCCCAGAACTGGGGCCCGCAGGAGAAGATCTACGTTTGAAGTGGTGATTATCAAATTGGGCGAGGATGACGAATATTTAAAAAATAATAAATATTCTGCAAAAGCAAAATACAAAGAGCACGTCATGGCACAAGTATACACGCTTATCTCCACGCGCCTCCATCGCTATCAATCACACTTTTTCTCTCTCCTCTTCTTGCCCCCACCTTACTATATAATCTTCGCATCTCTCCTCTCGTCTTCCTCGCCAACCTCTGAAACTCATCTAATTATCTTTTTCTCCACCCCCACCCTCTCTCTTCTTTAACTTGAAACTCTCGACTCTTCAATGGCGGAAGAACCGAGTCAGATGAAGCGAGTCCGAGTCGAATCGCACGAGTCTGACTCGCCCACGTCCAAGCGGATCCGGGAGGACCTCCTCGGCCTCCTGGACGATTCCGACTCGCTCCTCCCCGGTTGCCGGGACTCGGACATCAACGATCTTGACTCGGTCATGAGGAGCTTCGAACAAGAACTTTCAGGCGCCCCTGCCGCTACTCTCCCGGCCGTTGTCGATCTGACCTCGGACTCCGGCGGATCTCTCCCCGAGCTTGGATATCTCCTTGAAGCTTCCGACGACGAGCTAGGCTTGCCTTCGGCGACGGAGACGGAAACGGCCGGAGATGCGAAAGGAAAGGAAGAACAGGAGGAAGATCTCGCGGCTGAGTTAGCCCGAGTTGAGTCAGAGTCGGCGGGACTCGGCGGGTTCTGGCCGTTTGACGAAGGGATACCGAGTTATGGCGACTCGTATGGGCTTGGCATCGTTGAGCAGCCGGAAAACAACGACGGAAGAACAGCGTACGATCATAACGGCAGCGATTTAGTGGCGTTAGATGGGATATTTGATTACTCTGATGTAAATTTTGGACCATCTGACCATGCAGATTTATCATGGCGGCCGGAGACCTTGCCGGCCCTTTAATCTGCAGATGTAGAAATAGTTAGTAGTCTTTTTTTAGTACTGAAATTGCTAGTATGCTGAAATTAAATTAGCTTGCAAATCAGTATTAAGAAGAAAATATCTATGTTGCTGAAAAATTAAACAAATGAAAGGACCAAGAACGATGATCTTTTTTTTCCAGCGATTAACGAATCCGTACAAACTGTGTATCTAAAAAAAATGAACGGTGATTCTACCGAAAAAAAAAAATGAACGGTGAGACGTTTTCTTTACATTTTTTTTATTTGGTAAGAACTGGATTTTTATTTGGTAAGAATTATTTGGTAAGAATTAATACTTGTTTGTTTGTCACATGAATTAGAAAATCACATGAAAATCACATGAAGTAAGATTAAATATAAATATTTGGTTGAAATATTATGGTGGAAAATCACGTGAATTTAAATTCCTAGGAATTTTAACTTCCTGCATTTTGTGGGAAGTAGACTTACCTAGCACCTCCTTGGTAAGTTCCAATTCCTCAATTTTTTTATGTAAAATCTTAACTTCCTTTATTTAAAATTAATGAAATTTAAAATTCAACCAAACACATTATCTCAAATCCATGGAATTTCAAATTATAGGAATCCATGGAATTTCAAATCATAGGAATTTAATTCAAGGGAAATAACTTCGTGTGAATTGTACTTATTATATTCAACCAAACAAGCCCTTGGGGTAGTCCAAGTAGCTGGACTAGCTTAGAGTGTTTAGTGAAAACCGATTACTAACCAGTTTTAAATGGAAAAGAACCGTCGTCCCAGGAGTTCGAACCGGAGACTTGGAACTCTAGAAACCTCATGGGATATAAAGGGAAAAAGGACTAACCACCGTCCCATGAGTTCGAACCGGAGACCTCATATGCACAATTGCAAAGGTTTTAACCGGCCGAGCCATCAATATAGTTACAATTGCAAAGGTTTTAACCGGCGGAGCCATCAATATAGGTTTTAACCGAAGACCTCATAATAGGGGCGACGAAAAGCAAAACCCTTATATGTATACCAATGCAGTGGAGTCTATTCTCTACTTTCAGGAGAAAATGCAAAGTTCAAGCAAATGTACCTGGCAATTTACACCACAATCTGGCATGAGCTCAGTTAGTAGCTGCTGCTACAAATTCTTTTCCGTATTTCGAAGCAAATGCCAATTGCACTTGCATTAACTCAAGTAAATCAGCACATCTTGGAGCAGCAAAACACAAACTGGATATTGCCTCTTTCAAGTCTAAAGGACATTCCCTGGAGAATGGAGGATTTAAGATGCTAAAAATAATATATACACATTTTTTCTACTTCAAATTTGATCATTAGAAAAATTAGTTGTCACAAGGCTTGAAGTAAGACCATACTTTGTCAAATCAAGACTCGAGCAATATATATAGTCAAAAAGATGAAAAATATAATCAGCCAAAGCAAGGCAAGTGGCAACAATCCATTGGGCGTGGTAACACAATGATATAAGACCTATCAGCTAATCGGGCTGCTATGTAGTATATTGGTTATGACTTATTAAGTTGACATGCAAATCAAAATTACATTAGACTCATAATCAAATAAAAAAAGAGCATAGTGCAATAAAGAATCAAAATAGGCATTGATAAAAGTTGAACCTTGTTCCTCAGCATTGTAAGACATCGTTGTGCACCATCGACCAGGAGCATCATAGTCTACATGTGCTCTGAGGACTCTCTAAATACACAGAACAAATGCCTTTTTCACAAATAATCTATTTGGCTGATCACGTAGCTGAAAAATTAAGCAAACTCATTACTGATTTTTTTTTCAGCCAACTTCATGATAAGCTTCGTTGAAGCTTCAATATATATTCATAAGCTTAAATATATATTAAGCAAACTCATTAAAGATTGTGTTCTCACATATGTACTAATTTGATACAAAATCTGTTTTCTTGATTAGGGATATCACTACTGTATTCCCAAGCTTTATCTCCAACACTGAGGTTGAAGGGTGAATCTTGATCATCACTGAGGATCATGAAATATAGTTCTGTAACAAACGAAGCCTCAGCAAATTGAAAAGATTTGCATCACAAAGAAAAAGACATGGTCATCATTGGTCAATTTGCCTAAATAAATACAGTTTTTTTTTTTTGCTGTTTGCAGAATTGAAGCTGTAGAAAATTTGAGGGTTAGAAATGTGTAGGGTGTATACAATTTGTTCATTTGTACAGTTTCAAAGAAACTTTTGAGATAGAATGGCAAAGTTCGCTTTGTCTGGAGTTCATATAAATGAGCTTGTTTGATTCAATTTTGATTTTTTCAATCATGTCTATTTTCTAATAGTGATCAAGATAAAAGTTTTAAAATATGCTAAATCATGATTTTCAAAAATGACAACTAAAATTTGAAAAGTAGAAAAAAGATATTTCCAAAACTCGGTTTATATTTAAAGAGAAGACTAGGAACTGGAACTTTAAAGTCGAACCAAACAAGACCACCCAACTAGGTGCATTGATTCCATATTTCTATGTAATATGTGTGCTAATAACATTTGTATCATATTTCTCATTATAAACTCTTGTTTAAATTAAAAATAATTAGCATGTGTCAACCAATTCAATGCATGTCTATTGATTAGTTTCTTAAGAAAAAAACTCAACTAAGATATGAAGTAATGGCATCGACTCCCGTTTCCTCATTGTATGGATCAAGCAGCAAAACAAGACATTCAACCAGGTTCACAACTCACATATCAAAAACCAATACAAAATTTTAAAACAGCAACAAGAGAAAACTGAAATGTTCTTATAGTGATGAAGATGTATACTTACTTCAAAGCATATCCAAGCAACCTTAATCATCACCCTCCTCTCTGATATGCTTCTACAGAGTAAACAGGATGAAAATTTGTTATCTTCACCTTCACAAACTTAGCATAGAAAACATAGTGAATCATAGCAGTATAATAATACATACTACCACTGGAATCAATACACTTAATTAATTGTCCACATAAATTAGAAGAAATGGGTTTGATAAAAAAAAAAAAAAAAAGTCACCCACCTCGAGGCTTAAGGCTCATTTATTTCGTCGAGTGATTGGTGAGAGCCACTAAGGGCTTAACTAAAGGCATCCCCATACAAGTCCCACTCCCAAGTCCCAAGCACACTGCAACAAGTATGGCAACTAGCACAATCCTTAAAAAATTTCTTAATTTACAGGCCACCAAGCACTTGAACAATCATAAATAAGATTCTAGAGCAAGAACAAAACCTGAACAATCTCCTCCCCTGGCGAAACACATCTAGGTGACTGATCATATATAAGATTCTAGAGCAAAAACAAAACCTGAACAATCTTCTACTCCTAGGAACATTTTGGTACAGTTTTAATTAGTCATTAAATCAACTTTTTAAGGTAGTCCAATGTCTAGCGAATCATCAAATAGCTACAGGACAACTGTCACAATTCCTATTTATTAAATCAGCCTTTAACTAGTCATTACTTCAATATGAACAAACTCTTATTGAATTGAGGAAAGTTATAACTGATAATAGTGAATTCCACCTACAATAGTGTGATTCAGATCAGAAACAATCATCAGGCGAGGCGGGGAGAAGTATTAACTATCAAATCGATCCATGGTATGTTTCCCAACCCCTTCAATCAAAGACGAAATTATAAAATTGAATTAAGTAAAGGACCAACCATTCAAACAATTTGATCGAACATTAACTAAAACAACAGTTTCGAGTTGCGAAGATACTACAGGATGAGCTATCATTGATCTGGAAATAAAACATAGATAAAATAGGTAAAGTCTCGACCCAATTAACATACCCAGAAGAAAATTCTTCATCCAGACGGCTTCATCGTCACCAGCAGTGCCTCCTCCTTCATCACCTACAATGATCTCTCCATCTCCTTCATCCAGATGCTAAAAGCTCTAGTTCTCGTCATCATCCACCCCAAAAAACCTCAAAACCTCTCTTCTATTACGGAAACAATGAAATCAAGCCGACGAATTTTGCCGCCTGCTTTTCTAATCCTTCATCACCTACAATGAAGATTTGTGAATCCATGGGATTGAAGCCTTTGGGTTATGGCGGATCCGACGAATCCTTGGTGGCCAATATTAGAGGAGGCGGCCGGAGAGGAAGCCGGAGATGAGATCAGAGGAGCGGGAGGAAATGAAAGTGCAGACGAGGAAGGGACAAGGGAGCAGGAGTACGGTGACATGAAATTAGGTTTACGGATTAGGTGGCATATTAAAACGTTTCATTTAAGAAGATGTTAAAATAATGGGAAATTACTTTTGGTACCCTGAGTTTTAGTCTTTTTCTTTTGGTGTCCAAAAAAATAATGTATTTCTCTTGGTACCCTCTAAGTTTGTAAATTAGTTGTACCGTACCCAATCTCCCCCAAAATCTGACTTCCGTCCATTTTTCCATCTTTTATGTTTAAAAAAAAAAGAAAATGTAATTCCTAAATAAAATTAAAAAAAAAATAAAGAGCTTGAGCCATGGCAGGCCAAACCCGATCATCCTCCCCTTTCCCCGACTCTTCCGAGCAAGATGATGAACAAAACGATATCGTTTGGGCGATGCCGAAATTCACCTAAGAGTGCCAAGGTCTCTGCATCTGCCCTTCATTTGCAGAGGAAGTTTCTAGATCCTTAATCTACAAACTTTTCATCCCTCTTCAGATCTGAAACATCCATTCATTGGTTTAATCAACCAAACCATTGAATTTTTCTTTTAATTGTTAGAATATAAACCAATTATTATTCGAATTATGTTCCGAATTTGGGTTTCAGCCGTCTCAATTAAATTGGCAAGGAAACAAAGCAGAAATTGAAATTTAATCCATCAGCTTCTCTAAATTCCTAAGAAATATTATGAGGGGTCCTTTAATTTCTTCTATTGAAGTCACACAACTGTGAGAGAAAGCAAGGAAAATAAAGAAGCTTTTGTATTAATGGTGTAATGACATACTGTACTTTGCAAATTAAGAATATTTTATTTATCTTCTCTCCTTTCTCTTGTAATCTATTTTAATGGTGGTTAGTGGAGCATGTAAAATTTTAGAATTAGCCTCTGTTTAGTCTTTTGCTGTGTATATGTGACAATCGATGGAATAAACTCAGGGCAAGAAATTCTACAACCTTTAAACATAAACCCATTCACATTTCAAATCTTGCATTTTCATTTAATTTTATGGCTTAATGGGATGCTCATCTCTGATTGTTAAATCCGATGTTCACTTGCAGAGGCTCCAATGATTTTTTTTTAATTTTATTTAGGAATTACATTTTTTTTACACAAAGATGAAAAAATGGATGGAAGTTAGATTTTGGGTGAGAATGGCTACGGGACAACTAAGTTACAAACTTGGAGGGTACCAAAAAGAATACTTTTTTTTTCGGAGCACCAAAAGGAAAAGACAAAAACTCAAGGGTACCAAAAGAAATTTCCCTAAAATAATATACTAAAAGAGTCCATATTAAACTATGTCATTCGTTTTTCTTTAAATTAATATAATTGGATGAAGTTTAATTAGAATATTTATATATTAAACAAAACAATCAATATTAATTTTGTTTTTAGATATGATATTTTTTTAGATAAGATAAGTAGAGTTTTGTTTTTAAAAAAAAACCTTCCTTATATCAAATTTTAATAATTAATTTTTGAAATGATAGTTTTTTTTTAATTTCGTAAAAATATTCTTGTCTATATTAATTTAATCAAAATTTTAAAATACAAAATAACTAGTTGATGTACCCTTGCCATGCACGGGATCTAGAATAGTTGTTTGATATAATTATTGTAAATAAGTACTTATTTTAAGTGAATATTAATAATTATAAGACTAAAATAAGAAAAATATAACTTAATGTTAATAACTTCATATAAATTAAGCTCCAAATACTAAATAGAATAACCAATAAGAAAATATATTTGAAATAACTATAAGACTAAATTAAGAAAAATATGTTCGAAATAATGTTTGAGAAAGAAAATTCATATTGTAATATAAAAATGATTTGCATTGGATATGCAAACAACTCAGTTTTTCTCGTCGTGCTTCAAAGTTTTTTGGAACATGAAGTGAAAAGTTGATCTTCTGTAAGTTTGTCTCCATTATCATCATATATGATGAGCTTTCATTTGAAAACTCAGAAGGAGTAAGTGGTTCATTCGACGATACATTGCAGTATAGTTCAGGCTCAAATGCGGTTTGTGGCCTAGTTGAAGTGATGGAAAATAGGATAGATGGATTCGACTTTAATTATAGTATATTGGTATTAATTGATAAAAAAAATATTTACATAATTTGTATTACAAAAATTTTAACGGAATTTTTTTATATAAAAAATTTCTACATGATGACATTATTGAAAAAAATTCTACAGGATAAATCTTGTTGAAATTTTTACGCATTTGAGAAAATGATGATTAATCAAACTTTATGATACAATGATAAATTTATATACTATGCTATGATATTCTACATGAAACATGTTATTGAATCTTTTAAAATCTTGTCGTCATCATTTGTACTGTTTGAATAATTTATATTAGAAAATTGTCTTATTATTTTTCACATTTGGGATATTTATTTAGTGAATGAGAAGAAAAAAGTGATGTCGCACTTTTTAGTCAGTTTTCATGGGTAGTTTTCTAGTTAGGATTGAGTCTTTTCTAAGATTATTGTGTTGTTTTGAGTCATTTTCGTAGGTTTTCATATTATCTTAAGATATGGAGTTTACATAAGTTTGTTTGTTGTTTTGTAGGTCTTTGAAGCGTTGAGGGGGAGATATCTCGGTTTTTCAAGCTTTCTAGGAGGTGGTGCTAGAAGTTGTTTGGTGGTGATGTTGATAGAAGAGCAAGAGTCGATGCATTTGAAGGTTTGATGATTTAAGAATGAAAATTTCAAGATCAAAGTGCTTAAAGAAGGAGCTAAAGGACGTCTTAGAAGGCCAAGAGCGATTGAAGAAGGAACAATGAAGGAAAGCCAAGCATTGGAGCAAGTTTTGAGCAAACAATGAAGAGATCAAGTGCAGCCAGGGGTCGGTGACGACCCACATATGGTCGGTGACGACCCACATATGGTCGGTGACGACCCATTCCGTGTGTTGCGGAATTTTTACTTGCGCCTTAAGTTTGGTTTAGTAATTGTTTTATTTATGGGCCTTTTTAAAATAGATTTTAGTTTCCTTATACATTTATTTCTACCACTATATAAGGATCTCTAGGGTTTTATTTCAGAGGGAGGCTTTTGGGGGAGAGACGATTTTAGGGTTATTTGTGGAGAACGGAACAAGTTGCAAGTTGGGTTTTCTAGGTTACTTTGATTCCGAGCTCTTGGACAATTAGAGAGACTTGGAGGTTTGCTTAAGTTTGTAAGTTTTCTTTTTAATTGAAGTTGTTTGGATTTGAATTATGTCTTCTCTTTCGTTTATGATTGTTGATTGTTTCATGGATCGTGAGTAGTCTACTTTCCAGGGTTGGGGTGAAACCCGACGAGTTGAGCATGATTAAAGCATGAATATTTGAATGAGCCATCTCTTTTAATCTCTATCTATTATCCTCTTGTTTGCTATCCATTCTTTGGTGAAAGTCAAAGCATGTTCATGTTTATGAGTGAATCGAAAGATTTAGTTGTGAATTTGGATTATATTTGGTTGAAACGAAAGTTAAACCTTTAGGAAATAAGTAGGGTTGCAAGTCTAGATCTTTATGAAAGTTAAGATTTTTACTTGATTTATCATGACGAAAGTCATTCATGGGATTATTTATGGTTGATTTTGATTCATGTTTGCATGCATAAACTTGTTGTGGTGAATCCTTTGCTCTAGATCTTCTTTAATTTGGTTTCTCGGAGTTTTCTTATACCCGGATAGGTCGGTTACGACCACTTGTAGGTCGGCGCCGAGCTCCTGTCTCTCTTGTTTTTCTCCTGCGTTTGTGTTGAGTTGTTGGTCGGTTACGACCTGTTGTGGGTCGGTGCCGAGAACCTGTTTGAGTGTTTTGCTTTGTTTTGTTTTCTTTTATTAGGATCATTAGCCAGACATAGATTCTTCTAATTCCCGTGGACGAACCTGACCTCCCTGTACTCAGCGGGGTCTTGACTACAAATTTATTTGTTGTCGGGAAACCCTTTCAACAAATTGGCGCCGTTGCCGGGGATTTAGTTTAGTTTCTTGTCTAGTTATTTTTGGGTTTGGGAATAGCCCATACCCTTTTGTGTTTACTAATTCGTTTTCTTGTGATTGAGTGTGTAGGTGCATGCCCTCTAGTTCGCGAAGGGAAATCGACCTTTTTCCTTTTGATTCCGAACTTGAGAGAACCCTTCACCGCAGGTTAAGAGAACGACGAGCAATGGCCAACGCTGAGGAACTTGCTCGCCAGATGGCTGATCTTCGCCTTCAGATAGAAGGTATTCAGAAAGAACGTGATGATCAAACTACTACTGTTACTCTTCTTCGACAACAACTCAATGCTATTCCACGTAATGCAAAGCAGTATATGCATCCTGAATTCAAAGTTCCCGAATCTGCTATTGTGCTCCCTGTTATTGAGCACGCTTTTCAGATCAAGTCACACTTCATCACTCTTATCAAGAGGTCGCAATTTGAAGGCAAGCCCACCGAGTGCCCCATGGAGCACATCAAGAACTTCACTGACCTCTGTGACACTATTGCGGCTGATGATGTATCGCTAGAATATGTGCTTTTAAAAGCGTTCAAATGGTCTTTGGCCGAAAAGGCTCTTACTTGCCTTGAAAGTTTACCCTCCAAATCGATCCATACATGGAAGGCGTTGCATGATCAGTTTCTGACTAAATTCTTTCCACCAGCTAAGACTACAGAGCTAAGAAAGCGCATAACTTCTTATCATCAACTTCCCAATGAAACTTTTGTGGAAACTTGGGAGCGATTTAAAGAACTTCTTCGGCAATGTCCTACTCATGGACAACCACCTTATGTGCTTCAAGAGATCTTCTTTCAGGGGATCAATGCCGCTACTAAGGACCACATCAACCTTCACACCGACTGCGGATTCATTGAGATGGATCCCGATCAAGCTTGGGCCTTGTTGGACAAACTCACCAATTATGATGCAATGTATGGCACTCAACAAGCCGCCAGGGTTCAAATGAAGAAGCTTTATGATCCTAATGATCCAGATGTGAGATTTCAATTTATGCAAGATGAGATAAACCGGCTTAAGAAGCAAGTGGGCCCCTATAAATCCACCGCTCAACCTTGTCAAGAATGCGGTTCCCCTGCTCATCCTACTTCTTCTTGCACAAACATGGAACAAGTCCGAGCTACAGAGGCTTATGCGGAAGCAAATTATATGAGAGGACCCTACCGTGGCCAAAACAATGCTTATCCAAGAAACAACAACAATTTTTCTCAATGGAACAACAATGGCTATGGTCAAGGACCACCACAAGAGCAGAGAGCCCCGCCCTATAGGCCCCCCGGTTTTCAAGAGCCACCAACATGGGCACAAGGACTCCTTGAAGGAATGAATGGCATCCGAACCGATCTTAAAGGAGTGCAAAATCAACTTGGTGACTTTGAAGCTTGGAGGACAAATGTGAATTCTCAACTTGGTGATTTAGCGGCCCAAATTCCACGACCACAAGGGCGATTACCGGGACATTCTGATGAGAATCCGAGAGGACAAATTGCTGCAATCCACTTGAGAAGCGGAACGAAGTTACCGGACCGAGGAACAAGCAAGAAAAAGGGGGACGATGAAGACCGGCCAAGCTCGGAGCAGGTCATCACCGACCCACCTAGGGTCGTAACCGACCATCATCCCACTACAGATAAGGTCGTCACCGACCAAACTCAGGTCGTGGCCGACCTCATTCCCGGAATTATTCCTTCCATCCCTTCTACATCAACAACAAAGGTGCTTCCTTTCCCATCCAAGAAGGCTAAAGATTCCACGGACGGCAAATTCAAGCGTTTTGTGCAGGTTCTTTAAGGTCTTAACATCACTATTCCTTTTGCTGAAGCTTTGAATGAGATGCCCGCCTACACCAAATTTCTCAAAGAGATTTTGTCCAAAAAGCGGTATATGTCCGAATTAACTGATGAGGTGCGATCCTTAGAGCTCCCAGAGAAACTCGGTGATCCAGGTAAATTTGCAATTACCATTGGCATAGGTGCCCATCACTTTACAGCTTTATGTGATCTTGGTGCAAGTGCTAGTCTTCTACCTCTCTCTATATGGTCCAAAACCAACATGGGTCCTTTGGTTCCGGTGAATATGAAGCTCTATATGGCAGATGGTTCTTGTGTTAGACCCATTGGAGTTGTTGATGATTTCCCTATTCAGGTCGGCAATTTCTTTGTTCCTAATGACTTTATTGTCATGGAGATGCCAGAAGACCCTATCGTCCCGATCATTCTTGGGCGACCTTTTCTTGCAACCGCTGGAGCTATTATTGATGTGAAGAAAGTTCTCCTTACTTTTGAAATCGGCAATGAGGTGGTTGAGTTCCGGTTCAATCCAACGATGAAGGAAACCGGTGAAGCTATGGAAGTGAAGATGTTGTACACTCGCTCGGACTACATTGACTGTGAGGATCCGATCGAACGTTTGTTTGGAACTTATACGAGTGAAGCTAAAGCCGAGGAAGAAACTGCAAGGTCGGCACCAACCACATTTTGCTCGGCACCAACCACATTTTGCTCGGCACCAACCATCTCTAGGTCGGCACCGACCACTTCCAGCTCGGCACCCACCCCCATTCCGATCGTTGCTGAAGATTTTATGCTTGCTTCTGGCTCGGTGACGACCTCCCTATGGTCGGAGCCGACCCTTCTGGAGGCAGACGATACTACTTACTATGAAGAGTTTTTCAAAATGGAGAAGGTTGACGATATTGTTACACCACCACCACCGACTCCAGAGCTTAAGACTCTTCAAGAGTCTTTGAGGTATGAGTTTCTTGGCCTTAATTCCACTTTTCCTGTGATTATTAATGCTAACCTTAATGAGGAAGAAGTTGGAAAGTTGTTGAATGTTCTTAGGGCTCATAGGAAGGCCATTGGATACTCACTTGAGGATTTAAGTGGCCTCTCACCTTCTTTGTGTATGCATCGTATTTTTCTTGAGGAAGGACACAGGCCATCCATAGAGCATCAACGAAGGCTTAATCCAAATTTGAAGGAAGTGGTAAAAAAAGGAGATATTGAGAATGCTCGATGCAGGTATCATCTTCCCTATTTCGGATAGTAAGTGGGTAAGCCCTGTTCATGTTGTGCCTAAAAAGAGTGGTCTTACCGTTGTTGAGAATGAAAAAGGCGAGTTAGTCCCCACTAGGACTACCACTAGTTGGCGCATGTGCATTGACTATAGAAAGCTAAATAGCGCCACTAGAAAGGACCATTTTCCCTTGCCTTTTATTGACCAAGTTCTAGAGAGATTAGCTTTTCATGATTATTTTTGTTATCTCGATGGCTATAGTGGTGTTTGGCAGGTTCCGATACATCCAGATGATCAAGAGAAAACCACCTTCACATGTCCTTATGGCACATTTGTGATGTTCGCATTTTTAGTATAGTTTTTGATAGGTTTTCTTTGCTTATTAGGTTTAGTTTTGTCTAGTTTAGGTTTAGTTTTGAGTATTTTGAGTCAGTTTTGCATAAATCTACGAAAAGAGTGGAATCTACGCTATTTTGTGTATTTTGCAGATTTTAGTGAGAAAAGGAGCTAAATGGAGCTAAATTTGGAGCATCACAGTGAAGGACGGGAAAGTGCAAGATTTAAGAAGTCAAAAACTCGAGAGTACAAGAGGAGGTGTTGAAGAAAACAAACCCAAGGCTCGTTAACGAGGCTGTGAAGGGTCGTTAACGAGGCCACGAAGAGAAAGATTTCGAGTATTATTTTTATTATTCACCGATCCTGAGCGAGAATTTATTTCCGTATCGGTTGAGTATCTTTTTAGAATCTTTATGGGTTATTAGAATATGTATTTTAGGGTTTAATATCTTTCTAGATTTTATTTCTATCTTTTAGAGATTGTTTCTATCTTTTTAGGAAAGTTTTTATCTTTTAGCCTTTTTAGTTTTTTAGGATTTTCTAGTATAAATACCCTTCTATCTAGCATAGAGGGGGGAGTCGAATTTTAGAGCTAGTTTTTGGGGAGAAGATTTGGAGGAAGGCTGAAGGAGAGAGAACCGAATCGGAAGTCGGTGACGAGGTTCGGTGACGACGATTTCCGAGGTTCGTTTGTCGGGTTTTGTGGTTCGGTGCATGTTTTGTTTTAGTTTTCTTTCGAATCTCTGTAAGACGATATTTTTGTTGGTAATTTAAGTTTGAGTATTGTTTCAATGTTTGTTTTTATTGAAGTTTTTAGTTTCTTAATCATGAGTAGGGAGTAGTCTATTTTTCTAGGGTCGGGGTTAAGCCCGGCATAGTTGAGCATGTTTGATGAGTAAGATTGTGTGTTGAATGCCTTTTATTCTTTATTGAGATTGTTTGTTGTGCTTAATACCGAAACGGGAGTTGAGGTAATTTGAGTTTTAACTTGATTGAAAGAGAAAGTTAGTAACTTGAAGGTTGATATTGTTTGAAAACGAAAGTTTCAAGCTTTAGATCCTAAACAAGCAATTGAGTGAGTTAGTTTATGAAAGTAGATTAATTTACTTGTTAAGTCAATGAAAGTTGATGACTCTATCTATTTAAAGGCATGATCTTATCTTCTTACGAATTCTTATGCTTGGCTATATTGTGGTGTCCCTTATCCTAGATTTTTGTTTTAATTGAATTATTTCTGATAAATCTTCGTTGTTGGATACTTGCTTCGGTACCGAGTATTAATTGGAATTTAATTAGGTCGTTAGTCAGTATTTTTGTGTTCGGTGGTTCGGTAACGATCCTGACAAGGTCGTTAACGAGGCATCTCGTGAGTTATTGTGTTTGATTTTATTTGATTTTTATTAGATTGATAGACAAACAACCTTGCTTCCTGTGGAACGTTCCTGACTCCACTGTACTCAGCGGGGTATTGACTTACAAATTTATTTGTTGGCCGAGAAACCCTCTCAACAAATTGGCGCCGCTGCCGGGGAAGCAATGAGTTGTTAGTTTATCTTTGGGAACGGGTATAGCCCGACCCCGTTTTTGTTTTTAATTTTTGTTTTCTTTGTTTGTTTTCTCAGTGTATGCCGGTAGGACGAAGAAGGCTTCAGTTTGATAGCTCCAGTTATTACTCAGAACCCGAACGTTCCCTGCACCGACGACTCCGAGAAAACCGAGCCATGGCCACAACTGAAGAGATGGCTCAAGAGTTAGAGATCCTCCGGACCCAGATGGAGGCACTGAAAGCCGAGAAGGACGGCGCAGATGCAGACAAGGCTCGACTGCAAGAAGAGCTAAATGCCTATCCAAGGAATGCCAAGCAATACATGCATCCGGAACTGAGGGTGCCAGAATCTCCTATTGTACTTCCTGCGATAGAGAAACCTTTTGAGATCAAGTCTCAATTTATATCCTTAATTAAACGGGCTCAGTTTGAAGGGAAACCTGCTGAGTGCCCTATGGAGCATATTAGAAATTTTCTTGATTTATGTGACACCATAGCTGTTGAAGGTGTCTCGCTAGAATATGTTCTGTTAAAAGCTTTTCGATGGTCACTTACTGGAAAGGCCCTGAACTGGTTAGAGAGCCTACCTTCTAAGTCTATCAGGACTTGGAAAGCTTTGTATGATCAATTTCTTACAAAGTTTTTCCCTCCTGCTAAGACAACGGAGTTAAGGAAACCCATCACCTCTTATCACCAGTTGCCTAATGAAACATTTGTTGAAACACGGGAAAGATTTAAAGAGATGCTTAGACAATGCCCTACTCATGGGCAACCTTTATATGTATTGCAAGAAATCTTTTTCCAGGGTATCAACGCGGAGACCAAGAACCGCATCAACACGCATACTGCGTGCGGTTTTATAGAGATGAACCCGACAGAGGCGTGGGAACTGTTGGACAAGCTGGCGAATTACGATGCTATGTACGGAACCCAACAGGCTCCACAAACTCAAAAACGTCTCTATGTGCCCAACCGAGATGAAGTTGACCCCGATGTTAAAAATCAATTCTTACAAGATGAGGTCAACCGCTTGAGGAAACAGGTAAGTTTTCTGAAATCCTCTCAATCATGTCAAGAATGTGGTTCTTCTGCGCATAGTACTTCTGCTTGCACTAACATTGAGCAGGTTAGAACCGCTGAGACAATAGCTGAGATGAATTACATGAGAGGACCCTACAAGAACCAGCCTAATTATAATGACAGGTCAAACAACTATCCACCATGGGGCAATCAGAATACAAATCACAATTACACAGGGCCCCCACAAGATAGACGACCTGCACCATATCGACCTCCAGGCCATCAGGAGACGCCATCATGGGTTCAGGAGATTAAAGAGAGCATCAACGGAGTGAACAACAAGGTTGATGACGTCGAAGCCAAGCTGAACCGCCAGGATAAAAGATGGGGAGAGTTCGATATTTGGAAGAGGAGTGTTGATTCCCAACTAGGAGACCTTGCTGCACGGATTCCAAGACCACAAGGGCAACTCCCGGGCCGTCCCGAGGAGAACCCTAGAGGCCAAATAGCAGCGGTACACCTCAGAAGCGGGAAGACATTACCGGAGAGGGTTCAAGCTAAAGAGAAGGAGGAAAAGGACCTCGCAAAACAGCTCGTTAACGAGCCAGCGAGAGCTAGTACCGAGCCTACAAGCCAGGATGATGAGGTTCCAAGGATCCCTGACGACCCTACCCCAGGTCAGTTCTCTAATCCGAGCCTTCCTCTGAATCCCAGGGTAGTTACCGACCCTATCAGGGTCGGTAACGACCCACCGAGGACACCGAACGACCCCAATGTCGACCCGGTACTCTCACCTCTCGAGCCTAACTTGGTTCCGAGAATGGTGAAAACTCTTCCATTTCCAACTAAGAAATCTATGGACTCTACTGAGAGTAAGTTCAAGCGTTTCGTTAAAATTCTTCAGGGCATTAATATTTCCATCCCATTCGCTGAAGCCCTAAGCGAAATACCGGCTTACACAAAATTCTTGAAAGATATTCTTAGCAGGAAAAGATCCATTACAGAGTTGTAGGACGAAGTCAGATCCATAGCTCTACCAGAAAAGCTTGGAGATCCCGGGAGGTTTGCAATCACAATCGGCATAGGCAACCACAAGTTCAAGGCTTTATGCGATCTTGGTGCCAGTGCTAGTCTTGTTCCACTCTCGATATGGTCTAAAGCCAATATGGGACCACTAGAACCAGTAGACATGAATCTGTACATGGCAGATGGGTCAAGTGTCAAGGCCACAGGAGTAGTGGACGATTACCCTATTCAAGTCGGGAAATTCTTTATACCGAATGATTTTATTGTCCTCGATATGCCTGAAGACCCTCATGTCCCCATAATTCTCGGGCGACCGTTCTTAGCCACAGCAGGAGCAAGAGTTGATGTGCGAAAGGGACTCCTCACTTTTGATATAGGAGAGGAACGGGTGGAATTCAATTTAGATCAAAAAGCCAACGACCCAATCGGAGTGGCACAACTAGAGTTGACTCAACCTGAACTCGACACCACAGTCCCTACCGAGCCACATCTGCCGATCACTCATTCTCACGTGCACAAAGGCCCTACTGCAGAGATTACAGAAAAGTCCAACCCACCTTGGCTTTCGGACTACACCAATAACCCAGGGATATCGGGCTTGCTGATAGAAGAAGAAGGTCCTAATTTAGCAATTCAAGTGCACAGAGGCAGTAAGGTTACAAGCAGGGTATCTCAAGACCCCAACACGGCCATACATGAACCACCATGAGACTAGCAAGAGAGCTCGTCGGGCTAACGACGTTAAACATAGCGCTTACGGGAGGCAACCCGCTTTTTAGGATAGGTTTATTTTATTTTATTTTCTTTTTAATTTTCTTTTTCTTTTTAGATTATTTCTTAGCTTTCTTTTCTTTTTCTTTTTAGTTTTAATTAGGATAGAAATAAGATTTTTGAGCTAACAAAGATTTCAGGAAAAAGGGGTCGAAAAATCACTCAGAAAGGCCACGGCGGCTCGTTAACGACCCACCCAGGGTCGTTAACGACCCGGTTCGGACGACCCGATTCGTCACAATACGGGGCAGGTAAGTAATTCTAACCTAGTTAACCTTTTTTTTAAACCCTAGCTGCCACCTTCTACCCCTTACCCTTCCTATATAAACCCTTCTACCCCTCCCAAAATTCTATCACAACCCCTTCAAAATTCACTCTCAAACCCAAAACTCTCTCAATCCCTTTCCCTTCTCTCCCACCGAGTCGGAATTCCCACCCTAACGACCACCGAAGACGCCATCGTTACCGGAGTTCGGAGGCCGCACACCGTCGACGACGAGATCGTTAACTACCCCAATTCCGACCCTTGTTCTTTAAATTCTCGGTTCTCCGGTATGATTTCTAAACCCTTGCTTGAAATTGCATGATTGATTCTCTATAGGGTTAAATTTCATATCTTGAATCATGATTTTTAGGGAGATCGATGAGCATGCTTAAATTCCGTTCTAAAAATTCTTGATTATGCTTAGTTGTTCATGTTTTAGGAAAGATTATTCATGTTAGATTAGCTATTGTAATTCTCTAGTTAGAAAAGCACGGATTTTTCTTGCTCTAGATCTAAAAGTTCGAACTTTGCATGTCAAAATTCCGAGAAAATTTTAGCATGTTCGGGATGGGTAATTGAGTAAGTATGGGGTGCTTTTACCCTAAGGGGGATGTGTGGAAAATATTATAAGATTGCATGCTTGATTTGTGCTGAATTAGAGGTAGAATTAATTTCGGAAATTTCTGGTTTTGCTCTCGGCAGGTCGTTAACGACCCACCCAGGCTCGTTAACGACCCTGCACTTCATCGTCGATCGATCCGAGCCTAGACTCGTGAACAACCCAATTGGGTAGTTTATGAATAATTCCGAGGTTAATTTTGAGACCAAGTATGGGGTCTCGTACCTATTATTTTCTTTGAATGGATCTTATCTTGGAAATTTTCGATTATTTTGTAGATCCATGGCTAGTTCAAGCAGACCCGCTACCCGAGCCCAGAAGAAGAGGAGGAACCACAGGTCTCCATCTCAACCCCGAGTGGACGATGTGATTTTGAGTAGTCAGAGCCAAGTACGGCGCTACCGAGATTTTTTGGAGAAGGACCATTACACCCGATGGTTCTCGAAGTCTAGCGCCGTCTCTACAGGCATCTACACGGATGTTAAGGATGCCTTCATGATCCTTGGGGCCGCACACTTATTGAAGCAAGAGAGCTTGCCGCATTACCCGGCCCTCACATCCGAGTTCTTGGCCACCTTGGAGACCAATTTCTCGTCGAAGATCTCGCCGGGACGCATTCGGTTCCGGCTCGGTAACGAGGACCGTGACTTCACCATGGCGGATTTCAATGCAATCTTGGAGCTCCCAAACCCGACAAGGGACTATAGCTTGAAGGACTACCGAGTGACCCGCACTTGGAGCTACATCACCGGAGAGGTTCAATCCTCTACCGCGGCGCTATCCGGAGCAAACATCGTCAACCCCATCTTCCGGATTATCTTGAGAGTCCTCGCCGCAACATTTTGGCCGAAGAAAGAGTTGAACCGGCCTACAAGAACGGAAGTCGCTTGCTTCCGCACCATCCTCTTCGAGGAGCCCGGCCCCTTGAATTTGGGGTACGAATGGCTCTACTATGTCGAGAAGTCCACCAAGTCCAAGGAGGTGTGGTGTGGCAATTTGGTTAGCCTCTTGGCTAAGAATCTTGGAGTGGATCTCACCCGCTACACACCGGCCCACGCTCAACTCCTCAACAAAAACTATTGGTATAGCGCCGGGATTTTCGTGCAAGACGAGGGAGGCTACAAGGTGAAGGTTCGAGATCAAATAGTCATACCTTCCCTCGACATGTACGAGCTACTCTATGTACTGAATTGGTACGAAGTGTGGACGGGCCAGCCTTTCCCATTGGAGCCAAAACCGGAGGATGAGCTCTCGCTTAGGCCTTGTCACACCCGGTTTGAGCGAGACGACTTGGATGAATATGAAGAAGAAGATGAGCAAGAGGATACCGAGGTAGTAGGCAATGACACCGAGGAAGCCGACACCGAGGGCGGCACTGAGGAGCTCAACTTTGAAGAAGAAGACATGGAGACGGAGGAACTAGGAGGCCACATCTTCGTCGACGAGCCAACCAGGGTCGTTAACGACCATTTCCAGCCACCACCCAACACTGTTAACGAGGCAACCAGCTTCGTTAACGAGGTGCCGCAAGCTCCTGTCGACCCTCCACCAGCTCTTGTCGACCCTCACGCATATGGCTTAATGCCTTACAACCCGGTGATGTATCAAGACCATTTCCAGCCTCACTACCCACCGCCTCCTCAGCCCGAGTATGCAGGATCGAGCATACCACCACCATGGGCCGAGGATCTTTCTGCACGGATGCAACAACTTCACCTCCAGACCGATCACATTCATCGGAGGATGGATAGATGGGAAACCGTCTATTCCGCTCGCATGTTGAGGGAAGATGAGAGGCAGCGTCAGAGAGAAGCGGAGGATGCTGAGCGTTGGAGGACGATGTACGACTTCATGGGGAACTTCGAGCACTATTTTCCTCCACCGAACCGTTGATCAAGCTCAAGATGAAGTTTCCTTTCTTTGTTTCCACTTTTGTAAGTTTTATGTTTTTCTTTTTCTTTTTAATTTTTTTGTTTTGTTTTCTATTTCTTTTCCCTCTTCTTCTTATTTTCCTTACAGTGGGGACACTGTAATTTTAAGTATGGGGTGGGGAGAAAGTAGAAAAATTATGTCCTAGGTGTTTTTATGTTCTATGTAGTTGTTACTTCTTTTAAATCGAAAAAAAAAAATTAAAAAATTTAAAAATCCAAAAAGAGTTTAGAATTGATAGATATCCCTTCTTAAAAGTTCTATGATAGCAATCACTAGTTTAATAATATAATTCCTTGCAAACATGTCTTTGAAAGTATAGCCGGATTCTTAAAATTGAAATTATTGTTTTTAGAAGAGAATAGCATTAAGATGAAATTGAGCACATATACTTTATAGCATAGATGATACAATCCAACAAAATCTACCTTGTGAGAAACTTTTTGGCCTTATAGGGAGAACATTTATAAATCCCTCTTCTTTTTTGTGTGATTTACTCTCTTTATGCATATTATCTCTTGGAATTGTGATGGTTATCTATTTCTTGAGACCCTTATAAGATTTTTAGTTCATTACTTGTGAAAATCATATGATGGAGAACTTATTTTTATGATCCCTATTATCCCCTATCTACCTTTACATTATTCCTTCTTTTGATAACCAATTCTGGCCTGCAACTTTTTATTTTTAGCTCCACAAAAATTATTCCCTAGCCGAGATAAGCTTGACCCTATCCGGGAATTAGGACTTAGATTGGAGGGGTAAAGTTTTGTGCTTTGTTGAAAAGAAAAGAGTTTCTATTTGCTTGAATTAAAGGGTATTTGGGAAGGGTAGATTGGAAGTCTCTTGTTATTACATGTGAGAAAGGTCTCTTGATAAAAAGATGCACAAAATAAAGTTTTAAAGGAAAGAAATGTATACGGTGGATCGTTAACGAGCCGGATGTGGGTTCGTTAACGAGGCAGCGAAAAGAAAAAAAAAGAAAAAAAAGGAAAAAAAAAGAAAAAAAGAGAGGAAAAGTTGAAGTGCATTGTGTTTAAAGATAATATCAAGAGATTCTTTTATTTTGATTATGAGACCTTCTAGGATGATAAAGGGTGAGTGAAAATAAGTGTGCATAATATGAAGAGTGAGTTTGGTATATGTTTTTATGAAATGTTTTGGTGAGATGTGAGTTTTTAGGAGTCCTTGATTCCCGGATATTATTAGCACTACATGACCAAAATATTTTCCACTCCCTATTGTCTTTTACCAAGCCCCATTACAACCCGGTCGAATGGAAGCTTTTATGAAGTTTTTCATTGAGCCTAAGTTCTCTTGATGATTCTTTGCTTGTTTTGATAAATCTTGGGTGGAGAGTATTGGTGATATAAGTTCCAATTTCTATGAGTTTTTGTATATTGGATTGAGTTGAGAGTTGTTATTCTAAGCCCAAACACTTGAGAGTTGAGTGAAACACATTATATCCCTTGAGAGGTTGGATTGTATTATTTTATGTTTATTTAAGTGCATATATGTGTGAGGATGTTAATAGTCTTTTGCTATAATTTTCTTATGTGTAGATGTTGCTTTTTGGAAGATGGCTATGTCTTGATAAGCATGATTTGTTTTGGTATTGGTTAGTATCTTGTTTATTGCTTGAGGACAAGCAAGTCTAAGTATGGGGTATTTTGATGTTCGCATTTTTAGTATAGTTTTTGATAGGTTTTCTTTGCTTATTAGGTTTAGTTTTGTCTAGTTTAGGTTTAGTTTTGAGTATTTTGAGTCAGTTTTGCATAAATCTACGAAAAGAGTGGAATCTACGCTATTTTGTGTATTTTGCAGATTTTAGTGAGAAAAGGAGCTAAATTTGGAGCATCACAGTGAAGGACGGGAAAGTGCAAGATTTAAGAAGTCAAAAACTCGAGAGTACAAGAGGAGGTGTTGAAGAAAACAAACCCAAGGCTCGTTAACGAGGCTGTGAAGGGTCGTTAACGAGGCCACGAAGAGAAAGATTTCGAGTATTATTTTTATTATTCACCGATTCTGAGCGGGAATTTATTTCCGTATCGGTTGAGTATCTTTTTAGAATCTTTATGGGTTATTAGAATATGTATTTTAGGGTTTAATATCTTTCTAGATTTTATTTCTATCTTTTAGAGATTGTTTCTATCTTTTTAGGAAAGTTTTTATCTTTTAGCCTTTTTAGTTTTTTAGGATTTTCTAGTATAAATACCCTTCTATCTAGCATAGAGGGGGGAGTCGAATTTTAGAGCTAGTTTTTGGGGAGAAGATTTGGAGGAAGGCTGAAGGAGAGAGAACCGGATCGGAAGTCGGTGACGAGGTTCGGTGACGACGGTTTCCGAGGTTCGTTTGTCGGGTTTTGTGGTTCGGTGCATGTTTTGTTTTAGTTTTCTTCTAAATCTCTGTAAGACGATATTTTTGTTGGTAATTTAAGTTTGAGTTTTGTTTCAATGTTTGTTTTTATTGATGTTTTTAGTTTCTTAATCATGAGTAGTGAGTAGTCTATTTTTCTAGGGTCGGGGTTAAGCCCGACATAGTTGAGCATGTTTGATGAGTAAGATTGTGTGTTGAATGCCTTTTATTCTTTATTGAGATTGTTTGTTGTGCTTAATACCGAAACGGGAGTTGAGGTAATTTGAGTTATAACTTGATTGAAAGAGAAAGTTAGTAACTTGAAGGTTGATATTGTTTGAAAACAAAAGTTTCAAGCTTTAGATCCTAAACAAGCAATTGAGTGAGTTAGTTTATGAAAGTAGATTAATTTACTTGTTAAGTCAATGAAAGTTGATGACTCTATCTATTTAAAGGCATGATCTTATCTTCTTACGAATTCTTATGCTTGGCTATGTTGTGGTGTCCCTTATCCTAGATTTTTGTTTTAATTGAATTATTTCTGATAAATCTTCGTTGCTGGATACTTGCTTCGATACCGAGTATTAATTGGAATTTAATTAGGTCGTTAGTCAGTATTTTTGTGTTCGGTAGTTCGGTAACGATCCTGACAAGGTCGTTAACGAGGCATCTCGTGAGTTATTGTGTTTGATTTGATTTTATTTTTATTAGATTGATAGACAAACAACCTTGCTTCCTGTGGAACGATCCTGACTCCACTGTACTCAGCGGGGTCTTGACTTACAAATTTATTTGTTGGCCGAGAAACCCTCTCAACAATTTGCTTATAGGAGGATGCCGTTCGGGCTTTGCAACGCCCCGGCCACTTTCTAACGGTGTATGATGGCCATCTTCTCCGACATGATTGAGGACATTGTGGAGGTATTTATGGATGATTTCTCGGTTTACGGTACCACTTTTGACTCTTGTCTTGCCAATCTTACTAGAGTACTTAGGAGATGTGAGGAAACTAACCTAGTACTTAATTGGGAAAAGTGTCACTTTATGGTGCAAGAAGGAATTGTTCTAGGTCATGTTGTGTCAAAAAGGGGGATTGAGGTTGATAAAGCTAAAATTGAATTAATCGAAAAATTACCACCCCCTTCCTCAGTGAAAGATGTTAGGAGCTTTTTAGGACATGTCGGGTTTTATAGGAGGTTCATTCAAGATTTCTCTAAGATTACCAAACCGTTAACTAACCTATTAATGAAGGATGTTGTGTTTGAGTTTTCTTCCGAGTGTCTTGCAGCTTTCCACAGGATCCGGGATGCACTTGTATCGGCTCCTATTATGCAACCTCCGGATTGGACCATTCCCTTCGAGATCATGTGTGACGCTAGCGACTACGCCGTGGGCGCAGTCCTTGGGCAAAGAAGAGAGAAGAAGCTTCATGCTATCTATTATGCGAGTAAAACGCTAGATGAGGTCCAAAGCAAATACACGACCACAGAGAAGGAATTCCTAGCCGTTGTGTTTGCCTTTGAGAAGTTCCGGTCATACTTGGTAGGTTCCAAGGTAATCGTCTACATTGATCATGCAGCTATCCGTTATCTTATGGATAAGAAGGACGCCAAACCGAGATTACTCCGATGGATGCTTCTATTGCAAGAATTTGACCTTGAAATACGGGATAAGAAAGGAGCGGAAAATCTTGTGGCGGATCACCTTTATCGGTTACCTATGGAACACATTAAGGAGTCTGGAGATACAATACCCATCAACGACTCTCGCCCGGACAAAACCTTATTGAGCAATGAAGTCTTACGGATCGAAACAACACAAGTTGGGTCGGAGATGACCGTTTTTGGGTCGGAGACGACCGTTTTTGGGTCAGAGACGACCGATACTGGGTCGGAGACGACCATTTTTGGGTCAGAGACGACCCTCCATATGCAGATTTTGGCTGACACCGAGCTGGAGAGCACGGCACCGACCCCCACCACGACCAATCAAGGTCATTCTTCTAACCCTTCTTCGGTACTTTCTACTATTCTTCATTCTTCTCCTCCCATGCTCTCTTGCCATTCTATCTATGCTATTCGAGGGGCGAAAACCCCTTGGTTTGCGGATTTTGCTAACTATGTTGTAGGAGGCATTATCCCCGATGGATTGACTTCCCAAGCTCGGAAGAAGTTCATCCACGACACCAAGCAATACTATTGGGACGATCCCTACCTTTTAAAGCAAGGGAGTGATCATATCTTTAGGCATTGTGTGCTGGACGATGAGATAGAGGAAGTAATCCGACATTGTCACACTCTTCAAACGGGCGGCCATGCTAAGGGATTCAAGACCACTGCAAAAATTCTCCAAAGCAGATTCTACTAGCCTACCCTCTTCAAAGATGTTCATACCTATATCACGGCTTGTGATGAGTGTCAGCGTGCGGGAAATATCACATGGAGGAATGAGAACCCACTCACAGGAATTCTAGAAGTTGAGCTTTTTGATGTATGGGGAATTGATTTCATGGGACCCTTTCCCTCTTCGGGTCCATACAAGTACATCCTCGTAGCGGTTGACTACGTGTCTAAGTGGGTTGAAGCCATAGCCACGAGAACCAATGATGCACGAGTTGTGGCCAAGTTTATGAAGTCCAACATCTTTCCCCGTTTTGGTGTTCCCCGAGCCCTTATTAGTGATGGCGGTTCTCATTTCATTGAGCGGAGTTTTGAGGCACTTTTGACTAAGTATGGGGTCATTCACAGGGTAGCAACTCCCTACCATCCCCAAACTAGTGGTCAAGTGGAGATCTCCAACCGGCAAATTAAAAACATCCTGGAGAAGACGGTTTCCCGCTCAAGGAAAGATTGGGCTTCCAAGTTAGATGATGCACTTTGGGCATATCGCACCGCCTACAAGACTCCACTCCGCACTACTCCTTACAATCTTGTGTATGGCAAGTCGTGCCATTTGCCCGTCGAGCTTGAACACAAAGCTCTATGGGCTCTCAAGGAGATCAACATGGATCTTGACGCGGCCGGAGCAAAGAGATTTATGGACTTGCAAGAATTGGAAGAGTTACGGCTAATAGCGTATGAAAATGCCAAGATTTATAAAGAAAGAACCAAGAAGTGGCATGATAAAAAGCTCATCCCAAAGACCTTCAACAAGGGTGATCAAGTACTCCTTTTCAACTCAAGACTTTGACTTTTTCCTGGAAAATTACGATCCTGATGGAGTGGATCATTCGTTGTTCATCACATCTACCCACATGGAGCGGTTGAACTTTTAGATGAAAATGGAGGGATTTTTAAGGTCAACGGGCATCGATTGAAGAAATACTTTGCAAGGGCCGAACCCGATGAAGAAATTCGAGCCACATGGGCTCTCAAATCTTCGGACTAAGTAGAGGTACTTCTCGTCTAGCTAAAGATGTAAAATTAAGCGCTTTCGGGAGGCAACCCGCTTTGTTTTTGTTTTTTATTTTTCTTTTTAATTTAGTTTCGTTTGTTTTTCTTAGTATAGAATAGCTAGTTTTCTTGTCTTGGTTCTCCATTAACCTTTTGTAGGAAACCGAGAGCGGCGGGAGAGGATGAGAGGGCCGAAATACCCAAGCAAAGGAGAAGAAGCAATGGTCGTAACCGACCTAGTCTGGGTTGTCACCGACCCCTTCCAAGCAAATATGGTAAATATTTTCATAAAATTGGAAATTGTAGGTAAGTCCCTCAATTTTTACCTCTTTTTAACCCTACCCCCTCCCACCTCTTTCTCCCCCACGCCGACCTCTCTCTCCTCCCAAAACTCCATAGTTCCTCCCACTCTCTTTGCCTCTCAAACATCACAAATCCTCCATCCCCGTCCCAAATCCACCAAAATTCTTTTGTGTGCTACATAAACTCTCCAAATCATTCAACAAAAAACCGAAAATTTCACCCCCACCACGATTTTTAAATTTTTAGAACCACTTTGGTGCTCGTAGACGACCCCCTTCTACTTTAATTCCTATATTCTTGCTCATCTTTGGTATGTTTTTCTACTCCTTTGATCTTATATTCAAGTTTACTTGATTTATGTTTGAGGGATTAGTTGAAAATCTAGGTTTTGGGTGTTCTTGTGTTTGAATATGGAAATTTGGGTTGTTTGCATGTTTAAGTGGTTAGATCTATATAAAACCATGATTAATTGGGGGTTGTATGTGGAAATCTTGATGCATATTTGGTTGTTTGATTGATTGTGAGAGTATTTGATTTTTTCGGAATTTTTGGGTACACATACCATGAACAAGGGCCGAATTCGAGGGCTTCCTCTTGCCCGGAATGGTTGGTACCGACCCCCCATGGGTCCGTGACGACCCATCAGTACCATTGTTTTTGAATTCGCTCGGCACCAAGCTTCCAAGGGTCGGTACCGACCCCGATTGACGAGTGTCCCTCATTTCACTCATGATGATGGAGCTATTTTTACCATGATTTGGGTGCTTTTAGCTTGATCTTTCCCTCTACTTATCTACTTTTCATGATTAAGCATGCTAGGTTGAGATCCTTTCTAAATTTGAACATGTTTCTTTGAATAAGTATGGGGTACTTCTTTGGAAGTGACATGTGTGTCTTGTGTCTTGGCCTTGTTCTTTCAAACTATGGAAATTATCTTGGAAAGTTGTTGAATGTTTTGTAGGACAATGGCCTCATCCTCTAGTCACCAAGCCAAGAAGCAAAAGAAGAACAAGCAAAAAGTGGATACGGTGGTGTTTTACTCAGAAGATCAAAAAGCCCGGTTTCTTGAGATGTGGAAGGGCGATGTGAGTGTAAGAGCTTATCAACGGGCCGGGGCCAACAAGATCGATGTTCATAGAGAGGTGCATGAGGCCTTCTCTTGGATTGGTGCTCAACACCTCATTCTACATCCTATCGAGGAGCATTATGTGGCACTAACATGTGAATTCATGTCTAATTTCCGCTTGTACCGGAATGATGACGATTTCAACCTCTCCCAAGTCACTTTCCAACTTGGTAATCAAGAGCATGAGATGAACATAAAGAAATTCAACAAGATTTTAGGTTTCTGTGCCCCACCCGGCTCCTACAAACAAACGGACTTCCCCGCCGAAGAGTTGTGGCAATATCTCACCGGCAAAGAAGAGTATCCCACCAACCACCTTCCCGGCAAATTCATTGCAAGTCCGGTTTTCCGGATTATCCTTCGCATCTTGGGCTCCACCATTTGGCCAAGATATGAGCTCTCACGCCCTCACAAGCAAGAAATTGCATGCTTATCCACCATGCTCTACGAGCCAACCATTCACATGAACTTGGGATTCGAGTATGCTACGGCCGTCATCAACCACCAAACCCAAAAGACTCACACTACTACCTACTTTGGGTGGCTTGTAGCTATTCTTGCAAAGGCCTTAAAGGTCAACCTTTCCGCTTAATCTTCAAGACCGGTCATTGTTATGGACGTCAAGTATTTCTTGAATTCTAAGGTGATTGCTCCATCTTCTACCGACTTCATCACCAAGTTCTATATTAGCAAACATGAGACTCATGATGTGGTGCTTACCGAGGAGAATCTCGATCTTTTCTATCTCCTTAATTGGTTTGATGTTTGGGCCCCCGCTCCTTAACCTTTGAGAGCCAAAGTCCAGGATGATGAGAAGGTTAGACGCCAGCCCAGCAGATTCCGCAGAGCCATACCCAACCCACGGCCAAGAGGAGCATCTTCCGAGTCGGACTCACCAAGGGGCCACGCTGGGGAGGTCGGTGACGACCACCAGAGGGTCGGTGACGACCATCAACCGCTTGGCTATGACCATTATGGGGTCGGTGTCGACCCACCAGTGGACAACAATTACACTAACCAACCCGGAGTCGACCCAATGGACTACACAATGGGACCGCAGTCTGACATGGTCCCTTACTATCCACATCCATATGGCTTTGATGGGTCCGGTGGCTAACACTTTCAAGGACAAGGCACGTACCATACCGGTTCAAGTTCGGGAGGTAATCCCGACATCTCTCTTCTTTCGGCAAAAATGGATGCCCTTATGCTTCACCAACACCATCTTTATGGAGCACTAAACCACCACCACAACCAATTCATCAACCACCAACAAGAGCTCCACGATTTCCGCATTGAGTATTATGAAGACCATAAAGAGGATGTTGTAAGATGGGAAGCTCAAGAGGATTTCAACCATTGGTTGGGGCAATACCTTTACCAAGCTCCACCACCTCCTCAACCTCCTCAAGAATGATTCTCCTCCTTTGTCAACGCTTCACGTTGTGTCCAAGTAAGTTCTCTTTCCTTTCTCTTTACTTTCTTAATCAATGGGGACATTGATGTTTAAGTATGGGGTGGTTTGGGAGATTACTTGTATGAGTCTTTATTTGTTTAAGTCATGTGTTGCTTTGTGTTAATATGTGCTTAGTTGTGTTTAGTCTTGTTTTGAGTCTTTTTCTTTTGGATTTTAGATGGATAAATGCCCTATTCCTTAGATGTTCTAGGACGGAAATTGCTTGCATTATCATGTAAAACCAATTTCATGCTTTAAGGATCACCTAAACCATGATCTTGCTTTTTGAGTTTTGAGCTTATAATGAAAATTGAGCATACATATTTCTAAGTAAAAGCAATCCAACAAAATGCGAACCTAAGTGAGATATCTTTGGCCTATAAAGGATGTACATTTTTACTCCTTTCTCTTTCATGTGTGAAATACTCTTCCAAGTGCAAATATACCAATTGACAATGACATGGTTATTTTAAAATTTGAGACCAATGAAGATATGCTCATTACTTGATTGAATCAAATGATTTTGAACTCATTTTTATAAGCCTATTATATTCCTTTCCCTACCTATACATGATCCCTTCTTTTGTAGCCCTTATTTTTGAGCTTAAAGCCTATTTCTAGCTCCACAAAAGTTCCTTAGCCATGATAAGCTTGACCTCTTTGATCCGGGAATTAGGACTTAGAATAAGTTGTTGAAAATTGTTATGATTTGAATGGGTGAGAACGAAGTGATTATGGAAGGTAGATTAAGAGTGTTGTCTTTGAGAATCAAAAGGAATGAAGTGTTTTTGGACTCGAAAGTGCATGTATGTAGCTCGGTGCCGACCCAAAGTGGGTCGGTGCCGACCACCCCAGTGAAAAAAAAAAGAAAAGAAAGAAAGAAAGAGAAGTTCCATATAATAAGTGCAAGAGTCCAATGCCTTCAAAAGAATAGAAGAAAGACGAATGATGATAGGTGAAAAGGGGAAGTGCATTGTAAAGTTTAAGTGTTTGGTGATTGAAGAAGAGGAAAGAATGTTGGATGAGTGATGTATAGTCTAGGAGTTTTGATTACCGGATTAGTTAGCACCACAAGGCCAAATTATTTCCACACCCTTTGTTTTTACCGAGCCCCATTATAACCCGGCCGAATAGAGACTTCTTTGAAGTTTTTATTGAGCCACCCGAGTTCATTTGATGATTTGACTTGTTTTGACTTCTTCGGTGGAGAGTTTGTTTATATAAGTTCCATTGACAATGCGGTTTTTTTTTGCTTGGAATTTGAGTCGAGAGATCATTGCTATACCCTAAACACTTTGAGAGTTGAGTGAAATACATTCTTTGGTGAGGTTGGATTGAGATTGCTTGGAATGTTCATGTATGCTAGGATGTGGAAGTTGTTTGCTCACTATTCTACTAGTGCTTATTTTTCTATGAAGTGATTCTTGAGTTTTGTTTATTGGTCTTGATGCATGCTAAGTGATTGCTTGAGGACAAGCAAGTCTAAGTATGGGGTATTTTGATGTCACACTTTTTAGTTAGTTTTCATGGGCAGTTTTCTAGTTAGGATTGAGTCTTTTCTAAGATTATTGTGTTGTTTTGAGTCATTTTCGTAGGTTTTCATATTATCTTAAGATATGGAGTCTACATAAGTTTCTTTGTTGTTATGTAGGTCTTTGAAGCGTTGAGGAGGATATATCTCGGTTTTTCAAGCTTTCTAGGAGGTGGTGCTAGAAGTTATTTGGTGGTTATGTTGATAGAAGAGCAAGAGTCGATGCATTTGAAGGTTTGATGATTTAAGAGTGAAGATTTAAAGATCAAAGTGCTTAAAGAAGGAGCTAAAGGACGTCTTAGAAGGCCAAGAGCGATTGAAGAAGGAACAGTGAAGGAAAGCCAAGCATTGGAGCAAGTTTTGAGCAAACAATGAAGAGATCAAGTGCAGCCAGGGGTCGGTGAAGACCCACATATGGTCGATGACGACCCATTCCGTGTGTTGCGGAATTTTTACTTGCGCCTTAAGTTTGGTTGAGTAATTGTTTTATTTATGGGCCTTTTAAGATAGATTTTAGTTTCCTTATAGATTTATTTCTACCACTATATAAGGATCTCTAGGGTTTTATTTCAGAGGGAGGCTTTTGGGGGAGAGACGATTTTAGGGTTATTTGTGGAGAACGGAACAAGTTGCAAGTTGGGTTTTCTAGGTTACTTTGATTCCGAGCTCTTGGACAATTAGAGAGACTTGGAGGTTTGCTTAAGTTTGTAAGTTTTCTTTTTAATTGAAGTTGTTTGGATTTGAATTATGTCTTCTCTTTCGTTTATGATTGTTGATTGTTTCATGGATCGTGAGTAGTCTACTTTCTAGGATTGGGGTGAAACCCGACGAGTTGAGCATGATTAAATCATGAATATTTGAATGAGCCATCTCTTTTAATCTCTATCTATTATCCTCTTGTTTGCTATCCATTCTTTGGTGAAAGTCAAAGCATGTTCATGTTTATGAGTGAATCGAAAGATTTAGTTGTGAATTTGGATTATATTTGGTTGAAACGAAAGTTAAACCTTTAGGAAACAAGTAGGGTTGCAAGTCTAGATCTTTATGAAAGTTAAGATTTTTACTTGATTTATCATGACGAAAGTCATTCATGGGATTATTTATGGTTGATTTTGATTCATGTTTGCATGCATAAACTTGTTGTGGTGAATCCTTTGCTCTAGATCTTCTTTAATTTGGTTTCTCGGAGTTTTCTTATACCCGGATAGGTCGGTTACGACCACTTGTAGGTCGGTGCCGAGCTCCTGTCTCTCTTGTTTTTCTCCTGCGTTTGTGTTGAGTTGTTGGTCGGTTACGACCTGTTGTGGGTCGGTGCCGAGCACCTGTTTGAGTGTTTTGCTTTGTTTTGTTTTCTTTTATTAGGATCATTAGCCAGACATAGATTTTTCTAATTCCCGTGGACGAACCTTACCTCCCTGTACTCAGCGGGGTCTTGACTACAAATTTATTTGTTGTTGGGAAACCCTTTCAACAAAAAGTAATCTTGAAATTGTAGGGATGTACACATATATGATATATTTAATATAGAAACAATCATTTTTACATAAAAATTCAAAATTTATTTTTATGTAATTATTTAATATAGATTGATCTTAAAATACAATTATTTAATATATATTGATCTTACAAAGTTACGTGCATGTTAGATATTGTTAATGAAATTATTTCATATAAATTGATCTTAAAAGTACAATTATTTAACAATTACTTAATAAAATTATTTAAAAATACAAATTGAAATACTCATTAAGGAAATATAATTATTGAATAATTAGAAAAAGTAACCATGAAATTTTAGGGATATATGAATAGAAGACAATACAATAAAGTTATTCCTTTTATATAATTATTTAATATAAATTTATTTTAAAATACTATTATTTAATATTGATTGATGCTAAAAAATTACATAGATGTAAGCTAATTAAGAAAGATATAGTAATGATTTTATATACATTGATCTTGAAGAATTAATACCTTCTATAAAAATATATTTTTTGTAGATACTACGATTAGAAAAGGTAAGTATAATATGACAAATCACCAATAAGTAAAGTGACCAAATTAAATAGTATTTGAAAATTATAATGTGGTAGAACTAAGTAATATTTGAAGATTTAGATGGGCAAATTAGTAAATATAAAAATTAATTTGCTTAGGTAGCATAGTTAAATGATTGACACATAGGATTAAGTGATTCGACTTTAGTTATAGTATATAGATTCTATAAAATCATGTGCAAGGAACTGGAATTAAAACTAGTTGGTAACCTAAAATAAGATATTTGGGCCAATTCTCTCTAATATGGTACGAAGATCCTCTAGTCCATATTCGACCAAAAAAAATAAATTATCTAGTCCACATGCATGGTCCATATACCTAGTCCCTTTTTTTTAATTGGCCCATGTGGAATTAGCTAATTAAAAAAACAAATAATTAAAATAGAAAAGTTGATGATATTATTTACGTAAATAAATCTTGATTCAACTTCCTTAATTGAGGATTTTGTAACACATTGTTCTTCTTCAACCTACTAAATCTCACCATTCGCACGAATTGGTTTGCAAGGTGTTGAGAGGGTTTGTTGACAACAAATAAATTTATAATCAAGACCCCGCTGAGTGTAGTAGAGTCAGGATCGTTCCACAGGGAGAAAGTCAGTGCTAAGTTCTATTACTTCTCACGCAAGCAATCAACAAAGCTAGGGTTTTTATCAAGTAAGAGAGAGATTCTAAGGTAAAGGTATCACCACAACAATAATCATGCAATGCTAACGCTATGAAACATAAAGATCATGCTTTTATCACACAAAGGCGCTAACTTTCGTTAACTTTAAGTAAGTAAATCAATCAACTTTTGCTAAATCAATAAACCTACTATCTAATCTCTTCTACTTCAACTAGGATACATCTACTTTCGCTTCAAAATCCTAATTTGACTATTCTGATTCAAAGTTTCTGCTTTCGCTTCAACTATGAATGAGAAATTCCTTTCAACTTTCGTTTCAAGGATTAAGAGCAAGAGAATAGATTCATGCAATAAAAACAATCAAGACATGATCATAAACAAGCATGCACAACCATTGTTGGGTTTAACCCCAACCTTAGAGAGGAAGACTACTCACAAAGCATGATTGAAAACAACTGAATTAAATAAAATAGAAAGCTTACAACCGAATTCAAAACAATAGTTCTTCTCCAATCCACAACCTCGTCCCTCTACTCTATCCACACGCCCTTCTCTATCGTCTCTCCTCCTCCTCCTCCTCTAACTTGAATGATTGTGGGATTAGAAAACTAAAGAGGGGACAAGTGTATTTATAGAGAAACTATTCTATCTTAAATCTATCTTTAAGGAAATAAATCTATCTTAAATCTAACTATAAGGAAATAATATCTTCTAATAAAATTTATCCCTTCTATCTATCTAATAACATAAAAGGAAATAGGATAAAAGCCCATTAATAGCACCGACTCGGACACGCTGCTCCTCGCGGTGCCTCGTTAACGACCTTGACAGGGTCGTTAACGACCCTGTTCAGCACTTCGAACAGCCTTGAGTAAAACTTGCGTAGAGGATTCGTTACAACTCCGTTTGACTCGATTCTTTTTCCTATGTTCTTGTAACGAATTTCTCTATCTCTTTAAAAGCTCAAACTTGATCTTCAATGACTTTAATTGAGCACTTAATCTCCATCTTCTCTTCCCTCTTGAGTGCTATCTTCATAGGCTTTGCTCCTTTCTTCAAAAATTGCTCCAAATAGCTTCTAAAAACCTACAAAACACCACCAAAGCTTATGTAGACTCCATATCTTAAGAAAATACGAAAATCTACACAAACGAATCAAAACAAAACACAAAACTAAAGAAAAAGACTCAAAAGACACAAAAACACAGCCTAAAAACATGACTAAAAAGGCGGACATCACAAGGTCGAGTCCATTACTACATCGAGAATAAAGCTTTCACCACTATGTAAGTTTCCATTTTTACTTTCCCACCACTCCGCTTCTCTATCACAAACCCGACAAAACGAAACAGAAAGAGATTAACAAGGCCAAAAGGGATATGTGACAGACGAAGCGAGGTCACAAAAGGTGCTCCTGACCCAAGACCGCTTAAAGCGCACGGGCTTGAGTCTTCATTTTCCCAGGGGGACATGATACTAGATATTTTCATCGTTATTCAACTTTCTCCGTATACTAAACTCGTTTTTGTTCTTGTAGAAATGAATGCAACAACCATGGCCGCGAGGATGAAACAGAAGGTTGCCTCTAGCAGCGAGGCGACGAAGGGGTGGCTTCTCAACAACCCACCGCAAAGGACTCCCATTTCGAGTTGACCCGCGAGGTTGGCAGGAAGAATGACCCACCTCCCAGTTGACGGTACAGGCAAAAGAGGCCGAGGGTGGTGCGACCAAGAGAAAAGGATCCACACTCCCCCGTTGTCGATAAAAAGAAGCAGCGCATGGGGGAGCTGGCCTGTGGCGCCCGACAAGACTGTGGCTTTCGAGGGATCGAGGGCCATGAGTCGATTGATGTTGATACATCACGCTCTCTTGACTTACACTGCCCATCACGACGAAGCGCGTACAATTTGGGAAGTTTAATAATGAGATTCGGTGGGCAATCAAACTTTCAGCCTCTAACCTTAACGAAGAGTCTCTCTGCTATACAAAGATGGTAAGGTTTCTTTTTTTGATGAAGGTCTCTTTCCTTGGGCGCGTTCATTGTGCTCATTGTTTGTTTTCGTAGAATTATTTTTCTATGCATTACAACATGCGCTGCCTCCAGCTTTTTGAGAAGGAATCCGAAAAATGCTCAAAACAGTTCAAGGTTGAGAAGGCAAAAGCAGCTAAGCTGGCCAAGAGATTGGATGAGGCAAACAAGATGGAAGAGAAGCTTGCCACCTTTGAACAACGTGCCAAGTTACTCGAGGAAGAGCACGAGAAAACAATGATTGTGTTGTCGGAAACAGAGGAAGGTTACCGCATCGAATGCAAATATGACGAGTCGAAAGAGACGGAGTTGAGGGAGAGTAAGAAGGAGGTAACCCGCCAATCCAAATGCGTAAAATCAATGAAGAGATGGAGAGGGTGGGGGCTTGAGTACGTGAAGAGTGAGGATTGGCTAAACCAATGAGCATACTTGGGCATGTATTACGGATTGGGGTCAAGCAGGTGGTTGAGAAGTACATGCATATTGATCCGCATATTGTCTTCTTCATCCCCGGACTATGGGGAGGACATAGGGGATCCTGAGGAGGAGCTTAAGGTTGAATGTGGGTTTTTCCTCGACAAGGGCGACTTCGAGGATGCAAATGACATGCAAAAAGTACAACCTAAAGAGCAAGGTGATCATGTGGAGATGGATGTTGATCAGTAAAATGCCCTACCCTTGATGAATGATACACCGGTCGTACATGCAGTCCATATTGGTCAAGAACGTTTTACCCCCGAGCATAGGCCCATGATAAGCATCTTTTAGACACATTGTGAGATAATCTCCTCAATGGAGGTATTGATATCTCCATAGGAGATAATCTCCTCAATGGAGGTATCGACATTACTTAAAGATGAAAAGAAAGAAAGGGTCCCGGCGTGCGTGCCAAAAATATGTTGAGCAAAAATGTACACCAAATTGCAAAACACATGTAAATTATTTTTAATTTAGTTCGACCCTCTCTTTTGACTATTTTGATTAAAAGCAATACCGATACAAAATGTTAAGTGGTTTTTAGGATTTGGGCTAGACCAGTTTTGTTGGGTTGCCTACGTATCTCGTTAAAGAGAATCAAGCCTTACGAAGTTCAAAGTGTTTTAATTTTTGTTTGGTTTGATTTTCACGCATCAGCGGAACGAACCCAAACCCACCTTCTAGGAAGGTTTCTCGGAATGTAACCAAACTATCATTTGCATGGTGTGAATAAAATTAAACCTACCTTCTAGGAAGGGTTGCTTAATCTCTTCACCATCAAGCACGTGACTTAAGATTTATATATTTTATTTAATTTATGACTGAATATGACATATTTAAATATTCTGTCAAACATTCTACGTATCCACATATTTGTTATGGAATCAGTATCCACATATTTGTTATGGAATCAAGTCAAACGTAGTTCTTAATAAAGACCAATTGAATATGTTATAAGGTCTTCATTTAATTTAATTGAAGGTTGCGATTGAACCCGACGAGCATTTGCTTTATGTCGAGTTTCCTACATACCCTTTTAAAAGGGATCAAATCATACCTAGTTCTATCAAAGACATTAAATATATTTTATATTTGCGACTGTACTCAATATATATGATATTTAATATCGAGCACCTACGTAGCTTTATAAAAAGCATCAAGTCTTAACGTTGTTCTACCTAAGAACATAAAGTTCATTTTATTTTATTTAATTTTGTGACTGAACTTGATTTGATTAATTAGTATCAAGTGTCCTACGTAGTTCATAAAAGAACATAAAGTCATCACGTAGTTCTTCAAATTGATTAAGATGGTTATAACCTTGAATATGCGGTCATTACCATATTAGCCTAAAATGACTTATAAATTAAAATATATTCCCGTATTTAGGCCACCTTTGCGATTATCTTGCTTTGGTGGGTGATTTTGACAAATTAAGTCAAATTCGGATTTATCAGCAAACAAATATTGCATGCCACCGACTTGATTTTTGTTTTATCATTTGGCTTAAGAATATATTCATTAATTTGACCAAATAGTTATACAAGAGATTATTCTATTTGCTAGCTAGTGTCATATATAACACCAATATAGTATGGTGAATCTCCATGGAAACTGCACTTTTGCGATCATATGAAAATATGTGTTAACGTGTAAAATGAGAACATTTATAAATCGTTGGATCAAGCAAATCTACGGTTAGGATTAGACGCGTGTCTTTTAGTTATTTTAATACCCCAAAGGGTATTTTGGTCTCTTACCCTATTCCCAAATTGTATTCCTCATTTGTTCTTCTCTGCAACGCAACTTCGGCAATTTTTGAAGCCTCCTCCTGTTGGATCGTAATCGGTTAGCAGTGAGCTTGGGAACTGGCAATTAAGTTGTTCCCAAGGCAGCGGAAGTAAATAATCGCAAGTAATAAAAACAGTAAAAGGCACAGTTCCTTTATAGAGGAACCCCACTACAACCAACTAGTTGTATGGGTAAACCTCTACCTCCGCTTAGAGGATTTTGAATGACTTACTTATATTGATTGCTTTGTTCCTTAGTTACACAGCCGGATTTACACTTCTCTGTTCCTACAAGTTCTTCCTAACTCTAGCAACACTAGTAAATCCTCTCAACTGAGTTCCTAAGCTCACAACAGCAAAACACAAGTAACTCAAACCTTACGCTGACTTCTCAGTTCCCTTGCTCCTGGGAACTTTAGCTTCACCGTCGTCGAGATCACACACTCACCGGCGGGGACTTCTCTTCCTTTTCTTTCTTTTCTCTGATGTGGGTGTTTGTAAGTTCTGTGAGAAGTACTCAGACCGAGTACTATTCATTTGGCTTTATAGTCCAATGATCTTGGGCAGTCGCATCTTTCGTTTGTGTCCAAAATGCCCTTTGCTTGATGCCCAAGTTGTACTTTCTTCACATGTGACTTTGGTTTGAACTAGGTCAACTTCTTGGATCAATCGGACCGTTGGATGAAGCGTGACAGTCTGATCCTCAGACTGTTCCCTCGGGCTGTCTGAGACAGAATCCCGCGATCTGCGCTGAACGGTCGTTGTCCTCACATGTGAGTTCCCATGTCATGGGAACTGACTTCTTCAGAGTTCCCTTGATGGAAACTCTTCATCGTTGTAAGCTTGTGTTCTCTTGATTGTTTCTGGGAGTTCCCATTTCATGGGAACTTTCCTTTTCAGAGTTCCCTTGATGGAAACTCTTCATTGTGGCCTGCATTGCCTTTTGGTCATTCATAAGAGTTCTTGGCTGTACCTGTGTTCCTTAGAAATACTTGAACAAACCACATTAGTTCCCTATGGTGTTTGTCATTATCAAAACTTAAGAGAATTAAATCGTTGATCCGTTGTTTAGAACCAGAGGTCCCAACAACGTCCCAACAATTTCCCCCTTTTTGATGATGACAAACCCATCACAAAATATGCAGGTATTTCAGTGAATGATATGCTGATGAGTTCCTAAGTATGATTTTGGGAAGTCACTTTTAGTGAAACACTTAGATTTAGGGAGCCACTTCTGGTGAGACACATAGTTCCTATTAAGCTTTTTATGCAATTGTTCCCCCTTAGCTTATGTGTGGTCTGTGATAACTTAAACTTTTAACTCATCTCGCATTTTTTGTCTTTCCCCCTTTTGACATCATCGAAAACAAGCAAAGCAATAATAGGAAAGAAGGGAACACGCAATCAAAATAAAGACCATGTCATTACTTAAGATAATATGTACAATGGGAACCCAAGTACAATTTTTGGTCAGTTTTGGATTAAGGGAACAAGAAAGGAGAGATCATGGGTTCTGAGGGAACAGGGCGTCACAAAGGCGCGTAAGGACTTGTGTAAGCTTTTCTTGTCCTCTGGCCAACGCTGCTTGGTCCCTAGCAATCTGGTCGAGGGTGTTGGCAATGCGGAGCAACACTGGAGAGTTCCCCTCTTGTGTACCAGACTCAAGTGGAGCCGCCTCCTCTACAGGCTCCGAGTGCCTCATCTTTTGGGCAACTGTAATGTCCAGTTCCCTTCCAAGCTCGATTTCGTCTTTAGAGGCGTCGTAAAGACCCTCTTTTTGTAGGAGCTTCTTGATCAGCCCAGAGTAGGGAAGGGAGTGGGACTTGGAGGCCATGCACTTCTCCATGTGCCCAAGGATTATTCGGGGAAGATTTATGGGCTTCTTGAGGAGGAAGTGGTAGAGGATGATGGCATCTGGGATGTTGACGACCAGGCGCTTCTCTTGGCGTGGGATCACCACGTTGATGATGAATTGGTGAGCGAGCTTGGCAACCAAGGACAGATGATGCGTCGAGAGGACTTTAGAGGGAACCCGACCCTCAAAAATTGTGTTGCACACCTCGGCGCTATTGAAGTCGCCCCGAAGCTTGCTGGGCACTTCGCTAAGCCCTTGACCAGGGACCTGGAGTTGAAGGCGGATTGTCGACGTTGTAAAAATGAACTCGTCGCCTTCGTGGGAGAGAGTTCCCTGAGTGCCGTCGTTGGTGATAGTGAAGTTGTTGTTGAATCGACGCACTTGTGAGGGATCTACGCTCACAGTCTCTTGGCAGAGTCTCTCCCAGCCCTGGGCCTTGATCAGGTCCCACAGTTCCCCTAGACCATTTTCAGTCAGCACTTCTTCTGAAACAATGAGGGGAGGAAGAAGCTTCCTGCGCTCATCGACATGATGCTTGATGGAAGAGGTCCCCTTCCTCTTCCTTGAAGTGCTTTTAGATGTGTTCCCCCTAGAGACCGTGCGAGGTCCTTTCTGCTGAGGGGGTGCAACCGCTTCAATCATTAGCACATGATCCCTTGGCGGTTGGGAACTCGTGGACACCACCATTTGGTGTCCAGGGGTGGGGATCCGTGCTGGCTCCTTAGCAGCTGGAGCTTCTTCTTCTTCTTCGACCTCATCTTGGGAGGTCCCTTCTTCCTCGGAGGAGCTCGAGCTTGAGCCCTCCGCGTCATCTTCAGGATGACTCGTTGTTGCCTCAGCACCTCCAGCTGGTGCGAGGTCCCTTCTCTCCTTGGGCTCTTCGGGAGCCACCTTTTCTGGGGACTTTGTCCCTTGGGAGACTGTGTGCTCAGAGGGGCCCCGATTGAACTCTTCCTCGATTGCCTTGAGCTGGGCTTCCTCCTCCAGAGTTCCCATGATGATTGGAGGAGGGTCCTTGGTCATTTTGCCGATGACCACAGAGAGAGGAAGATCGTCGTCGTCTGAGGTGAGAGCGACGGTACTTTTTTATGGTGAGGGAGAGGGAAGTTTGGTGGTGGTGGGAGATGTGATGGAATAGGGGAGAGGAGAAGAAGGAAGAGGGGTGGTTAGTTGAGTGAAAGGGGGAGGAAGGGATCTGGTGACCTGGGGAGTAGAGATCCCTGAAGTAGAAATGGGAGTGGCGGAGATGTGTTTTGGTGAAGAGGGAGGAGAAGGAGTTTTGTGAGGTGAAGGTGGAGTTGGAGATCCCGTAATGATGGGAACGGGAGGAAGTGAAGAAGGTTGGGAAGGTGGAGTTCCCATCGTGGCGGGAACTGGAGAAGATGGAGGAGGAGGAGTCGGTTGTTTTGTGAGAGTGGGTTTGGAAGGTCCCTCGATTTGAAGAGGAGGGATGGAGGAGGAAGAGGGGAGTAGACTCTGGGTTCAGAGGTCCCATCGTCGGAAGGGAAAGGGTAAGGAGGTTTGGGAGCACAAGAACTCTCCTTGGAGCAGTTCAGGTATTCCTTAAACTTGAAGAAAGCCTTCTTTCTGGGCTCCAAGAATTCAGAGGCCGCAGAGTGTTTACGCTTTTTGGATTTTGAGGGGTCGTGGGAGTGTTTGGATTTTTTGGGTTTTGAGGGGTCTTTTGATGAGTGACGTCGTTTGGATGAATGGCGGTGTTTGGATTTGTGGGGTTTTTCATTGATTGAGGGGCGAGCGTCTCCGAAGTTGTCAACGATGACAACTCCGGAGGAGGTGTTGGTGTTTGGAGGAGGGAGAGGAAGAGATTCGGAGGAGGAAGAGGTCCAGGATACGGTTTCGTCGGCCTGAGGAGGAGGAGGGGGCAAGAAGGGGCTTACTTGATTGTATATCCCTTGGATAAGAACATCCTTCATCGTTGGGTCCGATTCTTGCTCGATCTCTTTTAGTTGAGAGACGAAGAGGATGCGAGGATTGGCATGTACCCACGCTTTGATCTGGGCGAAGGTGTGTTGAGGGGCCATTTTTGTAAGAGATTGGGAGGTTTTGGAGGTTTCTTGAAAAGAGAGTGAAAGAGATTTGGGGAAGACGATTGACAGAGATGTAAGATGGAATAAAGGGCCCAAAAATGGCAAAGAGGGGTTTTAAAGGAGAGAGGAGGTGAAGGGTAGAAAGGGAAGTGGAATAACCTCGATAACCGTTGCACAATGAACGTGGGGCGCCGTTTCAACTTCTCAAGCACGCCTCTGGACACGTGTCACAATCTCTTGGGAAGTCCTTTTCAAATTTTGAATACTTGGCCTTTAACGCTTCAGAGCCTCTGACACAAAAGTCCGCTTCCCAAGTGACGATTTTTTCTTTGGAGATTAGTCAGCGTTCCCTTTGTAGATGCATCAGTTCCCATGATCTTATCAAGGTCAGGGAGAGTGAAGTGGTTAAGGGAACTTCACACTCATCTTTTTGTGGGGCTAGGGAACTCAAAGGGAACCAGACAATTTGCAGCTCGATAAAGGAAATATTTTGGCTCATGAGAAGCATTTGTTTGGTCCCTAGCTTAGGGTGGGTCATATGATCAACCGTCATGGTGGCTTGTAATGAGGGATAAAGGGAACTCTGGTTGATCATTTTGGGCCAAAAGAAATAGAGGTCCTTTGTACACATTTTTCTCTAGACTAGTAATCATGGCATAGTGAAAGCAATAAATCCAAGTTCCCTATCATGCAATCTTATATAAACTAGTCAAGCATTGAGAGAGAGACAAACAGGGACTTGTTTAGTTTAGAGTTATCATCCCTAGAAGCATTCGAAAACGCTGGTAGGGACGTCTGTCTAAAGCTTTGGTAAGAATGTCCGCAATTTGCTCTTCAGTTCTACAGTGTTCCATCGAGATGTTCCCATTTTCAACATTGTCACGTAGAAAGTGATGCCTTATATCAATATGCTTAGTTCTAGAATGATGCACAGGATTTTTGGAAATGTTTATGGCACTAGTGTTATCACAGAGTATGGGAACTGGGCCAAAAGACATACTGTAATCCTGGAGTTGTGACTTAAGCCATAGAACTTAGGAATAGCATGATGCGACAGCCACATATTCGGCTTCAGCTGTGGAGAGTGCCACTGAGTTTTGCTTTTTAGATCCCCACGAGATTAAGCATGACCCTAGGAACTGGGCCATTCCTGATGTGCTCTTTTTGTCAACCAAGTGCCCTGCAAAATCTGCATCTGTGTATGCAATGAGCTCAAGGGAACTGTTCCTTGGATACCAGAGGCACAAGTTATCGTTCCCTTTGAGATACCTAAAAATTCTCTTCACGTCTTTCGGGTGTGATTCCTTAGGGTTAGCTTGAAAACGAGCACAAAGACATACGGAGAACATGATATCAGGTCTACTAGCTGTTAAGTAGAGAAGGGACCCGATCATACCTCGATAGTTCCTTTGGTCCACACTGATACCTGTTTCATCCGCATTGAGCCTTGAATTTGGTGAGATGGGGGTGTCAATGGGCTTTGAATGTTCCATCCCATACTTCACAAGCATTTCCTTGATGTATTTCTATTGATGAATCTTTGTTCCCTCCTTGGTTTGGGATATTTGAAGTCCCAGAAAGAACGTGAGTTCCCCAATGAGACTCATTTCAAACTCACTGCTCATGAGGTCCTTAAACTTCTCTACAAGAGTTTTGTTAGTTGCTCCAAACACAATGTCATCAACATATACTTGCACAATCAAAATGTCTTTAGATTCTTTCTTTAAAAACAAAGTCTTGTCTATGGAACCACGAAGGTACCCATGGGACAAGAGGAATTGAGCAAACCTGTCATACCAAGCTCGGGGAGCTTGTTTGAGTCCGTAAAGGGCCCTCTCCAGGAAATAGACATGGTTGGGTAGTTTCTCATCTTCGAATCCTGGAGGTTGGGCCACATACACTTCTTCCTTGAGATGTCCATTGAGGAAGGCTGTTTTCACATCCATTTGATAAAGTTTGAATCCCTTGTGAGCGGCATAGGCGATGAGGAGTCTGATTGCCTCGATCCTGGCAACTGGTGCGAAGGTCTCATCGTAGTCAATCCCTTCCTCTTGCCTGTATCCTTGTGCTACTAACCTAGCCTTGTTCCTTGCTACAGCTCCAGTATCATCGAGCTTGTTCCTAAAGACCCATCGAGTTCCTATGATGTTCTTGTTTTTGGGCCTAGGAACTAGCTTCCAGACTTTGTTCCTCTCGAATTGGTGGAGTTCTTCTTGCATGGCTTGAATCCAATCTGGGTCCTTCAAGGCTTCTTTGATATTTTTGGGTTCCACCATAGAAACAAACGCGTTAAAAGCACAAAAATTATTGAGAGAGGAACGAGTTTGTACACCTTTATCAAGAGAGGAGATGATGTTCTCAATGGGGTGGTCCTTCCTTTGTTGAAAGGTTCTTGTATGAGTGAGTTCCTTTGCATGTGTATCATCCTCAGTTGGTGTTTCTTTGTCATGGGAACTCTCATCTTCAGCTTCTTCATTTGATGTTTCTTCAGAGATTTCTGGTAGGTTCCCTCTTTGTTCCCCTTGAATACTTGATTCTGGCAGGGTATTGTCTTGGGGAACAACAGAGTTGTTCCCTGAAGAGGGGACCTCGAGAGAGTTGGAGGTGTCTTGTAGTTCTTCTGAGGAAGGAGCCTCGAGGGAGGTTTGATCAGTGAGGGTTGGACCTTCGTCGTTGTTCCCTGGTTGTGGGATATTGCTTGCACTTGGATAGTCTTCATCCCTTTTCCTTGGCTCATCCTCGTCATCATCATCGTCTTCATGTCTGACTAGCTTGAACAGAGTTCCCTTCCCTTGGGTCTCGGTACCCATCTTTACAGACTTTTCATTGAAGACGACATGAATGCTTTCCTCTATCTTCTTGGTTCTTTTATTCTAGACCCTGTAAGCCTTGCTTTGTGATGAGTATCCCAGGAAGATCCCTTCGTCGCTTCTGGGGTCGAATTTGCCAAGATTGTCTTTGCCGTTGTTGTGAACAAAACATGTGCAACCAAATGTTCTCAAGTGTGAGATGTTTGGTTTTCTCCCTTTGATGAGCTCAGAGGAAGTCTTGTTGATCAGGGGCCTTTTCATGGCTCGATTCAGGATGTATGTAGCTGTGGAGATGGCTTCAGTCCAGAAGTACTCAGGAACTCCACTTTCGATCATCATGGTTCTAGCCATGTCCCCCAGAGTTCTGTTCTTTTTCTCGACCACTCCATTTTGTTGAGGAGTGCGAGGAGCTGAAAAGTTGTGAGAGATCCCATTTTGCTCACAGAAGGTTAGGAACTCCGAGTTTCGAAACTCAGTTCCGTGATCAGATCTGATTTCTTTCAGTTTCAGCCCCAAGCTTACTTCTGTTCTTTTGATGAAGGGCTCAAATTCTTCAAACGCTTGTGACTTTGGCTTCAAGAAAATAACCCAGGTGAATCTTGAAAAATCATCAATTAAAACATACATGTACCTTTTTCCACCGTAGCTAGCTGTTCTCATGGGACCACAGAGATCCATGTGAATTAACTCCAGGGACCTGGTTGTGCTTACCACCTTCTTGGGTTTGAAGGTGGTCCTGGTCTGTTTCCCTCGAACACATGCTTCACACATTTTGACTCCTTCGAGATTGATCCGTGGAAGACCAATGACCAGATCCTGTAGATAAAGCTTCAGGATTTGATTTACACCAGCATGTCCCAGTCTTCGATGCCAGAGTTCCGTGTCATCTTGGGAACTCGCAAGGCACAGCTTCATTGGTGGTTCAAAGTTGGTGTCCACCACATACACATTGTTGTATCTTCTTCCTCTCAGAATTACTTTGTTGGTCTTCTTGTTGATGACGAGACATTCATCTGAGTCGAAAGTGACGATGTTGTTCCCTTGATCACACATCTGGGAGACACTCAGCAGATTGTATCCCAGATCCTTTACCAGATTTACGTTGCTAACTATAATAGATCTATTGAGCAACACTTCTCCTTTTCCAATAACTTCTCCCTTGTTCTTGTTGCCAAATGAGACGTGGCCTCCTTCGGCATGAGTGTGGAGTGAGATGAGGATATCCTTGTTTCATGTCATATGGTTCGAGCATCCACTATCTATGAACCATGTACTGTTCCCTCTCACTGCCACCTACAAGGAAAAGTTAGTGTTTTGAGACCCAGGCAAGATGACTCTTGCCAGGTCCCTTGCAAGGAAAAACATTTTCATTCAAGATATAGTCAGAAATGTTGATGTCTTTGGAATTTTGAGAGTTGGAGTTCCTTTGGTGATGAGCATGACGTTTTTGTCTATTTGGGAACTCATGGCTTCTAGGGGTTTGGGCTCTCTTCTTGGGACATGCATCCTTGTAGTGCCCATGAGCACCACAGTGCCAACATGTCTTGTAGTATTCTCCCAGGTAGTATTTTGGGTGTGGTCTTTGGATACGGTTCCTATCCATGGTTTCTTTGTTGTACACCCGCGACCCATTTCCCTTAGCAATTTTGACATAGATTCTATGTCCAGAGTTCCCAGTATAGTAATCTTTCTCACCATTGTTTCCACTCTCTAGGACCCTAATTTTCTCCTCGAGATGAGCATTTTTCTGTTTCTCGCACTGGAGTTCTAAGGCCCTACACTCATGGATCTCATGTTCGCTCAGGGGTGACTTTCCGTTCTTGGAGCACTCACCTTTGTATCCTATGCCATGTCTGGCTGGGACAAACTTAATTTGGGAACTAGAGGCTTCAAGATGTTCGGGAGTCTTACTCAGGTTTTGCAAGAGGGTGTTCTCATCTTTCTCTAGAGCTTTGATTTCTCTTTCTAGATCTACGATGTGAGACACATGGGACTTGAGTTTTTCTAGAAGGGATATGCAGTTGGGACAGGGCTCAAGACCAACTAATTGAGAATTTATGTGTTCCTGTTTTTCCAACTTGTTTTGCAGTTTTATGTTATCTTTGACAAGACTTGAAAGAATTTTCAACAACTCAGGTTTTTCATAGTTACTCAAGGAATCAAGAATAGTTTCAGTGGTTACCTCACTGGGTTTTTCCCCAGTGGTTTCTCCTATGGCCATGCCACACATGTCTGGGAGTGCCCATGACTCAGGATCTTCGTCTTCATCATCGCTCCAGGTAGCGATGTAGGCCTTCTTTCCTTGCTTCCTGCCATCAGTTCCTTGTGGGCATTCCTTCGCAAAATGTCCTTTCCTGTTGCATTTGTAGCAAGTCACTTCTGAGAGATCCTTCTTTGTGGGCTTTCTTTGGGAACTCTGTCCCTTTCCCCAGTTCCCACTGTTCCGTTGAGACTTTCCTTTGTAGAAATTTCGAAGAGCCTTCGTTACAAGAACTAGCTCTTCATCCTCTTCTTCTTCGGAGTCTTCATGTTGTTCTTGGGTTGATTTGAGCATCTTTTCGATCTTGAGTGCGATCCCTCGATGAGCTCGAGTTTGTTCCTTATCATCGATCTTCCTCTTCTCATGTCCCACTAGCTTTCCAAACACTTGATGGAGCATAAGTGTTCGATTTTCTGGGTTTTCCTTGAACATCGTTCTCTCATTTGCCCATTCTCCAGTCAATCCATTGAAGAGCTGTTGGACCTTCATTTTGTGGGTGATTTCTTCTTTTGTGATCCCCAATCCTTCCATCTTAGTGCAAAGTCCTTCAAACCGGGATTGGTAGCTATCGACGGACTCTCCCATTTCCATTTGGAAGTTGTAGAACTCCCTTTTTGCATTCATCTGAAGATCTTCTCTGAGATCTGAGTTCCCAACGTGCATTTGTTGGATGGCTTCCCACATTTCCTTAGCTGTGTCAAGGTTTGCAACCCTGTCACAATCTTGTACGCACATGGACCTCTTTAGGTACTGTTTGGCTTTGTAGTTTGCCTCCATGCACTTGTACTCGTTGGGACCCCACTTTGAGAGATCGTTGATAATAGCTGGATCGATTTCGAAGTTCCCCCTCTCGATGACACACCAGGCTTGGTAGTCTTGGCCACGCATCCAATCCTTCATGTCGCGTTGCCAGCTTCAAATCTTCCTGTAATAAGCCTTGGCGGCTTACTGGTATTGTTCCCTACCTGAGTAAGTTCCTGAGCCATTTTGATACTTGCGATGCTAACACAAATCTAGAGCACAAGCTCTGATACCAATTGTTGGATCGTAATCGGTTAGCAGTGAGCTTGGGAACTGGCAATTAAGTTGTTCCCTTGGCAGCGAAAGTAAATAATCGCAAGTAATAAAAACAGTAAAAGGCACAATTCCTTTATAGAGGAACCCCACTACAACCAACTAGTTGTATGGGTAAACCTCTACCTCCGCTTGGAGGATTTTGAATGACTTACTTACATTGATTGCTTTGTTCCTTAGTTACACAGCCGAATTTACACTTCTCTGTTCCTACAAGTTCTTCCTAACTCTAGCAACACTAGTAAATCCTCTCAACTGAGTTCCTAAGCTCACAACAGCAAAACACAAGTAACTCAAACCTTACGCTGACTTCTCAGTTCCCTTGCTCCTGGGAACTTCAGCTTCACCGTCGTCGAGATCACACACTCGCCGGCGGGGACTTCTCTTCCTTTTCTTTCTTTTCTCTGATGTGGGTGTTTGTAAGTTCTGTGAGATGTACTCAGACCGAGTACTATTCATTTGGCTTTATAGTCCAATGATCTTGGGCAGTCGCATCTTTCGTTTGTGTCCAAAATGCCCTTTGCTTGATGCCCAAGTTGTACTTTCTTCACATGTGACTTTGGTTTGAACTAGGTCAACTTCTTGGATCAATCGGACCGTTGGATGAAGCGTGACAGTCTGATCCTCAGACTGTTCCCTCGGGCTGTCTAAGACAGAATCCCGCGATCTGCGCTGAACGGTCGTTGTCCTCACATGTGAGTTCCCATGTCATGGGAACTGACTTCTTCAGAGTTCCCTTGATGGAAACTCTTCATCGTTGTAAGCTTGTGTTCTCTTGATTGTTTCTGGGAGTTCCCATTTCATGGGAACTTTCCTTTTCAGAGTTCCCTTGATGGAAACTCTTCATTGTGGCCTGCATTGCCTTTTGGTCATTCATAAGAGTTCTTGGCTGTACCTGTGTTCCTTAGAGATACTTGAACAAACCACATTAGTTCCCTATGGTGTTTGTCATTATCAAAACTTAAGAGAATTAAATCGTTGATCCGTTGTTTAGAACCAGAGGTCCCAACACCTCCTCATATCATTTGGTCTATGAAAGTGACCTTCTAATTGCTATGGAAACTCTATAAAATTCATGTTGGAACCTCAATCTGCTTGCACAAACCTTAAATCTCCTCCTTATGGATCTAGGTTTGAACGATTTTGGTTTTTGAAACTGGATTTATGGTTTTAGTATGGATTTTGATGAACTTAAGCTCTTCCATTGTGTTTGCAATTTCGAGACAATTAAGCCCCGTGAATTCGATTTGCCTCTTTGCTGTTTATTTTAGTCAATTTCTAGACAATTAATCCCCATGAACTTATGCTCTTTCATTCTAGTGCCGTTGATTGATTCTTGATTCTTATGCTTAGCTAGGTTTAGGTTTTTCCTGATCAAATTAAGTGAAATTTTGTGAATTTGAGTTAAGAGGATTATGCTTGGTACTCACATTGGTTGAAAAGCTTTTAGTCTGATTCAATTAAAAATATGGTTGATGCCCACCATGTGTTCGATAAAATAGCTAACACATCTAGTGCATTAAATTACATGAACCGCATTATAACTTTTAATGAACCTTATAGTTTAAAGCTATGAACCACAATGGGAATCCTTGTGAACAAATAAAACAACTTTCTTTGGGTTTGTTTTGGTTGGATTTATATGTTTCGGATTTTGAAACAGTGTTCCCTATTAGTTTAATTTGCAATTTCAATTCATGAGGGTGCTAGTTCCTTAGTTAATGCTTTGGTGCTGGCATGGTTTGGCTAATTGTATGCTCTTTGACTAGTATAGGGTTGTACCAAGAAGGTGGTCTTCACTTCCGCTCTTAGCATGGACACTCTTATGTATTTTGTTGGTGTTAACAAACATGAGTGCAAGCTTGAGCTTGACATTGTCACCAACGCCAGTTGCACTCAATGTTCTAAAAAATGCTAAGCGGACGTTGGGCGGAGAGGGACCGCCTAACGCCTAGACGGCCTGAACGGTTGCCTAGGCGGTCCTAGACGGGTGCCGGGCGGTCTGGATGGCTAGGCGGACTAGGACCTTCCAGCGCCTAGGCAGAGCCTAGACGGGGCATAGAAGGGACTTTTAGAACAGTGGTTGCACTACCAATTATCTTGCTCCCCTGGCCAAAGTAATTGATAATCAAGAGGTGGCTAGAGCATCTATTAAATGTGATTTATGAGGTAGGTGGATGGTTTGATTAACAGTTGTAGTTCATGATTACTAACTATCACTTGATGCCTAATCAACTTTCTTCTTCCTAATCATGCTTTATCAATACCGATTCACCACTCTAGCATATTAGCAGACTCTAGGTGAAATAGAATAGGATGCACTATCTTCTCTTTTGACACATGTGTTGACAAGTTGCTTGTATGTGAGGTCTATCACAAAGTATTTGAAAAAGTTATAATTAATGATTTGAGAAAAATGTTAATTGGGGAGGAAGTGACTAAAAACAAATCATGGATTAAATTTTAAGGTTTGTTGTTGAGTTTGATCAACAAGTCTCAGTTGTTCTTATAGTTGGATTCTATTTAGTTTTCCTCATAGTTGGATTCTATTTAGTTGACAAAAAAACAAGTCATATTGTATATGGAAAATTATCTTTGAAGCCTGTTAGCTCAAATGGAAGAGCAATGTGTTCCTTACACATGATGTGTGTTCGAATCTCACATAGGCTATGAGAGTAAAATCATGTTCTCTCCTTTGTATTTGCCTCTTGAATCATTACACTCAATAAATAAAATCACGTATATAATATAAGACATGAACTGTAAGAAGAATTAATATGAACCTTTGCTGAAAAAAACATGAACCAAAAGGACAATTGACATGAACCAAAAGACTAAAATAACATAACTGGTATGAACTAAAGATATGAACCGTAAGAAGACCTATTATGAACTCAAGGTTTCAAAAGCAAAAACCAAACAAAAAATTGCCATAAATTATGAAACCAAAATAACAACTAGTTTATATGAACCAAAATACCTCAATTATAAGATGAACTAGCCAATGTGGGATTTGAACCCACATCTATGTGCACAAGCACATCGCTCTACCATTTGAGCTAATAGGCTACCAAATGACATAAATTGTATTGACACTTATTATGAACCTAAGTATACAAAATAATGAACCAATAGAGTAATTATTATGAACTTTAAGTAATAACACTAATAATTCATGTCAACTATATGGTCTATTTACAAGTATCATAAGAAAGAATGAAAGAAATATAGGGAACTAAAACCCGTAAACTGAAAACAAGCAAATAAAAATTCATCAAATGATAGTTGATCATATACTATTAAAAATCACTTTCCTCTCAATCCAACATTTTGGTTTTAATCAGATTTTTCAAATTGTCAAAACTAGATGAATATAGTAAAAAAGCACAATACCAACAATTAATTAAGAACAATAATAAAATAATAAAAAGGATATAATTTCACTAGATTTTCCTCTCTAAACCATAAATTAGTGCTATGTTCAATTGATGATATGCACCTATAGCATACAGTACCAATGTGCACAAAGCCTTTATGGCATCCTTATTACATGATGCAAGCAGTATACATATAGATATTGGTTTAAGAAGCTAAACCTTTTCGTGTGGGAGATGGATTTTGCTCTTGCCATGTAATATGTTTACTTGTAATCTCTCTTTTTAGGTCATATTTTTCAATTGGCCTTACAAAATAATGAACCAAGTTAATGAACCAAGTTCAAACCACAACAATCAACCAAGTTCACAACATGAATCACAACCCTAGAAGCCATGAACCACAACCTTAAAAATCATGAACCACAATTCCACACACATTAATACCATGAACCAAGAACTGATGAAAAAACTAGCAATAAGTGTAGCAACAAAAGAAGAAATAGTTACATCAACACAACTTATGGAACACAAATGTAATCTTGCCATGTAGTATTTTTCGTGTGGGAGATGGATTTTTCTCTTGCCATGTAGTATTTTTTACTAGTAATCTCTCTTTTTCTGGTCATCTTTTTCAATGGGCCCTCTAAAATATGCAATTTAAACAACAACAAACCAAGTTCAAACCACAAAAATCAACCAAGTTCACAACATGAACCACAACCCTATAAGTCATGAACCACAACCTTTAAAATCATGAACCATAAACATTACCATGAACCAAGAACTGATGAATATACAAACAATAAGTATAGTAACAAAAAAGCAATAATCACATCAACACAACTTCGGGAACACAAATGTAATCCGATCTTTTTTCTTAAACAACAAATAAAAAACACTAAATCATGCAACACTAATAAAAAACTAAACAAGCCCATACTAGTCAAGTTTTTTGCCACCATAGTACAACAATTAAGATGTCTAAAGGGAATCATCAATCAAGCCCAGAAATATGGTCAAAGTCCAAAAGCATTCAAAAACCAAGTTGAATACACAAAACATTTGTGGATAGAGAAATTTAGAGTAAGGCTCATTAAATCTAAAAGCTTAGAGTAAGATTGAGAGCTTCAAACCCTAAATCTTAGAAAAGCGAAATTCATCCATACCTTTTTAATGTGTTCCACTATTGTAGATTAGAACGGGTGAGATCGAGCGTAATCGGACGAGATCAAGTGAGATAGAGCATAATCAAGATTAATCGAGAAAGATCGAGCATACTCGAGCGATTTGAAGGTTTTGAAAGAGAATGAGAGAAGGATGAGAGAGAAGGATGAGAGACTTGGAGAGATGGCGGCTTTTGAATTCGATCAAACAAAAAAGAAGCGAGCAATTGCGGCTTTTGTGGGCTATGTGAGTTTGGGAAAGAAGGGTGAGGGGTATTTTAGTCTTGCACTTTAACTTTTAGTGAGTTTACACTCTGTGCCACTAAAAAAGAACCGTCTCTTTTACTTTTGTTTTTTCCACTAAATTGACTATTTCTAATCCGCACCGTCCGAAGCATTAATCCAATGGCTCCTATATGTTCTCATTTCTCAGCGTAAGGGATGTTTTCACCAGAGCCTGACTCTTTAATTAACTTTGTTTTCTTTCCACGTACATGGTACTTGTATATCTTGTATACCACTAAGATAAAACTCATCTCCCTCTTTGTTAATTCCAGTTTTCACCAGAGCCTGACTCTTTAATTAACTTTGTTTTCTTTCCACGTACATGGTACTTGTATATCTTGTATACCACTAAGATAAAACTCATCTCCCTCTTTGTTAATTCCAGTTGAATTAGACATAGCTTAATTTGATTCAATTTAGAAACCCATGATCGACTAATCTCTAATAATCGACAACCATATTTTAAATTCAGTTGTTAGGCTTCTCATGATGCATGTCCAGGGGAATATTGTGACTGAATGTACATATCTCTAATATTCCCTAATATCAGATGGGATGTCATAATTTGTTAGGAAGATTAATTAATTTACAAAACCCTTAATTTACATTCATGTTCAACTATGTATCCCATTTTTGGACACATCACTTGTATCGAACACGTATTTGCACAAGATCATACCCAAACTCGTGGAGTCCAATTCCGGTTAAGAGATTAAAATTCTTTCAAGCATTCAACAACAATACTTGAACGATTAAATCTGGTTGTTAATTTATGAAAAAGTATGAAACCAGTTGGGCATTATAACACCTAGAGAAGGCTCTATTCAGTGCAATGGCTCGAGAGTAATTACTCTCAAATTCATTAACATTTTGCTTAATGTGGAGATCTGAAAGTAATTACTTTCAAATCAACCACGATCCCGGATATGACATATAGACCCGAAAGTAATTACTTTCGAATCAATTATGTGACTTGATGTGGTGTTCGGATCCAAATATCATGTGGTGTTCAGATACAATCGGATCATTTTTTGAACGATGGCGGTGTCCTCGTCGGGATGTCGGGAGGAGCCTTAATTCACTGGTAGGGACAGGCAGACATTTCACCCAGCGGCCCGCGCGTCTTCAATCCAAACGACGATTGTTTTCACAACCTCCGTCACCAGCCTAGAGGCTAGAGCAATCGTTAATGGAAGAGGTTAGGGAGAGAATCAAGAGTCCATTTATTCCCCTTTCTGTGCATGTGGGAGAAGGCCAATCGCCTTTTTTTCAAAATCTGGGGGAAATAAAAAAAACCAGTACCATTAACAACTGATGGTAACTTCTCTTCAGATAATCAAACAAATTAACTTCTTTTTATTTCTTTTCGTTTTAATTATTGCTTGGGTTGATTTTATAAAAATCAACCTCAATTTGGGCCTAACAATAATAACTCAAAAGCCCAGTATTTAATAAGAGCTTTTGTCAAAACTCAAAGATAATTAAATTAATGAAATTTACTATTTCAATTAATTTCTTTATTGACCATAAAATCACAAATAATATAAATTCAGGAATTTTTTTTTGTCAACATACTTATTGGGATGACAACATCTGATTTATATATAAACTATGTCACTAGATATGATTTACATATAAACTATCTAATAAGATAGAAAATTTTATATATATATATGGAGTATAACAAAAGTATAGAAATTATCAATTTCAATCAAATGTATAATTCATACCTAGCGATGGGAGTTGACCAAAGAGTGGCATGTTGGTCCATATTAGGATATAATATCTCTTTTATAATATTTTCCTTATGTATAGAATATTCTGTATATCTTTAGCTTGGGCTCCAAGATAGATAATATCGCTTGGGCTTCAAGGCTTAGTTTGTATATAAACTCCTTCAGGGTATTCTATTGAATATCAGATTACATTCACACAAATATCGTATCTTCACATGGTATCCAGAGCATAATACGATCCTTAATTATTATTTTTTTCAAAACCCTGATTTTTCATGGTTGGCGACGGTTCTTCCCACATCGATCCATCAGCGGTCGCGACTCGCATGTTCGATTCACCAACGCTTATTCCCACGTCTGATCCACCAGCGATCATTCCCGCGGTGGTTCCCCTGTCTGCCGATGACACGCAACAACACAAAGGTAGTGTTGGCGCCCTCCTCGCCGCTGCATCTGGTATTGCAACTCCGACTCTTGCGTTTCCAACTTTGAATGTTAAGTTGGATCCCACCAATTATGTTCTTTGGCGCCATACAATCAAGTCTTCTCTGGAGGCATACAATGTTGACGGCTTTCTACGTGACAATAGTGCACCACCGTCGACTCCCCCGGTTGCTTCGGGCTCTACAGCGCCACAAATTGCCAATCCAGCCTTCGCTGATTGGACGCAGAAAGACAGGTTCATTCTTTTATGGATTCGTTCTACTTTATCTACACCTCTATTAGCTCATGTTGCTCACGCCAAGACCACTCATGAGGCCTGGGCTATTCTCGAGCATATGTTTTTTGCCCAAACTAGGGCTTGCTCCATGTTTCTTAAACATCAACTGCAGAACTTGACGATGGGAAATCTTTCTATTCTCGAATATGTGGAGAAAATGCGGAGCTTTTCTAACGCTCTCGCTGAATGTGGTTATACTGTCTTTGATCCTGACTTTATTGAATATATTTTGAATGGATTAGATTCGTCTTACTCGGCGTATCTAACTGCGTATAATATGCAAAAGCATCCTATTTCATCTGATGAACTCTTTGGCCTCTTATTACAAGAAGAAGAGCATATTAATGCAGCACATCAACCGACTTCGATTGAATCTTCTCTTTCGGCGAATGTGGCCAACCGTGGGGCTCTTTCTCGGGCCAACTCCTCCCGGTCAGATCAGAGTTCTGAGTCTAGTTCTTCATTGGGTCATTCTGTATGTCAACTTTGTGCTATACCTGGGCACGAAGCTATCAATTGCTGGCAACGACAAAATTTCAATGACTATCCACCGACTAACCCTAATTATAATCAACGAGGAGGTCGTAGTGGTAGAGGACGTGGTGGTCGTGGTGGCTGAGGTCGCGGCGAATCACGATCATCCAACATTGGACGTGACGTATCAATTCAACAACGCTCAGCAGTCATTCACCAATGCACCATAATCCAATTTTGTTCATCAACAACCACGGTTCTCATATCACATGGGGAATTCCCCCTCCGCTATTGTTGACCCAAACTGATGCTTTGATACAGGTCCAACGCTCATGTCACCGCTGATTTCGGTAACCTTTCTGTGCATTCTGATTACACCGGCAATGATGGTTTACAAGTAGGCAACGGTATGTCTCTTCCTATTACGCATTTGGGCAAAACCACTTTACATGCCTATGCTAAACCAATTCAATTGCATAATATACTCTTTGTTCCCCAAATTAAGAAAAACCTTATTAGTGTTTCTCAATTAACCAAGGATAATGATGCTTACATGATTTTCTACCCTACTTGTTGTTTTGTGAAGGACAAACAGGGGCGCACACTCCTCAAAGGAACCGTTGAAAACGGACTTTATCACTTGGATCCCTCACCAACGACTTCATCTTCCCCACGAGCTTACCTTGGTGAACGCACTAATCTTCAAACTTGGCATGAGCGCTTTGGACACCCTCATGAGTCTATCTTTCGTCGTTTAGTTTCTAGATTTAAATTACCTATTTCTTTAAACAATTTACATTCCGTTTGTGAGTCTTGTCAACTTGGGAGAAGTCATCGACTTTCTCTCCCCAGTAGTCAAGTGTCTGATGTTTTGGGTCCTTCCCCTATTTCGTCTTTCAATGGCAATTTCTATTTTCTTATCTTTGTGGATGATTGCACTAAGTTTGTATGGATTTACTTTCTCTCCCAGATATCTCAAGTGTTGTCGCATTTTCAACTATTTCAAAAGATGGTTGAAACTCAATTCTCCACTAAAATCAAGCAATTTCAATTTGATTGGGGGGGGGGGGGGAGGGAGAATACCGCAATGTCTCTACCTACTTACAAACTCAAGGCATCATTCATATAGTGTCATGTCCTCATACTAAATCTCAAAATGGGGCAGTTGAACGTCGCCATCGTACCATAGTTGAAAAGGGTTTGGCTCTTTTATCCCACTCTAAACTACCACCTTTATTTTGAGAACATGCATTTCATACTTCGGTTTACTTGCATAATAGAACCATTACCCCTATTCTAGATTAGAAGTCCCCGTTTGAGGTTCTGTATAACAAAATACCGGATTATTCCTTTCTCAAAAGTTTTGGTTGTCTCTGCTACCCTTTTTTAAGACCATATGTGGCTAATAAACTTGAATTTAGGTCTTCTCCATGTGTCTTCATTGGGTATAGTTCTAAACACAAGGGTTATTTATGTCTTCATGTTCCTACTCGTCGGGTTTACATAGCGCGTCATGTCATTTTTGATGAGCACACATTCCCTTATCCTCTTCATGCCCAAACACAAGACAACAACTCACAAAATCAGCCCCCTCAAAACTCTACGCCAGCCTCACTCCTCAAATTGGCCTCCTCGCCTTTTCCTCCATTAGCAAATCGTGCCATGCCACCAGTACAATACTCGGTCCAAGACTCGGCCGAGTCCCAGACCGAGTTATGTGCTGCCGAGCCACACCATTCTCCTCTTCCGTCGCATGCCTCTTCACCTCGATCCTTTCCATGTTCCACGCTAGTTCAACCTAATACTAGCTCAACTCCAATCCCACCAGTGTCGGGCTCCATCATGTAGCCATCACCACCACCGTCAAACCCGCAAATCATCCCTCCTTGCCAAGTTGATAACTCCATTTCACGGTCCATTGATGGAGAGTTAGCTACTGTTTCCTTTACAAACTCAGGTACAAACTCTTTACCTTCTCCTTCTATTCCATCTTATTTTCGTCCTGTTGACAGTTCCACTCACCAAATGGTTACTCGTTCAAAGACGAATAATCTCAAACCAAAAACCTTTACCTCCACTAAACATCCTCTGCCTCCTTTACATGACTCCCTTACTGAGCCTAAAACCTTTCTCCAAGCTTCTAAATCACCTGAATAGCAACATGCTATGCAATCTGAATTTGATGCCCTTTTGCGTAATGGGACTTGAACACTTGTACCTCGTCCTTGTACTTCTAACATTGTTGGTTGTAAGTGGGTGTACAGGATAAAACAGAAAGCAGACGGTTCCATTGAGCATTACAAGGCTCGTCTGGTGGCCAAGGGCTAAAATCAAGAAGAAGGCGTTGATTACTTCGACACCTTTAGCCCAGTCGTGAAGCCCACCACTATCATATTAGTCATGTCTATTGCTTTACAACATTCTTGGCCAATCAGACAGGTCGACATTAATAATGCTTTTTTGAATGGAGATTTATCTGAAAAGGTTTATAAGTAGCAACCCCGGGATTTATTGATCAAGCCAAACCGAATCATGTCTGTCTCCTTCGGAAAGCACTTTATGGTCTTAAACAGGCTCCTCGAGCTTGGTTTACAAAACTTCGACAATTTCTTATTTTCCATGGATTTCGTGCTTGCCGATCTGACACGTCTCTATTTGTCAGGAGACTTGGTTCTTCTGTGCTCTACATTCTTGTTTACGTTGATGATCTCCTCATTACTGGTTCTATTCCTGCTGATATTGATCGTTTTGTTCATTTATTGAATAAAACGTTTGCTTTACGAGATTTGGGGCCCTTATATTATTTTCTTGGTCTTGAGTTTCTCGAGGCTCGGATCACTTTCTACAGTCTCAGCAGAAGTATATTCTGGATATTTTGACTCGCAGCAAAATACAAGACGCCAAGCCTATTTCGTCCCCTGCAGAGCCGGCCTCTCGTTTGACTCGTGCAGGTGACCCTCTTTCTGATCCATCTCTATATCGGAGCATTGTTGGTGCATTACAATATGTCATTATTGCCAGACCAGAGATCTCTTATGCGGTCAATAGAGTCTATCAGTATATGCATTCTCCTACTGACACACACTGGGATGCCGTTAAACGCATATTACGCTATCTCAAGGGTTCTATTTCGGCGGACTTGTGTATCCGACCTTCTGTTGATCATCGTCTGGTTGCTTATTGTGATGTTGGATGGGCGTCTGACAGTGATGGTTGTCAATCACAGCACGACTTTGCCATTTATTATGGTGGTAATTTGATCAGTTGGGCTTCCAAGAAGCACCATGTGGTTGCTAAATCAAGCACTAAGGCGGAATATCGGGCTATTGCTTTTACCTCTACAGAGCTAATTTGGATTCAGCAACTATTACTGGAGTTGCGAGCACCTATAGTTCGGCCTCCAATCATCTTATGTGATAATCTTAGTGCCACTTATATGTCAGCCAATCCGGTCCTTCATCAGCGCTCTAAGCATATTAAATGACTTCTATTTTGTTCGTGAACAAGTCGAAGAGGGCTCACTGATTGTTTGTCATATCAGGGCTTGTGATCAGACTGCTGATATCTTTACAAAGGCTATTTGGACTGCTCGATTTCTGCAATTACGTTCCAAGCTTCATGTTCGGAATCCGCCATGAGCTTGTTGGGGGGGGGGTATTAGGATATAATATCTCTTTTATAATATTTTCCTTATGTATAGAATATTCTGTATATCTTTAGCTTGGGCTCCAAGATAGATAATATCGCTTGGGCTCCAAGGCTTAGTTTGTATATAAACCCCTTCAGGGTATTCTATTGAATATCAGATTACAGTCACACAAATATCGTATCTTCACAGTCCACGATTACCAAATCCTCCATACACATCTCAAACTCCACCAATAGTAACCACTGACTCAGCACTCAAATCGATCGTCGACGGAGTAGCAATCGCTTCTCCTCCTCCATTCTTATCACTCTCTAACAAAACGACAATGTTCAGCACTCAAACTCCACCAATAGTAACCACTGACTCAACACTAAAATCGATCGTCGACTGAGTAACAACCGCTTCTCCTCCTCCATTCTTATCACTCTCTAACAAAACGACAATGTTCAGATCTCCATATCAATCCTTATGCCACATGAAAACCTTCACCATAAAACAAATGTTCTTGCAAAAACATGTCGACCACAATGCTAGAGATCTACCAGGGATGTTGGACACATTATTCTACTTTCCAAATTCATGAACAAAAGTTCAAATTACATCTATTTCTCAACAAAATTGCACCAATTGAAGCTAGAATTTACACATTCACAGAGTTAAATTCAAAAATGAGAAGGAGCGGAAAGTAGACAGTATAACGCACCATTTGTTACCAAGAAGTTAGATCGCAACAACATCACAACAAAGAAGATGGATAACTGAGTTAAGTGTTTATATGATTTGTTTTTTTTTAATAAAAATTAAAAATAAGGGTAATACTTGAGTTAACGAAGGATTAACTTTTTCTGTCAAATGGGTGTTAAGTGCCATATATTTGCAAATAAGGGGTAATTAAGTGTAGAAAAAAATATAAAAGGTGGTTAGACACAATATGTTTAAAACAAGGGGTGGTTAAATGCAATTTTCTCTTAGAAAAATGAAGCAAAAGTTTGATCCGCTTTTGGTTTCAAAGTTACGATTACTAGTTTTACTTGTAGTTGGAAAGTAAATTTGGCCTAAAATTAATTTTTATTTATTTTAAAATACATAAAAAGTAACGAGATCGCATGTATTTAAAGAGTTTTAAAAGTAGATTTTGAAGAGAAAATAACTCTTTGAGGTGAAAGAGAACAACGTTCGTTCTTTTAGTTAGTTGATACTCCCTCCGATCGACTTTAAGTGTGGTTCTAGACTTCTTGCTTTTATGAGAATTAAGTGTCGTTAAGGAAGTAAATCAATTTTCCACATTTATTACACCATTTTCCTAATTTTTTCCATTAATTCAAAGACCCTTGGTATCCTATTAACTTCTAACATAAAGATAATGTAACCAATGAATCCTATTTTTTTTCCACATTTATTACATGCACGCATGATCACTATTTTCAAAGTGTAAAAAAGCTATTTACTCCAGAATTTTTTTAGGTGCATTTAATTTAATTTTTTTTGGTAGAAGGTGCATTTAATTTTCTTAATTTGTGTGTTATGGGCTAAAATATCACTTAAACTTGATAAAGGGAGTATAAAGTATGGGAACATCAAGTTTTAAAGTTTGGACCATATCAACCATTTTCCATTCCTTTCATATCTAACCTCTAAGCTGACACCACACCACACCATCGGACTCTGATCTACTAACAACTCCCCTCTGATATAGTGCTGGCACTTTCACAACATGAAGTGGTGAACTTACCATATTATAAATCCTACATTTGATTCCAACCCCTAAATTTAACCAAACCTAACTTCAGGAATGATTAAAATCGATTCCTAATTCTAAGAACATTCTCGATTTCAATCCGATTCCTGATATCGTATCAAAGTGGGTCCTAATAAGATTCTCAATCATGCAAATAGACAAAGACAAAGGGCATGGCTCAAGGATTGAGCAAGATAATAAGTTGAAACTTTCTACATACAGCATGCGCAAACATTGAGGATGAAGCTTCTGACTGAGATGGGCCTAACTTGGCCCAATGACTGTTACCATCTGTTCGTGGACCACAGAGTTGGGCCCATACAGACCCACCAGTGGGGGCCAATACGAATAGCACCAATATGTAATAATGGACCAAAAACCAACACCATTAACAACAAAGGCCAATATAAGGAGTGTGACAAGTGGCAATTTATTTGAAAGGAACGTGCAATGATAATGGCCACTCCCGCCCGCGTTATGTGAACAGAGTTCGGATACACTTTTTCAACTGGCTGAAATATTATAAGAATGGTCGTCACTTGACACAGATAAGTTCCAACAGGCTGAAATATTGTGTACATACTCAACTTATCTTTCAATTGCACCAAATCACATAAATGTAATGTCATCAAGGAGAAAAGATAAAATGGCTTTATTATGTTGTCCTTTAACTTAAATATAGACTGGGTTCCTTTATCCTTTGGTCGTTATATTAATTGATGCTTACTTATTTACATAGATTTGTGACAAGAATTATCAATACTAGTTTTACCCGTCGTACCATGTACGACTACAATTCAATATTTTATAGACATTATAAATATGATATTAATAAATAAAAATATAATAAATTTTTTAGTATAAGTAATTTATTGCTTGTAGAATGTATAATTTTTTTTATCAAATATTATATTCTTCACATTTTATTACTTTTTATTTATGTAAATTTAGGGCTTATCAAGTATTTTAATACGTCTATTAAATATTTTATTATCTATTTTTATAAATTTTAAAATTATAAATATTTATCATTAATTTTATATAATATCTATAAATAAATTCGTCAAAAGATATATGCTAAAAGATTTATATTTATTCTAAAATATTTTATCTTTAATCTTAAATCCTTGTATAAGGAAGTTTTCAAAATATATCGTTATACTAAATAGATATTTTTTTGATGTTAAAGATAGATTTAAATAGTTAAAGAAAAATTTAATTGAAAAAATTAAAATATTAGGAATAAAAATTAATTCTATAATTATAAGGTGGGGCCAGAATCGTTCTGCTGGCTCGAAAATGCACAACTTTAATATATAGTTATAGATAAATTTAGCGATCGATATACAAAAGTTTAAAGATGTCTCAAATATCCTTGCAAGCAAATTAAATTTGGAATTCGGGAGCTTTTTGTCCAAACTGAAAGAGGTAAATTGTATCAACTATCAACCCACAAACCATTACAAACAAATTAGGTATCAAATTTAATATATAAATAAATAAATTATATTTTTTTTATTGTTAATTAATTTCAAGATGAAATTCGGGTATGTTAAGTTTGACAATTATGCTTATACTCTGATAACAATGACGATATAAGCACGTAGCAATCAATCATGCATTAGTACAAAGCTAGCTGATACTGATACACATGCCTGCATAGTTTTTTCTATCATGACACGATTGATATGAATCATTTGGTTACTTAGTGCGCGCAGGGACTCTAATAAAGCAAGTTTGGTCCGGTGCAAGAGTTGTGCTGTCTCAAACTCCCACCGGACAATGTGCCTTCATGTGAGTAAAGTATTTGAATTTGGCCACGAGAGCTACCTTTACTATGTGGATATATATACGGAATGTTACGAACCTAACATATGTATAAGCTAATATGAATTGATGGACTTCATCCACGTATATTTATATGCTAGACTTATTTGTCCATGTCGCCTGTTTTACTGTTTATTTACCAACATGTGTTTGACATATACTGTATAAAAGTTAGGCTCTAATTTGAATCCATTTTCTAATTGATTCGGGCGAATTCTCCTCGCGACATGAAACCACAACCGACCTTATAGATGGTATGAATTGAACCGGCTTGCCAATCTTAGGACAAAGTGTCAATTGGATCAAGGTGTTACCATATATTTGAGATGGTGTAGGTGTGAAAACGTAAAACGGATATTGAAAGTGGAAATGATGTATGTGGTATAAAACTGTTGGTTTGACTCACCTTTTGCAAATTGGTTAACCATGAAATTAAATTAGACTTATGTATTGCACTTATTACTCATGCTTATTGGCTTGTTGGACTTTAACATCTTCATGGTCTTCAGATGGCTTGAGATTTAGGTTTCAGGCATGCCATTTTTGAATCGGACACCCAACTTGCTTCCATAAGCTTTCTTTCTAAGAAGCTTAAGAATAATCACTCCTTTTTTAGCTTGGTCATTGAGTGCCAAGGTTACTCTATAGGGATTAGATTGTCCAATTAACCTCGACATGTTTACCGTGAGGCGAACTTTGTTGCTTTGTTTACGCTTCCTTGTCTTTTAGGGTTGCATGTATAGCTTCCCCTACCTAAGGGGATTAATTTATTATTGTTTGATTACATACAGGGGGAGGTCAGATTATCTCCGTTTGCTCACTATTTAGTTTTTATTGCTAACATCCCTCTCGAAGGAACGAAGAGTTCCACCTCTTTTTCTACTAAAAATATAAGGCAAAACATGGACACTCTAGGCCATTGTCGATAAAATTCCGTGTTTCCCTTGTAGTTTACTGGAGGTGGATGAAACGTTACAAAGATAAAAAGGGGTTATAACACATTGCTTAAATTATTTGCGTACAACATTATTTGGCAATTGAATAGATGACGAAAAAGGTGAGAATTGTGATGATTTTGGTTTTGAGTGTGATAAAGCTCGATCATTGCACTGCATGGATCTACATGTGAAAGATTTTTTTTTCACACCCATTTCTGTCACGCTTTATTTTTTCCGTGCAAAACCAATTCCCTAGCTCTTCACTTGGAGCAAACATGTGTTGTCTTTACACCAAAATACTTTATACAAGTTTTTCTGGCCTTTAGTATTTTAGGATTATTGCGTGTAGAATAGGAAACCAGACGTGTACATAACACTCAATTGATTTAATGATGAAAACTTATTTTTATTTAATAGTACTTCATAATTAATTAATGAGCATCTATAGAAAGTGGTGATACATATGGTTAGATCGTAAGTATTAGATAAGAGTTGGAAATAGATGTTGGAATGTTTTTAAGACAATAGAAGTAAATTAAATACAAGTATATAAAAATGATGAGACACAATTCTTTTATAGAAGAACCCCACTATAACCAATGATCAATGGCACAACTGCTTGGAGGGTTTTAAATGGATTCCTTCTTTTATTGATTGTTCCCTAAGCTACTATAAGACAAAGTTCATACTTCTCTGTTACTAACAGTCTCCAAGCTTTAGGAACATTAATGAACTTTCTCAACCTATATACTAGGGAAACAACTACTATATACTAAAGAAGAGGCCTTTTGGCCACATGTCTTCCTCACATTTATTTTGCCTATGTGTCATTTTTTGGTTTTTTGAATTATTTTTTATCAAAAATTTAGGTCCCACTATATTTTAAGTAATTAATTTTTAAACTAATTAAAATAAAAAATGCTTACTATTCCTAAAATTTAAGCATTTCAAGTTTTAAAAATTAATCTAATTATTTAATTGAAAATTTTAAAAAATATTTACTTAGGAAAAATTTAAATAAAAGTCGTGCATGGCACGGGAATTCAACTAGTATCAACTAAAAGAATGTACTCAAACCTTACACTTCTACGCTTGTATTGTTACTCAGTTCCTGGCACACTGGCTTCATGTCGTAGAGATCAGACACTCATCGTCGGGGTTTCTTCTTCGTTCTTGACTCAATTTCTTTAGGGATTGTGATGCGATCCAGTCCTAGACCGAGATCGATTATGAAGAGCCCGAGACCTTGGCGTCACCCTTGGATTTCGACCTAGCTCATTATTATTATTATATTTATTATATTTACTATTTGGCATGTTTCTATTTATGTTTCCGCTATTACTATTTTGGGAGTGTGTCTACTTATGCTTAAGAGACTGGCCGAATAGTTAGATTAGGCCCATTAGCTAGATGATAGCTTGCATATAGGAGTAGTTTAGATGCATGTTTTATATATGTTTTAGCTAGTTTTAGGTTGGTTTTTATCTAGTTTTTAGGATTTAATGTTGTCGGGTAGATTGCGCTTGTTTGCTCGGTTTGCAGGTTTTTAGGTTTATGAGCAACATCGGGTCGACTCTTAGTTGATCATCGTGGTGGTAGACGAGTTAAAGGAAGCTAGGAGGTGGTACAAAGGAGCTTGAAGAAGTAAAAGTGAAGACCAAAAGAGGAGCCAAAGCACCGGTTGCAACTCGGGATGCAACCCGAACAATCTCAGCTGAAAGCCAATTGCGCTGGTTGCCAATTGCTCTGCCGTGCAATCTGACCCCAACCCGCGCAATCTGGGAGTTCACGCGGACATGCATTGGGCTGAAGAATTGGGCCGACCTTTTGGGCTTAGATTATATTTTGTCCGAATTTGTGGTTAATGATAGGTTTTGAGGATTGTTTTGGGAGACATATTGAAGCTTGTATTAGTTTATTTCTTTTCATAACTTTTCTCATACTATTGAAGGCTAGGTTTTTCTCTCAAGAGAGCAACTTTGAAACTCTTGTAAGTTTGTTTTCAATTTAATTATGCATTGCTAAATTTCATTGTGTTTGACTAGTTATTGAAGTCATGATTTGCATATTGTTGTGAGGTTTGATTTGATTCTCAACAAACTTGAATAAAGTTTATTCCATGTGCTTAATTGAATCTAAACTAGGGTTTTATTAGATTAGCTACCTAATTGAATTTCTAGTTATAACTGAATCTAATTAATTACCGGTCAGAGTTAATTTGATCAAGAGTATACTTTAATCAATTTAGTACCGGTTGGACTAGTTGGTTGAAGAAGGGAATAAATTCACAAGTCAGTTAGATGTCTGGTTGATCTATGTGTTTGTTTCTATTGATAACTTGAATCGTTATGCTGTTGTCTAATTGAATCTAGAAGGTCTTCTAGGTTATTAGATGATTAGGGTTGTTAGACTGGTAGTTCTATCAACTAAATCTGAAGTTTGGGTCTTAAACCTTAGTAAGGGCATTATCCACAATAGGTTTTTTAAATGAGAAGAGAATCAAGAGAATCAATGATCAACAAAGCAACATCATGATGGATTTAACTAGTTGAGCATGTTTGTCTCTTATTTGATTTAAACATCTTTGCATTCATATTTACTTTTATTCTGCATCTTAGATTAGATTTTCAATCATAAAATCCCCCCTTCCTTGGTTACTTGGCATCCAAGTAATAATAAAAATACACGAGTCTTTGTGGGATCGACCCTTACTTACCATTTTACTCAGTTTGGTTAAGTTAGGTTCTTTGATAGGTAAACGACTGAAAAATACCTCATCAAATTTGGCGCCGTTTCCGGGGAGTTGTGTACTATCAAGAGGGGTCAAAAGGAGAGGAGCAAGTAGCAAGTTAAAGAGAAAGAACATGTGTCTGTTGTGTTTCAAAAGCGTTTGCCTGAGAAGTGGAGTGACCCTGGCATGTTCACTATTCCTTGTATGATCAGAAGCACCAAGGTGAATGAAGCTCTAATTGATTTAGGTGCATCGGTCAATGTTTTGTCTTCCTCCTTATATGAGAAACTCGGTATGGGACCTTTGAAAGAGACTCAAACCATAGTTGAGTTAGCTGATCACTCTACTATCCGACCCAAAGGGAAGCTTGAAGATGTATGGGTTACGGTGGACTCCTTGACATTTCCGGCTGATTTTCTGATATTGGACATGGGATCGGAAGATGGAAAAGCGTCTATGTTGCTAGGAAGGCCATTTTTGAAGACCGCTAATACAAGGATTGACATTCCACAAGGCATATTGAAGATGGGATTAGATGGGAAGGAGATCGAATTCCATAGCTCAAATCCTTCTTAATATCTTTTTTACGTCAAGCTAATGACGTTAAACAAGCGCTTGTTGGGAGGCAACCCAAGGTTTAGCTTAGTTTTGCTTTGAATTTTGTGTTTTTTTAAGTTTTTTGCTTTTGTTTTTTTTTAGTTTGATTAGTGTTGGTAGAAATAATCCTCAAACCTACAGATAGCTCGAGAAAGCATCAGAAACACGCCCAAGTACTTTTACAAGTAGCTAAAAGCTTGGATTAGGGACTAGAAGCGTGGCCAAGCAATTAGGCCCTAACCCGAGTAATCTCAGCTTAAGACAACTGTGCGGGTTGCTTGCTAAATGCGCGGCCGCACAATTTTTGAGGCAACCCGAGCAATTTCGACTGAGAGACAATTGCACGAGTTGAAAATTGCACGGCCGCGCAATCCATGTGCAAACCGCGCATTTAACAAAAGTCAGCGAGGGTTAAATTCAAAAACCCGAGCCTCTTTTCTTCCTTCTTCATTCTATTCCGCCGCTCCCTTCCTCTCTAAAACCTCCATTGAAGTCTCTCAAGCTCTCAAACTCCATTCAAGCTCTTTCAAGCTCGGATTTTCCACCCAAATCAAGAAAGGAACTCCAATCAAGCGGGATTCAAGTAAGTTTTTCTCAAATCTCTCTTTAGTTTCGGTTTTATTGTGCTAAACCTAGATTTAGGTCTTGATAGAAAATCCGAAATTTCTCCATTTAGGCTTGGATTTGTGCTTAGTTCCTTCATAAAATTTCGTTTGTTGCATGATGCTAGCCTAGATTTGTGTTTTAATTGAACTTTTATTAAAAATCCGAGATTAACTTAGAATTAGGGATTAATTTTTATTTAATTATTCTAGGTAGTGGGGAAAGAGAGTAATTGAGTGATTTACTTGCTTAATTCTACATATACTGATGTGGTTGTCCTTGCCGAGACAACGGAATTGTGCTTGGTTTGTTTTTTGGTGCTTATGTAGGAACTTGTTGAAAATTTGAAATTATGGGACGTAAGAGAGATAGAGCGGATGGTGCATCTTCATCCCAAGCTTCTAGTCAAGGTGTGTATTTGGTTCCTCCTACTGTGGAGGGAGAGAGCACTATAGAGACTTTTGGTTTTAGCCTGACCAAGCTTAACCACATGTCTAGATTTGATATGTTGAAAAATAGATAGTGGAAAGCTACTAGGTATATTGTTTGGGATTTGATGGATGCCCTTGGATTTTCACCTCTTCTAAGGGAAATTGCTGCATTTTTGAGGATGGGACAGTTCTTACAGTTGTGTGAACCCACTTTCATGGGGTTGACACTTGAATCTTGAGCTCTTTGGAGATTGATTGTAGAGGTGTAGAAGAGTGTAAATTTCTATTGGGAGGTACAAGGAGGAAGATGACATTGAAGCAGGTTAATGATGTGTTCGGGTTCTATAATTTCCTATGCCATGATGTTGTGCTGAATGAAAATGGAGCTAGATGGACTGATAAAATTTTTTGGAGGTCCATAACAAGGAGATCAACCTATTAGCCAACTAAGGAAAAAAATCTCATATTACTCACCCCGTCATTAGAGTCTTTCAGAGGTTCATAGCTAAGACTGAGCACGGTTTCAGTTAAACCAAAAAAATGACCGAACCGAACCGAGCCGAACCCGAAAATAGGCCTTTCTGGCATCGATTTAAGGATTTTGGAAATTTTTGTTTCGGTTCGGTTTTTTTTCGGGTCGGTTCAGTTAAACCGAAATTATTAAAAAATTAAAAAATAGAAATATGTATTTAGTATTCTCTAAAGACCGGAAACCTAAAGTTGTCCCATTGCGTTTGTATCTGAGTGATGACTGAAAACCTAATGCCAGTACGCCAGCCTCCACTTGCTCCATTGCTCGAGTCTTGAGAAGTCGCCACTCAGACTCCTCAAGCGCTCTGGGCTCCAACGCTCGTCATAGTCACCACTGGCCCTTGCCCCGACGGTTCAATTTGAGTCGAGTCTTGGAGTCTCCCCAGGCCGACGCTCGTCCTAGACTCCCAGTCGGCGCTCGTCCTAGTCTCAAAGTCTCCCCAGGCCGGCGCTCGTCCCAATCCGGCTAGTCGGTTGCTCCAGCCTCTTGCCCTCTTATCGCCGAGTCGATTCAGGTATGTCGCCGAGTCGAGCCATTGTGTTGTTGTGAACTTGAAGTTGATTCAGTCGGTTGTTCCAGTTATGACTTGTTGTTCTCGTTCCAATTTGAGTCGATTCAGTCGGTTGTTCCAATTGTGACTTGTTGTTTTCGTTCCAATTGTGCTGTTGTGAACTTGTTGTTGGGACTGTATTAGAGTATTGTATAAGACTTGGGATTGAATTTCATTGGCAATTTGGCATCATTACGTTTCTCTGAACATGCTGGTTTTTGAGAAGGGTAACATTATGGATTTTTAAAACTTCGATCACATCTTTGGTTGGTACGGTTGATCTTAAAATCATATTTCGGTTCGGTTTTTTGGCTCCAAAAAATCAGATTTCGGTTTTGGTTGGTTCGGTTCGGTTTTGAACTGATGCTCAACCATATTCATAGCCTGCACTCTTAATGGGAGGGTGATGGTGGAAACAACTGCCCAAAGAAGGATGTTGCTGTATTGGGCACTTGTCTGAAAAAGAAGAAGCTTAACATGGGTGCAATGCTGATGCACCATTTGGCTCATGTTGGGAACAAAGGGGTTGGAGCCATTTGTATTGGAGGGATTGTGACACATTTAGCTAGGCATTTCAGAGTTGATCTTACCAGGCGAGTTGTTGATATCCCACCTTTGGCTATGGATTTCACCATGTTTAGCAGGATGGGTGCTTTATACAAGTACATGAACTCTTTCTATTGGGTGATTGGGGATTCTAAGAGGGTGATGAAGCTCCCTGATGAAAGAAGAGTGAAGCTGGAGAACAGCCCAGGGAATTGGTTTATTGAAGTACAGGATGTTGACTTGGATGTGAGTAATGTAAGAGGCCCTGTTCGGGGAAAGAAGAAGACTCCAGTTGCAATCTAGGAAGAATTAGATGTAGAAGAGGGAAATGATGAGGATTTTGTGATGGATGAAGAATCTGAAGAATCTGAGGAGGAGGATGAGTCTGAGGAAGAAGAGCAACAACAGTTTGATCCATCTCTGCCTTCTAGGGATGGTCCTCACTACTGTGATGATCAGTTTAACCAAATGATGAGAATGATGAGGCAGATGCAGTTGGACAATGCACAAAGGTACAATGATATGTCATCTCACATCGATCAGAGCTATCAGCGTATGAGAGGCTATGTGAATAAGAGGTTCTCCACTTATCAGACTCACTAGGATCAGTAGCTTGCTGCCTATCAAGCCTGGTAGGATGAGCTGTTCAGGCTGCTCAATGCTAGATTAGACGGATGGAGTTCTGCGGGCTATCCTCCACACCAGTCTTACCCTCAGTATGCCTTTCCCGACCCGACATATCCTCAGTTTCCAGTGTATATGCCGCTTCCTACTGAGTATCCACCGCCACCACCACCATAGGATTTCCCGCTGCACTACCCTGACAACTAGGTTTCTATGAGTTTTCTCTTCTATTTACTTTTTACAATACTTTGGGGACAAAGTATGTTTTAAGCATGGGGGAAGGGAATTACTTTTGTATTTCATGTAGTTGCATTAGTTTAGGTCATATTTAAATTTTTACATGCATTGATTAAAATTCTTGAAAAATGAAAAAAAAATAGAAAAATGTGAAAAATACAAAAATATTGCATTTAGGCTCTTATTTCCCCATTGTTTGATTCCTCTTGTTTCTGTAAGCTAAGTATGAGTCCTAACCCATGATTTTCATGATTTGCTGAAGTTTATATGATATAAGCATGATGTTGATTGATTACTTTGACTATAGGACTGAGCATGTATTTAGCTTGAGTATTTGATTGAAATGTTCTAGACAAAATTTAGCCTTGTGAGATTTATTTTTTTGGCCTTTCATGATTATATTTGTTCTCTCAATTTCTTGAGTGTATCACCATGATTATTTAGCTCTAGAACTTGCATTATGGCTCTTTTTCAGGGCTGCTTTATATGATTGAATGCATGACATTAAAATGATTGAGACATTGTTTCTTTATAGCCTATTATTTCCATTCCTACCTTACAAGATTCATGTTCTTGATAACCCATTTCTTTTGTGTGAGTTATGTACAAGTATGGGGGAGGTTGGAAGAAAGGTGGAAAAGAGGAAATAAAACTCTTGTGTGTAAGTGAAGAAAAAAATGAAGATGAAAAGTATGTTGCAAAGCAAAGAAGAAGTTGATTTCAATTATTAGTAATCTTCATTAGTGTAAAAGGAAAGATTTGAAGAAGAGGCAAAATTAGAAGAAAAAAAAAGAAGAAAAAAAGTGCTTGAATGAGAGGGTGTATGGAGTTGAAAAAGAAAATTTGGGAGAAGTAAGAAAAGAAAGTGTGTTGAAGTGTGGATTTAGGATTAGTTCTTTATCCCGGATTTAGCACCACAAGCCAAATATGATCCCTTCCAAAATTCTCTTTACCTTGGCCCCATTACAACCCTTAAAGAAGACCTCGTGATTTTTGTTATGTGTTTGATCCCCATCGGTGGAGATTTAGAACTCTGATGCAAGCTTATGGTAGTCTAGTTTTCATGGCTGACTTTTGAGTGAAACACATACCTTTAAACACTTGAGAGTTTGAGTGCAAACACATTTACCTTGGTGAGGTCTAGAATGAATGAATAATCTTTGCTTTTTACTTGTTATAATGCATGCTAGGAAGTCTTGGTCGGTTTTTGATTTTATGTGAAATGCTTGTTTGATTATGATATGGATGTGACGACCACTTTTACGTCGCTATAAAAGCACTGTCAAAGAATTATTCCTAACTTCCTAACCTTAGCAAAGTGGAAGTAAGGGTCGAACCCATAGAGACTCGGAATATTTGTATTTAAGTATATTACTAAATTGAAGGGGGGTTTTATGGTTGTAAGCTAAAATCTAAGAAATTAAACTAATTAAAGCTAAGCAAGTAAAATAAGTTGAGATTCGAATATGGAGAAAAGCGTCCAACTAGTTTCGTATCCATTGCATACAGAAGTTTTGATCCTTAATTATCCTTATTTCAATTACCCTTGACTAATCTATTGCGAATTTATGAATTCAAGCTTAAAGTGGTTGTTAATATACACCGTCTTTAACAACCTTTTAACCAATTAACCTAGAAAACCTTCTATGTCAAGTTGATCATGCAATTAAGTTCAAAGCATTCAATAGAAACAATATTCATGAATTCCACCGTCTATTCATGCAGTCTTGTGATTAAATTCTCCGCCTTTGATTAACCTTATTCCACCGTCTATAAGTTTAATCAAAGGATTCATCCATGAATAATCAAATTCCACCGTCTATTTAATTATTCTAGTTGTAATTCAACCTAGAAGTAGAATAGGTGGCAAATCTATACTAATCCTAAGTGAATTTAATCAATTAAGCACGGAGAGATTCAATCTAGTCAATGCAAACTAAAATAATTCAAATCTCATAAACAATCATGCATACAACTTCAACTAACTAGTTGGACATGAGAAAATTAGTTAGATTTTGTCATTGAAGAAAAATAAAACTTACAAGAGTCAAATTGATCTTCAATTGCAAAACTAGGGTTTTGTCTCCCACCAATCTCCAAACTCAATCAAACTTAGAACATAAGTCAAAGATAGCATAATCTCTAAAATAAAATCTAAGGAAAGTATTTATATTAAGTCTAAAAAATATCCAAAAGCAATCCTAGAGTCGGCCCAAAAGATCCTGCAAAGCCCAAGTTAGCGTCGCCGATACGCGCCAGAGCGCGGTTTGGCACACCCTAGAGCGCGGTCGCGCTCTGCCGATTTTGACCGCGCTCTGGCCGCAGTAAGTTGGCCCTCTCGGCGCGGTCTAGACTCCACTATGCGGTTTGGCCATTTCACTTTTGCATTGTCATTCCTGCCTCGGATCTTCACTTCAACGCTCCCTATGCATCCCGAGGTCCGGTCCCAAGCCTTCATCCACCGTCTTCCACCTTCCGACCTACAATTATGCACAAAGACGCGTAGATTCCGAACTAAATGATCATAAAACCTAAACTAAAACTTAGAATGAAATCCTAGCTAAAAATGCATGAACCGAGAATAAAAACATGGTCTAAAGCCTATACCAATATGCTCTATCAGGATGCATGATTGCATTTCTGTGGTGTGTTTTGGATTTATGTCTTGCTTGAGGACAAGCAAGGGTTAAGCATGGGGGAATTTGATAGCTTGCTTATAGGAGTAGTTTAGATGCATGTATTATATATGTTTTAGCTAGTTTTAGGTTGATTTTTATCTAGATTTTAGGATTTGGTGTTGTCGGGTAGATTGCACTTATTTGCTCGATTTGGAGGTTTTTAGGTTTATGAGCAACATCGAGGCGACTCTTAGCTGATCATGGTGGTGGTAGACGAGTTAAAGGAAGCTAGGAGGTGGTACAAAGGAGCTTGAAGAAGTAAAAGTGAAGACCAAAAGAGGAGCCAAAACACCGGTTGCAACTCGGGATGCAACCCGAGCAATCTCAGCTGAAAGCCAATTGCACTGGTTGCCAATTGCTCGACCGCGCAATCTGACCCCAATAGGGGTGGTAATTTTGTAAATCGGCCGGATTTCGGTAGGTTTATTCGGATTTCGGATCATTCGGGTTTCGATCAGAAATGGGTATGATCGGTAATCGAGTATTTCGGGTCGGGTCGAATCGGGTGGAATGTGTAAATGTTCGGTTACATCGGGGTTATCGGGTCAAAATCGGTCAAGCAAATCGAGTTTCGGTTTAGTCGGATTTGTGTAAGTTGGTTTCGGATTGAGTTAATTTTTGCAATTTTCGATTGAATCGAATTTCAGATGAATTGGATTTCGGTTGAATCAGTTCGGTTAAATCAGTGTTCAGGTAAATCAAATATTGGTTGAATTAGGTCTTGACTAAATTTCAGTTGAAATCGATATAAAGAGTTCAAAATAACTTCATTAAGTGATAGAAGTTATATTAATTTAATGAATGAGTCATGATAATATTAAGAATCGTTGTATTTATATTATACTATTTGAATTTGATATTGAATTTTTAAATATAAAATAGGCATTTATCATTTGTTGAATAAATCAATTAATATTTGACTGATGAAAAGTCAATTAAATGAATTGATGATCACACTTTACAACTTCGTAAGATAGAATATTCACAAATTACAAGTAGATATTATGTGATATTAAACATTTGTAAGATTTTATAGTCATAAACAATTCTTATGATATTGCAATCAACTAATTACATGTTACAAATAATCATTTTATGATGTTCTACACCAATAATTTAATATATCTCAGTTCATAAATAATAATTTTATAGCCACGTATATTTTCAAGATCATATACATAAATAAATAAAATCTTTACATTTTATTGAAGAAGTATATCTTTTGTGATGAATAATAATATTGGAATCTATGACTATATGAGATTATGGTAAGTAGTTCTAAAGTCATTAAAACGATTTCAATCATTACTATATACTAAACCAAAGGTTAAAACAATAGAATGATTCTATATTAGAATATGTCTTTCATCTTTTTTAAATCAATCCGATTAGTTGAATTTAATCGAATTATCTTTAATTATTTATATATTAAAAAATTAATATATTAGTTTTATTTTTTTGATATGATTATTTTTAGATAAGATATATATAATTCTTTAAATATTCTTTCCTATATCAATTTTTAATGATTATTTTTAGAAATAATAGTTTTTTAGATAAGATATGTATAGTTTTTCTAAAATATTCTTGCTTATATCATCAGTTTGATCAAAATTTAACAAGTAAAATACATAATACAATAAATTTTATAAAATTCCGTACTAGATGCAAGAACTAAGACAATTTTATAACTAAATTATTATTCGATCTCTTATATTCAAAAGATTATTAATAACAAATAAGATATTAAAATGATTTAAATCCAATATCCAAACAATTATCTAATCCTTATATTTACATGATCTTATACATTAATCATAAATAAGATCTTATTCCAAGTCTCATGTATAATCAGGTTCGGGTTGTTTCGGGTGTAAACGAGTTCGGATTGTTTCGGTTTTTGGGTACAACCGGTTCGGGTACAATCGGGTTCGAGTTGCTCGGATTCGGGTATGTATCGGGTTGATTTTTTCGGATATGATCGGTTTCGGGTTGCTTTCGGGTTAGAATCGGTCGAATCGGGTCGGTTATAGATTTCATTTTGTAATTTTTTTCAAAATGGCGGTCGGTTCTCAAATCGGGTTGTTCACTCGGTTATTTCGGGTCGGATCAGAATTTGTCACCCCTAGACCCCAACCTGCGCAATCTGGGAGTTCACGTGGACATGCATTGGGCTGAAGAATTGGGCCGACCTTTTGGGCTTAGATTATATCTTTTCCGAATTTGTGGTTAATGATAGGTTTTTGAGGATTGTTTTGGGAGACATATTGAAGCTTTTATTAGCTTGTTTCTTTCATAACTTTTATCGTACTATTGGAGGCTAAGTTTTTCTCTCAAAAGAGCAACTTTGAACCTCTTGTAAGTTTCTTTTCAATTTAATTATGCATTGCTAAATTTCATTGTGTTTGGCTAGTTATTGAAGTCATGATTTGCATATTGCTGTGAGTTTTGATTTGATTCTCAACAAACTTGAATAGAGTTTATTCCCTGTGCTTAATTGAATCTAAACTAGGGTTTTATTAGATTTGCTACCTAATTGAATTTCTAGTTATAATTGAATCATATTAATTACCGGTCGGAGTTAATTTGATCAAGAGTATACTTTAATCAATTTAGTACCGGTTGGACTAGTGTTTGTTTTTATTGATAACTTGAATCGTTATGCTATTGTCTAATTGAATCTAGAAGGTCTTCTAGGTTGTTAGATGATTAGGGTTGTTAGACTGGTAGTTCTATCAACTAAATCTGAAGTTTGGGTCTTAATCCTTAGTAGGGTCATTATCCACAATAGATTATTCAAGTGAGAAGAGAATCAAGAGAATTAATGATGAACAAAGCAACATCATGATGGATTTAACTAGTTGAACACGCTTGTCTCTTATTTGATTTAAACATCTTTGCAGTAACATTTACTTTTATTCTGCATCTTAGATTAGATTTTCAATTATAAACCCCCCCTTCTTTGGTTACTTGGAATCCAAGTAATAATACAAATATACGAGTCTTTGTGGGATCGACCATTGCATACTATTCTACTCAGTTTGGTTAAGTTAGGTTCTTTAATAGGTAAATGACTGAAAAATACCTCATCACTGGACCTAGTTAGGTTTTGCATTATGTATTTAAACCCTTCGTTGTACTCAGTTTTATTTACTTCTTGCTATATGCAGATTGCCTTTTGTTAATCGAGTTTCTCTTTCCTATGGCCTAGGCGTCAAACCTGGTTCTTGAACGAGCCTTTTCTATCCTTTTTCCTAACGTCCTCGTCTTGGCCCTAGGCCACCCGAACTTGATCAGTTGAGTTTTCCCTCACGAGCCACCTTGTGGTTCGCGCTTATCTCGGTTACAATTTGTTGGAGAAGATCCGAGGCCCTTCTGAGAGTAGATCGGGCGCCTGTGCGATCCACCCGAAAGACGGAACGCATCAACTGGTATCAAAGCACAGATGACTCGACAAAGGCATCCTTCTCGAACACCACCACCGCACCAGCAGGGGCGTAGCCAGAAATTTATCATTGTAGGGGCCGAAATGTTTTTCCAACATAGCTAATTTACGTTTCGAGAAAGATGTAGAAATAAAAAATACAAATTTAGACAAAAAAGAGAACATATTTTTATAGAGGATGGACTAAAATATTTTAAAATATAATTATATTAAGAAAACAAGTGTTTATAATGACAACTTATATAATTATGAATTATGTTTCAAACTACATTTAGATTAAGAAAACAAAAATGTTTCAAAACACAAATTAATTGAATCTATATATATTAAAAGCTCGTAACTAACAAATAAAACCCAAATTAAAACCTTTCAAAGTTTTCGGGTTCAATCACATTATGAAAGTAGGATTTTTAACAAAATATAAAAGCATTCTAACTAAGTAATGATTTGTTAAAAGTAGTTTGTATACGTCCAATCTTGAAACGTTCATAACTTTTTGTTCAAATGTAGAATTGAGCTTATAATATATCAAATCGAACTATTGACAAGTGAAATATATATACGAATAAAAATTTGGATTGGACCCGTCCCAACATAGCTCCGTCCCTGCGCACCAGGCGACTCGTGTTCTCGTACTACTTTTTCGCCATCTATCCTCACAAGTCTGCATTCTTATATAAAAAAATTCGATCGGATAAAAAATAAGAGTTCCGATCTGCAAAATTTAAAAAAAAAATCAATTTGTTTGGATCGTGGATATGTTTGGCGTGTGTTTGCCGACTTTGCCCTTATTTCTTGCCTTCACTATCCACATGCAGACAAAAATTTGATTCCATTTTCTTCCCATAAATCACAGATCTACCTTGATCTTTATTTGCCAAATCCATTTTATACGTATTATATCTTGTGATTTGTGGAGATATGCTAATTAAAAAAAATATTCGGTAAAATTAAAAAAAAAGAGATCCGATCAATTAAAAAAAAGTTTGATTTATTTTATTTCGGCCTAAAAAATGTTGTTAGTTGGCCGGAATTTTTATGTAATTTTGTACTTAAGAGCAAGTCATGAATTGACCTCTATGTTCAGACCTCTTCTGGGATCTACCGCCTCAAAGATTCCACAATTTGCCACCCCGTCAAGTACCGTTTGGGCACCTGATTGGATTCCACCGCCGAGACTTCCACCCCGACAAGTACCGTATGGGCACCTCGATTGGATTCCACAACCAAGTGTGCCACATGACCAACATGATTTATCTCCAGCACCGACTCGTTGTCGTTATTTCTACTACGATGACGGGTATTATGAGTTCCGGTGTCCATCCATGCCGGTTTATTATCATGACAAACCTTTTGAGATACCGGTTGCGCCACCGCCAACTCGACCTTGTTCCGACATGACGCGCCCGCACCACAATGAGACGCGACCGTGCCACCCCTTGCCGTGACCGCGCCACCCCCTCCCCAACCCGCGTAATTTCGAAAGTGGTCATTGTTTTCAAAGTGCAAGCCAAGGCCACCATGACACGGCCACACACCCCAATGCCAGCCCGCGTCGTTCAGTGCCAGCGTCGATCGCATCGCTGAATCAGTTGGCTCAAGGGAGAGCAGCCATACGGGAGGACTTGGCCCTGATCCAAGCCAGTCTCGACACCATTGCATCATTGATCGCCAACGAGGCTAAAGAGCGGTCCGCACCCGCGGATGTCCAGGCCGCACCCATTTTGGATAGCGAGCCCGTCTTGGATGAGCCGAGTTTGCCGGTTTCGGAGTCTTGTCCGATGCCATTGCTTTCCGCCGCTGCAGATCCACCGCTTATAATTGTCGCGCCCATACTTAACCTTGTGCCATCTTTGGAACTCGAGTTTGTTTTGCCTATTATAGACGTTCCGAATGATGACACCGAGCCCGACGATGTGTTTCTGCTGCCTACTGATCTCTGCCTCTCCCCGGATGATGTGAACCTACTCGGATTCGGTCCACGAAGGGTGGATATAGGCTCGAAACGCTTGGATCTTCTTCGACACAAGTAACCGAGTTAAGTACAAACCCTAATGGGTCTTATTCTACCATAATGGGCCGGTCTCTTAAGCATAAGAGAACACACGCCTAAAATAGTAAAGACGGAATATAAATGACAGAAACAGAAATAATAATATAAATAATATATAAATGAGACTATGTCCTAAGCCAAGGGGGTCTCCAAGATCTAGGCCATCTCAAAATGGTAGGAGCTGGGTCCCAGCTAGGGCAGAGTCGCATCACCGGAGCACGCGAGCTCAAAGCGAGGACGCTTTGATTCTAAGGGAGGGAGGATGATGCGATCCGGTCCTAGACCGAGATCGATCATGACGATCCCGAGTCTACCAAGACCTTGGCGTCCACCTTGGATTTCGACCTAGCTCGTTATTATTTTGTTTATTATATTTCCTATTTGACATGTTTCTATTTATAGTTAGTTTCTATTTATGTTTCCACTATTACTATTTTTGAGCGTGTGTCTACTTATGCTTAAGAGATTGACATAATAGTTAGATTAGGCCCATTAGCTAGACCTAGTTAGGTTTTGCATTTTTAGTTTAAACCCTTCGTTGTACTCAGTTTTATTTACGCCTTGTTATGTACATATTGCCTTTTGTGAATTGAGTTTCTCTTCTCTAAGGCCTAGGCATCAAACCCGGTTCTTGAACCGACCCTTTTCTATCCTTTTTCTTAACGCCCTCGTCTCGGCCCTAGGCTACCTGAATTTTATCCGTCGAATGTGGACTCACGAGCCACCCTGTGGTTTGCGCTTATCCCGGTTACGATTCGTTGGAGAAGATCCGTGGCCCTTCTGAGCCTAGATCGGGCACCCGTGCGATCCACCCAAAAGGCGGAACATATTAGATTGCTTAAGGCTTTGTGAGAAGTGGTTTGCAAGTGCACTATTCATTGGCTTATATAGGTGTTGTTGGGCTCTCCAAAATTAGGCCCAAATCCAGTGATCAATGGTACAAATCGACGAGGCCCACAACCATTGGTTCAAATGTGTATTAGGGCAATGGCAAAACAAATAACGACTTGCATCATTTCCGTAAGTAACGGTTAAAGCATGCAATGCCAATAGCGAGATTCGCGGGATAAGGGAGCCAATGAAGGGCAACGTTCGACTGGGAAAAACATATATAAGAAGCTGAGAGAAGGGGAGAGAGGGACACAGAATTACGTACACTTACAATCGACATATTCATCCTCTCTTTAACCTCAATTATCGAAAAACTATTGTTCAATTATTCTACTTCTAAACCAAACAAGGCATCGTCGTTGTTCAAGAACCAAGCATTGTTATATACAAATTACAGTATATCATTTTCTGCTTTTAGATTCTGTTTTTATGTACATCTTTACTGAATTCCATCTTGTTTGCAAGTATTAACGCATTTAGACTACTTCTTGGTTAAGTTTCCCTCATTATAGCAGGTAACACGCTTACGTGTTGAATCTTCCCAAAACAATTGGCACCCACCGTGGAGCTTAGCCAAAGAGAATTGTCGAAAAACCGTAAACTCTATATGCACGCTAGATGGAAGACATTCATGCTACTTACAGCCATGTTGATGATCCTGAGAACAATGAAATCAACCAGGGTATTGACGGTCAGCAAACGGGGAATGTGACGGAAGGAAACAAACATAATTTCGGAGATGGGAAGGGAAATCCTACCACTTCCACGGCTGCTTCCGAACAAGGAACAATGGCGGAGTCTGATATCATTGTAGAATTGCGTGCATCCATGGTCACCCTTCAAAAGAATTTGGAGAACCAGAAAGAAGCTCATGCTAAGTTCGCTAAGGTATATGAAGAGCAAATCGAAACTTTAACTAATGAACGAAATTTGTTTCAGTCTAAGGTACAATCAACATCGAATCGACAACGCGTTAGTGGAGCAATGGACGGTGTCGCCCGTCAATTGGACATGGACGATCCAAATCTCGTAACCCTAGAGGACAGGAGACAGGTAATTAGTTTTTAGGTAAACAATGACTCGTTAAGTGCTGTCATAGAGAATGTTGAGGTTGTTCAACTACAGGAACGCCTCAAGACCCTGGAGGACCAAATCACTCAAGTCCCAAGGGCCCCACTGTTGATAGCAATAGAGAGGCAGGACGGATATACCGATTCCCCCTTTGTACGTGCTATCGCTAGGGTAGACATCTATCGAAAATATCACGTCCCTGACGTACCAAAGTATGAAGGGGTTATGGATCCAGATAAACACGTGGCCGCATTTAAACAGGCTATGAATATTAGCACAGTTCCCTTTGACATGAAGGAAATTGTTATGTGTCGTTGGTTCGGTAACACATTATCCGGACCAGCACTCAACTGATAATCTCATTTACCACTTGGTAGTATTTCATCTTTTGCTGAGTTGGTTGAAAAGTTTAGGGTCAGGTTTGCAAGTAGCCAGCATGCCAGGAAATGGTCTAGTGATCTGTATATCTTAATCCAAAGGACTGGCGAATCTTTGAAAGCCTTCCTAAATAGGTACAATGAAGAGTTGGTGACCATAGAAGGATACGACACGGCCATAGCTGTTGGAGCATTTCAAAGAGGCATCTCCTCCAGTAACCCTGATCTTTACCATGAATTAACTAAGTACGTACCCTTGCTCGAATTTCGATGTACAGGTAAAGGCGTTGGCACATGTATGGTTGGAAGAAGATGACCTCTCTTCTAGTAAGACCATCAGTCCTCATCGACCGGAACGCCGGTAGGGACAACGAGAGACCAGATACGTTCCATACCCGAACTCCTCTCCCGCTAAGTCCATTGTAAACATGACATCAACAGTATGACCATCCAAAGCCACCTCCGAGAATTTCTTATTACAACTTTCAGGTGGACGCAACGGAAGTAGTCAGGATGCTTAGTAACATGGGTGATACTGTCAAGTGGCCAAGAAAGAGTAACACACCTTCGTACCATAAGGACAAGTCAAAGTGGTGTGACGTTCATTTTGACCATGGCCACAAAACAGACAAATGTATCGTGTTACGAAAAGACGTAAGTGAATTGTTGAGCAGGGGTATCTTAACGACCTGATATCGGAGAGAGCGAAGGAAAAGATGGAACGCAACAAGGGGAATGCTAGTGTGCCACCGCCGCCAAAGCACACGAGAGTAATCAATGTTATCACAAGGGGGTCCGAAGTATGTGGCGTAACTTATTCTGCCACCAAGAGAAATGCGAGGAGCACTCGGAGGGAGTAGCACATTAATTCTGTCCCAAGAGGCCACGACGTGATTCCCATCACCTTTGTGACATCGAGGAAGAAGAAATCCATCATGACTGTTTGATTATTTCGTTAACGATTGCGAACTTCCTTATTAAACACGTTTTGATTGATAATGGGAGTTCTACTAATTTACTCATGTTGGATGCCTTGTATAACTTAGGTTTGGGGCTTGATGACATCGCTAAAAAATCCACGACATTGGTAGGCTTTAGTGGTGAATCGCGCAACATGTTGGGAGAGATTTCGCTGCCAACCATCGCATGTGGAGTCAACTACCAGGTGAAATTTCAAGTACTCGATTGTCCATCTCTATTTAATGTTATTTTGGGCCGACCTTGGATCCATGGAATGAAGGCTATCCCTTCAACTTATCATCAATGCGTGAAGTTCCCATCGCCTTGGGGAATACAAGAAATCAAGGGAGCACAAAAGATAGCAAGGGAGTGTTACTTGGTGACTATGAAGTCGACAACCTCCAATGCTCAGTAAGTCAACGCAGAAAAGAAGTCGTCAACATAGCAATTAAAGGACTTTAAGACTCTAATTTACTACGTGAATCTTGAAATGCCCGAGCTCGAGGAAGTCGCCCTTGATCCGCTTGAACTGTCAAGAAAGATCTGAATTGGAGCAGACATGGAGACGGAACTGTGAGAACAATTAGTTGGATTCCTACAGTCCTACAGTGATTGCTTCTCTTGGTCAAACGAAGATATGGTTGGAATTAGCCCCTACGTAATCACACATACGCTCAATGTCGACCAGAGAGTCCCGCCAGTCAAACTTAAAGGCGTAAGTTTGCACCAGAGTGCAATCAGGTAATCAATGACAAGGTAAAATCTTTAATTGAATCTAGTAAAATAAGAGAAGTACAATATCCCGATTGGTTAGCAAATGTGTTGGTTGTAAGGAAAAAGAACGGGAAGTGGCGCATTTGTGTTGACTTTACCAATTTAAACAAAGCATGTGCTAAAGATTCTTTCCCATTGCCTCATATCGATGCAATGGTGGATGCAGTGGCGGGACACGAATTATTGACCTTCATGGACGCGTTTAGTGGGTATCATCAAATAATGATGCACCCTGACGACCAAGAAAAGACCGCATTTGTTTCAAACCAAAGGACTTATTGTTATAGCCTTTCGGATTAAAAACGCAAGTGCTACTTATCATAGATTGGTGAATAAGATATTTCAGAAGAAACTAGGGGATACCATGGAGGTTTACATCGATGATATGTTAGTCAAGTCTTTGAAAGCGGCATTCAACAATTAGAGGATGCATTCAAGATTTTTCGGAACTACTAGATGAAGCTAAACCCAACCAAATGTTCCTTCGGAGTCATGTTGAGAAAGTTTCTTGAATACATAGTCACACAAAGAGGAATAGAAGCTAGTCTAGACCAGATCAAAGCCATCATAGAGCTGCAGTCACCACGATGTGTCAAAGACGTCCAAAAGTTGACAAGACAAGTAGATACACTCAACAGATTTATATCCAAGTTGTCAGATAGGACCAAGCTATTTTCGACATTCTGAAGAAGAACAACTCGTTCGAATGGACAGAAGAACACGAAGATGCATTCCAGGAGTTATAGAGGTACCTGTCCCAACCGCAGATACTGTCGAAACCTAAAAATGTTGTACGTCTACTTGGCAGTGACAGAGGTTGTTGTAAGCACTGTCTTGATACGAGAAGAAGATGGGAACCAGTTGCCTATTTACAATGTAATCATATTTGGAGAAAGTACACGGGATTATCAAATGTTTCAAACATTTTGAAATAAAACAAGTACATCGGGATGCCAACGCGCAAGCAGACACTCTAGCAAATCTCGGCTTAACAATTGATCCAAGGGAGTATGACAAGATACCATTTGTGCATTTGGACATGCCTTCCATAGCAAAGGAGACAGAAATGTTCAAAGTTCGAGACACCGATGTAGCTACTTCATGGGTAACACCTTACTTAAAGTGGCTACGAGATGGGATCCTACCTGACGACAAAGAGGAAGCTGGACTACTTAAGGTAAAGGCTTCCACTTTCACTCTTACAGATAACATCTTGTTCAAGTGGATGTCTTCAAGACTATACGCGCGATGCGTAAGAGAAGATGAAGTACATAAGGTGTTAAGGACATTCATGATGGAGAATGCGGAAACCCCATGATGTTCATGTTTTTAGTATAGTTTTAGGTGTTTTTCTTAGGTTGTTTAGTTTAGTTTTAGTGTTAGTTTTGTGTGTTTTTGGATAAGTTTACATATTTTGTGAAATGTATGAAAGTTACTCCGTTTTTGTGTTTTTCTTAGTTTTTTTAAGCGGAAGGGAGCATTTTGAGAGGAGCTAGAGTTCAGTGGTGGATGGTGGAATGCGTGGAGGAAAGAGAAGAAAGAATACGCCTCGAAGATCCTGTTGAAATGCAAAGAAAAGCTATGAAGAGTGTACAAAAAAACCCAAAACAGAGAGCTCGTTACCGACATGTGAGGGTCGGTACCGAGCTGTGCAACAGAGTTTTATTTGGAGGAATTCAGCAAGAGTCTACCGATCCTCTACAGGTCGTTACCGAGGTGGCCTGTGTCCAAGGCAACACCGACTGATGTTCGTGTTTTTAGTATAGTTTTTAGGTGTCCTTCTTAGGTTGTTTAGTTTAGTTTTAGTAGGTTTAGTGTTAGTTTTGTGTGTTTTTGGATAAGTTTGCATATTTTGTGAAAAGTATGGAATCTACTCCGTTTTTGTGTTTTTCTTAGGTTTTGAAGCGGAATGGAGCATTTCCAGAAGAGTTGAAGACAAGTGGTTCGTGGTGAAATACATGAAAAGGAGAGTAGAAAGAATATGTCTTGAAGACCCCGAAGAAATTCAAAGAGAAGCTGTGAAAAGTGTACAAAAGGCCAAAACAGAGAGCTCGTTACCGACCTGTGAGGGTCAGTATCGAGCTAAGCAACAAAGTTTTATCCAAGGAATTCAGCAAGTGTCTACCGACCCTGTGCAGGTCGTTACCGAGGTGACCTTTGTCGGTAGAGCAACGCCGACTTTTGGAAATTATATCTTCTATCTTGTAATCTTTTTAGTTTAGAAAGTTCTTATCTTTTAGAATATTTATTAGATAGTTTCCTCTAGTATAGTTTAGAAAGTTCTTATCTTTTAGAATATTTATTAGATAGTTTCCTCTAGTATAAATACCCCTGTTCTAGCTTAGTTTAGGAGGAGATAGGGAGTCGATTTTGGAGTTCATGAGTTTTGAGAGGGAAGACACTAGTCCGTTCGGCTCGATCGAGAGAGAGTTCGAGTTTTGTTTTCTATTTTGATCGTGAACGTGGTGGTTAAGTTGTAAGAGAAAGATTTTATATTTTCAAGTAAGCTTCTATTTCAATGTTTTCTTTCAATAAAGTTGTTTGTTTTGATTCAAACATTTGTGAGTAGTTTACTTTTCTAGGATTGTGGTTGAAACCCGACATAGTTATGCATGATTGAATGAATATGTTGATGTTTTAAATGCCTTCTATCCTTTGAATTACTTGTTTGTGCTTATACTTAGATGAAAGTCGAAGTAATTTGAGTTTATCGCTTGATCAAAAAAGAAAGTTGTGAGCTTGGATGTTGATATTGTTCGATAACGAAAGTTTCGAGCTTTCGATTCAAAACAAGTAGAAAAGTGAATTGATTTATGAAAGTTGTTTGATTTGCTTGTTTAGTCAATGAAAGTTGATAGATTTATCTTTAAAGGCATGATCTTTATCCTTCACTAGTTTGTATAAATAATTGTGTCGTGGTAACCCTTGTCTTAGACTTTTTATCCTTTGAATTTCCTTCGTTTTTACTCACGAAAAGACTTGTTACCGAGGATCACAGGTCGGTGCCGAGCTTGCACTTGATTCGTGTTGTTTGCTCTGTTTTAGTAGAAACCCAACGTTGTTACCGACCCTGACAAGGTCTGTACCGAGGGTTGTCGTAGCTGTTTTGCTTTTGTTTTGTTTTATTTTATTGTTCTTCGTAGTCGGTAAATAAATAACCTTGCTTCCCGTGGACAATCCTGACCTCCCTATACTCAGCGGGGTGTTGACTACAAATTTATTTGTTGTCGAGTTAAATCTGCCTTGTTAGGGTCGGTAACGACGCTGCCGGGGAAGCAACAATGTTTGTTTGTTTACCTTTGGGTTTGGGAATAGCTCGACCCTGTTTGTGTTTTTAATTTTGTTTTCCTTTGTTTGTTTTCTCAGCTTATGCCAACAGGACGTTGAAGGCTCGAGTTTGATAACACTGGTTATTATTCTGAACCTGAATGCACCCTCCACCGCAAAAGAAGGGAAAACCAAGCCATGACGATAACTCATGAAGAGATGGCTCGACATAAGGTTGAGCTTCAAAGGCAGCTTGATGCCCCAAAGATTGAAAAGACCGCTCTACAAGAAAGATTCAATGCCTATTCGAGGAATGCCAAACAATACATGCATCCAAAACTGAGGGTGCTAGAGTCTGCAATCGTGCTTCCGGAGATAGAGAAGACTTTTGTGATCACGTATCAATTTATATCCTTAATAAAAAGGGCTCAGTTTGAAGGGAAACCTACTGAGTGCCCTATGGAACATATTAAAGACTTCCTTCATTTATGTGACACTATTGCTGCTAAAGGTGTCTCGCTAGAATATGTTCTATTAAAAGCTTTCAAGTGGTCTTTCACAGGAAAGGCCCTGAACTGGTTGGAGAGCTTACCTCATAAGTCTATCAGGTCTTGGAAGGCTTTGTACGATCAATTTCTAACAAAGTTCTTCCCTCCTGCCAAGACAACGAAGTTGAGAAAACGCATCACCTCCTATCACCAACTGCCTAACGAGACCTTTATGGAGACGTGGGAGAGATTTAAGGAGATGCTCAGACAATGTCCATGCATGGGCAACCACCATATGTGCTCCAGAAATCTTCTTCCAAGGGATTAATGCTCAAACAAAGAACCACATCAACATGCACACTGCCTGCGGTTTTATTGAGATGGATCCCACCGCTGCATGGGAGTTGCTGGACAAGCTAACCAACTACGATGCCATGTATGGAGCCCAACAACCACCTCAGCCACAGAAGCGTCTCTACATGCCTAATAAAGACAAAGTTGATCCTGATGTCAAAAATCAATTTCTACAGGATGAGAACAACCGTCTGAAAAAACAGGTAAGTTTTTTGAAAACCTCTCAACCTTGTCAAGAGTGTGGCTCTTCTACAGTGGCGGACCCAGGATCTTGGGAAAGGGGGGGCGAAAGTATACGAAAAATGGGACTTGTTTATGGGATATGTTAAGAGGAACTAAGCTAAAAACCTTGACTCACCATATAAAACGAGACAAGGTTATCCCTAATCAATTAAGGGTGTATATAATAAATATATAAAATCATTTTTAAAGTAAAATATTCTTGATACTAATTTTTAGGATGTAGTCTTATTTATAGCGTTTATAATAATGCCAATTTTTTTATTTTAATATATATAATTTATTGAGTAAGAAATTAATGTAATATTAATTTCTAAATGATAAATATCCCATATCAAGATTTATCAAATATTATTTTATATCATAATATACTTAATTGATATATACTATACAATAATTAACAAAAAGGAAATGGATTATTGGTGATTTTTCTATTATAAAAATAAGAGTAATAAATTAATAAGTCCTTTAAACGCATATAATTAATTAAGGTACAATAATATGATCTTATAATTTTTTTAAAAATGTACATAGTAAATATAACTAAGTAATGGTTGTTCTTTTTAATTAACCACCAACATTATGTAAAATACACAAAATACATGTATTATAAATCATAAACAACTAAACAAATTCATCTAATATATGTTTTCATATATTCTCATCATTAGTAATAAAAAAAGCAAGAAAACAACACTATTTAATCATGTTACAAAAGGGGGAGAAACTGAAAATATATATAATAATATATCTAATGCACTGACATGGTGGTAACTGGTAACTTTACAAAAGTCTATAAATCCCCTTTTCTATTATTTCTAATAATATACGGATTTTTTTAAAATAATAATTGAAAATGTAGGCCCTACCACTGGCATACAGAATACCAACCTTCAAGGAAATAAAAACCGAAAAGCCATTGCAAGGAGTCGAACACGGGACTTCGTTCAAAACTGGAAGGGGAGGGGGGGCGCATCCACCATCTGCGCTGATTGAGTTTAATGTATAGTAGTGTTTCTATTAAAAATATATTTTGGAGGGGGGGGGGGGGGGGGGGGGGGGGGGGCAACCGTCCCCACAAGCCCACCCCTGGGTCCGCCAACTGCTCTTCTACTCATAGTAGTTCTGCTTGCACTAACATCGAGCAGGTTAGAGCCGCTGAGACATATGCTGAGATGTACTACATGAGAGTCAATACAAGAACCCGCCTAATAGCTTTGACAGGCCAAACAACTACCCGGCTTGGGGAAATCAAAATCATAATTATACAACTCCCTCTCTAGATAGACGACCCACATCGTATCGACCTCCAGGGTATCAAGAGCCACCATCTTGGGTGCAAGGACTCTATGAAGGGATCAATGGAGTAAAGAATGAAATCACTGGAGTCCAAGACAACCACAACAATCAGATGAAAAGATGGGGAGATTTCGATATTTGGAAGAAGAGTGTCGACCCACAACTAGGGAACCTAGCCGCACAGATACCGAGGCTGCAAGGGCAACTCTCGGGCCGCCCCAATGAGAATCCTAGAGGACAGATAGCAGCTGTACACATCAGGGGCGGAAAGGCGCTACCAGATCGTGCCAAAACCAAGGAAAAGGACCCCGATGCTGAAGAAGACGCCTCGAACCAGGTCGATAACGTGCCAAAGAGGGTCGTTACCGAGCCTGAACCACTCGGTACCGATGCTCCCAAGCTCGTCACCTACCCCACCTCAGGTAAGTTCTCTACACCGAGCCACTCCCTTATTCCATCATCGATATCGACCCCACTAGGGTCGGTACCGATCCTTCTACGACATCGATCAACCCTATTGTCGACCCGGGGTAGCAACACCTCTCGAGCCCGCTTTGGCTCCGAGATTGGTGAAGTCTCTTCCCTTTCATACTAAGAAGTCTAAGGACTCGACAAAAGGCAAGTTTAAGTGTTTCGTTAAGATTCTTCAGGGCTTAAATATTTCTATACCATTCGCTGAGGCCCTACAGAAAATGCCGGCTTACACAAAATTTTTGAAGGACATTCTTAGCGGGAAACGGTCAATAACAGAGCTAACAAATGAGGTCTGATCCATTACCCTTCTAGAAAAGCTAGGGGATCCGGGGAGATTTGCTATTACTATTGGCATAGGCGACCACCGATTCAAGGCATTATGCGATTTGGGAGCTAGTGCCAGTTTACTTTCCTTATCAATCTGGTCAAAAGCCAACATGGGACCTCTGGAACCCGTGGATATGAGGCTGTATATGGTGGACGGATTAAGTGTGAAAGCTACATGAGTGGTTCATAATTTTCCCATTCAAGTGGGGAAATTCTTCATACTAAACGACTTTATCGTCCTCGATATGCCTGAAGACCCTCTCGTACCCATCATTCTAGGCAGGTCATTCCTTGCTACAGAGGCGCTCGAGTTGATGTTTGGAAAAGGACTCCTCACCTTTGACATAGGAGAGGAGCGGGTCGAGTTCAGCCTTAATTGAGATGCCAATGACACGGCTACTGCCGCACAAGTCGAGATGTCCCAGCCAGAGCTCGACATTGCTAAGCTTGAAGTTCCCCTTCCACTCAAAATGGATTGTAAAGGTGCTACTAAGGAAGCTACCGACCCCCCTTGGGTTGGTACCGAGCCCTTCGTACAACAATATGATGAGGGCAGCGCATTTTGGCACAACACCTCTATTCCGGATTGGTCGATAATGACCCCAACTACCTCGGTGCCGACGCCCTCACTAATGGATCAAGGTGAGTATTCTAACTCTAGATTCACTATCACTGGTCATGATCCTTCCTTATATCATATTCCTACACCATACCCTACTATTTATGCTATAGAGGAGTCGAAACCTCCTTGGTTTTCGGATTTCACTAACCCTTGCGTAGGAATGTCGGGCATACTATTAGAAGATGAAGGACCAAATTTAGTGAGAAGAAATAACAATGCCTTTAATGCTAAGTACGGGGTTCCCCAAGACCCCGACAAAGCTGAGAAGAAACCACCTTGATTAGCCAAGTAAGTGCGTCGGGCTAACGATGTTAAAAATAGCGCTTACGGGAGGCAACTCGGTTTTAGTTTTAGTTTATTTTCCTTTTCTTTTTATAGTTCTTTTTCTTAACTTTCTTTTGAGTTTATAGTAGTGTAGAGGTTTGCAAGATAGGATATTTTTGAGCTAACATGTCACAAAAGTCGGGCTCGAAAAGGCGAGAAATTGAGTCGTCTAGTCTCGGTACCGAGCTGAGAGGGTCGGTACTGACCTGAGACGTAACCAAATGATGTTCGTGTGTTTAGTATAGTTTTTAGTAGGTTTTTTTAGATTATTAGGTTTAGTTTTGATAAGGTTAGGATTAGTTTTGTGTGTTTTTTGGATAGATTTGCATATTTTTATGGAAAGTATGGAAGCTACTCTATTTTGTGTATTTTGTAGGTTTTAGCAAGGAAAAGGTGCTATATGGAGCTGAATTTGGAGCGCTACAGTGAAAGACGGAGGAATACAAGTATGAAGAAGTCAGAGTTCAAGTTTTACGAGATGAAGTGTGAAAGAAACCAAGCCCAGGCTCTTTAACGAGGCTGTGAGGGCTCGTTAACGAGGCCACGAGATAGAGATTTCGAGGGTTGACTTTGTGACTCGTCGATCCTGTGCGGAAAATTATTTCCGTGTCGGTAGAGTATCTTTTTATAATTTTAGGGTTATTATATTATGTATTTTAGGTCTTGTTATCTTTTTAGATTTTATTTCTATCTTTTTAGGTTTTATTTCTATCTTTTAGGAAAGTTTATATCTTTTAGCCTTTTGTAGTTTCTAGCCTTTTTAGTATAAATACCCTTCTATCTAGGATAGAAGAGAGAGGAAAGAGAGGATCGGAGCCGAGATCGAGGCTCGGTGAACGAAAGTTATCGGGTTCGTTAATCGATATTTTGGTTCGGTGTTTAGTATTTTACGGTTTCTTCTGAATTCATGTAAGACGATATTTCTTATTAATTTGAGTAGTAGTTTGTTTTCAATGCTCTCTTTTGTTGAATTTATTTGTTACGTATTTATGATTACTGAGTAGTCTTCTTTTCTAGGATCGGGGTTAAGCCCGACATAGTTATGCATGTTTGATGAGTAAGATTATGTGTTACATGCCTTCTATCTATTATTAAGATTGTTTGTTGAGCTTATACCAAGATGAAAGTTGAGGTAATTTGAGTTTTTAACTTGATTGAAAGAGAAAGTTAGTAACTTGAAGGTTGATATTGTTTGAATACGAAAGTTTCAAGCTTTAGATCCAAAACAAGCAATTAAGTGAATTGGGTTACGAAAGTAGGTTAATTTACTTGATAGTCAACGAAATTTGATGACTTTATCTGTTTAAAGGCATGATATTATCTTCTTACGAGTTTATATGCATGACTATGTTGTGGTGTCCCTAGTACTAGATCTTTGTTTTTATTTGAATTATCTTAAGTAATATTCGTTGCTGAGTTGGTTGGCTCGGTACTGAATCTGTTTAGGTTGTTAGATTGAGTCTTTTGTTTATGGTGATTCGTTAACGACCCTGACAACGTCGTTAACGAGGCTGCTTGTGAGTGTTTTGCTTGATTTTGTTTGCTTTTTAGTAGTGATAGACGAACAACCTTGCTTCCTGTGGATTGATCCTGACTCCCCTATACTCAGCGGGGTCTTGACTATAAATTTATTTGTTGTCCTGAGTGAAGGCCCTTCAACAAATTGGCGCCGTTGCCGGGGAAGCAACGAGTTTGTTTGTTTATCTGTGGGTCTGGGAATAGCCCGACCACGTTTTTGTCTTTCATTTTTGTTTTCTTTGTCTGTTTTCTCAGCGTATGCCGGTAGGACGACGAAGGCTTGAGTTTGACAACGCTGGTTATTACTCAGAACCTGAACGTTCCCTGCACCGTAGACGCCGAGAGAACCGAGCCATTGCCACACCTGAAGAGATGGCTCGTCAAATGGAAGACCTCCGAAATCAGATGGAGGCGTTGAAAACCGAGAAAGAAGGCGCTACTGCCGAGGCTGAGCGTCAACGAGCTACTAATGCTCGTCTACAAGAGGAGCTTAATGCCTATCCGAGGAATGCCAAACAGTACATGCATCCAGAACTGAGGGTGCCAGAGTCTCTAATTGTGCTTCCCGAGATAGAGAAACTCTTTGAGATCAAGTCTCAATTGATATCCTTGATTAAACGGGCTCAGTTTGAAGGGAAACCTACTGAGTGCCCTATGGACCATATTAGAAACTTTCTTGATTTTTGTGACACCATAGCCGCTGAAGGTGTCTCACTTGAATATGTTCTGTTAAAAGCTTTTAGGTGGTCTCTTGCTGGAAAGGCCCTGAGCTGGTTGGAGAGCCTACCTTCTAAGTCTATCAGGACTTGGAAAGCTTTGTACGATCAATTTCTTACAAAGTTCTTCCCTCCTGCTAAGACAACGGAGTTGAAGAAACGCATCACCTCCTATCACCAGTTGCCTAATGAAACATTTGTTGAAACATGGGAAAGATTCAAAGAGATGCTTAGACAATGCCCCACTCATGGGCAACCTTTATATGTTCTGCAAGAAATCTTTTTCCAGGGTATCAACGCAGAGACCAAGAACCGCATTAACACGCATACTGCATGCAGTTTATAGAGATGGACCCAACAACTGCATGGGAAATTGCTGGTAAGGTATCCAATTATGATGCCATGTATGGAACCCAACAGACTCCACAGCCCCAGAAACGTCTCTACATACCTAACCGAGACGAAGTTGACCCGGATGTTAAAAACCAATTCCTGCAAGATGAGGTCAACCGTATGAAGAAGCAGGTAAGTTTTCTGAAATCCTCGCAATCATGTCAAGAATGTGGTTCTTCTGCACATAGTACTTCTGCTTTCACTAACATAGAGCAGGTTAGAGCCGCTGAGACAATTGCTGAGATGAATTATATGAGAGGGTCATACAGGAACCAACCTAGTTATCTTGACAGGTCAAACAACTATCAGGCATGGGGCAATTAGAATACAAATCAGAACTATGCAGTGCCTCCACCAGATAGACGACCTGCACCTTATCGACCTCCAGGCCATCAGGAGCCACCATCATGGGTTCAAGGATTACAAGAAGGCATTAATGGAGTGACCAACAAGGTTAACGAAGTTCAAGCCAACCTGAACCAACAAAATAAAAGATGGGGAGAGTTCGATATATGGAAGAAGAGTGTTGATTCCCAACTAGGGAACCTCGCTGCCCAAATTTCGAGACCACAAGGGCAACTCCCGGGCCTCCCCGAGGAGAACCCTAGGGGACAAATAGCAGCGGTGCACCTTAGGAGCGGGAAGACATTGCCGGAGCGAGTCCTAGCTGAGGACAAGAAGGAAGAGGACGTCACCAAACAGCTCGGTAACGAGCCCACGAGGGCAAATAACGAGCCCATATATCAAGGTGACGAGGCTCTTAGGGTTCCTAACGACCCTACCCCAGGTAAGTTTTCTAAACCAAGCCTTCCTCTCAACCCCAGGGTAGTTAACGACCCCATCAGGGTCAGTAACGACCCGCCGAGGACACCAAACGACCCCAGTGTCAACCCGGTACTCTCACCTCTCGAGCCTAACTTGGTTCCGAGAATGGTGAAATCTCTTCCATTTCCAACTAAGAAATCTATGGACTCTACTGAGAGTAAGTTCAAGCGTTTCGTAAAGATTCTTCAGGGCATTAATATTTCCATCCCATTCGCTAATGTCCTAAGCGAAATGTCGGCTTACACAAAATTTTTGAAGGATATTCTTAGCAGGAAAAGCTAGGAGATCCAGGGAGATTTGCAATAACGATCGGCATAGGCAACCACAAGTTCAAGGCTTTATGTGATCTGGGCGCCAGTGCTAGTTTAGTTCCTCTCTCAATCTGGTCTAAAGCTAATATGGGACTACTAGAGCCAGTAGATATGAATCTATACATGGCAGATGGATCATGTGTCAAGGCCACAGGAGTCGTGGACGACTATCCTATTCAAGTCGGGAAATTTTTTATACTGAATGATTTCATCGTCCTCGATATGCCTGAAGACCCTCATGTCCCCATAATTCTCGGCAGACCATTTTTAGCCACAACAGGTGCAAGAGTTGATGTGCGGAAGGGACTCCTCACTTTTGATATTGGAGAGGAACGGGTGGAATTCAACTTGGATCGGAATGCCAACGACCCAATTGCGGTCGCACAAATCGAGTTGATTCAACCAGAACTCGACACAGCCGTCCCTACCAAACCTCATTGGCCGATCACCGAGTCCCACGTGCAAGACTACAACCAAGGTAAGTACTCTAACTATGAATTTGCTACAGATGGTCATGACTATTCTCTATCTTTCGTTCCTACACCATGCCCCATCATATGCACTACAAAGGAGTCCAAACCACCTTGGTTTTCGAATTTTATTAACAATCATGTTGGAATACTGGGCATATTGATAGAAGAAAAGGGACCTAATTTAGCAACTCAAGCACATAAAGGATGCAAAACTAAGTATGGGGTACCTCAAGACCCCAAGATAGCTACACAAGAGCCACCTTGAGTAAAAGGAGTACGTCGGGCTAACGACGTTAAAAATAGCGCTTACGGGAGGCAACCCGCTTTTTAGTATAGAAATAGATTTTTCTTTTCTTTTCTTTTTAGATTCTTTTTCTTAGCTTTCTTTTGAGTTCTTTTTAGTAGTTTTTAGGATAAAAATTAGGATAAATTTTGAGCTAACAAGATGCAGGAGAAGGGATCGAAAATCACTCCAAGAGACTACGGTGGCTCGTCAACGACCCACCCAGGGTCGTTAACGACCCGGTTCAAACGACCCGATTCGGCAAAACGGGCAGGTAAGTTTTTTTAACCTAATCTATCTTTTACCCACCCATGCCCCCCCCCCCTCTACCTCTTCCTATCCCTACCCTCTCCTAAAATTTCACTCTCAAATTCTCACAACTCCAAACTTCTCAAAAATTCAACCAAAGAACTTGGAGACTCCTAACACCGATCGGAATCCTTCACTCCACCAACCACCGAGCAGTCGTCGTTACCGAAGCCCGGAACCCTTTTTCCCACCGACGAGATCTGAGCCCTCGTTAACTCTCAACGAGCCCGTTAATCACCCAATTCCGACCCCTTGTTCTTCAATTTCTCGATTCTCCGGTATGATTTCTAAACCCTAACTCGATATTGCATGATTCATGGTTTTTAGGGTAGAATTTTCATGTCTAGAATTGAGTTCATAGAGAGGATTGATTTTCATAATTGGATTTTGCTCATGAAAGTTTGATTTTTCTTATTCATTCTCGATCTAGGGAAGGATATTCATGTTAGATGTCTCATTGTTAAAAGTTGATTTAGAATAGCATGAATTTTTCTTGTTCTAGTATCAAGATACAAACTTTGCATGTCAAAATTTCGGGTAAATTTAGCATGTTCGGGATGGGTAGTTGACCAAGTATGGGGTGCATATATCCGATTATGTGACTAGTGAAGGAGTATAGAGGATTGCATGCTTGATTTTGGCTTGATTTTTTTGGTAGATAAAACTCGTAATTCTGCGAATTGGCTCTCGGCAGCTCGTTAACGACCCACCCAGGCTCGTTAATGACCCTGCGTAGCCTCAAAGATCAATGCCAGTCCAGATTCGTAAACGACCAAATTGGGTAGTTAACGAATCATTCTGAGGCTATTTCGAGACCAAGTATGGGGTCTCTTGCCTATCTATTTTGAGTGGTTCTTATCTTGGAAAATTCTTGATTGTTTTGTAGATCTCATGGCAAGTTCAAGCAGACCCGCTACCTGAGCTCAAAAGAAGAGAAGGAACCAGAGGTCCCCATCTCCACCCCGCATGGACAATGTAATTTTGAGTACTCAAGACCAAGTGAATCGATATCGTGCCATCCTAGAGAAGGACCACAACACTTGTTGGTTCTCGAAGTCCAGTGTCGTAAACACAGGGATTTACACGGACGTCAAGGAGGCCTTCATTATTCTTGGTGCATCTCATCTCCTGAAGAAGGAGAATTTACCACACTATCAGGCCCTCACATCCGAGTTTTTGGCCAATTTAGAGACCAGTTATTCGTCAAAGACTTCGGCGGGATGAATCCGGTTTTGGCTCGGTAATGTGAGTCGTGAGTTCACCATGGTGGAATTCAATGCAATTCTCGAGCTCCCGAACCCGTCCAGAGAATACAGTCTGAAAGACTACAGGGTGACTCGGACTTGGAGTTACATCACCGGGGAGGTCCAATCCTCCACAACGGCATTATCTGGGGCAAGCATCATCAACCCCATTTTCAGGATCATTCTCCGATTCCTAGCCGCTACGTTTTGGCCAAAGAGAGAGTTGAACAGGTCAACGAGGACGGAAGTTGCTTGTCTCCACACCATCCTTTTCGAGGAGCCCGACCCTTTGAATTTGGGGCATGAATGGCTCTACTACATAGAGAAATCAACCAAGTCCAAGGAAGTTTGGTGTGGTAACTTGGTTAGTCTTTTGGCTACAAACCTTGGAGTCGACCTTACTCGCTACACACCGGCTCACGCTCAACTCCTCAACAAAAACTATTGGTATAGCTCCGGTGTTTTCATTCAAGCCGAGGGAGGGTTCAAAGTGAAAGTACAAGACCGCATCGTTACACCCACCCTTGACAAATTGGAGCTACTCTACGTACCAAATTGGTACAAGGCGTGGACGGGACATGCTTTCCCGTTGGAACCCAAGCCGGAGGATGAGCTATCACTTAGGCCGTGTGTGTCCTAGTTTGAGCGAGAAGAAGAAGCAATGGATGAAGATGAAGATGAAGATGAGGATACCGAGGTAGTTGGCGATGACACTGAAGAAGCCGACACAGAGGGAGGAACAGAGGAGCTTAACCTCGAGGATGAATACCTCGACACAGAAGTTTTGGGCACCAACGTCCTCGTTGACGAGCCTACCAGGCTCGTTAACAACCATTTCCAGACTTCTAACGAGGCACCCAGCTTCGTTAACGAGGCCCGAGGACGACTACCGACCCACCGCCAGCTCCTACCGACCCTCATTCCTATGGACTCATGCCATACAACCCGGTGTTGTACCAAGATCATTTCCAGCCTCACTATCCACCACCTCCTCAGCCCGAGTACACAGGATCGAGTATGCCACCACCATGGGCCGAGGATCTTTCTGGTCAGATGCAGCAGCTTCACCTCCAGCAGGACCATATTCATAGGAGGATGGATAGATGGGAATCTGTCTATTCTGCTCGCATGTCGATCGAGGATGAGAGGCATCGTCAGAGAGAGGCGGATGATGTTGAGCGTTGGAGGACGATGTATGAGTTCATAGAGAACTTTGAGCACTACTTTCCTCCACCAAACCGTTGATTCAGCCTGAAGATGAAGTTTTTCCTTGTTTCCCACTTTTAAAACTTTGTAAGTTTTTATGTTTTTCTTTTTCTTATTTTATCTTTGTTTGTTTTCTTTTCTATTTCTTTCCTTCTTCTTATTTTTTTCTTACAGTGGGGACATTGTAATTTTAAGTATGGGGTGGGAGAAAATAGAAAACTTGTTATCTTATGTGTTTTGAGTAGTTTTGTTCTCTAAAAAAATGATGGTAGTTGCTAGCTTAATCATAAAATTCCTTGCAAGCATGTCTTTAATAGTATAGCCGGATTCTTAATTTGAAGATAGCATTTGATGAAATTAAGCACATATACTTTATAGCATAAGTGATGCAATCCAACAAAATAATTACCTAGTGAGTTGTTTTTGGCCTTATAGGGAGAACATCAATAAATCCCTCTTCTTTTCTTGTGTGATTTACTCTCTATATGCATATTATCTCTTGGAATTGTGATGGTTATCTATTTCTTGAGACCCGTATGGGATTTACAGTTCATTACTTGTGAGAATCATATGATGGAGAACTTATTTTTATAAGCCCTATTATTCCCTATCCACCTTTACATGATCCTTCTTTTGACAGCCAATTCTAGCCTGAAGCCTTTATTTTTAAGCTCCACAAAAATATGTTCCCTAGCCGAGATAAGCTTGACCCTATCCGGGGATTAGGACTTAGATTGGAGAGATATGTTTTGTTTAGTGTAAAAAAAGGGAGTGACATATATGTTTGCTTGATTGAGGAATTATTGGGAAGGGTAGATTGGAAGTCTCTTGTTTAAATTGAAGAAAGATCTCTTGATAAGCAAAATATGCACAAAATAAAGTTGTTTGTTAGAGAAAAGGAGAAATAAATGATGGAAGAATACATGATGAAGCTCGTTAACGAACCTGAAGTGGGCTCGGTAACGAGGTAGCCAAAGAAAGAGAGAAAAAAAAGAGAAAAGAAGTTGGATAAAGAAGAAGAGAAGGAAGAAGTTTGAAGTGCATGTGTGTTTATAGATAATATCGGAGATTCTTTTATTTCTTATGAGACTTTCTAGGATAATAATGGGTGAGTAAAAAGAGAGTATGCATGATAAGAGAGTGAGTTTGGTATATGTTTTTATGAGAGTTTTTGGATAGATGTGTGAGTTTAGGAGTCATTGATTCCAGGATATTATTAGCACCACATTTCCAAAACATTTCCACGCCTTATTGTTATTACCAAGCCCCATTACAACCCGGCCGAATGGAAGCTTCTATGAAGTTTTTCATTGAGCCCCCTAAGTTGCTCTTGATGATTTTTGCTTGTTTTGACAAATCTTGGGTGGAGAGTATTGGTGATATAAGTTCCAATTTCTATGAGTTTTTGTATATAAGATGAGTTGAGAGATTGAATTTATAAGCCTAAACACTTGAGAGTTGAGTGAAACACATTATCCCTTGTGAGGTTGGATTGTATTTTCTTATGTCTATTTGGTGCATATATGTGTGATGACATTAATAATCCTTTGTTATATTTTTTCTCATGTATAGATGTTGCTTTTTAGATGATGTCTATATCTTGATGAGTATGTTTGTTTGGTTTTGGTTATTGTTTAGTGATTGCTTGAGGACAAGCAAGTCTAAGTATGAGGTATTTTGATGTTCGTGTTTTTAGTATAGTTTTTAGTAGGTTTTTTTTAGGTTATTAGGTTTAGTTTTGATAAGGTTAGGATTAATTTTGTGTGTTTTTGGATAGTTTTGCATATTTTTATGGAAAGTATGGAAGCTACTCTATTTTGTGTATTTTGTAGGTTTTAGCAAGGAAAAGGTGCTATATGGAGCTGAATTTGGAGCGCTACAGTGAAAGACAGAGGAATACAAGTATGAGGAAGTCAGAGTTCAAGTTTTACGAGATGAAGTGTGAAAGAAACCAAGCTCAGGCTCGTTAACGAGGCTGTGAGGGCTCGTTAACGAGGCCACGAGATAGAGATTTCGAGGGTTGACTTTGTGACTCGCCGATCCTGTGCGGGAAATTATTTCCGTGTCGGTAGAGTATCTTTTTATAATTTTAGGTTTATTATATTATGTATTTTAGGTCTTGTTATCTTCTTAGATTTTATTTCTATCTTTTTAGGTTTTATTTCTATCTTTTAGGAAAGTTTATATCTTTTAGCCTTTTTTAGTTTCTAGCCTTTTTAGTATAAATACCCTTCTATCTAGCATAGAAGGGAGGGAGATCGGATTTTTATCGACTTGGGAAGGAGGAAGAGCCGAGAGAGGAAAGAGAGGATCGGAGTCGAGATCGAGGCTCGGTGAACGAAAGTTACCGGGTTCGTTAATCGTGATTTTGGTTCGGTGTTTTGTATTTTTCGGTTTCTTCTGAATTTCTGTAAGAAGATATTTCTTATTAATTTGAGTAGTAATTTGTTTTTAATGCTTTCTTTTGTTGAATTTATTTGTTACGTAGTTATGATTAGTGAATAGTCTTCTTTTCTAGGATCGGGGTTAAGCCCAGCATAGTTATGCATGTTTGATGAGTAAGATTATGTGTTACATGCCTTCTATCTATTATTAAGATTGTTTGTTGAGCTTATACCAAGATGAAAGTTGAGGTAATTTGAGTTTTTAACTTGATTGAAAGAGAAAGTTAGTAACTTGAAGGTTGATATTGTTTGAATACGAAAGTTTCAAGCTTTAGATCCAAAACAAGCAATTAAGTGAATTGGGTTACGAAAGTAGGTTAATTTACTTGATAGTCAACGAAATTTGATGACTTTATCTGTTTAAAGGCATGATATTATCTTCTTACGAGTTTATATGCATGACTATGTTGTGGTGTCCCTAGTACTAGATCTTTGTTTTTATTTGAATTATCTTAAGTAATATTCGTTGCTGAGTTGGTTGGCTCGGTACTGAATCTGTTTAGGTTGTTAGATTGAGTCTTTTGTTTATGGTGGTTCGTTAACGACCCTGACAACGTCGTTAACGAGGCTGCTTGTGAGTGTTTTGCTTGATTTTGTTTCCTTTTTAGTAGTGATAGACGAACAACCTTGCTTCCTGTGGAACGATCCTGACTCCCCTATACTTAGCGGGGTCTTGAATATACATTTATTTGTTGTCCTGAGTGAAGGCCCGTCAACACCAAACTTCAGCAACGCGCGGGCAGGTAAGTCTTTTAAACCTAATTCTATCTTCTACCTTGCCTCACCCTTCACGCTGCCTTTGCCCTCCTTCCTTTTAAACAATTTCAAGCCTTCAAACCCATACCAATCTCAACCAAAATCCCAAACCCGATTGATCTCCACTCGGAATCCTCATCTCAATCGATCGCGCACCACTCGCCCTCAATCCCGATCGCAAGCAATTCGATAACGAAGCACAACACTTCTTGTGTTCGTTACCGGAGCATTCAAGCCCTCGTTACCCTTGCGATTTCAATTTTTGTTCTTCAAATTCTCAAATCTACGGTATGATTTCTAAACCCTAACTCTTTTCTTGAAGATTCATGGTGAATTGGGGTAGTTTTCATATCTAGATTTCTATGTAAATTCGGATTGCATGTCTATATTGCATCATGCTTCTATTGCTTCTTTGATTGGTGATTAATCTTGATTGATGATGAGGTATTTTTCAGTCGTTTACCTATTAAAGAATCCTAACTTAACCAATCTGAGTAGAATGGTAAGCAAGGGTCGATCCCACAAGGACTTGTGTATTTGTGTTATTACTTGTATTCCAAGTAACCAAAAGGGTTTTTTTTAGAATGATTATCTAAACTACTATGCAAGAATAAAAGTAAATATGAATGCAAAGATGTTTTATATATATGAAGGACAAGCGTGTTCAACTAGTTAATTCCATCATGATATTGCTTTGTTGATCATTGATTCTCTTGATTATCTTCTCACTTGAATAATCTATTGTGGATTATGACCCTACTAAGGATTAAAATCCGAACTTCAGATGTAGTTGATAGAACTACCAGTCTAACAACCCTAATTCGATAACAACGTAGAAGACCTTCTAGATTCAATTAAATAACAACATGACGATTCAAATTATCAATAGAAACAAACACTTAGAGCAACCAGACATCTAATTGACTTGTGAATTTATTCCCTTCTTTAACCAACTAGTCCAACCAGTACTAAATTGATTAAAGTATACTCTTGATCAAATTAACTCCGACCGGTAATTAATCAGATTCAGTTATAACTAAAAATTCAATTAGGTGATCAATCTAACAAAACCCTAGTTTAGATTCAATTAAGCAACTGGATTAAACTCTATTCAAGTTTGTTGAGAATCAAATCAAACCTCACAACAATACGCAAATCATGATTTCGATAACTAGTCAAACACAATGGAATTTAGCAATGCATAATTAAATTGAAAACCAACTTACAAGAGTTTCAAAGTTGCTCTCTTGAGAGAAAAACATAGCCTCCAAAAGTTTTATCAAAGTTATGAGAAAAATAAACTAACAAAGGCTTATATATGTCTCCCAAAATAATCCTTCAAAACCTTACAATTAAGCTACAATCTCGGACAAGATATAATTCTAGGCCCAAAAGTCAAGCCTAATTCTCGGCCCATGTTGTCCATGTGAAAACCCAAATTACGCGGTTTGTCCTTGGATTGCACGGTCGCGCTTTTGTTAGGTTTCGTAATCACTCTTCAGTTGGAATTGCTCGGGTTGCATCCCAGTTGCTACCGACGCAATTAGCTCCCCCTTCTTGCTCTTCACTTTCACTTCTTCAAGCTCCATTGCTTCTTTGCACCACCTTCTTTGCTTCCTTCAAGTCATCTACCACCGCCATGGTCAACCAAAACTCGCCCCGCTATTGCTCATAAACCGAAAACCCTACAAAATCAAGCAAACAAGCGCAATCTACCCGACAATACAAAAACCTAAAAACTAGATAAAAACCAACCTAAAACTAGCTAAAAATATATAAAACATGCATCTAAACTACTCCTATATGCGAGCTATCAATTGATTTTTGGTTCTTCTTGCTTGATTAATTTATATTGAATTTTGATAAGACAAAGCATGAAGTAACTTGTTCTTGAATTGTATGATTTTCACCATGAGTTTTGGCAATTGTGGGCATGATTAGATAGGGTTTCAAGCAAGTATGGGGTTGCATGTTCTTGATTGTTTGTTTATATGTGAAATCGTGCTTGAAATTGTGCAAAATAGTCGAAAGGATTGAGATTTGGTACACAGAATTGATCGCATTAAGTTCTCGTCCAGGCTCGTTGCCAACATGTGAGGGTCAGTAATGACCTAAGACTGTCCAGAACCAGAGCCAAACCCAGAGACCTCGTTACCAACCCAATTGGGTCGGTACCGAGGTGGGTCGAGACCATTTTCCAATGCAAGTATGGGATTTTATTTTGATGGTTTGAGTGGATCTTGTCTTGGATTTTCATGATGTTTTTAGGTACAAAATGGCAAGCACCAGCCGATCTAACTCCAGAGCATAAAAGAAGAGGAGGACTCAAAGATCCCCGTCTCCTCCACAAATGGACGTAGTCATTTTGCCTACTCGGGATCTATTAAAGTTTTTCGATTCCGTCCTTCAAAAGGACCATTTCACTAGATGGTTCTCAAGATCAAGTGCCAAGGCCATTGGTATCTATGATGTTCTCAAGCACGCCTTTGCTATTCTCGGTGTGCCGCATCTATTGAAGATGGAGGAAACCCCGTAACACTCGGCCCTCACCGCCGAGTTCATTGCCACCCTCCGAATGAGTTTCAAAACCAAGACATCGATAGGGAAGATCAAGTTCCGTTTGGGCAATGCCGACCACGAGTATGGCCCAGTTCAATCAACTCCTCGACTTTCCCCACCACTCTCGGGATTACAAGGCTCCCGATGATTTCAAGGTCACTGACACGTGGAGCTATATTTCCGGAGAGGTCAATCCTTCCGCACGGCACTTCCAGGGGCGCGTATCATCAACCCCATCTTCAAGATCATTCTCCACGTCGGGCGCCACTTTTTGGCCCAAGAAAGAGCTTTCAAGGCCAACGAGGACGGAGGTTGGATGCCTCCGAACTATTCTTTTCGAGGACCCCGTCCCCATGAATTTGGGGTATGAATGGCTGAAATATGTACAGAGGTACGAGTCCTCTTCAAAAGAGGTCTGGTGTGGTAACTTGGTGAGTCTTTTGGCGGAGAAGCTCGATGTCGACCTCATGCGCTACACTCCACACCTTCCCTAGAAGCTAGACTCGAAGTATTGGTTTTCTTCCGGCATCTTTCAGAGGATTCAAGGTGGAGTTGCCGCCAAGGTGTTTGGACAAGATGTGGCGATTACTCGGGCCAAGCTGGAGTTTTTATATGTCCCGAGCTGGTACGAAGCTTGAACGTCTCATCCGTTCCCATTAGACAAGAAACCTCAAGATGAGCCATGATTGAAGGAATGTGAGACGAGATACGATAGAGAAGGAGCTGCCTTGGACGAAGATGTAGCAACCACGGAGGAGCTCGATATCGAGGATGATGACCTCGGTACTGAGGTACTTGACGAGCATACCGACCTTGGTACCGAGCAACCTGGGCTCGATACTGATTATTTTGAGGTTAATACCGAGGCATTCAACTTCGGTAATGAGTCTGCTCCTCCACCTACCGAGCCATAATCGTATGGATTAGTGCCCTACAATCTGGTCATTTATCAAGAGCACTTCCAGCCCTAAGATCATTACCAACCACCGCCACAGCCCACCTATTCTAGATCAAGTGTTCCTCCTCCCTGGGCTGATGATTTCTCCTTCTAGATGCAGCAGCTAAACCTGCAACAGACACAGTTCCACTAACGGATGGATCGGTGGGAGGGTGTATATGCAACTCGCATGGCTCTTGAGGATGCAAGGTACCAACAAGTGGACGCTCGTTGGAGGACGATGGAGCAACGTGTGACGGTTGATGAGGAGCGATGGAGGACAATGTACGAGTTCATGGGCAACTTTGAAATGCTAGTTTCCACCACCACGGAGATGACTTAGTTTTCAAAGGATGTTTCTTCTGCTTCAAAGTTTATCTTGTGAGTAGAACTGTCAAATGAACCTCCTGATTTTTTCTGGGTTAATACCGAAAATTGAAACCAGAAACCCAAAATAAACCAAACCCGCTAAACCCGAAAATTTTTGGGTTAGGGTCGGGTTCAACCCGATGGGTCAAATTTTATTACAATGATGTCATAATGTGTCATATATTGTAACTATTATTATTGCATATGTCATTGCTCTAATTCCCGACAGTGTACAATAGCGGGAAATGAAAACTTATTCCCGCTAAAACACCCTAGAACTTATATTTTAATATATTTTAAATATTGGTTTAGGAAAATTATTCTAAACTATATTTTTTAAAATATAAAAAATTATAATTTTTATTTTTATATTATTATTTAAACTTATTTTAAGAATAATTGAAAAATAAAAATTATGTTATTGACCCACTAGTCAACCCGAACCCGCCCGATAACCTGCCATGACCAGATCCGACTTAACCAGTAACCCAATTGACCCGAACCCGTTTGAACCCGAACCCAAAATGATCGAACCCGACCGACCCGACCCAATCGACAAGTCTACTTGTGAGTGTCTTTCTTTTCCCTATTCTTTTCTTTTGATTTGCTTTATTACAGTGTGGACATTGTAATTTTAAGTATGGGGTAGGGAGGAAAAGAAAACTTGTTTGCTTGTTTGCTTGTTTGTTTGGTTTTTAAGTTGTTTGTTCTGTTGCTTGCTTAAATTGTAATATCCGCTAAATTATAAATAAAAAATGGATAATTATCCCAATACTTTTTTTCTCTAAAATATAGAATTTAATAATCTTTATAATTTCATATTACGTTATAAAAGGTTATAAAAGTTTACTACAATGAAAAGTAAGAATTTAGTTAAAAATATTAAGCAAGTTGAGTATTTATTCAGATAGTTTCTCTTAAAAAGAGAGTTTGATTATTTTTATAATTTTCATAATAAATTACAAAAATATTATAAAAGATTATTAAAGTATAAAAACTATTCAAATAAAATAGAGTGGTATAAAATTTCAAAATTTTATTAATATTGGAGTGTTACAAGGCTAAAAATAATACAAGGCAAAACAAATAAAAAGGAGGCAATAGCCGGGACTCGAACCCGAGACCTCATTGCTCCTTTCACACAATCACAAACTCCTCAAATCGCTAGGCCATTGGAACTACTCATAATCCCACTCTTTTAATAATAAACTATCTTTTTCTTTTTCTTCTTCAAACAAGTCAAACCAAGTCTGATATGAATTGACGTTAACTAGTGAATGAGAAGTCTAGCCTGCCTTCTCCATTTTTTTTTATTCAAAGACCATCAAACTAACACACCCTCCACCAATAGACATCAACCTTCTTCCTCTTCAATGGCCAATTCCCATTGTCATGGATCAAGAGAAGCTTCAAATTTTACTATAAAGGGGGTAGAATCAAGAGGAAAAATCACACAACAATTACCTCTCTTCCTTCTCTTCAATTTTGTCCAAATTCACTCCCATTCAAGTCAATTTTCAGCCCAAACCAATTTTTTAAACTTGCTGATTTTTTTTCTAAACACCACAAAAACCCTAGATTGGTGGCTTAGCCCCACTGAACCACCACTGGAGCACCGGCCGACCACCACCACCACTCGGGCGCATCACCGCCGACCACCATAGGCTCCGCCCTCCCCGCCTGGTGCCTCACTGCGTCTATCGTTCATTCGTCCTGTATCTCTGGTTCCTAAACGTAGAAGAAGAAGGAAGACAAGAGGAGATTTTGGGCCTAATTTTTGGGTAATATCTAATTAAGTTTAGGCTGATTTTTTTAGGTCCAAATATTTTAATTAAAATCAGATTGAAACCACATTAATTTCCTAAGCATTAAAAATAAGATTTTATTTATTTACTAGTGAATAAATGGATTTAGTAACATGCATGTAAACTTAAATAAAAGGGAATAAAATATGGCAAGACATGGAATAATTATAATAAATTATGAGAGTATAATATAAAACTTCTAAGATTAAAAAGTTAAGAATTTATTAATACAAAAATACTTTCAAAATCATATTATAAACTTATATATAATATGTATAAGATATTCTTATCATAAGATAATTTTATATGATTAAGTTGAAGACTAAAAAGAAATATTAAATAATTTGCATGAACTTTTATATACAGAAATAAATTATTATAAAATCATGGGATTGGTTTATGAGATTTATATGAGAAGTATAATATAAATAATATGATTATCCTATTTGGAAGTTATTATAAAAATATAAAGGTCTAAGTTGTTAGAAAAGATATGCTAAAGTTATTATTAATAATTATAGAGATAAATAAATAGTTGCATGCTCCTATTTTAATAAAATAATATTCTAGACACGAGGAACCATTTAAATAAGATAATAGGATTTTATTATGATCTTTGAAAATTTCCATATAAGTAAAGTGTAGAATAAGTATAATATAATATGATATATTAATATCTCTTATATCATAAGGTGGTTTCATGTCTTAAAAAGATATAAAAGATAAGAAAAGATATTATTATGATCTTAGTTATAAATAAATAAATCATATATTCCTAGTTATAAGATAATGTTATAAGGCATGTTTCTATCTCATAAACTAAAGATATATGGGTAAACTATTTTAAAATGATATTATTAAATCTTATGCTTGGATATTACTACAATAAGTATGGTAGAGATTTCTATTTAAGGAAAGTTCTAGAAAAAAAGCCTTATTACCTTATAGGTATATTTATAAAATATGATGTTATAATGAGAATCTATTATAACAATTTTAAAAAGATCTTAGATGATAAGGTGAATATTAAAATAATAATAATAAGAGAAATAAAAGTTCTTCAACTACAAGGATATTTTAGACTTTTCACACCCTAAGATGAGTTTTATAAAAACAATATTTCATATAGTTATGAAAAATATATCTTAATGATTATATACAGATATTTCATAAAAGAAATATTTTAAGAAATAAATAAATAAAGTAATATTTTATAAAAACAATATTTCATAAAAGGAATATTTTAAGAAAAAAATAAATAAAGTATGACTTGGTTTCAAAATAATAGTGAATGAAACTAACATAAGGATTATAAGGAATAAAGGATATTACAAATATAAAATAATAATAAGAAATATTATTATTTTATTCCTCTCCACCTAAATTATTATTATTAATAATTTAGGATATGAATTCTCTTATAAATAAAAGAGAGTTATAGAACTTTAGAAGAAGTCAAGAATTCTTAATAAAGTTATTTCTATATCTCGTGTCGTTAGGTCGAGCCTCCGTTCCGTTTCGAGAACAATGTTTTCCGCATAATCGTTGTACAAAATCATACAAGATAAGGCAAGTGGAATTTCTCCTTGTAGCCTTAATAATTCGTTTCGTGAAATTTCACGATGTTGGGAACAATTTTTTTGCTAATAATAAACGAATCTATGAATATCGATTGTTAGAAATAGTGATCCCACTGTTATCGTTATTCCGTTATTTAATATTTGATAGGACTTTTATGCTAGTCTTGTTTGTGACATTGATTGTTTACGATCTCGTTTAGAAATCGGTTTGGATGAAATAGTGAGGGATGCGGGATTAACCTGACACCTCTATATAACCTACTAAGTCATATGCCTCTGTGCTTAAATTACGACTTTCAAGATCATGATCAATGTCCGCTCCCACGCAACGGATGAATGAGTGCACCGTAGCTAAGTGCCGGAACTGGGTTCCCTTCCGTGGTCCGGGCCCATTCATGCCCCCCACACTCTTTAAAAATCATTAATGTAACTGAAAGTTTTCATCACGATATAAGATAAGTGCCAAAGCACATTTAAAAAAAAACAAAACCGGACCGGACTCAAATGATCGATCCGACTCTCGGTCCGCAAGGGCACGAGAGGTTTTCAAAACTTGTATGAATTAATAACATTCCCACCATACTTTCTACTCTAAAAAGTCTACATTCTCGTAGTTCTTCTCTCGATTAACGAGTTATCTCCTCTCGAGATACACTCTTCTCCGTCCTGATAAGCCCCACATAAAGACCTATACCTCAAAACACATCCCGATAATATCTCCCGAATATTATAAATTGCCATGATACCCTTGAGAAGTTCCGTTCTCGCTTGCTTAGTCTCCGTAGACTAATTCCGCTTTTCCGCATTTTTGCCTGGTATTTCTCGCCCTTCACGGCCAATTCCAGACTGTAGGAAGTCACACCGAAGTGTTGAAGACAGAGTCTAGAAGGCCCGAGAAGCGTTATGCAAGAATCGAAGGTCAAGGCAAGTCGACGTTGAAGGAAGGAAGGAATTTTCATAAGAGCAAATTAATTCATTTCGAAGATATTGCAACAACTCTTCTATTTTAAACCAAGCAAATCATCATCACATGAGTTGTCTTGGGTAAATATACTTGTAATTTCAACACATCATTTCAACCAATTTTATATGGGCTTCATTTTCCGTTGCTATGTTAATTGTAAAACTAATCTCAATGTAATGAACGAAAGTTCCTATCAATAAATAAAATTCCGCTTTTAGTCAATTTCATCTTTAATTACATTTAATTATATCACTATAAGGACTTGGGTGACTTTGGACGGTAAAGTCCGAGGTCACTGGCGATAATACACAGTGTTGCAAAATAAGGGTGTTACATAAATTGTCTTTATTTTGATAAAAAAAAATTTTAATTTTTTTTTTGAAATTTTGAAAATTCCAAAAAGATTTTTAGAATAGATGAATACCCTGTCTTTTTCTATGATAGTTAATTGCTTGCATGACCATGTAATTTCCTTTCAGCATGTTTTTCATAGTATAAGCCTGAGTCTTATGATGAAATTTTTTTTATAGAGGAATAGCATATGATGAAATTGAGCATGAATAAATTTTAGCATGAGTAGTTGCAATCCAACAAAAAATTTGCTACCTTGTGAGTTATATTTGGCCTTATAGGGAGAACATAAAAAATCCTTCTTCTTTTCATGTGTGATTTGCTCTCTTTATGTATTATCTCTTGGAATTGTGATGGTTATCTATTTCTCAAGACCTGTTTAAGATTTTTAGTTCATTACTTGTGAAAGCCATATGATAGAGAACTTATTTTTCATGAGCCCTATTAATCTCTATTCACCCCTTACATGATCCTTCTTTTTGACAGCAATTGAGCTTTAGCCTTTTTATTTGTTGCTCCACAAAATTATTCCCTAGCCGAGATAAGCTTGACCCTATCCAGGGATTAGGACTTAGTTGGAGAGGTATGTTTTTGTAGAGTACAAAATGTTATGTTTTGGTTCAAAATAAGGGTTTTGGTGGGGTAGATCGGAAGTCTCTTGCTTTATTATGTAAAAAGATCTCGTGGTAAAAGTATGCACAAAAAGGGAAGATGCACAAAGGAATGTTTAGATCGATACCAGCCTATGTGGGCTCAGTACCGATGGTAAAAGGAAGAAAAATCGAGAAAAGGAGGTAAAAATGTAGTTCTTTACCGACCCTCTCAGATCGGTAACGAGGCAAGTAGAGAAGAGAAATGCAAAAAAGGGAAAAAAAGAAGATAAAAAAAGATGTACAAATTGTTTAAAGTTTAAATCAGAGATTCTTTGAGTTTCTAAGAGGCTTTCTAGGATTAATTTGTGAATGAAGAAGAGCATAAGTTTAAGTGAGTTCGGTAAGTTTATATGAGAGTTTTGGTAGTGTGTGAGTTTTAGGAATCTTTGATTCCCGGATATTATTAGCACCACATAGCCAAAATATTTTCATGCCTTATTGTTCTTACCAAGCCCCATTACAACCCTGACGAATGGAAACTTCTATGAAGTTTTTCATTGAGCCTAAGTTCTCTTGATGATTTTTGCTTGTTTTGACAAATCTTGGGTGGAGATTTTGGTGATATAAGTTCTAATTTCTATGAGTTTTTGCATATAAGATTGAGTTGAGAGAGGAATTTATAGCCCAAACACATGAGAGTTGAGTGAAACACTTTATCCTTGGTGAGGTTGGATTGTAGTTGCTTATGTCTATTAGTACTTATATATGTGTGATGACGTTAATAGTCATTTGCTATTTTTACTATGTTTTTAATGAGATGAAGGCTATTGCTTGATAAGCATGATATTTGGTCTTGGTTATGTTTAGTGATTGCTTGAGGACAAGCAAGTCTATGTATGGGGTATTTTGATGTTCGCGTTTTTAGTATAGTTTTGAGGTGTCATTCTTAGGTTGTTTAGTTTAGTTTTAGTAGGTTTAGTGTTAGTTTTGTGTGTTTTGGATAAGTTTGCATATTTTGAGAAAAGTATGGAAGCTACTCCGTTTTTGTGTTTTTCTTAGGTTTTGAAGCAGAATGGAGAATTTCCAGAAGAGTTGAAGAAAAGTGGTTCGTGGTAGAATACATGAAAAGGAGAACAAAAAGAATATGTTTTGAAGATCCCGAAGAAATTCAAAGAGAAGTTGTGAAAAGTGTACAAAAGTCCAAAACAGAGAGCTCGTTACCAACCTGTGAGGGTCGGTAGCGAGCTGAGCAACAAAGTTTTATCCAAGGAATTCAGCAAGTGTCTACCAACTCTGTGCAGGTCGTTTCCGAGGTGACCTATGTCAGTAGAGCAGCGCCGACTTTCGGAAATTTTATCCAAGGAATTCAGCAAGTTTTATCCAAGGAATTCTATCTTGTAATCTTTTTAGTTTAGAAAGTTTTTATCTTTTAGAATCTTTATTAGATAGTTTCCTCTTATATAAATACACTTGTTCTAGCTTAGTTTAGGAGGAGAGAGCGAGTTTATTTTGGAGTTCACGAGTTTTGAGAGGGAAGACGCTAGTTCGTTCGGCTCGATCGATCGAGAGAGTTCGAGTTTTGTTTTCTGTTTCGATCGTGAACGTGGTGGTTAAGTCGATCGGATAGCTTGTCAAGTAGCTCCCAAGCTTGATCCGGTGTCAAGTCTATGAACCCACAATCGATGTGGAGATTGAGCTTGTCCTTCTTTACCGGATTGATGCCTTGGAAAAAGATGTCTTGAAGCACATATGGTTGTTGGCCATGAGTAGGACATTGGCGCAACATCTCCTTGAAACGGTCCCATGCTTCGAAGAGAGGCTCATTAGGACCTTGTTGAAAGCTTGCAATCTTCCTCCTTCGCTCGGTTGTCTTTGAGGGCGGGAAGAACTTCATCAAGAAAGCATCATAGAGTGTCTTCCAAGTTGTGATTGACCTAGGAGCTTGGCTCTCGAGCCAATGTGTGGCCTTGCCCCCAAGTGAACATTTGAATGCCTTTAGAAGCACATACTCCAATGTCTCCTTGTCGGTCGAGATCGTCTCACACATGTCCACAAAACGTTTGACGTGCTCTATGGGACACTCATGTGGACGTCCCTCGAATTGATCACGCTTGATGAGGATAATGAATTGCGTCTTGATCTCAAAATTCTTGGCAACCTCGGGAAGCACAATAGCCGGCTCGGGTACCCTCAACTCCGGATGCATGTATTGGCGTGCATTCCGGGGTAGAGCGTTGAGTTGAGCCTCGGCTCTCATCCGTTGCTCCCGTTCTCTTCTTGCCACCTCCTCTTGATTGTCCCTCTCAAGTTGCAATCTAGCCATTTCGGCCCTAAGTTGAGCCAACTCCTCATCAACATGGAGAGCTTGATTCGCCATCCTTTTCCTTCTTCGGGCTTCCTTGAGAATACTTTCCGGATCACTCACAAACTCAAGCTCAAGTGTTCCTCGGGAGGAACGAGCTAGCATACACCTATGAAGCAAAGACACAAACCAAAACAAATCAAAAACAAACAAAGGGTTTGGGCTATTCCCTCACCCAAACCACTACCAAAACACAAGAAACTCACAAAATTGGCACTCAATGCACTTAGACTTCCCCGGCAACGGCGCTAATCTTTTGATCGCCTCGGATTGCGAGGGTCTAGAGATACAATTTATAACCCGACCCCGTTGTAGTACGTGGTGGGTGTCGAACACTCGGGAAGTCTACTCGATCGATGTGCCTAGATACTAGGAAGCTAGAAAGGAGGGTTTAAAACAAAGGAAAACAAAGAAAACAGTCGGGACCGACACTGAGGTCACGTCGGGCCCGAGGTTGGCGACAAGAGGAAGTCGGGACCGACACTGGGTAAGTCGGGCCCGAGGTATCTGGCGATGTCGAACTCAAAGATTTAAAAGTAGACCTTGGGCTTTTGGGTTCCTTCCCTAGTAGATTAAGGCTTTTCCACCCCAATTCAAGCAATGAGTGATGATCCACAAATTCCAATCAAGGGTTTTCAAATCCACAAGAACAAAGCAAATCAAAGCAAATCTACCAAAAAAACCTATCAAGTCTTCCTCTCTTGGCCGATTCTCTCTCTCTTCCTCCTCCTCTCCTTCCTCCTTGCTCTCCAAGTATCCTCTTGGTTCCCTTGGAACCCCCTTTTTGTGTGTATGAGAGGGAACCCTTTCTTAGAAGACAAGAGGGCCTTTTATAGATTAGATGAGGGGCAAAAGTGGAAGTCCACAAATTCGTGCCTTGGAGCCCAAGTAGTTCGGTGACCGACTCGGACCGACACGGAGGACCTCGGGCCCGAGTTACTGTGCATCTCGGTTCGAGGTTGCAGACTTCAAAGTCGGGCCCAACATGGTTGCAACTCGGTCCTGACCTCGTTCCACCTTCTTCTTTGTTGGCTTCTCTTGTTCTTCTTCATGGCTTGCTTCTCCCTTTCCCGCTTTAGCTCGGCCTTTGCTCCATGTCTCGACCCTCCTTCAAATCGATCCTCGATTCATGCCAAATTACCTACAAAACACATAAAATGCGCGTAGTCTCCGAATCTCATAGAAATACGGGAACTAAGCTAAAAAGGAACAAAACGCACAAGAAAAGGGGAAAAAGAAACATATTTACAAGGGAAATCACATATGAAAACACCACCAAATAGAGAGACATCAGTACAGAGGGCTGTCGTAACCTTGTTTCTTCCTGTTTTTCTTTGTTTCTGCGTTTTCTTGCTTCCGTAGTATAGTAATCAAATAGCCTTGGTTCCCGTAGACAATCCTGACTTCGCTATACTCAGCGGGGTCTTGACTATAAATTTTATTTGTTGTTAAGTAAATCTCTATCAACAAATTGGCGTTGTTGTCGGGAAAGCAACAGTGTTTGTTTGATTACTCGTGGGTCTGGGAATAGCCCGGCTCAAGTTCGATAACACTAGTTATTATTCTGAATATGAGCGTACCCTCCACCGCAGAAGAAGAGGAAACCAAGCCATGGCTCAATAGATGACTCCTGAAGAGATGGCTCAGTAGATGGCTGCGCTCCAGAGGCAGCTAGAAGCCACACAGATTGAGAAAACTACTTTACAAGAGCAACTCAATGCCTATTCGAGGAATGATAAACATTACATGCATCCAGATCTGAGGGTGCCAGAGTCCGCAATCGTGCTTCTGTAGATAGAGAAGACTTTTGAGATTAAGTCTCAATTCATATCCTTTATCAAACGAGCTCAGTTTGAAGGGAAACCTACTGAGTGCCGTATGGAACATATTAAAAATTTTCTTTATTTATATGACACTATTGTTTATGAAGGTATCTCTCTAGAATATGCTCTGTTAAAAGCTTTCAGATGGTCTCTTACAAGAAAGGCCCTGAGCTGGTTGGAGAGCTTACCTCCTAAGTCTATTAGGACTTGGAAGGCTTTGTATGATCAATTTTTGACAAAGTTCTTCCCTCTTGTTAAGACAACGGAGTTGAGAAAACGTATCAACTCCTATCACCAGCTGCCTAACAAGCCCTTTGTGGAGACGTGGGAGAGATTCAAGGAGATGCTCAGACAGTGTCCCACTCATGGGCAACCACCATATGTGCTCCAAGAAATCTTCTTTCAGGGGATTAATGATGAAACAAAGAACCGTATCAACATGCACACTGTTTGCGGTTTTATTGTAATGGATCCCATCGCTGCATGGGAGTTGCTGGACAAACTGACCAATTACGATGCTATGTATGGAGCCCAGCAACCACCTTAGCCACAAAAACGTCTCTACATCCCAAATAAATACGAAGTTGATCCTGAAGTCAAAAATCAATTTCTACAAGATGAGATCAACCGTCTGAAGAAACAGGGAAGTTTTCTGAAAACCTTTCAAAATTGTCAAGAGTGTGGCTCTTCTGCCCATAGTACTTCTACTTGCACTAACATCGAGCAGGTTAGAGCCGCTGAGACATATGCTGAGATGAATTATATGAGAGGGTAGTATAGATGTCCTTCTAATTATGAAAGGCCAAACAACTACCCGGCTTGGAGGAATCAAAGTCAAAATCAAAACTATGCAACCCCTCACCATATCGACCTCCAAGCTATCAAGAAACGCCATCATGGGTGAATGGACTCCATGAAGGGATCAATGGAGTGAAAAATGAAATCAGTGGAGTCCGTTCAGACCTAAAAGGTGTACAAGCACAGTTGGGAGAGATAGAGACATGGAGAAAGAATATACACTCCCAACTAGGCAACCTAGCTGCACAAATTCCGAGACCGCAAGGGCAACTCCCGGGCCGCCCCGACGAGAACCCAAGAGGGCAGATAGCAGCCGTACACCTCTGGAGTGGAAAGACACTACCAGATCGTGCTGATGACAAGGAAAAGGACCCTGGTGCTGAAGAAGACGCCACGACCCAGATCAATAACGTACCGAAGAGGGTCGTTATCGAGCTTGAAACACTCGGTACCGTTGCTCCATAGCTCGTTACCAACCCCAACCCAGGTAAGTTTTCTACACCAAGCCATTCTCTTCGTCCCAGGCTCAATACGGACCCCACCAGAGTCAGTATCGACCCTTCTGCGGCACCGATCGACCCGATTGTCGACCCGGTAGAACCACCTCTTGAGCCCGCTTTGGTTCTGAGATTGGTGAAGTTTCTCCCCTTCCCTACTAAGAAGTCTAAGGACTCAATAGATGGCAAGTTTAAGTGTTTCGTTAAGATTCTTCAAGGCTTAAATATTTCTATACCATTCTTTGAGGCCCTAAGCGAAATGTCGGCTTACACAAAATTCTTGAAAGACATTCTTAGCAGGAAAAGGTCAATAACAGAGCTGACAGATGAAGTCTGATCCATAATCCTTCCGAAAAAGCTAGGTGACCTTGGGAGATTTGCTATCACTATCGGGATTGGTGACCATCAATTCAAAACACTATGTGATTTGGGAGCCAGTGCCAGTTTACTTCCCTTATCAATCTAGTCAAAAGCTAACATGGGACCTCCAGATTCCGTGGATATGAGGTTGTATATTGCAGACGGATTTAGTGTAAAAGCTATTAGGGTCGTGGATGATTTTCCCATTCAAGTGGAGAAATTCTTCATACCAAACGATTTCATTATCCTAGATATGCCTGAAGACCCGCTAGTATTCTAGCTAGGCCATTCCTTGCTACAGTAGGTGCTCGAGTCGATGTTCGAAAAGGACTCCTCACTTTTGACATAGGGGAGGAGCGGGTCGAATTCAGCCTAAATCAAGCTACCAATGACATAGCCACGACCGCACACATTGAGACGCCCCAGCTAGAGCTCGACTTTGCTGAACCCGAAGTTCCCTTCCCAAACAACAGTGATTATGAGAGCGTTACTAAGCCAGCTACCGATCCTCGTTGCGTCGGTAGCGAGCCATTCGAACAGCAATGAGGCACATTATGGCACAATAATGAGGAAGGCTTTGTTTCAAACCGGTTGATGACGACCCCAATTGCCTCGGTATCGACACCCTCAGTGACTGATCAAGGTAAGTACTCTAACTCTGGATTCACTGTTACGGGTCATGATCATTCCTTATATCATATTCCTACAACATACCGTACTGTTCATGCTATAGAAGAGTCGAAACCTCCTTGGTTCTCGTATTTCACTAACCCTTCTGTAGGAATACCTAGCATATTGTTAGAGGATGAGGGATCGAATTTAGTGAAAAGAAATAACAATTCCTTTACCGCTAAGTACAGGGTTTTCCACGACCTCGACAAAGCTGAAAAAGAGCCACCTTGATTAGCAAGGTAAGTTCGTCGGGTTAACAACGTTAAAAAATAGCGCTTACAAGAGGCAACTCGATTTTTTAGTTTCAATTTTAGTTCAGTTTTTCTTTTCTTTTTATAGTTCTTTTTCTTAGCTTTTTTTTTGATTTTGTAGTAGATTAGAAGTTTGCGGGATAGGATATTTTTGAGCTAACATGTCACAAAAGTCGGCCACGATAAGGCGCTGAAAATTGAGTTGCCAAGGCTCGGTATCGAGCTGAGAGGGTCGGTACCGACCTGTGTCAACACCCAGACTCGGAGACGCACAAGCAAGTAAGTCCTTTAAAACCTAAAATTCTCCTTCCTCGCCTCTCTCCTTGCGCCGCCTCTTGACCAAATCTTTAAAAACACTCTCAAGCCTCAAAACCCACCCAATCCTCATCAAACTCTCAAAGATCCCACCGATCCTCACTCAGATCCCATCACCTCTGTCAACTATGCACCTCGTCCCTCAAGCCGCATCCCACTTGATATCGAACAACACCTCTTGTATTTATTACCGAAGCTTCAAGACCTCGTTACCTTGCAATTCGAATTTTCGTTCTTCAATTCTACAAAGCTAAAGTATGATTTCTTGAACCCTAAACTCTTTTCTTCAAAATTCATGTAATTAAGGGTAGTTTTAATATCGAGCTCTTTGTGTGAATTCGGATTGCATGTCTACATTGCCATCGTACTTCCATGTTTCTATGATTGGTGATTGTTCTTGTTTGATTTTCGGTTCTTTATGCTCGATTTACATTGAATTTCAATGATAGAAAAGCATGAACTAACTTGTTCTTGAAAAACATGATTTTGCACCATGAGTTTTGGCAATTTCTGGCATGATTAGATAGGGTTTTGAGCAAGTATGGTATTGCATGAATTTGATGGTGTGTTTTTGTGCGGAATCTTACTTGAATTTGTGCTAAATTGTCGAAAGTTTGGGGTTTGGGGAGTCGGAATCGCTCGCAAAAAGTTCACGCCCAGGCTCGTTACCGACCTGTGATGGTCGGTAACGACCTGCGATTTTCCAAATATTGTGTCAAACCTAGAGAGCTCGATACTGACCCTCTTGTCTCGGTACCGAGGTGGGTCGAGACCAATTCTGAATGCAAGTATGGGGTTTTTCTTATTGATTTGAATGGATCTTACCTTGGATATTTGTGGTGTTTTCAGGTACCACATGGCAAGCACAAGCAGATCTAATTCTAGGGCGGGAAAGAAGAGGAGTACTCAAAGATCTCCATCTCCTCCAAGAATGGACGAGGTCATTTTTCCAACTAGGGAGCAACTAGAGGTCTTTGATTCCGTCCTCCAAAAGGAACACTTCACAAGATGGTTCTCAAGGTCAAGTGCCAAGGCTAACATCATCTATGAGGATGTCAAGCACACATTTGCTATTCCTGGTGTGCCACATCTCCTAAAAAAGGAGGACATCCCGCATTACCCGGCCCTCACCGTCGAGTTCATTGCCACTCTACGAGTCCGTTTCAAGTCCTAGACATCGGTTGAAAAGATTAGGTTCATATTGGGCAATACCGACCATGAGTTCAACATGGCTGAGTTCAACCGCCTCCTCGACTTCCCCAACCACTCTCGGAATTATAAAGCTCCCGATGATTTCAAGGTCACCGACACATGGAGCTACATTTCCGGGGAAGTCAACCTGACTTCACCGGCACTTCAGGGGCGCACATCATCAACCCCATCTTCAGGATTATTATCCGAGTTTTAGGCACCACTATTTGGCCCAAAAGGGAGCTTTCAAGGCTGACATGAATGGAGGTAGGATGCCTCCACACTATTCTCTTCGAGGACCCCGCTCCCATGAATTTGGGGTACGAAGGCTGAAATATGTAGAGAGGCACGGGGCCTCGTCAAAGGAAGTCTGGTGTGGCAACTCGGTGAGCCTCTTGGCGACGGGTCTTAATGTCGACCTCTCGCGCTACACCGCTCACAGCCCCTAGAAGTTGGATACGAAGTATTGGTGTTCTTTTGGTATTTTTTAGAGGATTCAAGGCGGAGTCGCCACCAAGGTGCTTGGACAAGATGTGACGATTACTCGTGCCAAGCTAGAGATGTTGTATCTGCCAAATTGGTACGAAGCTTGGATGTCTCATCCGTTCCTATTGGACAAGAAGCCTCAAGATGAGCCAACTTTAAGGGAATGCGAGACGAGATATGACCGAGATGGAGCTGCTATGGAAGAAGACAAGTCAGGCACTACGGAGGAGCTCGATATCGAGCAAGATGAGGTCGGTACCGAGGTACCTGACGAGCACACCAACCTCGGTACCGAGCAAACTGGGCTCGATACTGAGTATTTCGAGGTCAACACTGAGGCGTTTTACTATGACACTACACACGCCCCTCGGCCTACCGAGCCACATTTGTATGGTTTCGTGTCGTATGCTCCTTTCATCCATCACGACCATTTCCAGCAGCACGCCCACTACAAGTCGCCGCCCCAACCCAGCTGCGCTAGGTCAAACGCCCCTCCTACATGGGCACAAGATCTGTCTTCTCAGATGTAGATGCTGAGCTTGCAACAAACACAACTCACCCAACGGATGGATCGTTGGGAGGATGTGTACTCAGCTCGCATGGCAATAGAGGATGTCTGGAAGCAAAGAGCTGACACTCGCTGGAGGACGATGGAGCAGCGTGTGACGGTTGATGAAGAGCGCTGGCGGACAATGTACGAGTTTATGGGTAACTTTGAGCGCCAGTTCCCACCACCACCTCAAAGATGATTTTGCTTTGAAGGATGTTTCTTCTGCTTTGATAGTTATCTTGTGAGTTTATTTCTTTTCTCTATCTTTTCTTTTGATTTGCTTTATTACAGTAGGGAGATTGTAATTTTAAGTATGGGGTAGGGAGAGAAAAGAAAACTTGATTGCTTGCTCGTTTGTTTTTGTGTTAGTTTGTTTTGTTTTTTGTTTTAGTTATTCTTTTTCTAAATAAAATAAAAAATCACAAAAAATTAAAAAATTTGAAAAATCCACTCTCTTTGTGCATTCTTTTTTTTTTAAATTATGTGAGAAGGTCTCTTGGTTGAAAAGAATGCACAAAGGAAGAAAGATATTAGTTTGATACCAGCCTATGTGGGCTCGGTATCGAAGGGAAAAAAGAGAAGCAAAATTTCAGCTCGTTACCGACCCTCTCAGGTAGGTACCGAGGCAAGTCAAGAAGAAGAAAAATATGCAGAAAAAGAAAGAATGAATAAGGAAGATGTGCAGTGTTTAAAAGTTTAATCCAGAGATTCTTTGTGTTTTTATGAGGCTTTCTAGGATTTTGATGGTGAGTGAAGAGAAGAGCATAAAGTTTGAAGTGAGTTTGGTGTGTGTTTTTTTTGAGAATTTTGGAGATGTGTGAGTTTTAAGGAGTCTTTGATTCCCGGATATTATTAGCACCACAAAGCCCAAATATTTTCATGCCTATTTGTTATTACTAAGCCCCATTACAACCCGGCCTAATGGAAGCTTCTTTGAAGTTTTTCATTGAACCTATGTTCTCTTGATGATTTTTGCTTGTTTTGACAAATCTTTGGTGGAGAGTTTGGTGATATAAGTTCCAATTTATATGAGTTTTTGCATATAAGATTAAGTTGAGAGATGAATTTATGGCTCAAACACATGAGAGTTGAGTGAAACACATTATTCATTGGTGAGGTTGGATTGTAGTTGCCTATGCCTATTGGTGTTTATATATGTGTGATGACATTAATAGTCATTTACTATTTTTGCTATGGTTTTGAAATTGCTTTTTAGATGAAAGTTGTTACTTGATGAGCATGATGTTTAGTTTTGGTTATTGTCTTGTGATTGCTTGAGGACAAGCAAGCTTAAGTATGGGGTATTTTGATGTTCATGTTTTTAGTATCGTTTTAGGTGTTTTTCTTAGGTTGTTTAGTTTAGTTTTAGTGTTAATTTTGTGTGTGTTTTGATAAGTTTACATATTTTGTGAAAAGTATGGAAGCTACTCCGTTTTTTTGTTTTTCTTAGTTTTTTTTAAGCGGAAGGGAGCATTTTGAGATGAGATAGAGTTCAGTGGTGGATGGTGGAATGCATGGAGAAAAGAGAAGAAAGAATAAGCCTAGAAGATCCTATTGAAATGCAAACAAAAGCTATGAAGAGTGTACAAAAAAACCCAAAACAGAGAGCTCGTTACCGACCTGTGAGGGTCGGTACAGAGCTGTGCAACACAGTTTTATTTGGAGGAATTCAGCACACATCTAACTATCCTATGCAGGTCGTTACCGAGGTGGCCTGTGTCGGTAGTCGGCGCCGATTTTCAAAAAGTCTATCTTTTATCTCGTAATCTTTTTCGTTAGGAAAGTTTCTATATTTTAGGACCCTTGTTAAATAGTTTCTTTTAGTATAAATACCCTTTTTTGTAGTTAGTTTTATGGGAGTGAGTTCGTTCGTAGGTTGGAGAACTCGTTAGTTTTGGGGAAAAGTTGGCTAGATCGTTTGTTTTGGGAACGATTGTTTGGATCGAGATCACGAGAGAGAGAGAGAGATCACGAGAGAGAGAGAGAGAGAGAGAGAGAGAGAGATAGCTTGTTTCTCTTGTTTCTCTTGTTTCTCTTGTCCCTTGATTTCGAACGTGATTGTGTTTGAAAGACAAGATTTTTTGTAATTCAAGTAAGCTTTTATTTCAATGTTTTCATTCATTCTAGTTGTTTGTTTTGTTTCAATCATGAGTGAGTAGTTTACTTCTCTATGATCGGGGTGGAAATAGGGTTGGGCATAGGTTCAAAACCGGACCAGACCGGACCGGGACCGAAATCCTCCAAATCTTTGGACCTAGGACATGACATAACTTCTCGATCCGGTCCTGTCTCGCTCCCGGTCCGGTCAAGTTTTGGACCGGTTTGGACCTGGATATTATTTTTTTTTAAAAATTAATATTTTTCAAAGAAAAAATTATCTTTTTAGTAAAAAAAATTACGTATTTTTTATGAAAAATATAATGTTACAAAGTAATAATAAAAAATATTATTTTTATGACATAAGAAATATTATTTTTATATATAAATTTATAATTTTATATATATTTTAAAAAAGTCGGTCTGGACCGGACCAGACCGGGACCGGAAGTTCTATAATTCATGGACTGAGCATCGGACCGGTTAACCCTCGGTTCGGTCTCGGTCCGGTCGGTCCGGTCCGGTCCGGACCTAAATTTGCACAACCCTAGGTTGAAACCCGACATAGTTATGCATGATTGAATGTGTGTGTTGAAGTTTTGATTGCCTTTTATCCTTTAACTACTTGTTTTGTGCTTATACTTGGACGAAAGTCGAAGTAATTTGAGTTTATCGCTTGATCGAAAGAGAAAGTTGTAATCTTGAATGTTGATATTGTTCGATAATGAAAGTTTCGAGTTTTGGATTCAAAATAAGTAGAAAGTGAATTGATTTGTGAAAATTGATTGATTTGCATGTTTAGGTCAACGAAAGTTGATAGATTTATTTTTAAGGCGTGATATTTATCCTTCACACTAGATCGTATGCATAATTATGTCATGGTAAACCTTTATCCTAGGTGTTTTCGCATTTGAATTACCTAAAGTCCTTACTCACATACAGACTCGTTACCGAGGCACACAGGTCGGTACCCAGCCTGCAGTTGATTCGTCTTGTTTGCTTAGTTTTAGTTGAAACCCAGCGTCGTTACCGACCTTGACAAGGTCGGTACCGAGGGCTGTCGTAACCTTGTTTGTTCCTGTTTTGCTTTGTTTTTGTGTTTTCTTGCTTCCGTAGTATAGCAATCAAGCAGCCTTGCTTCTCGTGGACGATCCTGACTTCTCTATACTCAGCGGGGTCTGTATTACAAATTTTATTTGTTGTTAAGTAAATCCATATCAACACCACACTGAGGGTCACAACTTGGCAAAGCAAGCAAGCAAGAGAAGCTATTATTGGCATACCATGAATAAAGACGCAGCCGATTTTGCTCGAAGGTGTGACACATGCCAATGTCATGGACCAATTCCACATCAACCACCAGAGTTACTTAGTGTTCTAAAAATCGCTAGACGGACCCTTGGCGGAGAGGGACCGCCTAGCGCCTAGACGGCCTGAACGATTGCCTAGGCGGTCCTAGACGGGTGCCTAGAAGGTCTGGAAGGCTAGGCGGGCAGGGACCTTCCAGCACCTAGACAGGGCATAGACGGGGCCTGGAAGGGATTTTTAGAACAGTTTACTCCATCCGATAACATCCCCCTAGGCATTCATGAAATGGGGGATGGACATTGTTGGTAAACTCCCTCCAGCTTCCGGGCGACATGTTTACATCCTAGCTATGAACGACTACTTCTCTATGTGGATTGAAGCTGAATCTTTCAAGGAAGTAAAAGACGTACAGGTCATCTCCTTTATCAAGAGAAACATCCTAAACAGATTTGGTGTGCCATCAACCATAGTTTGTGACAACGACTCTCAGTTCATCAGCGAGACAACGAGGTCCTTTTGCCAACAATACAACATCCAATTAGTAATGTCCACTCTGCGATATCCTTAGGCAAATGGTCAAGAGGGAGCTAGTAATAAGGTAATCATAAACAATTTGGAGAAACACCTCAAAGAAGCTAAGGGAAAGTGGGCATACGAGTTACCCCTTATTTTATGGTCAGATTGGACAACTCTTAAAACAGCCACAGGACATACGCCTTCCTCGTTGGTATATGGTTGCGAAGCTGTACTACTCATTGAAATAACTCTTCCAACAGCTCGATATGGTCTCACCAATAAAGAATCTAATCGGGATAACCTGCTCCATCACTTGGACACAATTGACGAGTTACGAGATGAGGCGTCCATTCATATGGTGATGTATAGACAAGGGGTCGCTCAGAGTTATAATAAACACGTTAAAGCCAAGGCATTTCAAGTAGGTGATTGGGTATTAAGAAAAGTCTTCCATAATACCCAAGAACCGAATGCTGGTAAAATCAGAGCAAATTGGGAAGGACCCTATCAAATCACGAGAGTTGTTGGACAAGGCCCCGATAAGCTGAAATGCGACGAACTTGAAGCCTTACCATTTCTGAGAAATCCACGAGAATCGCAACAAGGTATTCTCCTACTTCAATTATTGGATTCATTTACAATATTTTGTCCTACTTACACAATGCAACAACGACACGAAAAAATAACAAGGGACGCTTTGTGATGTCACAGGCCAAAACATGGGCCCTTGCCTTACAATCAGGCTATAGTGTGCACACAATGACTAGTCATGAGATGCAAGAGACAAAAAACACATCAAAAACTCCAGAGCAAGAAGAGTCTAACACAATGAGACATACATCTACTTGGTTCAGATTATATTATCAATAAAAGATGATTACATTTCATTTCTAGATTATGTCTCACTACATATTTCTCTCTTAGCATCTTATGAAAAAGCTCTATTACATACATTACTAAAAGCTTGAACGCTTTAAACACGTTGCCTAGACTGTTGACGACTTCCCACATCAACGCGTTATCTATCATCCAGTAACATCTCCGTCCAATCTTCTCATATAACCTGCAAAACAAACACACAGAAAAAAAGACACAATACATACATAACAAAAGCATTAATAGATAAAACCCTTGGCTATAATGCCAAGGGGGCAAGAAATGTCCGTCACAAAACACATAGGGCTTTATGATACAAACGGTCAACTAAGACTGTTAAACCCGACACACCGGGAGTTTGATAGCTTGCATTTAGGTAGTGTTTAGGATGCATATTTATGTTTATTATGCTTGGTTTTAGCTTAGTTTAATTTATTTCTTAGGCTTTTAGGTTTTTTAGGAAATTCGGGTTTACACTTGTTTTGTTCGATTTTGCAAATCTTTAGGTAAACAAGCATGAACGGGACAGAGCATAGCGAACTATGGTGGAGTTTGATGAAGCTTATAGTGGTGCAAATGAAGATCGGAAAAACCAAGGACCAAGAGTTTGTGGGAAAAGAACGCTTAAATTTGGGTCATGCATTGGAGTTATTGTTTCGACACCTCTACCTTGCAATGCTTCGTTTGGGGAGCTATAGTGGACTGATGTAGATGAATTTGTTATCATTGGAAAGATAATTCAAAGAGCTCCAATTCATAATTTTAGTCCGAGTACAAATTCCAACTCAAAGAGGGTCAAAACAGCCTTTGAAGTGTCACCTAAATGCTGAACCGAAGCTGATGGTGCGGAGAGGAGGGTGCGCGGCCACGAACCTCTGGAGGGAGACCGCGTCTCTTGTTTCACTGCGAGAGAATTTGGACTACAAAATGGGCTTTGATATGGGATTTTATTATATAATTTTTGATGTATTTTTGGGATATGTTGATCTTAGATCAACAACCAACAATAGTCTTCAAGTCTGAGGAAGCACCTGCCCCGGCGACACGTTCAAGGTGTCAAGAAATACGACCACCAAAGGGGAAAATGGAAAATGATGGCCTATACGAAATGGGTATTTCAATTCATATAAGCACACCCAGTCCTTGTTAAAAGAGTCGACCCAAACACCTAGAGGAGGAAGGTAAACTTCTGAAGAGGTAGGAAAACCGACGGAATATGCAAAGGCTGCTGGATCAAAGGAGGTACTTTCTTTGTGATGAAAAGGAATGAGAACCCCAGAAGAGGTAAAAGAAGGAGATTCAGACGGCTCGAGACATCGGGGAAAAGATTCAGAGGAGGATATAGAACCGAACATGGTGAATGGAAGGTTGAAGACGAAAACGAAGAATAAACATAAGAAGGGGAAACATACCTGATGATGAGAATACTCGAGCAAGTCACAATGATGTTTTCAAGAGCCTTAAATAGGATCGATGGGACGTGGTTCTGCATACTACAACTTCCAAGACAGACATCAAAAACCCCAGAAATTTTAGAGTGAAAATTTTCCCAGGTTTTTGGGGGTATTGTTGGGCTCTCCGAAATTAGGCCCAAATCCAGTGATCAATGGCACAAATCGGCGAGGCCCACAACCGCTGGTTCAAACGTGCATCAGGTCAATGGAAAAAAAAATAACGGCTTGCGACATTTCCGTAAGTAATGGCTAAGGCATTCAATGCCAATGGCGAGATTCGCGGGATAAGGGAGTCAGTGAAGGGCAACGTTCGACTGGGAAAAACAGATATAAGAAACTGAGAGAAGGGAGGAGAGGGAAACAGAAATACGTACACTTACAATTGACATATTCATCCTCTCTTTAACCTCAATTATCGAAAAATTATTGTTTAATTATTCTACTTGTAAACCAGACAAGGCGTCGTCATTGTTCAAGCACCAAGCATTGTTATATACAAATTACATCATTTTCTGCATTTCAATTTTGTTTTTATTTACATCTTTACTGAATTCCATCTTTTTTGCATGTATTAACCCGTTTAGACTACTTCTTGGTTAAGTTTCCCTCATTATAGCAAGTAACGCATTTACGTGTTGAATCTGCCCAAAACAGGTGTTTGATGCTTGGGGCTCAATCTTCACTTTGTGCACTTGTCCGAAATACCCTTGTCTTGTTAGCCAAGTATGTTTACTTTCTTCACATGTGATTCCATTTGAATTTTGTCAACTCTTGAATCTCATCGGACCATTGGATCAATCGGCTCAATTTGAGGAACAAAATACACCTTTGTTTTGCCTGGAACAGACTTTTGTGTTTTGCGCTGAACTATATGTCTTCTCATGAGTTCCCTTGATGGGAACTGTTTCTTTCATGCATCTTGTCATTGTTGCACTCTTGAGTTCCCTTGTGTGGATATCTGTTCAACTTGAAGTTCACTTGAAATACTTGGACATAACACATTAATTCCCAAATGGTGTTTGCCATTATCAAAATTGGGGAGCTGGATTATTGTTCCGATGTTTTAGAACAAGAGTTCCCAACACCGTCTCAACAATTCCCCCCTTTTGATGATGACAAACACATCTCAAAAGACAAGTAGTTCAGTTCCTAAGAAAAAGTTAAGTGCAATGCATGTGAGTGATAAGATCTTCAGGGAATTCCACTTCTATAGACAAGGTAGTTTTAACTTGGCATTTTTGGAAGTCAATTCCCCCTTAGCAAAAGCATTTCTAACATAACATAAACAACGCATCTCTCAAAATTTATCCTTCCCGTTTTTAGCATCATCAAAAAGTGAAAGCAATGAGAAACAGAAGCAAAGGAACACACATTCATGCTAAAGTATCGTTCATTACTTAAGCAAAAAATTTGTACAATATGGAACAAAAGATACATTTTTGTGGGGGAGAGAGAGAGGGTAAGGGAACTGAAGGGAGAAGATCATGAGGGCCTCACATTGGGAAGATGCTTAACTTCAACAAGGACTTCTAACATGCGGTCACATATGATTGGAAGATGGTGAAGCACTTGGTTGTTCCCAACAGGTGCATCAGCGGCGGGAAGAGTTGTCGTCGGCATCTTCCTTGGAGCCTCAAAATGTCACATCTTCTAGATCACAGTCATGTCCAATTCTTGACCAAGTTCCGCTTCTTCCCTAGATTCATCATACAACCCTTCCTTCTGAAGGAGCTGCTTTACCAAGAAGGCGTAGGGAAGAGAGTGGGAAGGCACACCCATGAATTTGTCCATGTGCCCAAGAATGATTCAGGGTAGATTGATAGGCTCTTTACGGAGGAAGAAGTTGAGAAGGATAACATCTTGAATGTTGAGTTGATTCCTCTTCTTCTACCATGGGATGACAACCTTTATGATAAATTGGTGAGCCTACTTTGCTAGTAGAAGAGGTTGTGGGTAGTGTAGTCCTTGGTGGGAACACGACCATCATACAAACGAAACAGAATCTCGGCATGGTCAAAAGTATCCTAGTTCTTGATAAGGATGAAGTTGAGCCCGTCCATGGGAACATACAGGAGGCGGATGTTGGTTATAGTGAAGTTAAACTCATCACCCTTGATGGTGAGAGTTCCCTGCATGCCATCCCTGGAGACCTTGAAGGAGGAGTAGAAGAGATAGACTTGGTCGGGGTCAATAAGGGCAGGCTTATCGCACACTTTTGTTTCCAGCCCTGGGTCTTGATTAGTTCCCACAACTCACCAAGCCCATTATCGGTGAGAAAGAAAGCCGAGAGAACAAGGGGAGTGATGAGCTTATGTTCCCCTAAAGTGGAGGCCTTAGGTACCACGGTTCCCTTGTCCTGGGCGTCCTTGGTCCTAGGCTTCTTGTTGCCCTTCTTTCCTTTCACCGTCCTTTTCTTCTTTGCTAGGTACGGGTTATGCTCCAGCATAAGCACGGGTTCCCTTTCCTTGGGTAAAAAGTTGGAGACGACGATTTGTTGGTCATCGGATGGGATCTTGGTAGCCTAGCATTCCTTAGCCTCGACAATCACGACAAGGGAGCACATCAATGTGCTTATAGGGATGTCTTTCTAGTGCTTTAATAAGAATGTTCGTGATTTGCTCTTTAGTTCTATAATGTTCCATAGAGATGTTCTGTTGCTCAACATTATCACACAAGAAATGATGCATAATATCTATATGCTTAGTATGAGAATGGGTTCATTGATATGTGTATGACACTTTTATTATCACATTGTATGGGAACATGGCCAAAAGACTTCCGTACTCCTTGAGCTGGTACTTAATCCATAGAACTTGGGAACAACATGAAGTTGTTGACATATACTTTACTTCAAAGGTTGAGAGTACCCTTGAGTTTTGCTTCTTTGATCCACATGAAACAAGACATGAACCTAGGAACATGGGTCATTCCTGAAGTGATTTTCCTATCAACTAGATGGCCAGTAAAATCTGCATCTAAGTATGCCACTAATTCAAGGGAACTATTCCTTGGGTACCATAGGCATAGATTGTCATTTCCCTTGAGATACCAGAAAATTCTCTTCACCTCTTTCAGGTGTGATTCATTAGGATTAGCTTGAAAATGTGCACTTAGGAAATCATAGAACATGATATCTTATCTACTGGCAATTAAGTAGAGAAGGGAACCGGTCTTACCTCTATAGTTCTGTTGATCCACACTAATACATGTCTCATCAGTGTCCAACCTTGTGTTGAGTGAAATAGGAGTATCAATGAGCTTGGAAGTTTCCATCCCATACTTCAAGAACATTTCCCTAATGTATTTATGTTGGTGGATCTTAGTTTCCTCCTTTTTTGGGAGATTTGAAGCCCCGGGAAGAATGTTAGTTCCCCTGTTAAGCTCATCTCAAACTCACTACTCATCGGATTCTTGAACTTATCAACAAGTGAATGGTTAGTGGCACCAAAAACAATTCATAAACATATTCTTGAACAATCAAAATGTCTTTGGATTCTTTCTTGACAAAAACTCTTTCAAGGAAGAATCCAAAGACATTTTGATTGAGACCATTGACAAAACTCTTTGGATTCTTTCTGAGCAAACTTGTCATACCATGCTCTGGGCGCTTGCTTGAGACCATAGAGTGCCCTTTCAAGGAAGTAGACATGGTTAGGGTAGTTCCCATCCTCTAAGCCACAAGGTTGAGCAACATACACTTCTTCCTTGAGATGCCCACTAAGGAACAAAATCTTCACGTCCATTTGGTAAATCTTGAACCCTTTGTGTGTTGCAAAGGCAATCAAAAGACGAATGGCCTCGATCCTTGCCACATGAGCAAAGGTCTCATCGTAGTCGATCCCTTCCTCTTGATTGTACCCTTGTGCCACAAGACATGCTTTGTTCCTAGACACGGCTCCAGTGACATCCAGTTTTTTGAAAACCTACCGAGTTCCAATGATATTCTTGTTCTTAGGACGAGAAACAAGTATCCACACCTTGTTCCTTTCAAATTGGTGTAGCTCCTCTTGCATGGCTTGAATCCAATTTGGTTCCTTTAGATCTTCCTTTATGTTCTTTGGTTCCACCAAGGATACAAATGCATTGAAGGAACAAAAGTTGCAAAGTGAGGAACGAGTTTTCACACCTTTATCATAAGGAGTGATGATGTTGTCAATGGAATGATCTTTCCTTTGCTACTAGTTCCTTGTGTTGATGTTGGTGAGATAAATTCCACCCTTGGTTCCTCTTCTTCGATGTTCTCCCTCAAGAGGTGAGTCGTTTCCCATTTGCTCATTTTGGATCTCCTCGTTGTTCTCCTTGTGTTCCCCTTGAGTGTAGGACTCTGGCATGTCTTTATTCTGAGGAATGAGGGAATCGGTTTGGGAAGTGTCTTGAGACTCTTCTATGGATGGAACTTCCATTGAGTCTTGATCGGGTTGGTGTTGATTCTCTCCATCATTTACATGTTCTGGGACATTGTTCCCACATGGATAGTCACCCTCTCCTTTCCTTGGCTCATCATCATTGTCATCCTCATCTTGTTGCCTTATTAGCTTGAACAGAGTTTCCTTTATTTGAGGTGCAGTTCCCATATTTACAAAATCTTCATTGAAGACCACATGTATGCTTTCTTCGAGTTTCTTGATCCTTTTATTGTAAACTCTGTATGCCATGCTCTGAGATGAGTACCCAACGCATATCCAACGAATATTCCTTCATCACTCGTAGGATCAAACTTCCCAAGATTGTCTTTTTCGTTGTCGTGCATAAAGCATTTACAACCAAAGGTCCTATGATGGGAAATGTTGGGCTTTCTTCCCTTGATCAACTTGTAGGAAGTCTTTATGATCATTAGTCCGATCATTGCTCTGTTGAGGATGTATGCAGTTGTGGAGATTGCTTTATCCCAGAAGCTTTGAGGAACTCCACTTTCTATCATCATAGTACGCGCCATATCCTCTAGAGTTTTGTTCTTCCTCTCAACTACTCCATTTTGTGTAGGAATGCGTAGAACCCAGAAGTTATGGGAAACTCCATTCTCTTCACAAAATTTGCAGAACTCTGATTTCTCAAACTCAGTTCCATGGTCTGATCTTAGTGACTTGAGCTTTAATCCCATGCTAACTTCTATTCTCTTGATGAAGGGTTCAAATTCTCTGAATGTATCTGCTTTTGACACCAAGAAAATAACCTAGGAAAATCCTGAAAAATCCTCAATTAAAACATACATGTACCTTTTACATTTGTGGTTGGTTGTTCTCATAGGACCACAGAGATACATATGGATCTGTTTGAAAGGTTTTGTAGTGCTCGCAACTTTCTTTGGTTTGAAGGAACTTCGTGTATCTTTTCCTTTGACACATGCTTCACACATCTTTGCTCCTTTAAGGTTGCTTATAGGAAGTGCTATTACCAGATCCTAGAGGTACAACTTCAAGATTTGATTCACACATGCATATCGAAGCCTCTTATGCAAGAGTTTCATATCATCATGGGAACTCGCAAGGCACAGCTTCCTGGGAGGCTCAAAATTTGTATCCACAATGTAAACATTGTTGGATCTCTTACTCTTGAGGATGATCTTGTTGGTCTTTTTGTTGATGACCGGACATTCTTGAGAGTTGAAGGTGACCACATTGTTCCCTTGGTCATGTATCTGGGAGACACTAAGGGCTCATTTGATATTCATATCTTAGGATATAAGATATTGGTATCGGTATCAGTATCAGTATGAGATATCGGTATGGGATTTCATATCGATATATTTGTTTGGTATGGAGAAGATATCAATCATATCTAATATCTCTTGTTTGGTAAAACATATTGTATATGAGATATCAAATATTGATGGTAGGAAAATATTATTTTTTCCCAAATTTAAAGGTTTAATATTGATTAAATTAAATTCAAAATAAAAAATTAACAAATATAAATCTCTTTTTTTAACAAAACAAATATAAATCTCTAAAATTGACATTTAACGAAATACATATAATTTAATATTACTGGTACTATATTTTGCTAAAAAAAATTGTACGATGTTGATTTTTTTTAGTTAAGATCTGGACGATGATGACGGAAGAGAGAAGATATATCTGAAAGACGCTTTCTAGGGCAGCGACGCTAATCCATCTGGACGAATTTTTTTCCGGTCGAGTTCTGAGAAATTTTAAGCAGATCTGGGCTATCAAACAATCTCGGAGATGGGGGAGAAATGGAGGAGGTCAGATCTGAGCAACAATGGTGGGAGAAATGAGCAATGTTGTAGATCTGAGCAACAATGGTAGGAGAAATGAGCAACGTTGTAGATCTGAGCAACAATGGTGGGAGAAATAAGCAACGTTGTAGATGGGCAATGTGGGAGAGATGGAAGAAACGAGCGATATCGGTTATACCGGTGGTAAACTAGGTATATCAAATTGGGGGAAATTTGATATCAAGATATCCGCTGATATCTGCTTCATATCTATATACCATATACCAAACATGAGATATGGAGCCATACCCATATCTCATATCTAGATATGGGTACCAAACGGGCCCTAAGAAGGTTGTATCCTAGGTCCGTGACAAGATTGACATTGTTGATCTTGATGGATTTGTTCAGCATCACTTCTCCAGTTCCTATAATTTCCCCTTTATTCTTGTTTCCAAAGGATGCATGTCCGCCTTCGGCATGTGTGAGGAGTGAGGTGAGATTGTCTTTGTTCTCAATCATATGGTTTGAGAAACCACTATCTATGACCCTGGTGCAAATCCCCCTCACTACCACCTGCAAAGGAAATTAGTTTTTAGCAACCCATGCAAGATGGCTCTTGCTTGCTTCCTACAAGGAAACACAGTTTCAAAGAGAGTATACTCAGCAATGTTAATATCACGAGAGTTCCTAAATCGATGAGTGGAGTTGATAGGCTATTTTCCTACACCGCAAGTATACGGTTCGGTTGTAGTAATCAAGGTGTCGAACTCAGGGAACTTTGTAGTGTTGATTATAACACGATTCAGTAGACTAAGCCAAAAATAAGAAAATGGAGATGTAATTGTATTCAGAAATAATTAAAATTAAAATTAAGAAGACTATCAATGGAGAAAAGCATTCCAAGGTCAGGATCCCCACAATGATTATTCAGTAGATTACCGGTGATACACTCTATTTAGTATAGGTTAACTCTTGTATTTTAGGTATGATTTGAGTGTGTTTAGGTTATTTTTGAGCATAATTGTCATATGAAGACCGAAGACACGATTTGAAGAATTGCAAGAGTTTTGAAGACAAGTGTTGATTTGGAGTTGTTTCGACACCACTTTCTTGTAACGTTTATTCCGGGAGCTACAGTGATCGGATGAAACTGAAATTGGTATCATTGGAAAGCTAACTCGAAGAGATACAATTCATGTTTTTACGGCAAGTTCAAATTCCAACTCTAAGTGGGTCAAAACCACCTCCGAAGTTGACATCAGTAAGCTGTCAGAAGATCCGCGCCCGCGGATTATTTCCGCGCTCGCGGATCGAAGGGATTCCGCGGACGAGGATATTTTCCGAGTTCGCGGATGGAGGAGTATCCGCGGCCTCGGACATCAAGTGGATCCGCGCCCGCGGATTATTTCCGCGCTCGCGGATCGAGGATTTTCAGCTCCGCTTTCTTTGTTTTATTTTATCTTTTAGTATTATTATATCTTAGGGTTTCGGACTTATTTCTACTATTTAAGCTTTGTTTCGAGTTTCACTTTGGGTTGGACAATTTCTAGCATACTTTTACTTTTAGGTTTTTATTTTCAGTATTATGGAGAACTAATTTCCCTTTGGAGTTTGTTTAATCAAGGAAGCCTTTTTATGTATTTCGTGAGATTCTGGTAACTTTTCTATCCCTTGGTTAATATCAAAACTCTTGTGCTTAATTTCATGATTATCAATTGATTTCTCTTGGTGCACAACTTGTTGAATTTGATTGATATTCTACTATTTGGATTAGGTTTGATTGTTGTCTGTGCAATCTTATTTATCCTTGAAACAACTCTTTTCTAGGACCGTGGACTAGAATTGAGAAAGAGTATTTGATTGTTATTTTATGCATGAGACTCGTAGCTTGATTGCATGATTTAATATCCTTCTATCCTTAATACTTTGCATGATTTGAATTAAGCGTTCTTGTTCATATCATCCTTTCGCTGGGACCGTGGACAAGCGGAAATCTTTTATAAGGATTGGAATTAACTAGGGAATTAATAGAAAAGTGAATGAATCAATGATCGAATGATTAAAAAGGTGGAATTGATTGAATGAACTCTGCTTTCTTCCAATTGATTTAATCCCAATAATATTTGTTTGTTTGTTTATTTGCATGAACTCCCAAAAAACCCTGTCTTTGTTCTTTTGCTGATTGATCAGAATCCCGATTCTCTTGGGTTCGACCCCTTGCTTGCTTGCTATACTAGTTAGTAGTTTAGGGTTATTTATTTTTGATCTTGGCAACAACGATTTTAGCCGAGTCAAATTTTGGCACCGTTGCCAGGGAATCGGTTTTTAATTTTCTGTTTAATCGGCGTTTCTGACGAATCCGCGCCCTCGGAATTTTTCCGCGCCCGCGGCAGAGCCGCGCCCTCAGAATTTTTCCGCACCCGCGGATCGGTCCGTCCAGAATCCCCGAATCTGTGTAGACCTATCTTACGGTCTACACTTGTATATACTAATGTCTGCGTTTAGTCTTGTTCAGTTGCAGGATGAACCCTTTCACGAGTACTTCACTAGGTGCCCGGAAATCTTGCATGATCTCTCTGTTTGGGGGTTACACATAGGGCTTGATGATGCTTGCTATCACATCTTTATGGGGATGACTCTTGAGTCCCTACTAAGGATGTACCGCGAGAGTGATGCAAAATACGTCCTTTGGAAACCCATTGACCGATGGAATTATTTTTGTATGCTCTGAGCCAAAGAGATCGAGATACAGAAATTGGAGAACCAAATTTCTGAACAAAGAAAACTAGAGGAGGTGTTGGCCATAAAGACGGAAATTCTTGAAGAACCAACAGATCTCCCTGAAGAGCCAGTTCCACCCTCTCCAGAGGCACTCAGAGACCCTTCATTGGATGAAGAGATGGATGATCATAGTCATGTGATGACGAAGGAGGAATATTTCCTTTAGTTTGACGACGCCTAGAATGATGACGACTAGCTTGATGAGTCGAAGAAGGAGCCAGATGATGATATGGAGATTTCCATTCCACCTGAGGAGATGTCTATGTCTCCTGTCGTGGAGCCATTTGTTATGATCGATCATGATCCCTGTATCCTTTCCTCTTCTTCCTTACTTTCTATTGATATCTGTTTACGTGATATCTCTGCAAAAGGTCCTGAGCATGATAGTTTACCTAGTGATTTCTCAAATTTTAAGGGTGGTAGTGCTAACATGAAAATCATTACTCTTGATTTATATTTTGAAAAACTACCTCGTCCTTTCGACTGGTTCTATCCTAAACCTGCTAATCCTGATTTCTCTAGTGGGTTTGATATACTGAAACGGTGTCTGAATGCTATATTATTTAGTTTCAAGTTATCATTGTGTTATATTTGCCTTCATGAGAGTTGTTCGCAGGATTTTGATAGACTTCTTAGGGCTTTGACAATGCCCGAGTTTTGAGGTAATAGGTAGACGTCAGGCCATACGACGTTAAACAAAGGCGCTGCTCGGGAGGCAACCCGAGCAAGTTTTTCTTTTTCTTTTATTTTTATCTTTTTAGTTTAGTTTTATTTTTAGTTTTGTTTTGGTTTTGTTGGGCTAACTTGCAGGTATAGTTTCTCCCATCAAAAGAAGCCAGTCTGAGGCGAGTCCGAGCCCGCGGAAAATCCGCGCCCATGGAAATTTTATGCGCCCGCGGAAAATCCGCGCCCTCGGAATTTTTCCGCGCTTGCGGATCGGCCTGGAGGAATTAAAATTTTATTAAAAAAATTTTAAAAAAAATAATATAAAAAAAATAAAAGGTTTTTGGGTGAAACCCCCGAAATAAAAGGCTTTCAGGTGAAACCCCTAAAATAAAAGGTTTTTGGGTGAAACCCCCGAGATAATTTAGGGAAAAAAAGAAGAGAGGAAAAAAAAGAGTGTTCTTCCATATTCTACCATCACCCATCAATCCATTTTTCTATATCTTTCCATGTCTAGTTCCTTGGAATTGTTAGTTACTATTATCAAGTTCCATCCCATCGTGGTGATTGCGCGTCTGCACCATCTTTGCGGTGTAGTTCAAGTATGGGGGTGCTACCGTCGTTAGAGTTTTATTATTTTAAGGAGTCCAGTTCATTCTCATTGGAGACGTCCTATGGTGTGGATTTGGTTGTTGAGTTGTGAAGATGACGTTCTTGGTTTGTTCCCAAACTAATCAGTTTGTTCCTGAGTTTGGTGCTTATAATTCCGGGAGTTCATTCCATCTCTTCTTTCGTATGTGAGTCTTCTGATTTTCCTCTTCTATACTTAATTCCTTTCTCTTTACTTCATTGAGGACAACGAAGGATTTAAGTATGGGGAAGGAAGTACTCACTACGCCTATCCTATTTAGTTGCTTTTGAGTTTATTTTTCGTTATTTTATGGGATCTTTATTCCAGGTTTTGTATAGAGAAATTTTTGAAAAAAATATAAAAAAATTAAAAAAGCCATAAAAAATTCAGAAAAAGGCATAAAAATCCTGGGATGAGTTGAAACCCGAAAAGGCGGCTCAGGTAATAAGCAGGTAACTCGGACCAGCATTAGGCTGGGGTAATATGAGGTTAATGAGAGATGTGAGTAATTGTGAGCAATCCTAAGATAAATGAAAAGAGTGATTAGGTAAAAACCCAAAATGGCGCCTAAGTAGAATGAGTGGTAAAATCAGAGTGTTCAGGATCATATTCTACTTTGGGGTCTGGGGATAACATTTTAGATGTTGGGTAGATCCTAGGTTGCTCTACACTTTTTTAGAGCTTGAGTGTTTATCTTGTATCTATGTGAGGTGTGTGCTTGAGCTTTCATGTCTTTTGCTCATTATTTCTCTATTATGGGTTCGGGTTGGTGAGGTGAGTGATTTTTGTCTTCCCTTGTACTATGTTGTAAACATTGATAGGATTTCTTGTTAGATTTATTTTGAGCTTACTCGAGGACGAGCAAGGTTTAAGTATGGGGGAATTTGATACATTCTATTTAGTATAGGTTAACTCTTGTATTTTAGGTATGATTTGAGTGTGTTTAGGTTAGTTTTGAGCATAATTGTCATATGAAGACCGAAGACACGATTTGAAGAATTGCAAGAGTTTTGAAGACAAGTGTTGATTTGGAGTTGTTTCGACACCACTTTCTTGTAACGTTTATTCCGGGAGCTACAGTGATCGGATGAAACTGAAATTGGTATCATTGGAAAGCTAACTCGAAGAGCTACAATTCATGTTTGTACGGCGAGTTCAAATTCCAACTCTAAGTGGGTCAAAACCACCTCCGAAGTTGACACCAGTAAGCTGTCAGAAGATCCGCGCCCGCGGATTATTTCCGCGCCCACGGATTATTTCCGCGCCCGTGGATCGAAGGAATTCCGCGGACGAGGACATTTTCCGAGTTCGCGGATGGAGGAGTATCCGCGGCCTCGGACATCAAGTGGATCCGCACCCGCGGATTATTTCCGCGCTCGCGGATCGAGGATTTTCAGCTCCGCTTTCTTTGTTTTATTTTATCTTTTAGTATTATTATATCTTAGGGTTTCGGACTTATTTCTACTATTTAAGCTTTATTTCGAGTTTCACTTTGGGTTGAACAATTTCTAGCATACTTTTACTTTTAGGTTTTTATTTTCAGTATTATGGAGAACTAATTTCCCTTTGGAGTTTGTTTAATCAAGGAAGCCTTTTTATGTATTTCGTGAGATTCTGGTAACTTTTCTATCCCTTGGTTAATATCAAAACTCTTGTGCTTAATTTCATGATTATCAATTGATTTCTCTTGGTGTGCAACTTGTTCAATTTGATTGATATTCTACTATTTGGATTAGGTTTGATTGTTGTCTGTGCAATCTTATTTATCCTTGAAACAACTTTTTTCTAGGACCGTGGACTAGAATTGAGAAAGAGTATTTGATTGTTATTTTATGCATGAGACTCGTAGCTTGATTGCATGATTTAATATCCTTCTATCCTTAATAGTTTGCATGATTTGAATTAAGTGTTCTTGTTCATATCATCCTTTCGCTTGGACCGTGGACAAGCGGAAATCTTTTATAAGGATTGGAATTAACTAGGGAATTAATAGAAAAGTGAATGAATCAATGATCGAATGATTAAAAAGGTGGAATTGATTGAATGAACTCTGCTTTCTTCCAATTGATTTAATCCCAATAATATTTGTTTGTTTGTTTATTTGCCTGAACTCCCAAAAAACCCTGTCTTTGTTCTTTTGCTGATTAATCAGAATCCCGATTCTCTTGGGTTCGACCCCTTGCTTGCTTGCAATACTAGTTAGTAGTTTAGGGTTATTTATTTTTTATCTTGGCAACAACGATTTTAGCCGAGTCAACCGGTGATATTATTTGGATTTCAATTCAAATGTTGTTTGAAGGACTAACTATCTCAAGTGTCAACATTAACTCTTTTCAGACAATTAATGCATGTACCTAGACTCGACTAGCAGTCACTCTCGCACAAAGCAAGTCTTATTTAGGCTCTTTAAGTTCTTTAGAGATCATTGAATCAATAGAAATAACATCCGCTCTCGCGCTCCATTAAGACTACTCAATCAATAATTTCTAGGATAGGTTAAGTTCCACAAGTGAATTAAGTCACTCTCGCACAAATAATTCAACAAGTTCAAGCCTAGGGATCTAACATGAATTAACAATTTGTGAATTCAATTCAATCAACCTCTTGTTATTTTTATCTCCTCTCGGTCTCAAATCATAACAAGATTCCTAATTCAAGCAAATTAGGTCATTAAGCATCCTAGGTTAAATCAAACAACAATTCAAATATCAATTCAACCAAACATCACCCTTAGATCTACCTACTAAACCATTGGGTTCACCCTTCCTTGGAACTAAGAAATTAGCTAGACATAATATGGAGAGAAAAGAAATCTAAATCAAAGAGAAACATACCAATTGTCTTTTCAATAGATCTAAATTCAACTTCCAATCAAGACTTGCCAAAATTCACAAATCTCCAATCTAGGGTTCTTCAAAGAGAGACAAGCTAAGAAAATAAAACCTAATAATTATCCAAACTTAATCTCCAAGTATTTATATGAAACCCTAAAAAAAATAAGATAGAAAAGACCCGAAATTAATAAATAAGACACGCGGAGGAGAAATCTCGGAAAAAGGCGTGACTCGGTCCAAAACTCGGTCGTGACCTAGACCGAGTTTTGCAACCCTCGGTCCAATACTCGGTCGTGACCTGGACCGAGTATTTGACTGGTGCACCGCTCCATTCAAAACGTTGAATGAACTTTCTTCTGTGTCTTCCACCGAGCTTTTGCCCATCTTCTCTTCAATTCCTTGCATCTGCTTGACTCCTACACAGTTCCTATAGGGTTGCTCCTCTCGCTCTCGTCCTTGTTGTTGCCATAACTCCTTGAATTCACCTCCAAATGATCCTGAAATCGAACAAAGCAAGAGTAGAAACCGAAACTACAAACTCTACTAAGAAGACAATAAAACCAAGAAGAAAAGAAAATAAAAACAACTAAACTAAGGAAATAAACATGCTTTATCCTAGACTAAAATGCATGCTATCAGGAGTTCCTAGGAATCCGATATGAGTTCCTAGGGTGGTTCCCATGAATGGGACCTTTCCACCTTCTAGCATATTGATTCATGTTTAGATCTTGCTTGTTCCAAGCTTTGTGTCTCTTTTGAGCTTGAGTCTCTCTTTTGGGACAACTCTCCTTTCAGTTCCCATGAGCACCACAATGCCAACAGGTTTTGTAGTATTCTCCTAGGTAGTACTTAAGATGGGGTCTTTGATTCTTGTCCCTATCCATGGTTTCTTTATTGTAAACCCTTGACCTGCTTCCCTTGGTAATCTGTACATAGATTTTATGCCCACTGTTTCTAGTGTAGTACTTTCTCTTCACATTCACACCGCTCTCTAGAACATAGATTTTTCCTTCTAGATGGGCATTTTTTGTTTTTCACACTGGAGTTCTAAGTTTGTACACTCATTTAGCTCCCTTTCAGTTAAGGGAGACTGCCAATTCTTTGGGCACTCAGGCTCATACCCAATCCCATGTCTAGCAGGGACAAACTTGTTTTGGGAAGATGTGTTGTCAATGTTTAGGTCTTTTTTACTCATTTTTTGTAGGAACTCATTCTTTTCGTTTTCCAGGTCAACCATTTCTTTCTTAAGGACATGGTAATCAGCGAGAGAGGACTGAATCTTATCAACAAGTTTCACATAGTTGGAACAAGTTTCAAGAGCAACACATTCGACAACAAAGTGTTCCGATTCATCTAGCTTCTTTTGTAACTTGATGTTGTCTTTCACAAGCTTAGCCATTAACTTAAGGAGCTCGGGTTTATCATAACTGGATAATGAGACAAAGACGAATTCAATGGTTACTTCACTGGGTTGTTTCCTAGTAGTTTCTCCTATGGCCATTGTGCACATGTCGGGTCATGTCCAAGCTTCAGGATCTTCACCCTCAAAGTCACTCCAAGTGGCAATGTAAGCCTTCTTATTGGGATTCCTATCATCAATTCCCTATGGGTGGCGAAGTGCCCCTTCTTGTAACACTTGTAGCATGTTACGCCTCCGAGGTCTTTCTCCATGGTCTTGTCATTGGAACTGTTGTTCCTTTGTTGGCCCCCCATTGTTCCTCTTGAACTTTCCATTCTTGTAGAATGAGTGCAAGGCTTTCGTAACGAGCACGAGTTCCTCATCTTCGTCTTCCTCTGACTCCTCGTACTGTTCATGTACGGATTTGACCATATTCTCAAGCTTCAAGTCAATTCCCTTGTTTGCCTTATCATGTCCCCTGACATCTTGCTTTCTATTCTCATGGTGCATGAGCTTCCCGAAGACTTGATGTAGCATCAGTTTCCTATTCTCTGGATTTTCTTTGAACATTTTTCTTTCGTTTTCCCAGTCAACAATCAAACCATTCAACAATTGTTGCACCTTCATTTTATCTAAGATCTTTTGTTTGGTGATCCCAAGTCTGGTAAGCTTAGTGCACAGTGACTCAAAGCAAGATTAGTAGCTAGACACAAATTCTCCCATCTCTTTTCAAAAGTTGAAGAACTCCCACCTAGCATTCATCTAGTGTTCCTCTGTGAGTTCAGAACTCCCTACGCACATCTGTTGGATGGCTTCCCACATTTCTTTGGCAATTTCAAGGTTGGCCACCTTATCAACATCTTTCTCGTACATTGAGTTGTTGAGGTACATTTTGGCCTGGAAGTTGGCCTACATGCACTTCCACTAATTTGTCCTCATTTGGACAAGTCATCCTGAATGGTTGGATCCCCTTCGAAGTTCTCTTTCTTGATGACACAGCACACTTGGAAGTCGTGACTTCTCATCTAATCCTTCATTCTGATTTGCCAGTTCTCGAATCTACCGGCAATAAGCCTTGGCATCTTGTTGTTCATATGATCGATTTGAGTCAGCTCAGACGACATCTTGTATACATGTGAAACTAACACACAAATCTAGAGCAAAACCTGCTCTTATACCAATTATTGGATCATATGTGTTAGTTAAGAGTTGGGAACAACAACTGAACTATTCCCAAAGCAGCGAAAATAAGTAACTCACAAGTATAACAGAAGAGGTGAGACACAGTTCTTTTATAGAGGAACTCCACTACAACCAACTAGTTTGTGGGTAAACCTTCACTTCCTCTTAGAGAATTTTGAATGACTTCCTTCTTTTATTGATTGATCCCTTAGCTACTACAAGGCAAAGTTCAAACTTCTATGTTCCTAACAGTCTTCGAACTCTAGGAACACTAATGACTTTCTCAACCTAAGTACTATGATAACAACTCAACTAAAATAAGAAACTAAAACCTTAAGACCTTCACTTTTACTTTATTCAGTTCCCTAGCGCCTGGAACACACTCTTCACCATCGCTAAGATCACACACTCGTCATCGAGGACTTATCTGGATTTCATCTTCTTGCTTGCTTGGCTCCTTTAGGGTATGCTTTAGGCTTTGTGAGAAGTAATTTGCAAGAGCACTATGAGCTTATATAGGCGCGTGGTGTTTGGGGCTCAATCTTATCTCTTTGTGCAATTGTCAGAAATGTCATTGTCTTGCTCTCCAAGTTTGTGTACTTTCTTCATATGTGATTCATTTTGAATTTTGTTAACTCTTCAAGCTCATCGGACCGTTGGATCAATCGGCTCCATCTGGGGAACAGACTATGCCTCTGTTTTGTCTGGAACAAGCTTCCGCATTTCATGTTAAGTTGTCTTTGTCTTCACATGTGAGTTCCATTCTCTCGGGAACTTATCACTCATGAGTTCCATTGATGGGAACTTGTTTATTTAGCTTTCGTTCAGTTTGGAGATATCTTACTCCTAAGTTCCCTTGATGAGCATATCTGTTTGACATGTAGTTCCTTTGAAATACTTTGGATATAAAGCCTTAGTTCCCTAAAGGTGTTTGTCATTATCAAAACTAGAGAGTTCGATCGTTGTTCCAGTGTTGTAGAACCTAAGTTCCCAATATTGTCCCAACACATACCATTGATAATACAACCGCATACCTCTCGATCATTCTATTAATATTCCTAAGCACCAAGTTCAAACACATTGTCTTGGAATCTAGAAAAGTACTCATGGAAGTGTTCATTCTGCAATTGTCTACACTCGGACAAAGCCTTGGATTAGTAGCACGATTGTTGTGGACCATAAGATAGGTTCACAACACAAAAAATAGCACACAAACAAACACACAAATATCAAACAAGTCCCCGAAAATGGTGCCAAATTTGATGAGGTATTTTTGCAGTCGTTAATGCCTATTAGAGAAACCTTAATTTACCAAACTTAGTAGAGTGGTAGACAAGGGTCGAACCCACAAAGACTTATGTAAAAGAGTGTTTGCTTGTATGTGAATTAATAGAATAAAAGAGGGGTTGTAATGGTTTGAATGACTATCTATATCTAAGATGCAAATTGAAATCAAACTATGAATGCACTTCTTTTGTGAATGTAAAGTATGATTCTCACTTTTCTTGAATAATCTACCGTGAAATTCTATTCCAAACTTTATTTTTAGTTTTTAGTACTACTTGTCTAACAAACCTATTACCCTAATCATCTAACAACCTAGAATACCTTCTAGATTTAATTAGATAATAGCATAAAGTTCCAAACATCGATAGAAACAAACCCTTTAAACAACCAATTAAGCCAACCGGTCCTAATCAAGTACATATCATACTTTAACCAACTAATTCCTACCGGTTCTTAATCAAATTAGTTGTAGATAAATCTAGAACTTTTATTAGGTGATCAATCTAACAAAACCCTAGACAAACCTTATTCAATCAAGCAAAAGGATAAATCCTACTTAAGATTATTGAGAAGCAATCAAATCTCACAATAATATGCAATCCATACCTTCAATTAACTAATTAAACACAAAAGAAATTAGCAATGCATGATTGAAAATAAGACTTACAAGTAGGGTTTCAAAGCCTCCCTTGTGAAAACTCTAGAAAAAACTTGTCTTCCAAATTGTATTGTTGAGAATAATAGAAAAGATAGATACTAAAGGCTAAGTATCCCCACTTAAACTTACAAAGAGAATATCTCTAACAAAACATCTCAAAAATACATTAAAAGCACTAAAAGATAGGAAAAACCAAGTCAGTGCAAGTCTCTCGCGTAACAAACTAGGCGTGGTCTCGATCGGTATCCTGAACGCGGTCGCGTCCACATGTCCTTGCCCGCGCCCTACTCTTTGTTCAGGATTTAGGTCACACTTCAAAGACTATTTTAACCCCTTAGAGTCGGAATATGGACTCGGAGTAGAAACATGAATTGTAGATCTTTGAATTAGCTTTCCAATGATACCAAATCAGCTTCATCCAACTAATATATCTCTCAAACGAATCTTTACAAGATAGAGTGTCGAAACAATAACTCCAATGCATGGCCCGAATTTAACTGTTCTTTTCCCACAACCTCTTAGGCCTTAATGATCATCAAAAGTGAGTTGCATATCCTTGGAAAAGACAATTAAACATCTCCAATCTTAAACCCTCCAACTTAAGATGCTTAGAACTCTGTGTAACCGATCCTTGCTCATAAAGACCTAAAAACACGAAAGCACAAGAGTAGACACCGAAATACAAAAAATGCAAAAACTAAGCAAAAAGCAAGAAACTAAGTTTTAAATATAAATATGCCCTAAAACTAACACCTAAATCCATGCTCTCAAGAGAAGAATTCTAAACTTGATTTTGCCACATATTGTGCACCTTTGGATCAGGATGCCACTATTGCTTCCCCTTTCCTTGGTTTACCACCACATATGTAGAACAACTTGCATTGGGACTAGACATTGGGGCGTTTCCTTTGGAGACATGGGAGCATGGTTGGTACCCTAAGCGTTGGGTACACGGACATTACCAACTCCATACCTATCAACCTTCTTCACAAATTTCTTTCCATAGTCCTTTTTTACTTTATGGACTTTATTAAGAACAAAGTCATCTAACCACTTCTTTTTTTTACTCTCATCATCAATTTTAAGACTCTCTAATTCATTGGACGATTTATCATTTCCTAGCTTCAGCATTAGTCTTTCCCTTTCTAAGTCATTAACTTGGTTGTCTAGGTCATCAACTTATTTTTTTCAAGTTAATAACATGAGTATTGAGATCAGTGCAAGACTCACAAGCAATAGAAATAGGAGACAAAACCTTTTCAAGTTCAATAGCTTTGTCGGACTAGACTTTGTTATCATCAAGAAAGTTGGTTATAGTTTCATCTTTTTCTTCCAACTTTTCAGTCAACTCAGTGACTTGATTTCCTAGTTTTTTTAGTGATAGACACCAACTGTTCTCTATACTTTTTAACAAGAAGTAAAGAAAGATCATATTCTTTTACCTCTTGAGATGACTTTCCTTCTTATGCGATGAAACATACTTCCCTTGTCAGTGACACATCGTATTCATCATTAGACATGTCTCAAGTAGCCATCATGACTTTTCCAATCTCTACAGCCTTCTTCTTAGGAAATTGTTTAGCAAAATGTCCCTTACCCTGGCAGTGGTAGCACGTCACCTCCTTCATGTCTCTACTCGAATCAAGGGCCTTGGTTGGAGCTTTTTTTACTGTTCCTCGGCCTCTTTATAGGTCTAGAGATAAGAGCTACATCTTTAGTGTCGTCTTCTCCTTGAGCCTAGTCGAAAGCCTTTTCGACTTTGAGAGCAATGTGCTTGACCTTTTCTGATTCAAGATGATCTTGATTTCTTTGTTGAATACCTTGGTGAGTTGTCCAATGAGATCTTCAAGATTCAATGAATTTGTTTCCTACTTAGTGAGAAAGGAAGCATCGATGATGTCCCATTTGTTATTGTGTCTTGAGATAATCGTGCTGGTTTGCTTCCATTGAGGAAGCTTCTCTCCAAAGAATTCTAGTTGATTAACCAACGTCTAGAATCTTTAGTAATAGTCACGGAGAGACTCGCCCTTTCCTTGAAACATATTCTCATACTCTCTTTCGATACTTAATTCATATCTCTATTTACATCCTTATTCCCTTGATGCAGCCTTTTAAGGGCATCCCATATCTTCTTTTCCGTTTTGTAGCCAATGACCTTCTTGAGATCACCATTAGTAAGGGTATGGCGGAGAACCTTTTTAGCTCTTGCATTTTTCTCCAATTTTTTGAAGTCTACATCGTCATAGTCAGTCGTGGTCTTTTTAGTTTTGCCATCCTTGTTAAGAAAGGTTTCTAGACCTATTTCAATGACCTTCCATAATTTACCATCCAAAAAGCAAATATGAGTTTTCATTTGCTCGACCCACAATCATACTCGCCGACATTGAGGACAGGAGGCTTCCAAAAGGATCCGTTGATAACAGTGTTGGTTGAAGATATTTTTCTATAATAAAAGTTCTAAGAACAATCTAGAGCCTTGGCTTTGATACCAATTGTAGGATCGTTAGTACTTATGAATTGGATACCAATTGTAGGATTGTTAGTACTTTATGAGTTGCTGACTCCTATGAAGTCCAAGACTTAGAATAAATATGTAGCGGAGTATTCAAATGGGAATGAACGTACCAAGACTTAGAGCACAATGATGTATAGTGGAAACTCCTTGTAAACCAACTAGTTTACTTCGAGAAAAACCACTCCCTTCCGAGCTTCTCACTCGGTCAGATTTCAGGAGCACTTTGACTTGCTTTATTGATCTTTTGATTTGTTGCAAAACTCTCCCATGTACAAGTGTTATATCCCACAACCCTTGAACCACGCTCTACCTTTGTGTCACACAACTCTCATTCTCAAGCTAAACCTATGAATCTCAAGAGCATCACTCGAATGAATATCATGAATGAGTCTTCTCATAATCTTCTCTCTTTCCCTCAAATATAGAATCATGCTCAAGGACGTGCATCTAGCCTAAAACCACAAAGTATTTCACCTACAAGACGTGATTGTGTATGATATCATTTCCTATTCACTTAAGGAAATGACATCTTACATAATCTTACAATATCTTTCTTAATATAATAATCAAGCTCAAAAGAATATCACATCTTCATCTTCACATGTTTCTTTAATGTTTGCTCTTCTTTGTACTGATGTTCTCCTAAAATATAAACTCCAACTGTCCCGGATAAGATCGATGTTTTCATTCCAAAAATAGTTTTCTCGCCAATTGTCCTTGTCAACGACTTCTTCACAAGAGCTTGATGTCGCTAACTCTCAATTCAACTTCTATGTCACTGACCTTTGGAACCATCAAAACTAAAACTTCCAACACAAACAAAGTAGAGAAAAGTTGTGAGAGAACCGCAAACACTCTTAAAGAGGACAGATTTCTTACCCTTTAAACGATTAAGCCATAAATACCAATCCAAAAGGGTGTGGTTCCACAAATGAAGATGGGGCCACCAAAAGACCTTGTGGAGAACCATGGAGGTGAAGCTTCATCGGAACTAGAGATGCAATTCATTCTCAGTCTCCCGGTTGCACAAAGCATAAGAGAGGCTGCTAATTGGAGCCAATATTTTTGGATACTTTCGAGAGTTGGGGACCAATCACGAATAGCTAACCAATTGATGAAAAGATTTTTGACTATGGATTCCAGATGCATCAGTTGGGAGGAGTAGTGAGTCATCGATCCGGTCCATGGGGCAAGCTTAGAGAATGAGGTCTTTACGTTTAACAAATTCTTCCAAGAACAAGTCTCCCAATTGTTTGCATTGAATTGTTTTTACAATGAGTATACAAATTTATTGTTAAATTCTAATTTTTCAAGTCTCTAACTATCTTTTTTAATCTTAGACTATATATGGAAAAATTTCAACTCCCTGTCCAATAATCTCTGGCTCCTCCATTGTACAAGACCTTTTTTATATAGAAGCAAATACATAAACAGCCCCCTAAACTTGTGCCCATTAGTCAAACTTTGGCAATATTCGATTGAACCCCTATAGTTGCCCTTCGCGACCTATTGAATACTTGCTCGCTGATATGGCAAGGCACGTGCAATTTAAACGCAACTGGACTCTTCTTTGGGCAAGTGAGGACGCTGAAATGGAATTTTTTCTCTTTTCTTTTCCCTTTTCTCTTTTCTTTCTCTTGGCTTAATTTCCATGGATGAGTGCTTAAAGAGCACCCAAATCCATTTTTTGAAGTGAGTTTTAATGAGTTAGACTTGGAATTTTATGTGGGTGGATTTGGATTCTTGATGAAACGAAGGATATGCAAATATAAAGATGAGATTTGGGGACCTTATTTCGTATTCTTCTTCACACATTTCTTTCACCTCCTCTCATGGCTTCTTCAATGGAAACTTACACAAGGTATTCAATCAAGCATGAAAATTTAAGCAATTTGCAATCAAAATATGGGGCAAACATAAATTTAGCTCAGATCTACAAATATCTTCAAGCAATGTCAAGATTTAAGGCCATAAAAGTATGAATTTCAGATACAAAAATTATGGGTTCATGAACCCTAAAATTTGAATTTGAAAATTGCTTCAAAAATAAAATTTGACATGCTCCATCAACCAACAAAAACAACATAATGCTAGATATAAGCAATAAATGAAGCAAGCATTTTATTCAAGGCTAAAAATTCAAGTATCTATGAAAAAGCTTGATGAGGAAGATGACTTCAAATTTATCTATTTTTTATTTTTTATTTTTGTTTTAATCTTTTCCCTTTTTCCTTTAATTAAAATAAATGATGTGGCATATATGTGGCACCATCGTGGCAAAAAAATTGCACACATCAACGCACGTACAATACACGTAAAAAAAAGTCTCAACGATTAGGTGTTCAATAGGTCCCGAAGTGCAACTGTAGGGGTTCAATCGAATAGGGCCAAAGTTGATGTTCGTGTTTTTGATATAGTTTTTAGTAGGTTTTCTTAGTTTATTAGGACTAGTTTTGATAAGTTTAGGGTTAGTTCTGTGTGTTTTTGGATAAGTTTGCATATTTTGTGAAAAGTATGGAAGCTACTCCGTTTTGTGTATTTTTGTAGGTTTTAGCAAGGAAACGGTGCTATTTGGAGCTGAATTTGGAGTGCTATGGTGAAGGACGGAGGAATACAAGAAAAAGGAGTCGAAGTCTAAGTTTTTGAAGAAGAAGTGTTGAAGAAGCCAAGCCCAGGCTCGTTAACGAGGCTGTGAGGGCTCGTTAACGAGGTTACGAGATAGGTTTTTCGAGGAATCTTAGTGATGTCCTACCGATCCTGTGCGGGAATTTATTCCGTTTCGGTAGAGTGTTTTTAATGAGTTTTAGGGTTATTATATTATTTATTTTAGGTTATGATATCCTTCTAGATTTTATTTCTATCTTTTTAGAGTAGATTTCTATCTTTTAGGAAAGGTTTTATCTTCTAGCATTTTTATTTTATAGCCTTATTAGTATAAATACCCTTCTATCTAGCCTAGAAAAAGGGGGGGGGGTAGCAAGTAGAGTAGAGTTCGAGTAGAGAAGAAGGAAGAGCCGAGAGAGAGAAGAGTCGGAGGTCGAGATCGGACACGGTGGACGAGAGTTACCGGGGTCGTTAATCACGGGTTTTGATTCGGTGTTTTGTATTTTTCGGTTTCTTCTGGATTCCGTAAGACAATATTTTCTTATTAATTTAAAGTAGTTGTTTTGTTCTCAATGTTTTCTTTTGTTGAATTTATTTGCTTCTTAGTTATGAGTAGTGGGTAGTTTTCTTATCTAGGGTCGGGGTTGAAACCCGGCATAGTTGTGCATGGTTTGATGAGTAAGATGATGTGTTGAAAGCCTTTTATCTATTTTTGAGACTGCTTGTGTTTATACCTAGATGAAAGTCAAAGTAATTTGAGTTTTTAACTTGATTGAGAGAGAAAGTTATAAACTTGAAGGTTGATATTGTTTGAATGCGAAAGTTTCAAGCTTTAGATCCAAAACAAGCGATTGAGTGAATTAGTTTATAAAAGTAGATTAATTTACTTGCTAGTCAATGAAAGTTGATGAATTTATCTATTTAAAGGCATGATATTTATCTTCTTACAAGTTTATATGCATACTATGTTGTGGTAACCCTTGTCCTAGATCTTGTTTTTTTATTTGAATTCTCCTAGGTCATATTCGTTACTGAGTTCGTAGCCTCGGTACCGAACTTGTTTAGTTCGTTAGTGTTGGTTAGTTGTTTGCAGTGGTTCGTTAACGACCCTGACAACGTCGTTAACGAGGCTGACCGTGAGTGTTTTGCTTGTTTTTGTTTGATTTTCATTAATAGTAGTCGATAGATAAACAAACCTTGCTTCTCGTGGAATGATCCTGACTCCCCTATACCCAGCAGGGTCTTGACTTATAAATTTATTTGTTGTCCAGAGTAGAGGCTCGTCAACAAAAGTATAGGGGGCTAAGTGACTAATGGGTGCAAGTTCAGGGGGCGTTTATGTATTTTGCCTATTTTAAATATATATGTGTATATATATAAATACATATATATATGCATTCATTACAAATTTGAGTATAAATCCCATGCATGAATATACAACATATATAGCCATTAGGATAGAATATACTCAGTCTTGTATATTTCCTTTGATATATTATTGTCATCTTTATTTATCCTAACTATATGATAAGATCCTAACTTGCCAATGGTTGGCAATTCCGTCAAGTCGACATCAATAATGCATTTCTCAATAGTGACCTTTAAAAGACGGTTTTTATAACTCAAGTACTCAACTCCAAGGGTTTGAAGCTCTCAATCGTCTCGGCCATGTTTGTAGGTTGTGCAAGGCTCTATACGGGCCAAAAAAAGCACCGCGCGCTTAGTTCCACAAGTTGACCGCCTCACTCATTCGGCATGGCTTTACAAGTTGTGTCTCAGACTCCTCTTTATTTGTTAGAAAATGCGGTCAGCATGTAGTCTACATTTTGATATATGTTAATGATCTCGTTATTACCGGCTCCGACACTCATTTCATGCATCTCTTGGTATCTAGCCTTGATCATGCTTTTTCATTAAAGGATTTAGGATGGCTACATTTCTTTCTTGGCATTAAAGTTTCAAGGTCTACTACTCACATTCAACTATCACAATAGAAATACATAAATTAGTTGCTTGAAAAGATTTCGATGTTGGGAGCCAAGTTCGTATCTTCATCGGCTGAACCAGGATCCATACTTCTTCAAGTTGGTGACCCTCTTGATGACTCGCACTTATACCGTAGCGTCATTGGTGGACTCTAATACGTTACATCACCCTCCAAAAATCTCGTATGTTGTAAATCGAGTGTGCCAATTCATGCACAATCCAACCCATCTTTAATAGGTTGCGGTCAAAAGAATTCTTCGGTATTTAAAAGGGTCCATTTCCGTTAGCCTTGTTTTGAAGAAAGTGACTGATTAAAAGCTTGTTTCCTTCTCCCGCGCAGGCCGGGCATTTGACTCGGACGATTGTCGATCACAACATGACTTCGCCATCTATCATGTTGAAACCTCATTAGTTGGTCATCTCGAAAGCAAAAAAGTCGTAGCTCATTCGAGTATGGAGGCCGAGTACCATGCGATTGCTTTTGCTTCTACCGAACTCTTTTGGCTTCAACAATTACTACTCGAGATGGCTATTCCCACCCATGTCCCGCCTATCTTATTGTGCGACAATTTGAGTGTCGCATTCCTCAAGGCAAACCTAGTGTTCCATCAAAGGTCGAAGCACAACAAAATCGACTTTCACTTTGTCCGTGAACTAGTTACCGCCGGTCAGCTCGTTGTGTGCCTATTCAGTCACGGGATCAAATCGTCGATATATTTACAAAGGTCATCGAAAATTACCGATTTTTTTTATTACGAGACAAGCTTTATGTGCATACTCCACCATAAGCTTGTGGGCCGTATTAGGATATAGAATATACCAAATCTCTATATTTCCCTCTAATATATTATTATCATCTTTCTTTATCCTAATTATAATAGCTAATGAATATATGTAGAAGAATAAAACTAGAATAAGCAACTTGACCACGCGCCTTGAAACTCAACGAATTGCTAGCTTGCTACAAGCCAAAGTTAGTAGGACATGCACAGCACATGGATGTACGTTGTGTTAACCACCATCACAAAATGTAAAATTAACCACACAATATAACACAAGGGAAGTAGCAAGATTGGACTCTCCTTCTTTCATTCTAGGTATGAAGTTCTAGCCTTGCAAATGAATATATTTGGTCTGTTTTAATTAATGGCGATCGACCACCTCTCTTGTTTATTAGCAGTAAAATCTTGGAAAATTTTGTCTGGTATCCTCAAATTTTTTACTTTTTTAGATGGTATCTTGAAAAAAAAAACTTATTCTTGATAGTACTCTTAAACTTTTGTAAAAGTTCACCCCGTACTGCTACTTATTAATTTTCATTAGATTACATTATACAAAAATTTACAAGTGAGAGTACATGCCCAACTTTTGTAATCGTTCAAGGGCACTATTAAAGAATACATTTTTTCAGGGTATCATCCGGAAAAAAATCAAAACTTGAGAGTACTAAACGAAATTTCCCTAAAATCTTTCTAATCTGCCTCCGGGGTATTGCCGTGACGCTAAGAGTGTGAGGGGTTTGCCAAGAGGCCCGAGTTCAAGATTAAATGTGTGCAATTCCACCTATTTCGAGACCCACTCTCTATGCCACAGCTATAACTTGCGATTTACCTCCTCCAACGGCTCAGGGCAGGGCTGGTGGGGGCACCTGAGGTGAGTGTATCACCTTTTGCCAAAATCTTTCTAACTGATGAGAAGAAAAAGAACAATATGTATGTGTATAATCTAATTTGTTATGAACGCATAATCGAACTTGCTCATAACCATATAATCAATTTTGTTCATGAAAAACGAGCCAAGTTTTCTTGTGCTCAATCTCAATTTATTATTTTTTTGAGCCTAAAAATTATGCTTAACTCGACTCGTTTACAAATCAAACTGAATAACGAGTTGCTAACGAATGGCTCTATTCATTTAGCTCCTAATACTTGATCGAGATTTTTAAGCACAAACTATAACAAATTATGAGTTATATGTACTTTTTCTGTTCTAGATCAATGCATAAGATAATTGAAATCTATTATTTTTTTCCAAAATCATGTTGGCACTTTCTATATATACTATATATCCACCATATATGTACACACATAACCCACTAGAAGTCTGGAACCACAACTTAGAGCCCAATCTACAGGCCGCAATAGCTTACACGTGAACACAAACCACGAAAAAACACAGAGATGGAGAAGATGGAACAGCAGAGTGTCTCCAAACGAAAAAAGGGTGGAATGATCACAATGCCCTTCATCTTCGGTAAACATAAATCTCCTCAAGCATACATATACTTAATTTCTCTCTTTTTAATCTCTCTGTTAGTAATGCATAACTAACTTAATTTTGGGAGCGTACATATGTTTTTGTTTTAATTATTCTAATTAATTAACTCGTACAGCTAACGAGGTGTGCGAGAAGCTAGCGGTGGTGGGATTCCAAGCCAACATGATCAACTACTTGACCCAGCAACTCCACATGCCCCTCACCCAAGCCGCCAACACCCTCACCAACTTCGGCGGCACCGCCAGCCTCACTCCCCTCCTCGGCGCCTTCCTCTCAGACGCCTACGCCGGCAAATTCTGGACTCTCACCGTCGCTTCCCTCATCTACCAAATAGTACGTACCTACTTAATTAACCAACCTTAATTAACAACAAGTTACTAATTAATTTTTTTCTAAAATAAGGGGATGATATGCCTGACGGTGTCCGCAATAGTACCGCAGCTGAGGCCACCGCCGTGCGCGGTGGGCCCCAGCAGCGGTAACAAACCCGTCTGCTCGGAGGCGAACAGCTGGCAGCAGGCGATCCTGTACGGGTCGCTGTTACTAACGGCGCTAGGGTCGGGCGGGATCCGGCCGTGCGTGGTGGCGTTCGGGGCGGAGCAGTTCGACGAGACCGACCCGGCCCAGAAGAGCCGGACGTGGAAGTACTTCAACTGGTACTACTTCGTGATGGGCGCCTCCATACTGGTGGCCGTTACGGTGATCGTGTACATCCAGGATACCATCGGGTGGGGGTGGGGCCTGGGGATCCCCACCCTGCTCATGGCGCTTTCGGTTGTGGCCTTCGTCATCGGCTACCCGCTTTACAGGAACTTGGACCCGGTTGGGAGCCCCTTTACCCGGCTCGTGCAGGTGTGCGTGGCCGCCTACAAGAAGAGGAGCCTGCCCATGGTTCCGGATACCCGGACTTTGTACGATAATAACGAGATTGATGCTTCCATTTCGTACACCGGCAAGCTGCTTCACACCAAGCAATTGAAGTAAGTACCTAATTAATCTCCAATTTTTATTCAAATTAGGAAACAATCAATTGAGATGGTATGCATCCTCTTCTTTTAGTTGTTCTGATTCAATTCTTTAGTTTATTAATTGATTATCAAACAAAAAAATTACACTTTGCAATTCCTCATTGATCTATATAGGTGTTTCTAATTTATTTCCAAATTAATAATGATATTATATATTGAAAACTCAAATCCAAAAAGAAAATAAATAAATAGAATGTAACAAATTAATTCTTTATAGTTAGAAAAATCTAATTTATATATCCAATTTCTTTCTTCTGTTTTTTTAAAGAAAAAGCGGAAAAAAGCTACACATATAATATAAGACATGCAAAATTTATGGTCTCAAATAAATGTGTGGCATGCATGTGTCGCAGACAAGAGTTCAGCAGACCAGAGCATACTCCACATGCTTCATCGTCCTATAATAAGAACTAAAAGACAACACAATTTTTAAGCTCTCATCAAAATTAAAAATTAGTTATAGTTTGAGATTGTTTAAATTTAACAAATGGTATAATTTCATTATTGCTCTTTCTATAACTTTAGCTTACGTACTAGTAGTTATCAACACACATATATATGTACAAGTTGTTAAAATAGACTCGACTCGATCATTGGGTAAGACCAGACCGGATCTTGTCATGGCTCTAATGATAGCCTTGATGGCAGCATCAATAATATATACTGTATAAGATATTCTCAGACTATATACTTTTTTTTTAAAAATTATTCCACAAGCTCTCATGAACACATAATTGATATATATAGCTAGTAAAGAGTATAAAAACAAAAAACAGGCGCAGTAGTACGTAGGAGAGGATGGCCACCGTTTTTATGTGTAGATTCCTTGACAATGTTATCCCTTAATTTGGACCCCATGGGATTTGTCTGTGTACGTAATCAAGTTGATCTACATTATTGGTTAGTAGCCTCATCTTGGACTCTCTAAAATCCTCCGTCGACCTACTATTTTTTTTTCTTTAAATCATATACATGCATGACATCAAATATTTATTATAATACGTTAAAAAATGTAAATTCCGAATGAATCTCGAAAAAAAGATCACGATCATTTTCCATTCTCTCTCAATTTTTCTTTGTCTTCATTTCGATGCATGAAATTAAAAAACCAATTAAGTAGCTTAACATTTCTGTTTACATAAATATTTCTCAATTCTCATGGACAATTAAACTTTGTCTAGCTAGAAGCTAGTAATTATATATATCGTTTAATTTTGTAATTAAATATATAATTTAATTAACATTACGTTGTGATCGAATTGAATTAGGTTCTTGGACAAGGCGGCGATAGTAACGGAGCAAGACAACCCGAAAGCCCCAAACCTATGGCGACTGAACACGGTGCACCGCGTGGAGGAGCTCAAGTCCATAATCCGAATGGGCCCCATCTGGGCGTCGGGCATCATCCTGATCACCGCCTACGCCCAACAGAACACCTTCTCCCTAAACCAAGCCAAGACCATGGACCGCCACCTCACCCCCTCCTTCCAGATCCCCGCCGGCTCCATGTCCGTCTTCACCATAACCGCCATGCTCGCCACCATCTTCCTCTACGACCGCCTCCTCGTCCCCGTCACCCGCCGCTTCACCGGCCTCGACCGGGGCATCACCTTCCTCCACCGCATGGGCGTCGGCTTCCTCATCTCCGTCCTCGCAACCCTCGTGGCCGGCTTCGTCGAGCTCAAGCGTAGGCGCGCCGCCCTCCTCTCCCACGTCCAGATCCCCGTCTTCTGGCTCGTCCCGCAGTACGCGCTGCATGGGGTCGCGGAGGCGTTCATGTCGATAGGCCACTTGGAGTTCTTCTACGACCAGGCGCCCGAGAGCATGAGGAGCTCCGCCATGGCCTTGTTTTGGACCGCCATTGCCATGGGGAATTTTCTTAGCACGCTCCTCGTCACGCTTGCGCACCGCCTTACCGATTGGTTGTCGGACGATGACCTTAATTCGGGGAGGCTTGAGAGGTTCTATTGGCTCATCACGCTTCTTCAAGTGTGTAACTTGGTATACTACTTGCTATGTGCCCGGTTCTATACTCTTAAGCCCATCCAGGTTCAGACGAGTTGCCCGGACAAAGTCAAAGATGAGGGGTTGGAGCTAGGAAATAGGGTTTGAGCTTGTACATGCATGTAATAAGTAATTAAGTGGACCGTGGACGTACGTACCATCATATATATATAATGTGACTAGACTATATAGAAGTGGTTAACTTTAGGTATAGTAGGAGGGGATTTAATGTAAGGCTAATGGTACGTATATAACTGGCTAGGATGCAATTTAATGAATAAATATATACTATCCTCCTCCCACTTCTTTCTACTACCATGTATAGGCTTATACATTTTAACACTTTAAAATGTTCTTTCTTCTACGTATACCCATTTTAACACTTCAATAATTTAGAAAAATTAGAACAACTCAGAGGTTAAACCTAGCTCGCCCCCTACATGGGTAGCCTAGTGGTAAGAGACATGGGGGACGTTGAGAGATCTCAATTTTAATCCTTGCATCCACTCCTACGCTTGGGTGAAAAATCAATTAAGTCTCGATCACCAATCTTACTATCACTAGGTCGAGCCGGTCAATGTAAGTCAATTTACCTGATTCGTGTGCTATTTGTATAAAATTAGGGCTTACAATGGGGTAAAATAGATGATGGATTTGCGCCGAAGGGATAGTTGCGGACCTGTGAGTGAGTTACTGAGTTGGCCCAATCAAGTGTTAAAATGCTGGATTCAAGCCCAATTAAATAAAACGTATCAACCAGCCCACGAGGCCCATAAAATAGGATAAATCGGCCCGGAAAGCCCGGTGTTGAAGAGCGAAGTCCCGTGATATTTACTGAATAATTTTACTAACAAGCTATATAATTCTACAATGTTAATTTAAAATACTAAATGTATTTATATAATATCATAATAAATTAGAGTAAATTACACAAAACCACCCTTAAATTTTGTTAATTTCAGAAAACCACCCATAAAAAGTTAATTTTCACAAAACCACCCATAAACACAAAAAGCTTTCAATTAACCACCCCTAAAAAGCTATTTTTCATAAAACCACCCATAAAAATAAAAAATTTCAACTAACCACCCAATCCTAATTTTGTAAAAAAAAGACCTTTATATCCTTATGTTTATTCATTTATTAGAGATTTATTTATATAAAGTAATGCGAAAAGAAGAGAACTTGCATCAACGTGAGTTTTGGAAGTTTCACGTCGTCGACTTCAATCTCGACAATTTGTCATTATTGATAAATTTAAGCTTGAACAATAGATAAAAGAGGTTAAAGAGCTATTATTCTTCTCCTTTTATCAACTATAAAATGATAATTAGAAGAAGAAAAAAGAATGATGATAAGGGTATAAATTTCTTTACATGTTAAAATATTAATGGAAAATTAAAAAGTTAAAATTTGGGTGGTTAATTTAAATCTTTTTGTGTTTATGGGTGGTTTTGTGAAAATTAGCTTTTTAGGGGTGGTTAATTGAAAGCTTTTTGTGTTTATGGGTGGTTTTGTGAAAATTAGCTTTTTATGGGTGATTTTTTGAAAAGTATCATTTTTAAGGGTGGTTTTGTGTAATTTACTCAATAAATTATGCAATAGACAAATTTTTATTTTTAGATTGTACTACTCCATATTTTAATTGAATATATTTTTAAATATTTTTCCATTATTTGTGGAAATCTTGTCCAAATTTAGATTGAAATTATTTAAATACTTATTTTAATTTTTAGGGAATATTTTTAAATAATATTTTCTTATTTTTTTAGACACTAATATGTATAAAATACTTGGTTTTTTTTATAAAGATAACAATAATTAGGATAGGTTATCTACAAAGAATAATATAATTTATTAAAATATTTTTTAAAGTTAATTTATTAAAATTATATATTAGGGTTCTTATCTTTTACTCTATAATAATAAGAATGTTTGTAAATATGACAAATATAATATAAAGATTAGTATAGAAGAGAACATTGTCTTTCATTTAAAAGATAAATTATAGAGAAAATTATCTAAGTATTATTTTGAAAAATTCAATCCATCTATAAAGTTGTTTTCCGTACTAAATTTACATAACGAAAAAAATAAAATATAAAGGAAATTAATGTATATGAAAATTTACAAAATTCAATGTATTAATCAACCTATCATCCATATTAAATTATAAAAAAAATAGAGATAAAAAATTTAAATGTAAGGTGGGTCTAGATAAAAAAAATCTTTATTTAAATAAATAAAATAAGAAGGAAATTAAGAAAAATGTAATGTAAATTTTTATCAAAATTCATTTAAACAAGTATTCATCAAGATTTGTAAATTTTTCTATTTTCTTTATCAATCTTTCATCTAAGAAAAAATCTTTAATATAAATGCATAAGAAGATAAATAAAATATGATTTTATTAATTTAAATTAAAATTCAAATTTTTTTTTTTTGTACGTTTACATATAATCTTAGTCATCAACATAAAATTATATCTTTTTCTGAAAATAAAAATATATCAGCATAAAAAAATTTATTATTTAAAATTATATCATTATATAGATATAAATTTTATACTTGGAGCTCAATCCTTGTTAAAAGATATAGAAAAATATATATTAAGACCCTAAATCTTATTAAGAGATAAAAATATTTAATTAATATGAGTATGTATATAAAAATTATATAAATATGTTATCTATTGTAGTAAACTAAATAACTAATACATAATCCATAGACAGAAAATCATATACATAAAAAATTATATAAACATGTTATCTATTTAGTATATATAGCAAGAATACTATAAGTTACAAAATTTATTAAAATATATTTTCATATTAATTTATTCAAAAATGTCACGTGGCGCAAATTTTACAATGGACTTGGGTTTTGCTTTATAATGTATTAGGGTAGATTTGGTGAGTATTTAACCATGGTGCAGTGTTGAAACGAAAATATAACTTGGATTAAGAAATACACTACTATAAGTGAAGATTGAACGAGGAAGTCCTTAGTGAAGATTGGGCTTGATTGTGCGGGAAACAATTTGAAACGAAGAACTCTGTTTTTGACCTATTATGGCTCAAAACTTCAAAAATCAGTTGCGAGCTCGTTTCTTAACCAAAATCGGATGATTCAAGTTGCAACATGTCAATGATTAAGTATCCTACAAAACCCCTTAATCAATTTGAAAGAAACCATTCAAGAATCGACGAGTGATTTTCGTCGTCTCTGTCTTCCCTCAACTACTTTAGGATTTGTTGCCAATATTAGAAAGAGGGTGATGAGGACTTCCAACGGTCGCTTGAATCACCCTAAAAGGATGTTAGACGAAGCCGCTAAATATCAATGAAGTTGGCTTGTCCCTCATTGATTTTCCGGATTTTCGTGCTTTAAAAATGAAAAAAAGGGAAAGAAAGAAGGAAAAAGGAAAAGGCGTGTGGACCAGGGTTTGCCTCTATATGCGTGTCATGGACTTCAATGGACCGTCTTCATTCCCATGTTACCTAATTTTTGCCGCCTCGATTGCATGCAAGCAAATCCCAAAAGTGTGTCTCTAGGTAAGTTCTGCCTTTCGAGCTTGACTTTTAGGATAAGATCATTCGAAGTTGGCTTTTCGTATAAAATCTCATAAAGCATGATTTATCGAATCTTGTAATTGGTTAAATTAAAAAGTCGGATTAAGTCAACCTATTTTTTGACAAATTATTACAAGGACATAGAGGTGTCAAAAGCTGACCGAACCCGCTAACCCGACCCGAACCCTCCGATAATTTTAGGGTCAAGACCGGAAAATTTGAACCGAAACCTGAAATCAACCGAACCTGATAGAACCCGAAACCATTGGGTTGAAACCCGAAACCCGTTGGGTCAACTGACTTAGTATATTTATAGAATTTTTAAAAGTTATTTTGAAAATTATAATATATTTTATTATTAAAATAAATAAAAATAATATATTATAATTAAAAATTATTATTTAATTAAAAATTAATTTTAATAATCATCAAAAAAAAGGAAATTTTAGACCTGCTGGTCAACCCGACCCGACCGAAACTCGCTACAACCAGACCCGATTGACCCTTGACCCATAACGAAACCGAATTCGATTTAACCCAAACTCAAAATGACCGAACCTAAACCCGCCCGACTCGACCCGATTGACAGGTCTACAAGGACATAATAATTTGTAATAATTAATCTTGAAACAAAAATAAATTAATTATAATTTATTTCTCTATTCGTTTCCGGTACAACCCGAGTTGGAGTTTTGAATGCTCGACGTTCGAGATGGAACTAATCGCTTTAAGAAGAGTTATCTCTTATAAGGCAAGTGGACGATTCTCTCTTGCATTATTGTTATTAAATAAGGAATTAAATCTCATTTAATATTTGTGTTGGGAACAACTTGTGTACTCAATAAAATATGATAGGTCTTTATTTTGTTAGAAATAATGAAAATATTGTTATTCAGTTTCGCACTAGAACTGGATGTAGGTTTGTTGTGTGTGACCTTGTGTATTTAAGCATATTTATTGGTTGCCCACAAGTTTTGGTCATCAACTTTTAAATATAATTTTTTTTCTAATTATTTTATTGAAAGAAAAAAGAATATAAAGCAATTGGACACTTGTCAAATTGTCATGCTATGACCAAAATCAATTTTAGGCATCATGATGCCCAAAACAATGCCCAAAACCTTCTCTCTCTTCATGTTTAATATTTATTTTACTAATTCTCTCTCTTGATGCCCAAAAATTGGGCAACCATTGTGGTTACTCTTAGTTGTCTCACTTTGAGACATTATCAAAAATTATGTTAGTTCAGGGATGTGAGCTTAGACCTGGGTCCGGAACCGGCGAACCGGCGGTCCCGGAACCGGCGGGAAACCGGCCGGAACCGGAACCGGCGGTCCCGGTTCCGGAACCGCCGGGTCCGGTTCCTGGGACGGTTCCGGTTCGTCCACCCCCGAAACCGGGGAACCGACGGTTCCGGAACCGGGAACCGGCAGTTCCGGAACCGGAGGTTCCAAACCGGGTGGAACCGGCAGTTCCGGAACCGGAGGTTCCAAACCGGGTGGAACCGCCGGTTCCGCCCCAAAAAAATAAAAAAATAACCAAACCGCGACCGCGGTTTGGGTGATCGCGACCGCGGTTTGGGTGACCGCGACCACGGTTTGGTTAACCGCGACCGCAGTTTTCTTCCGGAGGTCAAAATTTATTTTTTAAAAATTTATTTTTTATTATTTCCGGTTCCGAACCAGAACCGGAACCGGGAGGAACCGGCCTCGGAACCGCCCGGAACCGGAACCGGACCGGAACCGGGACCGGGGAACCGGGCCAAGGTCGGTTCCGGTTCCGGTTCCATGGTTTCGAGGAACCGGAACCGCCGATTCCGGAACCGGACCCAGGTCTATGTGAGCTTAGTCTCGGAAGTATCTCTTTAAAATTCATATCAGGCAGTACCAATAATGATCCTCTAATAATACTAAGGTCATGACCATTGCCCGCTCTACACTTGAGGGGTGAATATGCACTCTAGCTAAGTGCATTTATTAGTATGTGTTGGTGGATGATTATGGATGAAATAGGCCCTCTAATCTCTGCAACATAGGGACCTGCTCTTCGTTGTTCAAGGATGAAACAAGCCCTCTAACCTTAGTAGCATTGTGTTCCATTGACAACAGTTCGAGCCGACTAAAAACTACACACTTGTTTGTGAAAAGTATTGAAAATAATATAAGACTAGTGTAAGGGCCCGTACCTTGTACGGGTTTTATTAAATATAAATAAAATAAATAAATAGTTCAAGTGTAGAAAATTTTGCATTATGGGTTTATATTTTTTCATAGAAAAATAGTTTAATAATGAGATTTTCCTAAAAACATGGATAAGAATTTATATTTATAAACTCAAAAATAAAATAAGTATTCTAGTATTTGTAATATCCAAGTGATCTTCTTATCTATCATATCCAAAAATAAAAGATTATTTAATAATTGGATTTTCTATCCTATATTCTAAAACATGGATAAGAATTTATATTTATAAACTAACATTAATTAGTTATTTTGCCAAAGATTAATTTTAAAAAAAGGGGTAGGGTGGTCCAATCTAAAAGTGACATTTGTCGTTTAACAATTTTTTTAACCTCCGCTTTAGGTTATAGTTATGATAGGTGTGTTAGGTATATTAATATAGCAGAATGGTTAATCGAGTAGAAAAACCATTCTTTCTCCCGATTATGAATGATTCTTATTCAATTTATGATCAATTTGCATATTTAATATGTTTTTCTAACGTATGTCCAAGGACATAAATTAGTAAGACCTTTTATTTGAAAAGATTGTAACTATGATGTATATGTTAACTATTTAGAATTGTTTAAAATAGTTTTTTTTGGAGTATGCTTTCCTAACAAGGATTCACTTGCTACAAATGTATGTAGACATAAGTTAAAAGACCATTTTTAGTTTAAAGTACTAACTAGTTGTCCCCGTCGTGCCCTGCACGATTATGAATCCATATTTTTTTAAATATACTATAAAAAAGATATTAATAAATAAAAGTATAATATAAATAATAATTGTGAATTGGTGATTTAAAAAATTGTAAAAAAAGCATAATTCTAAATTAAAGATTTTGATAACAAAAATGAAAATAATGGGACATATAATATGGATTAGAAAATAAAATTGACTTGACATATTATATGATAAGATCTCGGTATATATTATATGATAAGATTTCGGTATATATTTATATTAGAGGATAAGATCTCGGTATATATTTATATGAGTTTTTTTGGTAGATTATATTGGAGAGTTGTTAGGATCATAAAGATATGGTAAAAAATATTTTTATATGTAATTAAATTTCTAAAAAAACATTATTGTAATCTAATATAAAAAAATTAAAAAATCGATTGATATTTGTAGATTATGTGGCAATATGATGTGTACATATTATATTGGTGATATGGAAATTTTTTGACATGTGGACTATGACATGGAATATTTATAAAAACGTCTAAATTATAAGATAATGACACGTGTAAAAAAAATGAGGTGGCTTAATATAGGATCGACATGTGACGAAATCCTAGGTGGCGTAATGAGAAGGCTCCTAACCTTATTGCTTATATATATATATATAGTAGATTGGTAACTAAATGGATAGCCTAATTGTAGGAGATATATGGGTTAGTTTAGGGACCTGAAAATTTACCACTAAAAGAGAGATCCTTTAAAAAAAAATCTAATTTGGTGATGTGTCATGGTGATACGAATTTCTCGAGTGATTTGACTATTGCCTACGTGAAACACTATCCCTGCTATTCCCATCTCTTCCCCTTTTATATGGCCGTTTCCATGGGTATTCCGCAACTGTAGCGACGAAGCTTTTCCCCGACTCTATAGCTCGTCATAAAATCTGCCTTCGATTCCGTCTCCAAATTCTCAACTCCGTCCTTCTCTCTCCCTCTCCTTTCTCTCCTGGCAATTAATTGGTGTCAGTGTTGGTGGTGGCCGCCATCGACGACGAACACCGAGATCGCCAATGAATTGTCAGGATCAAGGTAAGACTCCTCTCGCCGGAATCGGCGAGGCGTTCGAGAAGCTCGCCGGTGTGCTCGAGAATTCCAAGGATGATCTCCCCTTGAAGGCCTTCTGCGATGCCTGCGCCCTCGTCTCCGTCCTTTTCGATTGTCTCGGACTCGCCTTCAAATTTGCCGAGATGGAATACTGCGCCAAGGTTAGATCACCGAGATCAATTATGCTTTGCTTTGCGTCGTTTTCAATCTGGATATGGCGGTTCTCATTTATTTATTTTTTTCGTTTGGTCGGCTTTAATTATTACTGGAGAAAAGTTTTTAATTGTTATGATCAAATTCATCATCCTTTATGTAATTCTGCTTTCTCTGTTTAATTGGAAATTGGTTACTGATAGGATCAATCGCGTCGATAAAATAAATAAAATGGGGAATAATAAATAATAAGGAAAAAAAAAAGTTGTGTTGTTTGATTGTCTGATTTTTTGCTTGAATAGAAGCGGACAACATCAAGGGGGCATGAGCTTGATTTTGAGTGAGTGAGAAAAATACAAATCCTGTAAGATCTTTAAAATGATTTAGGGGGAAGAGATTCTGGGATTTGGAAAGAGGATGCAACATGAAAGTACATAGATGCAGTTCAGTAGCTTTCAAAGTTGAGATTTGTGTGATTGAAGGAACGTATATACACACATGAGATTATACTCTTTGAGCAGTATTCATTTTCATCTGATCTCCTCTATCAATTTATCAATGATATCATAAGTTATATGTCTTTTTAAAATGCTGTTTTCTGTAATGTCTATCAGTGCTAAGTTGTTTGTCAATGTTTTCTGCAATGCATCCTTCTGTATGATGCTTTTGTATTCTGTGTGGAATAAAAAAAATGTTTTATGATATGCCATTCAATTATTGTTGATGTGCAAAGATATTCCTTATCCACTGGTAAAGTGAATATGCTTCCATTCTTAAGTATGTCAGCTACATCTATCTCTAATTGCTTGCTTATCATCCTAGGTCCACAGTCTATCTGAAGCGTCAAAGAGGCACGACACTTTGCATAGTGTACTTGATATTGATGTTAAAAATAAAAGAGTCAAGTGTCAAGGAAGCCATTCGCGTAATTTGCGGAGAGTTCGACAAGGTCTTGACCTTATCAGAGCTTTATTTGAGCAGTTTGTATCCACTTGGTAAGTAAATCTCCAAGAATATGGTTCTTGGGCAATAATCTCCAAGAATATGGTTCATGAAAAAAGATAACACCACTATAAGATTCTTGGGCAATAATTTTGGAGAATCTCTTTAGGCAGGGGAATAAAAGGCTTTATGCCTCAAAATGCCATTTTAGATCCTTTTTTCACAGGTCCACTGGAATTCTGTTTTGTTTAGTACTTTAATTTGGCATCTCATATTTTGTAATTTCTTGAAAATTTTCAGCGATTTACCGTTGAGGGAAGCAGCTACAACTGCATATTCTCAAACATGTAAACCATTCCATACATGGGCAATCAGGGCAGCAGTTGGTGCGGGCATGTATGCTCTTCCAACAAGAGAGCAGCTTCTCCTAAAGCTCAATGAAACTGGTGGGTTTGTGTTCCACTTGCAACCAAAGCTCTACATTTTCAGTTTACTTGATTTTGTAGTTAGAAAGAATCCTGACAAAATTTCCCAACTGCATGAGAGATCTTTTCGGGTTTTAAACTGTTTTAAACGCCATACAAAAATACACTACTTCTTTGATCCAACGTCCTTTTAAGTTTGAATTAAGGGTAGGATAGGATAGGATGCAATAAGCAATTCCCTAAGCTTGTTGAGAAGAAACATAAGGGTAGCTGAATTCCTCTTACACCTCGTTTGGCTCGACATGGAAATTAATTTTCAGACCTTAATAAGTTACATCCTAGGAATTGATATATTTTGATAGAAAATGGGGATTTTATCATTAAAAACCATACTTTTTAGGAAATGAAGCAGGAACCAAACTTGTGGGATTAATGTTTCTTTTCTTTCATTTGTCCTTGTTTATGAGTTTTGCATTGAGAATAGGGAGGGGACCTTTTTTGTACTGTTTTTTTTTTTTTAATTTCAAGAGTTGCTTTGGCCTTACCCAGTTCTTGATACCTAGATAACAAGAGGTTGATCAAAGGCCTTATTAATGTAATTTGATATATATGCCATCGCTATTGCAGATCAATCAGCAGAGAAGAGGATGAGAAGATACATCAAGGCGTCATTGCCAATTATAGAGTATGTTGATAAGCTATACACCACCCGAAACATAACCTTAGATTGGTAAGGTTAATTGAAAGGATGGGCTGCTTATTCGACAAGTTTTAATGGTGCTTTCAGGTTAAATTTCCTAGTCATGTACAGGATTCTCTCTCATTTGTATGTTGTAATTTTTCACCAAAGAAGCAGATTCTGGATCCTTTTTAGGTCATATTTAACCAGAGCCAAGTGGTTCTCTTTGTATTTTATCACAGAAAATGACAACCTTTATTACATCCTTTTAGCTTTCATACCAGTCCGGATCTTCTGCTTGATTTGAACGCTTGATTTGATTGTGGTTGTTGACGGATAAGTTAGAATATAGAGAGATGGAGGATTTTTTTAATTTTTGAAAAAAAAATTTGCCAAGTGGACCAATAGAAATTTTGGAGCAGTATTTGGTACTAATGGTTGGAGCAGAAGATCCAGACTGCTTTCCATACAGGCTCATCAGATCACAAAATAAAACAACATGACCAATCCTCATTTGCACATAAAACCATTTTGGTACAATTAGCAACCAAATTTCTCAAGGGACAAATTAGATTTTAAAAAAGCTAATTGCAGCTGTAGCAATACCTAAAACTCCTGGAAGCAGGACAAATATTGAAAAAGAAAAAATGAATTACCGTAAATGGCCTGTGAATTTGTCTTGTAAGATGTAATAGTAGCCTAGTTCATCCTCATGCTCATGTGTTCCAAAGGGATAGGAAATGAAGTTTCCAGTTTCAATAGAAGTATTATGCCGCCATCTACATTGTCAAGCTGTCCGGGTTCTCAATGATCTTTGAGAATGTCTGGAGGAAGGCAGCCAAATCAGCACCATATATGATTCGGTGATCGGCGGTGACATTTACCTAGACAAGGAAGATTTAGAATTTCAGTTCAACAATTTATCAAATTCACATGCGCAAAACTCAAAAAATTAATAGCAGAAAATGAGGACGGTAGGATAGCTGCACTACAATGATAAATCTCAAGCTCATAGTCAGCTACAATATACAAGGCGTGTTGAGAGACAAGTATAAAGCAAGGGCCATATTATAAGTACCACTTACTCACTTAGTACCTTATTATTAATTTGCACAACTAGGAAGGAATAGCAGGAAATGAAAGAAAAGGGAGGATAACTACTTATCTTGCAAAGAAGGGAAGATAAGTAAAGATCATTTTCTTTGCTAATTAAATTCCAGAAATCTCTATTTCTTGGGATGTCATCCTCCCATCAAAGAGAAGTAGATTGAAGTTTAATAGATGTAATAATAGACAAATACTCTAACATTTGCTCCCATCCGGATTGTATAGATCAATTAAATTTTTAGAATGTGGGCACAAGCAGCATAACTAATACTTCAGCCCTTAGATATAAACGGAAAACCATTAGGTTCCAAAAAGCAAGTAAACATCTAAATTTCCTAAATATTATCCAATATAAATGCATAGCTACACACCAATCCTCACATCTTAACTCATGATCAGATTAGAGAGAATGGAGGGCACATTTTTCCTAATTCTTACCCTAATGTTCTCCCCCTTAACCATTTAAGTAAACATACGTGGTAAAACTATAGTGTGGGCTATATATGAGAAGGTACAACAACACCGACCCAGTGTTAACCCGCCTCAAGTGGGGTCTGGGGGCCAAGATGTACACACCCTTTCCCCGACATAAAATCGAGAGGGTGTATATGGAAGGCCCAAGCATCATCATCATCGCCTCACAAACCCAAGGAAAACTGAAAATTCAGTTATGTGACAATAATAATTGAATTTAGTTAAAATGCACCAATATTGATATAGGGGCTAAATCCATCTCAAAGGCACTGTATAAAAGCCAATAAACCTGAGAATGCTCCCCATGCTATATATGAGAAGGTGTAGAAGAAAAAATCTGTTGTTTACATTAGCACATATCTTAGAGGTGATTAGACAAAGTCAATCATCAAGGACGGGATTGTCAATAAGAGAATGGCAATCCAGATCAATAATCGAAGAATCAAATATCATCGCAAAATAATTGTCAATTCCTAGATGGAAAACAATGATTTAAAATATATGACTTGCATAGGTGAATTTAGGATTACAGAGAGGCTAATTTACAATGAGCTACCGGCATAGTAAAATTTTTTACACAATCTGTGACTTTAGACAACTGAGAATCTTTCTTTTCTGAAAGAGAGGTCCAAATACACAGAAAACATGCAGCCATTCTCATCTGTTTTTCATATCTTACCGTCTAGCTGCTAGAAATCCGAGATAAATGGATTCCTAGGATTTGACAATTTACACCAATTTTTCTATAACAACCATGCCACATAACTTTATAGCATAGATGTCATGAACTACTTCAGCATACTAGAGTAAAGCAACCTTCAACTCTATGACTGAAATGAGACATTTTTTTCACTGCAGTCTTATATGAAATGTACCAAAGCAGTCTTGACTGGACCAACTGCTAGTGAGATAATTAAAAGATTGTGCATGTTAACGAGTGAATAACAACTCACCAGCATTTTGTTCTTAACGGAGAAGAACCCATCTGCATCTGCAATAACAGTAGGTTTTGATGCCCCAACAGCCATGATAGCTCCCTGATCACAAAAACCCATAGTGCATATTTAGTTTGGTTTACTATCTTCAATAAAAAGTAGAAGGCTATCCAACAGTCCGATTGATTGCTTTTCTCTTTATCTAGATTCTGAATTGCAATGGAACCATTGCGATTAGAAACTGACTTGCTATGCACTTATGCAGGTCAACCAATGAGCACACTTACCTAAAAGAGGATCAAAATTAGATCTTCCAGAAAAGAAAAGATTTACAGAATAGTCACCTGGCCTGGAGGTAGAATGGCATCGAATCTGTCCACTCCAAACATGCCTAAGTTTGACAAAGTGAATGTACCTGCACACACATGACAAGAACAGCTTACACTCCAATCACAATACAATGTTAGAGATAACTCAACAATGAATAACTCTGTTAAACGCAAGGAACCCACGGTAGCAATCTCAAGACAAAGTAACGAAACCTGAATTATATTCATGTGGCTGAAGTTGCTTGGCACGAGCCTTCTCAACCAATTCTTTCCACTTCTGGGATAACAGATACAAGTCCAACTGCATCGACAAAGTACATCAGACATATTCAACTGATCATCAATAAGAAAAAGCTAATAACTTCGAGTAATTCCTATCGTCTCATTGTTGATCAAGAACAATACAGGAAATGTATGTATGCTAATCTCGGGATTCATATACCTTGTCCGCGTCCTGAAGAACAGGGGTGATCAAACCACCATTAATGGCCACCGCAACAGCAATATTTATATTGCTATTATAATTAAAACTCTTCCCATCTTTGCACGTGGAGTTCACCACCGGATGCTGAACAAGCGCCATAGCAGCAGCTTTAGCTAACAATGCAGTCATGGTCACACCCTTTTTCTTCACCTGATAACACAAATCAACCAATTTTCTACAGACGAACTGAAGTATCAATTCTATCTAGAACTCCGTTAACCAACCTACCTTCTGATATAGAGCATCAAGAGCATCAGTGACCACCGGGTAGCCTACACGGAAAGTTGGAACGGACAAACTCTGTACCATATTCTTCGCCACAGCAGATTGCATCGTCGTGAAAGGAACCACAGAGGAGCCCGGAATCTCGGTATAATTACCGGCAGCAGCCGGTTTAGACGGAGGAGTCGCAGCAGCAGCTTTAGCCGGCGCAGTATTCTCGGCTACCGCCACAACAGCAGGCTTCTTCGGGGTCACAATCCCAGCCGCTTTCTCCACGTCATCAGGCGTAATCCTTCCATACGGCCCCGTTCCAGTGACCTTGTTAACGTCAACTTTATGCTGCTTGGCCAATTTCTTGGCATACGGAGTCGCCACCGTCTTCCTCGGTCCCTCCGCCGGGGGAGCAGCCTTAGCCGGAGGAGGAGGCGGAGACGGAGAAGCCTGAGGCGGAGGAGTGGGCGGAGCAGAAGAACCTGCGGAACCGGAAGAGGATTGAGCGGCCTTAGCTTTGGCCTCCTCAATTTCATCCTCGGTCTCAGCGAGGAATGCGATCGGAGCTCCGACAGAGGCGGATTCGCCCTCAGGGACGACAATGGAGGCAAGAATGCCGTCGTAGAAGGTCTCGACGTCCATGTCAGCCTTATCGGACTCCACGACGACGACACTCTCTCCCTTGGAGAGGACGTCGCCCTCGGATTTCATCCAGGAGACGATCTTTCCCTCCGTCATGGTTGAGCTGAGGGCCGGCATGAAGATCTCACGGATCTTGGCCCGAATTTGAACGGTGGAGATGGATTTCCGGCGGGGAGAAGGCTGGAGGGAGTTGCGCCATTGGAGGCCGGAGGAGGAGAGATTGGATGCGAAGGAAATGGAGTGAGAATTGGAGCCAGATAGAGGGATTCTGGTGAGAGACGCCATTGAAGAAGACTAGAGTGAACGAGAGGAGGCGGAGTATACGAAGAAGTAGTTCAGAGTGTGGAGACTGGAGAGCGGGTTTAATTTGTAGTGTCCGACTGTCCGTAAATTGATTGGTAATTTAGATTGAAGGAGAGTTTTGCCATTAAGGCAGAAACTCTGTTTGTGAATTGTATAGCCCTCGTCAAAAACTATGGATCAACAAACCTATCTAACTTTATTAGCAGATGCATTGTCTTATGGGGCAGACAGAGTACATAAACGGTGCTATATACTTGGGCCAATTGGTCACTTGACACCTTTACTTTAGCCCTAACCGTTTGACTCCCTATAGTTTCATATTGGGACCTATTAAACACCTCTTCGTTGATAATATTGTTGAGGTAAAGCACGCGCACTAACATATCTTATGTTTGTCCACATGTGTGCCACATAAGATCAAAATTTGTCACATCTATAACTATATATTAAAGCTATTCCTTTTCGAGCCACCATAACGATTCTGACCCCACCTCATATTTACAAAATTATTTTTTATTCCTAATATTTTAACTTTTTTCTATTAAATTCTTCTTTAACTATTTAAATCTATCTTTAAAATCAAACAAATATCTATTCATATAGCGATATCTTTTGAAAACTTCCTTATACAAATATTTAAAATTAAAGATAAAAAATGTAAAGTATTCATAAATAAGTATAAATATCTTTTATCTTTTAACATGATGTCTTTTCACGAATTTGTTTATAGATATATTTTTTTTAATAAAAATTTAATCATAAATACTTATAATGTTTAAAAATAATAAAAATAGGTAATATCTATAACTATATATTAAAATTGTACATTTTCGAGCCACTAGAACGATTCTAGCCCCACCTCATATTTAGAAAATTATTTTTTATTTCTATTATTATAACTTCTTTCTATTAAATTCTTTTTAACTATTTAAATTTATCTCTAACATCAAACAAATATCTATTTAGTTTTTTAATATTTTTTGAAAGCTTCCTAATACAAGTATTTAAAATTAAAGATAAAATATATAAAATATTTTAAAATAAATATGAATATTTTATCATATATCTTTTGACGAATTTATCTATAGATATATTATATAGTGATTTTCTTTTATAAAAAAATTAATGATAAATATTTATAATTTTTAAAATCAATAAAAATAGATAATAAAATATTTAATAGATATATTGAAATATTTGATAAACTTTAAATTTACGCACATGAAAAGTAATAAAATACGAAGAATATAATATTTGAAAGTTTAGTACTTTAAATTTACTCATATGAAAGTTTATATTTTATTTTTATTTATTAACATCTTATTTATAGAGTTTGGTTCAAATGAAACAAACTCTTATCCTAAAACGAACTCTTATCCTAAAACGAATGCACTTTTCATAGTTAGTAATGCACTTTTCATATAAAAGTGCATTGAAAAATACAAAAAGTGCATTACGAAAAAGTGCACTAAAAAAATTTGAAAAGTGCACTAAAAAAGTACGCAAAGTACAAATGCGAAAAAGTGCACTCCGAAGTAGGAAAAGTGCACTACTAACTACAAAAAGTACATTCGTTTTAGGATAAGAGTTCGTTTTAGGATAAGAGTTTGTTTCATTTGAACCAAACTCCTTATTTATAATGTTTATAAAATATCGGTTCGTAGTCGTACATGGTACGACGGGTAAAACTAGTAAGTCTAATTTATGTCACATAAGCCTAAAACTTGCCACAACATTTAAAATTAATTTTTCCTAGCAAAAAAAAGGTGATTTTTTTTTATTAAAACAAAAAACAAAAAAAATCCAGATTTGGATTTGGGATTTCTCAAATGGGGATTTTATTTCTCAAGTGAAAAAGATTCAAGTTGATTGAACTGATTACCTTTTTAGGAAAGTTCATTAATTTGATAAACAACCCCGAGAAGGGGCAGAGAGAATCAGGACGGAACCGAACTCGAGAGCAAGATTTGAGGCGGATGAACTCGAGAGCAAGATATGAGGCAGAGATAGAAACAACCCCTTGTGGGTGTTGATGAGACTCGTCCTTGTGGCCAACAATGGTGTCCACAATGTAGGTCAAGACAGAGGCTTGAGGTGGAGGAGCGGGAATTTAAGGCGGCGGCAGATCTGAGCCAAATTGAACTACTAAAATCAAAGCATCATCATCTATCATGAAACACCATTGTCTAATTTGAGCCAGATCTGAGCAAGATCTAAAATCATCAAATCTAAGCTAGATCTCCAAATTGAAGCTTTTTCTCCTCTAAATCATCAAATTGGGGCCAAATCCGAGCAAGATTCCAAGGGAGTTGCAACGTAGGTAGTGTAACATCCCCGACCAAAGTGCATATGTCAATCTACATTCATATCATATTAAGAGCATATGCGTAGCATATTCGAATGATATATAGTGAGTTTTAAAAAGTAATATTTATTTTCTAATTAAGTTTTTATATTTTAAAAAGTTTTTAAGTAAAAGTTAATTAATAATTATTTGAGGATAAAGTTTGTAGTAAAGAAGATTTCAGGGTAAAAAGTAAAATTTTGCTAAAAGTTTTGCCGACTTCAACATCAGTTGATATACATGTGCAATTTCTTTCCCTTTACTATGAAGCTTCGTACAAAAGAAAAAAGAAGAAGGAGAAAACGAAGAGAAAGAGAAAACAAAGAGAAAGAATTTTGATTGTTTTTATTTCGGTTGTTTTTTGCTGGATCTGGTACAAGATTTTATCTATCGGGTTTTAATCTCGAAGTAAAGCTTGATTTGGTAAGTTTTAATTAGTTAATGGTTTATCTGGATTTTATTGATTTTTCCAGATCTATATGTACAATTAATTTTGATTTGAAAATCAGTCGATTTATAGTTCTCAAAGAGTGTTTTCGATATCGGATTTATATTCGGTAAAAGATTTCAGAGTTATTTTAGGGTCTCTCTTTGTAATGATATTAGGGAGCCCTTTGATCAAGTTTTTCAGAAAGGTTTGAACTAGAAAAGTGTTCTTCTACATATATAGTTTATCGATGTCAAATTTTAACGGATATGGAATTATGCACAAGAAGTTATAATGCATACTGACATTTCATTGCATTTGGGGTTAGAGTTTATAAGAGTAAATAGCCTAATTTGCATTGGGTTACATATAGGAGCACAAGTCATAGGCCATGGTCAAAGACAAGGGGAAGAGAAACAATATTTGTCTTGAACAAGTGAGTATAGACCGGAGATTCAACCTTATGTGTTATACGTGTCATACGAATATATGAGCTATATGGATATATGTGCTTTATGGATATGTGTGCTATATGAGCTATATGGATATATGAGCTATATGAGCTATATGGATATATGTGCTATATGAGTTATATGGATAGATGTGATAGCTCTGAAATTTCTAGAGTTGTTTGCGCAGAAAGAATGTTAACAGATGCATATGATATATGGTTACATGATGCACTTGATTGTATAGCATATTGCAATGAGATTAAAAGGACCTGTGACTGTCTTGCCTTGAACTGTATTTCAGAAAATCTTCAGATTTCTTTGTTAAAGTGACCTACGGGTCATACAGGATCTACAGATCATACAGGACCTACGGGTCAATATTCAGGAAATCTTCGGATTTCTTTGCTAAAGGGACCATAAGAGTCCATATATAGTAAACGCGGGGCAGATTCAGTCTTGAACAGTTCATAGAATAATAAATCGAATACATTTGCATTTGCATAGTAAATTCCTATATGGCATATGTATAATATGTATGTATATGTACATGGACTAAATGTTTGACTCTGTGTGAAATAATTGATGATGATTTATATTCACTGAGTATGCGACTCAAACATATCACAAAATAATTTTTCAGGTTCAACTAGTTTTTTCTGATGTGTGTCTTTGTTAGAGGTCACATTCATACAGGTCGGTCGGCTGAAGCTCAATGCAACCTTCTCCTCATTTTGCATCATAGACATATGGTTTGTAATAGAAGTTAGAGTAACAGATATTTTAGTATGAGAAGTAACAACATAGATGTGTGTGTGAAACCTTTTATGGTTGTTAATGTCTGCTAGATGCTTATATGGATAGTTAATATATGTCTCTTATCTTTTTTTTTATAAGAGATAAGTTTTACAAGTATACGTCATAGGGTATAAGGGTGTCACACCTAGTTTTTGGTATCAAAGCGAGGTTATGATTCTTTAAGGTCATGCATTCATGAGCATGATGTACCAAGAAGAGAAGGTTCAGCCGTGGCACATCAGTTTATAAGAGCATCTCATACAACACTACATGAACATACATTTCATATACATGAACCATAAGAAGAGGAAATGCAAAGGAAATGGTAATGGTAAATACAATATATCGAGAATGTATTATACGAGTGGATACAGTAGAGTTACCATCTGATTGATCTTGTTATTCTTGTATGAGTTTGATGTTATATTGGGTATGGACTTGCTGATAAGACATCATGCTAAAGTGGATTGCTATACCAAAGAGGTATTGATAGACTCGCTTGGGAAAATCTAGAGTGATTTTCTACCATGATAGACAAATGGTACCCACTTGCCTAATATCTGCAATAGCGGCTTTTCGCATGATCAGAGAGGGATGTGAGGCATATCTAGCCCATGTTATAGATAGTACAATTGAATGTGATGAGGTTGGAGATATTCCAGTTGTTAAAGATTTTCCCGATGTGCTTCCAAAGTACCTTCCAAGATTGCTACTTGATAGAGAGATAGAGTTTACTATGAAATTAATGTCAGGTACTGCACCGATTTCTATTCTTCCATATTGGATGGTTATTCTAGAGTTACAAGAACTGAAGAAACAGTTACAGGATTTGTTGGACAAAGTATTAATTAGGGCTAGTGTATCTTATGGCTGGTTATAGATTACAGAAAGTTGAATCAGGTGACAGTGAAGAACAAGTATCCATTGCCAAGAATAGATGTTGTATTTGATCAACTTTAAGGAGCAAAGGTATTTTTTTTATAAGATAGACATTCGACCAGGATACATCAGCATATATGGATTTGATGAATAAGGTATTTCAACCTTTTCTGGACAGATTTGTGATCATCTTTATTGATAGTATATTGGTATATTCATAAAGTACAGAGAAACATGTTGATCATCTACATATTGTGCTACAAGTCTTGAGGGAAAAACAGTTGCTTGCTAAACTGAGAAAGTGTGAATTTTGGTTGGATCACATGGTATTTTTAGGACATATAGTATCTGGAAGAGGTATAGAGGATTGATTCTAAAAAGTTTGAAGCAGTGGTAAATTGGAAAGCATCAACTACAGTTACAGAAGTTCGTATCTTTCTTGGTATGGCTGGATACTACAAACTATTTGTTGAAGGATTCTCTATTATAGCTGCACCACTCACTAAATTGTTGCGGAAGAATGTTCCATTTCACTAGAATTGTGCATGCCAACAGAGCTTGATGAGTTAAAGCACCGTCTGGTTACAACAACAATACTGATATTTTTCCAAGTACAAGAGGATTTGGTATTTACACTAATGCTTCATATAAGAGTCTTGACTGTGTCTTAATGATGGATGGAAAAGTAACTGCCTATGCATCATGACAGTATCGATCGCATGAAGTTTCTTATCTTGTACATGATTAGAACTGACAAGAGTAGTATTTACCCTAAAGATTTGACGACATTATCTATATGGAGAAACATTCTAAATCTTTACGGATCATACGAGTTTGAAGTATCTGATGAACCAAAAGGAGTTGAACATGCGACAAAGACGCTGGATGAAACTATTGAAAGATTATGATTGTACAATCGAGTATCATCCGGAAAAGGCCAATGTTGTAGCAGATGCTTTGATTCAAAAGTCTAATGGTATGACGACAGATATGCACATGACTTCAATGTTATATTTGATTGCTTTGCGAGGTGTAAATGCTAGACTATAGTTAGACACAGATGAGTATTGATTGCTACTTTTGAGATTCGGCCAATATTGAGACAGAAAATTAAAGATGCACAAGTAAGAGATGGGAAGTTGATAGAAATTATTGAACAGATTCGACAAGGTAAAGATACGCCATTTGACATTCAGGATGGCACATTGATGTTTGGTTCAGATTCATAATGTTTTACATGTCAGTATGTTGCTACAGTATTGATCATGATCTGATCTGTCATATGTGTGAAAGATTTCAGAAGTACAACTTGCAGAGAATTTGAACTACATAAGAGAACCGATCATGATAGCAGATTACAAAATCAAATAGTTATAGAATAGAGAGATTCTGATGGTTAAAGTGATTTTGAAGAATCATTGATAGCTTGCATATAGGTGTAGTTTAGATGTATGCTTTATATTGGTTTTGCATAAGTTTTACTTAGTTTTAGTTAGTTTTAGGTTAGTTTCTAGGATCTAGTATTTTCGGGTAGTTGCGCTTGTTTTGTTCGATTTTGCAGATCTTTAGGTAAACAAGCATGGACGGGACGAAGTTTAGTGGAATATGGTGGAGGATCAAGATGAAGCTTAGAGTGATACAACTGAAGTTTAGAAGAGCTAAGGCCCAAGAGCTTGAGGGATAAAAACGGTTAAACCCGGGCTATGCATTAGAGTTCTTGTTTTGACACCTCTATCTTGCAATGTTTGGTTTGGGAGTTATAGTGATCGGATGAAGCTAAATTTGGTATCACTGGAAAGCTAATTCAAAGAGATACAATTCATGTTTTTACTCTGAGTCCAAATTCCAACTCTAAGTAGGTCAAAACAGCCTTTGAAGTGTCGCCTGAATGTTGAACCGAGGTTAAAAGCCCAGGTTGCCAATTGCTCGGCCGCGCAATTAAGGTGCAATCCGAGCGATCCCAACTGAGGGGTGATTGTGCTGGATGGCACATTGCTCGGTCGCGCATTGTTACAAACCGAGCAATCTGGGAGTTTCACGCGGACGTTGATGGGCCGAGATTCTGGGCTTGGTTTTTGGGCTTCGGGTTATATCTTCCGAGTTTATGCTTTAAAGATAGATTGTTGAGGGTTATTTTAGAAGACATATATATACCTTATGTTAGTTTATTTTATGGTAACTTTTGATCAACTTTTGGATGCTAGGGTTTTTCTCTCTTGAGGCAGACTTTGAAACCTTTGTAAGTTTTTCTTAATTTTAACTATGCATTGCTAAATCTATTGTGTTTGACTAGTTATTGAAATCATAGATTGCATAATATTGTGAGGTTTGATTGATTATCAATAACTTGAATAGGTTTTATTCCCTGTGCTTAATTGAATCAGAATTATTCTACGGTTTTGTTAGATTGGCCGCCTAATAACACTTCTAGGTTAATTTACAACTAATCTGATCAAGTCCCGTTCGGGATTGATTAATAAAGTAGCAACTATAATTGTTTAGACTCGTTCAGGCTATTCAGTTGTAGAGGGAATAAACCACAAATAACTTGATTAGTTGTTTGCGTTGAGTATTTGTTTCTATCGATACTTTGAACTTACAGCTGTCGTTTAATTGAATCTAGACGTTGTTCTAGGTTGTTAGATGATTAGGGTTGTTCAGATTGTTAGCTCTTTCAACTAAATATAAAGTTTTGGATAATAATCCACGGTAGATTATTCAAGGGAATTGAGAATCAAGAGAATCAATGATCAATAAGTATATCTATGATGGATTTAACTAGTTGAACATATTTCTCTCATATTGTCATAAACCATATTTGCATTCATACTTAGATTTATTTTGCATATTAGATTTGTCAGTTACTCAATCATCCACAAAAATCCCTCTTTTTAGTTACTTGGCATACAAGTAATAGCATAAATACAAGAGTCTTTGTGGGATCGACCCTTACTTGCCGCTCTACTGAGTTGGTAAAGATAAGGTTTCTTTGATAGGTATTAACGACCACTGAAAATACATCATCAAATTTGGCGCCGTTGTCGGGGACTCGTCGCTATTTGTGTTTTTACTTTTGTGCTATTCTTGGTGTTGTGAACCTATCTTACGGTTCATAACACCCGTGCTACTGATCCATGGCTTTGTTCTATTGTAGACAGTTGCAGGATGAACACTTCCATGAGTATTTTTCAAGATTTCAAGACCATGTGTTTGAACTAGGTGCTTGGGGTTTACAGTACAGTGATAGAGAGGTAAACATGGGAGTTATCCATGGTATGAATCTTGAGACATGGGGATTGGCTGACTACATGAGCAATGAGAGGTTTTTATTTATGGGATCTGAGGAATGTTGGGATTTCTTCTATTTCATGAGCCATCAAAGTTTTCTGGTTGAGTCATTTTCCCAGCCACCCCAGCCGGTTGATACGTCTCACGAGGATATAATCAAGGATCTCTCCATACGGGCGGATACTAGAATCAAGGAGCATTGTGAGTCTTGTTCTTCATATTTTCATTCCACAATCTCATGCCCTTTTGAGTTGTGTGAAAGGAGAGGTGGAGTCACATTGGAGTCAAACGTTCATGACTCATACACTCAGATTCAAGTTAAGGAGCAATCTACTACACTTGATGTGGGTTATGAGGATGAATTTGATGCCCAATATGAAGTCACACCTATAAGGCAAGTTGAGCAAATCATCACAGAGCCAAAGGAAGATTGTGTTGGCATAGAGATTCTTACAAAGCTTAGGGAGCCTGAATCATCTTCACTCACATGGAGTAAATTGCTTGAGGGTTTTACGGTTTTGGAAGAAGACTCTTTTGTCGACCAAGATGACTTCTTTGCTGATGAAGTAGACAGTCATGAGGGAGAAAATCAACATGATATACCTGTTAAGGTTCCCGTTGTCATGGTGCACCCGATGTTAGGCATTGACATCCCATGCTTTAGTTTCCCCACCTTCTCACATCAGGAGCTTATGGAGTTCCAAGATGAGGAGCCAAGTCTACAACACAAGGTGGAAGATGGAGAATATATGGAGTTCATCTTTGATAAAAGTGGTATTGTTGACAAGTGATTTGATTCATACTGTAAGTATTTTCTAAAACCACCACTTATGCTGAATTTATTTGAGCAAATGCCATTTCATGCCAACTGGGCACACATGTTTGATAAATTAAAACGCTCTTTGAATGTTATATTATGCTTAATTGATTTATCAATGTGTTATTTATGCTTTTTTGAGATGTGTGCACAGGGCTTTGACAGGTTATTAAGGGCATTGACAATGTCTAATCTTATCAAATCATGCTAAATGTCAAGCTAATGATTTTAAATAAGCGCTTATTGGGAGGCAACCCAAGGTTTAGAGTAGATTTAATTTTCAGTTATAATCTTTTGCTTTTTAGGTAGTTTTTTGGTGTGTGTTAGATATCCCAGGTCTGAAGATTGATAACTCGAAGAACCACCACCGTTGGATTACCCGCCGCATTACCTAAATTACTAAAGTTTTGTGAGTATTTTTTTTTCTCTTTAGTTTTTACTTTACTTTGGGGACAAAGTATGTTTTAAGCATGGGGGAAGTGGAATTACTTTTGCATTGCATATAGTTGCATTAGTTTAGGTCATATTTAGATTTTTTGCATGCACTGATTAAGATTTTGAAAAAATGAAAAAAAAAATCAGAAAAATTTGAAAAAAAATACAAAAATATTGCATTTAGGTTCTTATTTCCCCATTGTTTGATTCCTCTTGTGTTTCAAAGTTAAGTATAAGTCCTAATCCATGATTTGCATGATATGCTAAAATTTATATGATATGAGCATGATCATTGATTGATTATTTTGACTATAGGATGGAGCATGTATTTAGCTTGGATATTTGATTCATTCTGAAGTTCTAGACAAAAATTAGCCTTGTGAGATATTTTTGGCCTTTCATGATTATATTTGTCCTTTACATTCTTGAGTGTATCACCATGATTATCTTGCTCTAGAACTTGCGTTATGACTCTTTTTCAAGGCTGCTTTATATGATTAAATGCATGACATTAAAATGATTGAGGCAATGTTTCTTATAAGCCTATTATTTCCTTTCCTACCTTACAAGATCCATGTTCTCGATACCCCATTTCTTTTGAGCTTTATGCTTATTTTTGATAACTCCACAAAATTTTCCTAGCCTAATAAGCTTGATCCATCCGGGATTTAGGACTTTAGGTTGTGTTTTTGTTTTGTGTGAGTTATGTACAAGTATGGGGGAGTTGGAAGAAAAGGTGGAAAAGAGGAATACAACTCTAAGTGTGCAAAGTGAAAAAAAAATGAAGATGAAAAGTATGTTGCAAAGCAAATAAAAAGTTGAGTACAATTGTAAGTAATCTTTATGAGTGAAAAGAAAAGAGTTGAAGAAGAGGCAAAGAAAGGGAAAAAAGTGAAGAAAGAAAAAAGTGTTTAAATGAGAATGTATGGAGTTGAAAAACAAAGTTTGGGAGAAAGAAGAAAAGAAAGTGTGTTGAATTTTGGGTTTAGGATTAGTTCTTTATCCCGGATTTAGCACCAAAAGCCAAATACGATCCCTTCCAAATTTCTCTTTACCTTGGCCCCATTACAACCCTGAAAAAGACCTCATGATTTTTGTTATGTATTTGTTCCCCAGCGGTGGAGATTTAGAACTCTGATGCAAGCTTATGATAGTCTAGTTTTCATGGTTGATTTTGAGTGAAACACATACCCTTAAACACTTGAGAGTTTGAGTGCAAACACAATTTAACTTGGTGAGGTCTAGAATGAATGAATAGTCTTTGCTTTCTACTTATTATAATGCATGATAGGAAGTCTTGGTCGGGTATGTGAAATGCTTGTGTTGATAGGGTTTCTTGACAACAAATAAATTTATAAGTCAAGACCCTGCTGTGCATAGCAGAGTCAGGTTCGTCCACAGGGAGAAAGTCAGTATCAAGTTTTGTTACTTATTACACAAGCAATCAATTAAAGCTAGGGTTTTTAGCAAGGAAAGAGGAATTCTAAGGTAAAGGTATCACCACAACAACAATTATGCATGCCAAGCACTAATGAAACATAAAGATCATGCTTTTATCACATAAAGGTGTCAGCTTTCTTTAACTAAAGCAAGTAAATCAATCAACTTTCGCTAAATTAATAAACTTACTATCTAATCTCTTCTACTTCAACTAGGATAGATCTGCTTTCGCTTCAAATACCCTAATTTGACTATTCTGATTCAAGGTTTCTGCTTTCGCTTCAACTATGAACGAGAAATTCCCTTCAACTTTCGTTTCAAGGATTAAGAACAAGAGAATAGATTCATGCAATAAAAACAATCAAGACATGATCATAAACAAGCATGCACAACTATTGTTGGGTTTAACCCCAACCTTAGAGAGAGAGACTACTCACAAAGCATAATTAAAAACAAACAACTATATTAAATAAAAGGGAAAGCTTACAACTTGAATCCAAAACAATAGTTCTTCTCCACAAAACTCCTCTCCTCCTCCTCCTCCTCTAACTTGAATCATAAGAAAACTAAAGAGGGGACAATTGTATTTATAGAGAAACTATTCTATCTTAAATCTATCTCTAAGGAAATAAACCTTCTAATAAGATATATCCCTTTTATCTATCTTATAACATAAAAAGAAACAAGATAGAAGCTTTTAAATCTCGCTGACTCGGACACACTGCGCCACGTGGTGCCTTGTTAACGACCTTGTCAGGGTCGTTAACGACCCTATTCAGCACTTCGAACAACCTTGAGTAAGACTTGCGTAGAGGATTCGTTACAACTCCGTTTGACTCGATTCGTTTTCCTATATTCTTGTAACGAATTTCTCTATCTCTTTCCAAGATAAAACTTGATCTTCAATAACTTTACTTGATCCCTTAATCTTCATCTTCTCTTTATTCTTGAGTGCTATCTTCAAGTGCTTTGCTCCTGTCTTAAAAAATGCTCCATATAGCTTCTAAAAACCTATAAAACACCACCAAAGCTTATGTAGACTCCATATCTTAAAATAATACGAAAACCTACACAAAATACTCAAAACAAAACACAAAACTAAAGAAAAAGACTCAAACACACTAAAAACACACCCTAAAAACATGACTAAAAAGGCGGACATCAAAATACCCCATACTTGGACTTGCTTGTGCTCAAGCAATCAACAAGACAAGAACCAAAACCATCAACAGATATATCAAGTCAATGACTTTATCAAAAAGCAACATCAAAGCACATGTAGAAATAGATAGACAAGTGACTCTAACGTCATCACACATATATGAACAATCTCTAGCAAAAGCAACTAAAAATCCAACCTCACAAGGGTAATGTGTTTCATTCAACTCTCAAGTGTTTAGGCTTAGAATGACAACTCTCAACTCAATCCAATATACAAAAATCAACATAGTCATTATTACTTATATCACCAAACTCTCCACCCGAGATGTCAAAACACATAAAATCGTCAAAAGAACTTAGGCTCAATGAAAAACTTCATAGAAGCTTCCATTCGGCCGGGTTGTAATGGGGCTTGGTAATAACAATAAGGCGTGGAAATATTTTGGCTATGTGGTGCTAATAATATCCGGGAATATAGACTCCTAAAAACTCACATTTACCAAAACTCTTAAGAACATCATACCAAACTCACTTCTCTTCATTCACTTTTTCTTTCACTCACCCATTTATCCCAACTTAATCTTGCTTACAAACAACAAGGAAATTTGGCTCATGCACACTTTCACTATTCAGCTCTTTCTTCACTTTCTTTTCATCCCTTATGATCTTCATTTTTTTTCTGTGGGAGGTTGGTACCGAACCTGCAGAGTCGGTAACGAGTTTTGATTGTACTATCTTTTCTTCTTTTAACTTTCAACTACTTTTGTAAGTGCATTCAGAGAACCGAACTCCTTTTACATGATAAACTACAAGATCTTTTCACTTACCCAACCCAATATTACCCCACACTTGAACCAATACATCTCACTCAACAAAACCATAACAACCAATGCTAAGTCCTAATCCCCGGATAGGGTCAAGCTTATATCGGCTAGGGAACAATTTGTGGAGCTACAAATAAAAGGCTTCAAGGCTCAACTTGGCTTCAAAAAGAGGATAATGTAATGGTGGATAAGGATTAATAGGGTTTATGAAAAATAAGTTCTCCATCATATGATTTCACATGCAATGAACTAATATCTCATATAGGCCTCAAGAAATAGATAACCATATCAATGACAAGAGATAATATGCATAAGGAGAGTAAATCACACAAGAAAAGAAGAGGGATTTTTAATGTTCTCCCTATAAGGCCAAAAACAACTCACAAAGTAGCAATTTTTGTTGGATTCAAGTCACTTCTACCTAAGATTACATGTGCTCAATTTCATCACATGCTAAATATTCACATAAAAACAAATTTCAACATGATTCAGGCAAAGCTCTCCAAACATGCTATGGAATTACATGATCAAGCAAGTTAAAGCATATCATAGGACATCTAAGTGGAATATTATCAATCCTAAAAACACAAACAAAGACAAAAAACTGACACAAAATTGAGTTACCTTTTCCCATACCCCTTACTTAAACTAAACAGTGTCCTCACTGTTTAAAACATAGACAGAATAAAGAGGATAAGAAAAGGGAACTCACAAAATAAAACTGAAGCTGCTTGAAACCATTGATCACTTGAGGAGCATTGCTGAATTTTTCAGTTCGATAGAGGTCGGTACCGACCTTGTGGGGATCGTTACCGAGCCTGCGTGCTTGTACACCGAATGTTCTTGATTTTCTTCTTCTTAGCACTTCTTCTTCTTGTACCTGAGTCATCTTAGAAAAACTTCTATCCTACTACACTAATCTAATCTAAAACCAAGTCAAAAGAAATCTAGCAAAAAGAACTAAGAAATCAAAAACTTTAAATGAAAACAAAAAGCGGGTTGCCTCCCGTAAGCGCTATTTTTAACGTCGTTAGCCCGACGCCTTAGCTTACCTAGGGCGGCTGTCATCCAGTATTGAAGGGATCATAAGAAACCCCATACTTAGCCTGAAAAACATCATAGCTTCTCTCCAAAATATTTGGTCCTCTATCATTCATCAATATGCTCGATAATCCTACAACAGGGTTAGTATAATCCGAAAACCAAGGAGGTTTCGACTCCTTCATAAGACTAACAGTAGGATGTAATATAGAACAAGGATAGGAGAAGGGATCATAACTAGAATTGATTGGATAAGAACAAGAAAACTCACCAGGGCCATTCGGAAAGTGGCTCGGTACCGAGGTGGTGTGGGTCGTTAACGACCCTGCTGGATCTGGAAGTGGCTCGATATCGTGCTTGGATCCACCTCCCACCTCGTTTTTCTTCAGATAAGGGTCGTTATCGACCCATGGGGGACAGTAGGCTCCTTGATAGGCGTGTCTCCATCGAATTTGCCCTTTTATGTACTCAGAGAGGGTCGTTAACGAGCCATGGTGGGTCGGTAGACTCCTCAGTACTACAACTAGCCACTTCGCTTATGGGTGAATTGAAGTGAAATTTGACCTTCTCTTCTCCAATATCAAACGTGAGAAGTCCTTTTCTAACATCTACTCGTGCCCCTGCGGTGGCTAAAAATGGTCTGCCTAGAATGATTCGCACTATAGGGTCTTCAGGCATATCTAGCACAATGAAGTCGTTTGGGACAAAGAATTTTCCAACTCGGACAGGAACATCATCAACGACTCCAGTTGCTTTTGCAGAAGATCTATCCGCCATGTAGAGTTTCATCTTGACAGGCTCTAGTGGTCCCATGTTAACCTTGGTCCAGATAGATAATGGTAATAAACTAGCACTGGCACCTAGGTCACATAGAGCTTTAAAACGGTGAGTCCCAATTGAAATTGCAAACATACCTGGATCACCGAGTTTTTCAGGAAGCTTTATGCAAGGGACCTCATTATGCAGCTCTGAGATAGATCTTTTCCTGCTCAAAATCTCTTTCAAAAATTTAGCGTATGTAGGCATTTCATTAAGGGCATCAGTAAATAGAATTGAAATATTTAGCCCTTGAAGAATCTTAACAAACCGTCTAAACTCCTTCCGTAACATCATTAGACCTCTTAATCGGGAAGGAAGAGTTTTTGGCGGATTCGGGATAGAGAGAGACTCGGATTGAGGCCTTACTGAATCGACAAGAGGGTCAATCAGTGCAGATAAGGGGTCGGTAACGAACTTATAGTTGAGAGTGGGGTCTGGTTTAGAAGACTTACCTGGCTTGGAGGACTCGGTATCGAGCTAGGGAGCCTCGTTAACGACCTTGTTGGGGTCGGTAATGAGCCTGACCAAGGAATTATCTTCGTTGTCGTGCTCAGTGTCTTTAGGCTTGGCTCGATCTGGCAACTCCTTGCCACTTATGAGGTGTATGGCTGCAATTTGTCCTCTAGGGTCCCCTTCGGGTCGGCCCAAAAGTTGCCCTTGAGGTCTTGAAATCCGTGCAGCTAGGTCCCCTAGTTGTGAGTCAACGCTCTTCTTCCAGTTTTCGAATTCTCCCCACCTTTTCATTTGATAATTGAGGTTAGTTTGGACTCCATTGATCCCTTCATAGAGTCCATTCACCCATGATGGCATCTCTTGATAGTCCAAGGGTCTGTAAGGTGGAACTCTCTGTTCTCGCTGAGGAAGTTGGCTCCCTTGGCCGTATGCATAATTGCCCCATGTGTGATGATTGTAATTCCTCCATGCATAAAAAGTATCACCTTGGTTCCTATATGGACCCCACATGTAATTAGCTCTTTCATATGCCTCAACAGCTATGGTTTCCCTTTCTCTCTGGATCTCCTCTATCTCTAAACAGAGTTCAGCAATCTGCCTAGCTAGTTCTTCATGTGTAGTCATGGCTTTGTTGGCTCGACGACCTTCAGCAGGCATACGCTGTAAGCAAAAACTAAAAAAAAAACGAAATCAAAAAGCAAAAACGGTGTCTCATACACGGTCGGTAATGGCGCTAATTTGTTGACGGGTCTTTTCTCTGGACAATAAATAAATTTATAAGTCAAGACCCCACTGAGTATAGGGGAGTCAGGATCGTTCCACGGGAAGCACTGTTGTTTGTTTATCAACTACAAGAAATAAAAACTAAGCAAAACAACACAAAACACCCACGACCAACCTCGTTTATCGAATTTGTCAAGGTTGTTAATGAACCTGGATAACATTACTAACGAACTCAAACACATGTTCGGTACCGAGGCAAATACTCGATAACGAATGAGATCGAAGACAAACTCTAATAATAACGAAAATCTAGGACAAGGGTTACCGCAACATAGCCATGCATATAAAATCGCAAGCAGATAAAGATCATGCCTTTAAAAGGATAAATTCATCAACTTTCGCTGATTAGCAAGCAAATCAATCTATTCTCATAAACTAATTCACTCAATTACTTGTTTTGGATCCAAAGCTCGAAACTTTCGTAATCGAACAATATCAACCTTTACGTCTATAACTTTCTCTCTCAATCAAGTTAAGAACTCAAATTACCTCGATTCTCATCTAGGCATAAGCACAACAAGCAATCTAAAATAGATAACAGGTATTCAACACTTCAACCTACTCATCAAACATGCATAACTATGCCGGGTTTCAACCCCGACCCTAGACATCAAACATGCATAAGAAAATTATCGTCTTACAATATCCCGAAGAAACCGAAAACAAACAAGACAACTCAAGCTAACGAACTGATTAACGATCCAACTCTCTCTCGATCGATCGACTTGGCTCGATATCCTTCTCGCCCGACTTCTCTTGTTCGGCTCCCCTAGAAATCGTCTCCCTATTCGCTCCCTCCTTTCAGGCTAGAAAGAAGGGTATTTATACTAATAAAGCTATCTAATAAAAAGGCTAGAAGATAACAACTTTTCTAAAAGATAGAAACTAACTCTAAAAAGATAGAAAAATAACCTAAAAAGATAACAGGACATAAAATATAAAATATAATAACCCTAAGATTCATTAAAAACCCTACTGACACGAAATTATCAGGATAGATTTCCGCACAGGGTCGGTAGATATCACTAAGATTTCTCGAAAAATTCTATCTCTAAGCCTCGTTAACGACCCTTTACAGCCTCGTTAACGAGCCTAGATATGGTCTTCTTCAACTCTTCAACTCTAAAAATCTTGGACTTCGACTCCTTATCTCCATAATATTCCGTCCTTTACCATAGTACTCCAATTCAGCTCCAAAAATCACCGTTTCCTTGCTAAAAACCTACAAAAAAAACACAAAACGAAGTAGCTTCCATACTTTTCACAAAATATGCAAAACCATCCAAAAAACATACAAAACTAACTCTAAAACTATTAAAACTAATCCTAACAAACTAAGAAAACACACTAAAAACTATACCAAAAACATGAATATCAAAATACCCCATACTTAAACTTGTTTGTCCTCAAGCAATCACCAAACAATAATCAAAACCAAACAATAATACTCATCAAGCTAATAGCCATCATCTAAAAAGCAACTTCAACACATAACGGAAAATAGCAAATGACTATTAACGTCATCACACATATATGAGCACTAAATAGACATAAGAAAATACAATCCAACCTCACCAGGGATATATGTGTTTCACTCAACTCTCAAGTGTTTAGGCTTATAATTCAACTCTCAACTCATCATATATACAAAAACTCATAGAAATTGGAACTTATATCACCAAACTCTCCACCTAAGATGTGTCAAAACAAGCAAAAATCATCAAGAGAAACTTAGGGGGCTCAATGAAAAACTTCATAGAAGCTTCCATTTGGCCGGGTTGTAATGGGGCTTGGTAAAGACAAATAGGCGTGAAAATATTTTGGCTATGTGGTGCTAATAATATCTGGGAATCAAAGACTCCTATAAACTCACACAATACCAAAACACTCATAAAAACATATACCAAACTCACTTTTCATTATGCACTTCCCTTTCACCCACCCAATATATCCTTGAAAGTCTCATAAAACAACTTAAAAGAATCTCTGGTTGATCTATTAAACACACATGCACATCTTACTTCTCTCTTCCCATATTACTTCCAACTTTTCTCCTTTCAACTTCCTTTTTATTATTTTTACTTGCGCAGCCTCGTTAACGAGCCAACTAGGTCGTTAACGAGCTTCATCGTGTATTCTTTCTCTTTCTTTTTTCCATCAAACAACTTCCTTTGTGCATCCTTTCTTACCAAGAGATCTTTTTTTTTACAAAATAAAACAAGAGACATCCAATCTATCATTCCCATAAACCTTAATTTCGAACCAAACATAACATTTCACTCCTTCTTTTTTACACTCAACAAAACAAACCTCTCCAATCTAATTCCTAATCCCCGGATAGGGTCAAGCTTATCTCGGCTAGGGAACAATTTTGTGGAGCTAAAAATAAAAGGCTTAAAAGCTCAAATTGGCTTCAAAAAGAGGGATAATGTAAGGGTGGATAAGGATAAATAGGGTTATGAAAAATAAGTTCTCTATCATATGATTTTCACAAGTAATGAACTATAAATCTTATATAGGTCTCAAGTAATAGATAACCATCACAATTCCAAGAGATAATATGCATATAGAGAGTAAATTACACAAGAAAAGAAGAGGGATTTTTTATGCTCTCCTTATAAGGCCAAAAAATAACTCATAAGGTAAATTTTTGTTGGATTGCATCACTTATGCTAAAAAGTATAAATGCTCAATTTTATCAAATGCTATTTCTTTATAAAAACAACTTTATAACAAGAATCAGGCTATACTCTCAAAGACATGCTTGCAAGGATTTATATGATCATGCTAGTAATTACTATCATAGAACCATAAGAAAAAAAGGTATCTATTAATTCTAAAACTCTTTTTTTAAATTTTTAAATTTTTTCAATTTTTTTCAGTTTTTTCACAATTTTTTCGAAACAAAGAACTACTCAAAGCACTTCGAAACAAAAAACAAAAAACTACTCAAAACACAAAAGACACAAAACAAACAAGACACTAACTTTTCTACCCTTCCCCCACCCCATACTTAAAATTACAGTGTCCCCACTATAATAACTTAAAATTATAGTGCCCCTACTGTAATAAAATTAAGCAGAAGAAAATAAATAGAAAACAAAAGAAAGAAAACAAAAGGAAAAGAAAAGAAAAGAAGAAAAACTTACAATATCTTAAAGCAGAAAACAAAATAATTCTTTAAACTGAATCAGCGCCCAGGTGGTGGAAAATAATGCTCGAAGTTCCCCATGAAGTCATATATCGTCCTCCAGCGCTCTGCATCATTCGCCTCTCTTTGCTGATGTCTCGCATCCTCGAATGTCATGCGAGCTGAATAGACACTCTCCCATATATCCATCCTCCGATGAATATGTGTTTGCTGAAGGTTAAGCTGCTGCATCTGAGCAGAAAGATCTTCGGCCTATGGAGGCGGGATACTCGATCCAGTGTACTCGGGCTGAGGAGGTGGTTGATAGTGAGGCTGGAAATGGTCTTGAAAAAGTACCGGATTGTAAGGCATGAGACCATATGACTACGGGTCGGTAGGTTGTTGCGGGGGGTCGTTACCGACGTTGTGAGCTTCGGTAGGAGCATTGGTAGAAGCCTCGAAGTGGTCGTTAACGACCCTGGCAGGCTCGTTAACGAAGACAGTGTTGCCCAGAATTTTAGGATCAAGGTCTTCTTCCTCGATGTCGAGCTCCTCTGTACCTCCCTCGGTAGCTTCCTCAGTATCTTCATCGTCTTCTTCCATCTCTTCTCCCTCTCTTGCAAACCGTGTCTCACATGGCCGGAACGTTAACTCATCTTGCGGCTTGGGCTCTAACGGGAATGCATGCCCCGTCCATGCCTCCTACCAATTCGGTACGTAATGGAGCTCCAACTTATCTCGGGTGGGTTCAACATCTCGACCTTGAACTTTTGTAGTGTACCCGCCCTGAACCTGAGTAAAAATACCGGAACTAAATCAATAGTTCCTGTTGAGCAATTGAGCGTGGGCCGGTGTGTAGAGGGATAGATCAACTCCAAGGTTGGTCGCCAAGAGACTAACCAAATTCCCGCACCATACTTCCTTTGACTTGATCGAATTCTCAACATAGTATAGCCATTCATACCCCAAGTTCAATGGGGCGGGATCCTCAAATAGGATGGTGCGAAGACATTCAACTTCTATCCTTGTTGGCATGCTCAACTCTCTCTTGGGCCAGAATGTAGCGGCTAGGACTCAAAACACACCACCAAAGCTTATTATAATGCATGCTAGGAAGTCTTGGTCGGTTTTTTGATTATATGTGAAATGCTTGTTTGACTTGAGATGGATGTATGATTGCATTTATGTGGTGTGATTTGGATTTATGTCTTGCTTGAGGACAAGCAAGGGTTAAGCATGGGGGAATTTGATAGCTTGCATATAGGTGTAGTTTATATGTATGTTTTGTATTGGTTTTGCATAAGTTTTACTTAGTTTTAGTTAGTTTTAGGTTAGTTTCTAGGATCTAGTTTTTTCGGGTAGTTGCGCTTGTTTTGTTCGGTTTTGCATATCTTTAGGTAAACAAGCATGGACTGGACGAAGTTTAGTGGAATATGGTGGAGGATCAAGATCAAGCTTAGAGTTATACAACTGAAATTTAGAAGAGCTAAAGCCCAAGAGCTTGAGGGATAAAAACGGTTAAACCCGGGCTATGCATTAGAGTTCTTGTTTTGACACCTCTATCTTGCAATGTTTGGTTTGGGAGTTATAGTGATCGGATGAAGTTAAATTTGGTATTACTGGAAATCTAATTCAAAGAGATACAATTCATGTTTTTACTCTGAGTCCAAATTCCAACTCTAAGTAGGTCAAAACAGCCTCTGAAGTGTCGCCTGAATGCTGAACCGAGGTTAAAAGCTCGGGTTGGCAATTGCTCGGCCGCGCAATTAAGGTGCAATCCGAGCAATCCCAACTGAGGGGTGATTGTGTTGGATGGCACATTGCTCGGTCGCGCATTGATACAAATCGAGCAATCTGGGAGTTTCACGCGGACGTTGATGGGCCGAGATTCTGGGCTTGGTTTTTGGGCTTCGGGTATATCTTCCGAGTTTATGCTTTAAAGATAGATTGTTGAGGGTTATTTTAGAAGACATATATATACCTTATGTTAGTTTATTTTATGGTAACTTTTGATCAACTTTTGGAGGCTAGGGTTTTTTTCTCTTGAGGCAGACTTTGAAAATTTTGTAAGTTTTTCTTAATTTTAATTATGCATTGCTAAATCTATTGTGTTTGACTAGTTATTGAAATCATAGATTGCATAATATTGTGAGGTTTGATTGATTATCAATAACTTGAATAGGTTTTATTCCATGTGCTTAATTGAATCAGAATTATTCTAGGGTTTTGTTAGATTGGCCGCCTAATAGAATTTCTAGGTTAATTTACAACTAATCTGATCAAGTCCCGTTCGGGATTGATTAGATAAAGTAGCAAATATAATTGTTTAGACTCGTTCGGGCTATTCAGTTGTAGAGGCTGTTTGCGTTGAGTATTTGTTTCTATCGATACTTTGAACTTAAAACTGTCGTTTAATTGAATCTAGACGTTGTTCTAGGTTGTTAGATGATTAGGGTTGTTCATATTATTAGCTCTTTCAACTAAATATAAAGTTTTGGATAATAATCTACGGTAGATTATTAAGGGGAATTGAGAATCAAGAGAATCAATGATCAATAAGTATATCTATGATGGATTTAACTAGTTGAACATATTTCTCTCATATTGTCATAAACCATATTTGCATTCATACTTAGATTTTATTTTGCATATTAGATTTTTTAGTTACTCAATCATCCACAAAAATCCCCCTTTTTAGTTACTTGGCATACAAGTAATAGCACAAATACAAGAGTCTCTGTGGGATCGACCCTTATTTGCCGCTCTACTGAGTTGGTACAGATAAGATTTCTTTGATAGGTATTAACGACCACTGAAAATACATCATCAATCATGGTATAGAAGAAACAGCTTAGGAAACTTAGGATAAGATGAGAAAGTCATATGAAGAGATAGCGAATTTTGAGGACAAAATTCTTATAGAGGGGGAGAAATGTAACATCTCCGACCAAAGTGCATATGTCATTTTGCATTCATATCATATTAAGAGCATATGCATAGCATATTCACATGATATATAGTGAGTTTTAAAAAGTAATCATTATTTTCTAATTAAGTTTTTATATTTTAAAAAGTTTTTAAGTAAAAGTTAATTAATAATTATTTGAGTGTAAAGTTTGTAGTAAAGAAGATTTCAGGGTAAAATGTGAAATTTTGCTAAAAGTTTTGCCGACTTCAACATCAGTTGATATACATGTGCAGTTTCTTTCCCTTTACTATGAAGCTTCATACAAAAGAAAAAAAGAAGAAGGAGAAAACGAAGAGAAAGAGAAAACAAAGAGAAAGAATTTTGATTGTTTTTATTTCGGTTGTTTTTGGCTGGATCTGGTACAAGATCTTATCTATCGGGTTTTAATCTCGAAGTAAAGCTTGATTTGGTAAGTTTTAATTAGTTAATGGTTTATTTGGATTTTAATCATTTTTCCAGATCTAGATGTACAGTTGATTTTGATTTGAAAATCAGTCGATTTATCGTTCTCAAAGGGTGTTTTTGATATCAGATTTATATTCGGTAAAAGATTTCAGAGTGATTTTAGGGTTTCTCTTTGTAATGATATTAGGGAGCCCTTTGATCAAGTTTTTCAGAAAGATTTGAACTAGAAAAATGTTCTTCTACATATATAGTTTATCGATGTCAAGTTTCAAAGGATTTGGAATTATGCACAACAAGTTATAATGCATATTGGCATTTCATTGCATTTGGGGTTAGAGTTTATAAGATTAAATAGCATAATTTGCATTGGATTACATAGAGGAGCACAAGTCATAGGTCATGGTCAAAGACAAGGGGAAGAGAAACAGTATTTGTCTTGAATAGGTGAGTATAGACCGGAGTTTCAACCTTATGTGTTATATGTGTCATACGAATATATGAGCTATATGGATATATGTGCTTTATGGATATATGTGCTTTATGGATATATGTGCTTTATGGATATATGTGCTATATGAGTTATATGGATATATGTGCTATATGGATATATGTGCTATATGAGTTATATGGATAGATGTGATAACTCTGAAATTTCCAGAGTTGTTTGCGCAGAAAGAATGTTAACAGATGGCATATGATATATGGTTACATGATGCACTTGATTCTATAGCATATTGCAATGAGATTAAAAGGACCTGTGACTGTCTTGCCCTGAACTGTATTTCAGAAAATCTTCGGATTTCTTTGTTAAAGCGACCTACGGGTCATACAGGATCTACAGATCATACAGGACCTACAGGTCAATATTCAGGAAATCTTCGGATTTCTTTTCTAAAGGGACCATAAGAGTCCATATATAGTAAACCCGGGGCAGATTCAGGCTTGAACAGTTCACAGAATAATAAATCGGATACATCTTCATTTGCATTTGCATAGTAAATTCATATATGGCATATGTATAATGTGTATGTATATGTACATGGACTAAATGTTTGACTCTGTGTGAAATAATTGATGATGGTTTATATTCACTGAGTATGCGACTCAAGCAAATCGCAAAATAATTTTTCAGGTTCAGCTAGTTTTTGCTGATGTGTGTCTCTGTTAGAGGTCACATTCAGACAAGTCGGCCGGCTGAAGCTTAATGCAACCTTCTCCTCCTCATTTTGCATTATAGACATATGGTTTGTAATAGAAGTTAGAGTAACAGATGTTTTAGTATGATAAGTAACAACATAGATGTGTGTGTGCAACCTTTTATGGTTGTTAATGTCTGCTATATGCTTACATGGATAGTTAATATATGTCTCTTATCTGTTTTTGTAAGAGATAATTTTTACAAGTATACGTCATAGGGTATAAGAGATAAGATTATTTCATGGTTGTTAATGTCTGCTATATGCTTAAAAAGGAATAAAGAGGGTTTTGTTTTTACACGCACATCGCCACATCAGCGTTTAATGTCATGTCAGATTTAATAGGAACTTCACTCATCCATTAGCATTTGATTTACACGCACATCGCCACATCAGCGATTAGGGGTTTAATAGGTCGCAATGTGCAACTATAGGGGGCCAAACAGCTAGGACTAAAGTACAGGGGGGCAAGTGACCAATTGGCCCAAGTACAAGGGGCCGTTTATGTATTCTGCCGTCTTATGGTATATAATGTCTTATTGAATGGAAGTTTTCCAATAATTATGTATGGAATTCCTTAAGGGCCCGTTTGGTATTGATATTTAGGTATAAGGTATGGGTATCACACAATGTCTAGCGTTTGGTGAATTAAGATAAAGATATCACACGATATCAATTTGATACCCTGATATTAGTTTTCTCAAGCTTTGATATACCAAAAATTTGGGGCATATGGGTGATATCATTCTTCTCACCTCTTACACATTTCTCTCCTACAACACACATCGTTGCTCATTGAACAAGATCCAGAAGAACAAAACCCTCGAGCACTATTTCACTGCTCTCACTACCGGCTCACAACACTATCCTTTCTTTCCCCTCAAGCCCCTGTTAATTTTAGTCAATGATCAAATTCAGATCTACAATTTAAGATATGGGATTGGAATCTCAAATTTAGATCTGCGTTAGTGGCTCGCCATGGTCGCCGCCGCCTTCACATCATTGAACACAGGGGAGGAAGCTTCTGATTTTTCTGTGTTATTGACATCTCACATCTAAATCTCGGCTAGTTTGATTTTAGTTATAAATTAGGTTTTGTTATTTTTTTAAATTGATTTATGCCTTTTTAGGGGCAAAATCCTTCCACTGGTGTTATTTTTTTGCTTTTATTGTGAATTATTATCAGTTTTTTGTTTTTATTTTGATTAGTTAATACTCCAATATTTATTGTATAGAAAGCTGAGATTTGATATCTATGTTAAATTATATCTTACCAAACAACCAATAATAGATATGATTGATATTTATGTTATACCAAACAACATATATTGATATCAACTCTCATACCGATATCCGATACCGATATCGATACTGATATTTGATATCTGATATCAAAGATATCGATACCAAACGAGCCCTAATAGTTTTGCTAAAGTATAAAATGGCAATCTTTAGTAAAGTATTCAACCTTAAATTTACTATTTATAGGATAAGAATTCGATTTACTCAACATATTTAGTGTATTGAGAGACCGAGTAAAAACACGGTAGAAAGTAGATTAATAAGAAAATAACAAGTCGAAAAATCAACAAAACAACAGAGAATACAATCAACCGACATTAGAAGCTAAAGAGGCATGTTATAAAGGAGAGGTGTCCCTACATATTAGTAATAAATTAACGCATGAGTAAGAAGTGGTTGGAGAGCAAGACAACAAAGACTATGTTTGTTGGGTTCCAAAAACTAATTAGAATTTTTCAACTAGTTGTGAAACTCGTATAAATATTATTTGTTTGACAAACAAAAACTAAACTAGTTTTAAAACTAGTTTTTTTTTTTTGAGAAAGCTAGCTTTTAAAAATTTTGTAGTAGTTTTTTGAATTAAAAATATAATTATTTCCTAAATAAGAATAATCCTACTACAAAGTAAAAATTAAAATGATCATTTATCACAAGAAATTAGTTGACCATTATCAAATAAAGTAATATCTTCAACCTATAGTTTTTTTTTTGCGTTCTTAAATACTAAATAACCTATGAGTTTTTTGTGCATTCCTACAAGAGAGGGATTTTATTTTTTCTTTTGAAATCAATTTGACAATATCTTCAACCTAATAAATAACTCATCCCTAAGAAGGATGGCATAATGGGTTTTCGTAATTTGAAAGTATCCAATGAAGCCTTATAGCGAAGAAAAGTTGGAGATTAATTCGTTCGCCTACTTCTTTGTTGAGTCGAGTACTACGAACTCGATATTACAGGCATTCGTCTTACATTGAATCTCTTCGCAAATACAATCTGAGTTACGTCTGGCGTAGTATTTGGGGTTCGAAATATTTAATTCTTGAAGGTGCGGGCTAGAGGATAGGCATGGGAATTTCGGTTTCTTGTTGGAATGATAAATCACTTTTTAATGGTCAGTTTTTTCAATCTACAAATATCCCAACACATATTGATCCGGGAAGCTTCTCTCCAACAATGAAGGTATCGGATTTTATTCGTCATGAATTTCTTATGCGGAATTCAGATTTGATTTCACAGTTTTTTTCTAGGAGATGTTGTCCTTATACATAGTATTCCCCTTTTACCGAATTCTTCTTCTGATGTTCTTTGTTGACCTTTTACAAAAAATGGTGATTATTCGGTAAAAGCGGGATATTGGTTTGGTATTTTCGGCCGGAATTATCAACCCCTTTCATATCCTTTTGATGAGGGATTTTGGAAGTGCCTTTGAGATTTGAAAGTGCCATCGAACTTACAGATTTTTGCTTGGAAGGCTTTGTCTGGTGCTTTATGTGTTAAGTCATTGATGCACGCTCGACATATTGTCCCTTTTGTTGTAGGTGAGCGATGTACAAGTGCTGATGAGACAATTTCTCATGCACTTTTCACTTGCCCATCATCCTTCAACTTTTGGACTGATTCGCATATGCTTGATATTGTTGTCCAGTCTTCCACTAGTTCTTTTTCCCAGATTGCTAGAGATGTGTTGGATCTTTTCAGTGTTTCTGGTTTCACTGATTTCTTGCTGCTTTCTTGGGTAGCTTGGACACATCATAATCAACAAATCTTCAATGGTCATCATGTTGGTTCAAATTCAGCTTCGGTGCTCCTCCAAGGCTTTCATGCTTTGATTGTTGATTATCAAAATATTGCTATTGTTGTGAGATTGCCTTCCACCAATAACACACCACGTCTTGGATGGTCACTTCCTCAAGCCTTGTTCCTTAAATTAAATGTTGATGCAACTATGTTATCTTCGACTTTGGTTGGTTTGGGTGATGTACTACGAAACTCTAATGGCATGGTGGTTGCAGCTGTTGTTCATAGAGCAACTGTCTCATGTTCGCCTTTATTAGCTGAAGCTTCAACGTTGTTATTTGGTTTAAATTTGACAAAACAGATGGGTGCTACACGTGTCAAAGCTGAATCTGATTCTATGGTTGTTATTTTGGGTGTTCAAGCTGCACAATCAGATTTCACTTATGCTGGTTCTATATATAATGAAATAAAGCTACTTAATCATGTTCGTCGTTTAGTAAATAATGTTGCACATTCTCTAGCACGTTTTTGTCCTTCTAATGGGCAGGAACAAGTATATGTAACTAATATTCCGCAAGAATTACTTATCTTAGCGTAATCTTATATTTAATAAAGCAACATTTTCCTCTCAAAAAATAACTCATTTCCCAACATAATGTTCTTTCAATATAAACAATGTAAATTTACAAACTCAAAAATTTGTACCTTTATCTGTACACTTGTGGTCGCATGTCACGAACAAGGAAATGTATTGATTTGCCTAGTGTGGAGGATGAATTTGAATATGAAATTTGAATTTGTGTTGCCATTATTTATGGTTTGGTCGATACTTATGGTCCAGATATGTCCCATTTCTATTTGTGTTTCTGTTTCTCCGAATTGTTAGAGCAAGCCCAACAGATTCCCTAAATTCTTGGAAATTGGTTTTTTAGAGATTTTGGACCATTTTTTTGGTACAAATTCCCAATCTCTTTCCCTATTATAGAGTAATTCTTCAAAATAGGTAGAGATCTCCCCAAATTTAGGAAATTACCTAAATACTTTTGGGGAATACATTAAATGTATGTAATAAATTATAGCCTCTTCCTATTGGTCAAATTAGTTTTATAATATAATATTTTAATATATTTAGGATTTTCTAAAATAGAGAATTTGTTAGATTTGGAGTAATAAAATTAAAAAAATATAAGTTTTAGTTCTTCATTTTGGAAAAAAGTGTAGAGAATTTGTTGAAAATGCCCTAAAAATCTAGAATATTTTATTTTCTTATAGTCAAATAATAAATAATATATCATTCATTAGGTTAATATTTTATTTTTCTTTAAGTCAAATAACAAATAATTTATCATTTTTTAGATTAAGATTTTAGAATTTTTTTAACTTAATAAGTAAGATAATATTTATTTAATTATTAAACATGTATGGTAGACTATTTTATCTGATAAAATTAAAAGTATTAAATGCATTGTTCTTCAAAATAGAGAATCTATTGGAGTTAATTGGGGTGAATTTTTTTTATAGAGAATTTGACAATTGATTCTCTATTTTGGAGAAATTTTTAGAGCATCTCTTGGGGATGCTCTAGTGGCTTGGCTTGTGACTTCATTACTCTTTTTCCTTCCAAATGTTTGAGAGAAATTGTGACTTTTGGTTTCTTTTTGAGTTTAATCTTCTCGACATTTGGAAGATATTATTCTTTAATGAGAAAATTGGGTTTGTGTGCCTTTTCATAGTAGATTTAACTAAATATCCCCCTTTATAATTTTTTTAATTAAGTGATCCCTAGTATTTTGTTAGACATGCCCTTTTGTAAACTCTATTATTCTCTATCTTTCTCTATTTATGTAAATGATCTTTTATTAGTTTTCTCTATTCTATCTTTCTTTATTCTTTCTATTTTACATAAATCCAAATTCACTCTTCTCTTCTAGCCTTTTATTCGTTCTTTCTATCAAAAATACAAACCAATTTTTAAGAAAATCTGTTATTCCTATTATCAATTTCATGTAAGTATTAGTTGTTCTTCCCTAATCCCTAGTATCAGTTGTTTTGTGTGCTTGTAAGGATTCACGGGCTCTTTCAGTAACTTATAGTTGTCAAAGTAGATATCAATAACCATTGACGACCACATAATTAAGTATTTTTCTAAACTAAATATTTGTATATTTCTTGTAAGTGTCTTATTCATGTTTTGTATTCTGGTATTTTATGTTTATTGTGTTATTATACATATATTTGTATATTTCTCCTAGTAATCTTGAACTTGTCTTGAACTCATGTCTTGTAGGCGTCTTGTACATGTCTTGTAGCTGTCTTTTAAGTGTCTTGTAGGTGTCTTGTAGGAGCCTTGTAGGAGCCTTGTAGGTGACTTGTAGGTGTCTTGTAGGCGTAACGCGAAGGGGGGGGGGGTGACCAACAGACCCGACGTGACCACAGACCAAAGAGGAAAAGGAAAAGAGGCAACCAAAAGCAAAACCATAACGCAAACAAAACCAGAACAAAACGTAGAATAGAACGTAAAACCGTGAACCAAATCGTGTCACTGAGGTCACAAGGGTGGGCTGGACTGTTCGGTGCCTAGCTGTCAACCACTCAAATCTTCTCCCTCCAACTATCTTTGTTTACCACCAAATATATCTAAATCCCCAACTGGCTGACATCCTGCCTTATACTGTCCCTCCAACATTTCTTCGGTCGTCCCCTCCTTCTACGTACATCTCCAAAGACTAGGCTCTCACATCTACGGACTAACTCTTTGAGGCCCCGCCTTTGAACATGTACGGACTGCCCGCTCATCCACCTTAACATTATCATCTTGGTTAGGGTATTCCGTTCGGCATAGGTTTGTGGAGGTTTTTGAAGGTTTTTACTATTTAAAACCTACCTAAATAAGTATTCGACAAGATAAGGTTTTCTACAATGTGGAGGTTTTAGGAGGTTTTTAAGGAGGTTTGAAACAACAAAATAGAAACCTTTTGATTTTAAAGTTTGTAAAAAATTTTAACACAATATTTTTATTAATTATTTTAATTAATATTTTTTTTGATAGTTTTGAAATAAAAACTATGTAAAAACCTTACCATACCAAACAACAAATAATATTTTAGGAGGTTTTAAAAAAAAAAACTACTCCTACCCAAAAACCACATAATAACCTCCACCAAGAGCATAATCTCCTCCTTTGTGCATCGTATTTTCTCAATTCCAGGAGATTGATTTTTTTTTGGTCAATTTTGTTATATAATTGAACTTCCTGTTACCGATGACATGCTATTTGCAATTTTTTTCCTCCCCTCCCAACAGAGAGAGAGCTTGCAGCGGGGGATTGATGGAGGAGTTGCAGCGAGTTCTTATGGAACATGGATTAGCCGTTTCGAATTCTCCAGATAAAGGTCGCTGTCTCCTTGCCAACAGAGACTTCTATCCTGGTTTGCTCTCTCTCTCTCTCTCTCTCTCTCTCTCTCGGAAAATGATTGAGAGATTGCTTTTGCTTCTATGCTAATCCTATAGAGCAGCTGTGCTTCATTTCTGGAATTGTAGTGCTGCTAGAAAGTTTGGGAAAGATATTTGAGGAAAATTTGCTGGTTAATTAGATAGTTATTGTTTAGATTACTGATTTGTTCGATTATGCTTTTATGTTATCTGGTTTTCAGCAGATGTTCAGTTTTGTACATTATGCTTGTATGTTATCTAGTTATCAGCAGATGTTCAGTTTTATACACTGTAGATGTAAATGCTAAATACGCGGCTGGTCTAAGAGGCAAATATAGGAAAATTGTTGATTATATTTGGTTAGCTCAAAGGTAAGTTCCACAGAGTAGTTGTTAGGTCAGCCATACTCTACAGTGAAAAGTGTTGGCCGATAACGAGAGCACAGCAGATGTTAATTGTATGTTGTTGTTGTTTGGTTAGCTCACTGGTAAATGAATGATAGAAGAAGATTTTTTAAAATCCACTAATCAAGTGCCTTAATCTTCTGCTCCTGGCTGAGCTGTAGGCCTGAACTATTGTTAAGGACTGTGCATTCAAATTTTGAGCTTGTCAAAGTGGACTTGATGTTGAAGTGACTTTTGGCGTGTTGCTTTTGTATTAGTATGATCTACTCACGCACACACTAATACAATATCATTTTTATAGGTGATATAATCACTAGCCAAGAGCCTTATGTGTCCGTTCCAAGCAACACTATGGCTAGCACAAGGTGTGAAGTCTGTTTTGCATATGCTAGTCTGAAGAAGTGCTCGGCTTGCCGTGCTGTGTGGTATTGTGGAAGTGCATGCCAGGTAAATACAATTTCTTTTTGTGTCTGTGCGTCTGCGTGTGTGTAGGCAGCTCTATTTTCAAGTATTTTACTTGTCCAATTAGGTGTAATCATGAGTAGAGCTTGCTATCTTGATTGATTGTGGGATTGTAGAATTGCATGCCAAGTAAAAGGAGTTTTTGGGTAAAAAGTACTTTCCACCCACAAAGAGAACAAGGCCTTTTCTGTTCAGGCATCTCGACTTTCTACTATTTTTTATTACTTGTAACAACTGTAATCATTGGCAGAACTTGCTATAGTTTTTATATGATGTTATACAGTAATTGTTGAATCATGATGTATGCTTTGGTGCTACTGTTGTGCATCCAGAAATCAGACTGGAGATTGCATAGAGTGGAATGCCAGGCCCTAGCTAAGCTTGAAGAGGAGAAGAAAAAGAGTCTTACACCTTCTATACGGCTGATGGTCAAACTCTACTTGAAACGCAATTTGCAAATTGGGAAGGTAGTTAACTTTGTCATTTTATTCGTGAGCTGTGATGCTGCGGCTTTCATCAAATTGGTCATTCTTGCTATTAGCTGTCTTATAAATTTGTAATCGATTTTTTTAAATTATTAGGTATAGCATCATTTTGAATGGATCGAAGCTGCAGTGTGGAGACTTCTAACATGTTTCTTGGTGGCAGGTTCTTCCCACAACTGTGACAGACAACTATCAACTGTTGGGGTCTATGGTGTCTCGTATCCTTGCATTCTTTTCACACACTTGTGCTGTGTATTTGCTCATTTTCCCTGTTGAATTATTGTGTTATTCTTCTTAACAATTCCTAACACGCAGACATGTCTAAGATCAACGAAAAGCAACTAATATTATATGCACAGATGGCCAATCTAGTTAGTGCTATACATCAATGGCCTGACTTGAACTTGAAAGAAATTGCGGAGAACTTTTCCAAGGTATCATATTATTCATATACTCTTGAAATTAATTTATTATCATCAAAACATGTGGTTCAGAATGTACAAAACAAGAATCTCTATTCCTGATTATACTTTTTGGATGGTTTTTGAGCATACTCTTTGGAACCACCAAGGAAATCCCAGATTTCTGCTTAGGGGTTCTCGAGAATGCTTTCATTATTAGGATGGGATAATTGCAAATTTACGGCTATATATGAATTATTTTCTTATCATGCCAGGTTGTGTGCAATGCACATAGCATCTGTGACTTTGAATTGAGACCTCTTGGCATTGGGCTTTATCCTGTGATTTCCATCATCAACCATAGGTACTTCAATTTCCATGATATATTGAGCTCCATCTCTCTACTATTAGTAATCCTAGTTGGTTTTTTATTACCTCAGCTGCTTGCCGAATTCTGTTTTGGTGTTTGAGGGAAGGGAAGCTGTTGTTCATGCAGTGCAACATATACCTAAAGGTACTGAGGTACTAATGTTAACTAATAACCTCTTTCTTTTTTCTTTCTATTTCATCTGAATATGTCTGTTTCAACATTTGACTACCTCCTGACAAAAGATTTTGAAGTATTATATTCTGAAAACAAGGCATATAGTTTTTATTTAACCAATTTTTAGAGCTTTCTCTTGATCTATCAGCACTCAGTGTCAAAAGAGAAAACAAAAAAAAAATCAATATAGGTCAAGAAAGAATCCCTATAGTTTTGATCAATAGTATACACATAAAATTTGCGACATAGAACATGAATTGCCTCTTTCCAGATAGCCTTTAGATTGTAGTTCCTGGTAAAAAGTTGCACCAGACCTCAAGATTGTTTTTGAATGGCTATTATGGTTTTTATGTTCTGGTAGGTGCTGATCAGCTATATAGAAACCGCTGGGAGCACCATGACGCGTCAAAAGGCTCTGAAGGAGCAGTACTTTTTCACTTGCACTTGCCCTCGCTGTATAAAGCTGGTATGTATAGTTGAGCCTTGAAACGCATGATTTCTTTTCAATCACTGATTATTTCCCCCTTTTTCATGTATATAACATTGATGCTACTCTCTTTAAGGGTGAAATTGAGGATATTGAAGAAAGTGCTGTTCTGGAAGGGTATAGATGCAAGAATGATAAATGTGATGGCTTTCTGCTTCGAGATTCAGGTATGTCATAGAATATTTTGAGTAGCAAATTTAGTTTATATACAATTATTCTCCTTATACAAATGGCAAAATGACGTAAGTGCTTATATTCATCGTTTTTTTTTTTTGCGCAGACAAAAATGTATTTATATGTCAGCAATGTGGCCTTGTAAGAGACAAGGAAGAAGTTCAAAAGATTGCTCATGAAGTGAAATTGATGTTGGACAAGGCTTCCACTTCTCTGGACTTAAAGAGTATCCTCATTTATTGCTTGTGCTAGGATTCTTTCCCTTGTGTTGGAGCATCATAGGCACTATCCATTTTATTAAGGTTATCTTTGACCCAATTTAGATTATAATAAAGCTTGTTCTTTGTTCAAGAAAGTCGAGGAACAACAAGTGAAATTGTGTCATCCTCTTTCATTAAGTTTGATGCGGACGCGGGACAACCTGCTAAAGGTACTTTTAGAATTTGTGCGACTGTTTGACATAATTCATAGCGAAGACAACCAAAGTTAGAAGAATTATAATCATTCTCTTAACTTGGCTATGGTACATTGACCAGAGAACTAAGTCAATATCCGAAAGTTATAAAATTGAAGCATTAAATTGTCTGCAGATATTCATGGAGTTAAAGGATTGGAAAGAAGCTCTAGCATGTTGCAGGTTGACAATCCCAGTATATGAAAGTATGTTACTGTTTTTAGCATGATCATGATTTACATAGTTAATTTCTTCATTTTTTTTATAATGCAACAACCTGCCCTTTGATTTTGTTTATACCATCACCCCCCCTGTTGCACGCAGAAGCATACCCAGGATGCCATCCAATGCGGGGATTGCAATATTATAGTTGTGGAAAACTCGAATGGTAAGAAAGTATTCTTCAAAATCACTGGCTTATCTGTTGGCATTGAAACGGGCAGTTGTCTTTGGTAATTGAATCGCACCTTCCATTTTGCTTGTTTTGACCAGTCCCTGGTGATAACCAAACTGGAAAATGCTCTGAGCAATCCCTTTAACAAATTCCACTACTCTATTCATAAGGCAGTCCATCCTTTGGAACCGGCATAGCAGCCAAACTCTTGTTTCAATGTTTACTAGCATCAATGGGGAAGGAGTTTCTTCTGAGTTTTTATTTTTGGGCAGGAAGAGAACGTGAAAAGTGAACCTTTTTTTCTTTTAAAAAAAATCATCTTTTATCCTCTTTTCTTTTTTGAAGATGGGCAACGTGAATTCCACATTTGCAGGCTGCTTGGTGATACTGAGAGTGCTGTTAGATCATACACTATGGCATTGGATATACTGCAGAACACCCATGGAAGAAACGCACCCTTTACGAAGGAGCTACAAATGAGGCTAGAGGAGGCACATGCTGAAGCTTCTTACAGGCGTGTGTGTTGCTGATGAAGATAAAGTCTGAAAGTTGATGGGTCAAAATTTATCTGGGAGCACTTTATAATATCTAAATTTACATGATCTGAATATCTGACATTAGTAATAGCAGAATTGCATTCCTGAAACTTACATTATGTATGTCAAATTTTTCTACTAAAACTAATTCTGATTGTCAATTCATCCACAAAATATAGCCAAACCAACAGCAATCTGAGATTGATCAGCAATTAAACATAAATCATAGTCCGTTAGTGTATCTGTATAATGTGAATATACGATTCTTCCCCTTGAGCTTGTTTAGATACAGGATCTCTTGGCAAAAACCTAGTTTATGCAGTTGTGTCGTCAGTCATGGCCTTTTTAAGCTTAATTTTGTTCAGGGAATAGATTTTAGCTCACAGCCTCCTCCACTTTCTATCTGGCTAAGCCTTTGGTACAGCTTGCCATTAACTTTAACAAACATCGCCTCTCGAATGATTCCCTCGACGTGGCATTATAGGTTGGTCACCTTTATCACAAACCAATTTCATCTCTCTCTAAAACATGTGTACTTTTTGGCATGCTGAATGGAACACAAAACTCTGTAGACCAATTTATGCTATGTTGTTACTAACTTAAATTATGTTTTTTTTAAATATATATTTCCTTGCCCAGCATGGCGGCATTTGATTAAATTTCATATGATTAGTTTCTCAAATCAAAATGGCAGTTAATCGGCTTGGAATGCTTTAGGCATTTGTGATGAATTAGGTAACACTAATTACGGATTTGCCTAATTTTCACACGGTAGATGCATGCCATAGAAAACTTGGGAGCACAATTTCAAAAATGTTAGTCCACCACACCACACAGCATTTTTCAAACACGGATTGCAGATGGATAAACCCCTTAAATTATTGGTAGTAATTATACTATAATTTAACATACATATTAATAATTGGACTATTTCCAGTTCATCGAAATCACACGTTTTACGAACACTTCTCCCCTAAGAAAGTAAGAAACCATCCCCTTTCTCTCCTCCAGCTTGTAGCTGACGCCGCATATTTAACACCTGAAAATTTCAAACATTCACACCAACCTTCTCCTCCCTCTTTCGTCATTCACGAAAAGGAGATACATAGCCAGGTCTCGCTTGTTCTCTTCTGAGCCAAGCCATTCTCACAATCTAGCAAAGTTTTCTGGGTTTATTTTCAAAATTCGAAAAAACAAGCAAGGGGTAGAGAAAATGGGAAAGAAGCTGGATGCATTGCTAGGGAGAAAATTCAGGCCCTCTAGGCTTAGGCCACTTATCAACCTCGCCCTCTCTCGCCTTGCCGTCTTGAAGAGCCAAAGACAAGCTCGCGGGTCCCTTGCTAGATCCGACGTTGTCCACCTCCTCGGCCTTGGCCAACACGATCGTGCTCTCTTAAGGGTATATTCTTTTTTTTTTTACCAACCCAAACTTTGTCTATCTATTGTTGATTGATCTTGCAGGTTAATTAGGACATAGGACAAGAACCCAAAACTAGAGAAAGATGGTTTTTGTTATTGAGGTTGATGTGATAGATCTTTGTTCTGCGCAGGTGGAGCAAGTGATCAAGGAGCAGAATATGCTCGACGTGTTGACCATGATAGAGGGCTATTGTGGTGTTGTGATTGAGAGGATTGATCTCATCCAAGAGAAGTTAGCCGCTCTGATCCTCTTTCTGATGAATTTTTCTTCCATGGGTTTTGACTTTTTTGTGAACATTATGACTAAATAGTCTACATTTGGTGATCTTAAATAAAGAGAGTGCCCAGAGGAGCTGAAGGAGGCGGTTTCGAGCCTGGTTTTTGCATCTTCAAGGACTGGAGAATTCCCAGAGCTTCAGGAGATGCGTGCAGTTTTTGCCTCATGTTTTGGCAAAGAATTTGTGGCTCGATCTATTGAATTGCGCAACAGCTGTGGGGTTAACGTCAAGGTATGCACTTTAATGTATGATCGAGCACACCCCCTAGGGTGTTTTTGGACCGACAATGGATTTGGATTTTCGGTTTCTTTTTGTATAGATGATACAGAAGCTATCAACTAGGCAGCCGACCTTGGAGACCAGAATGAAGGCACTGCAGGAGATTGCTGCTGAGAATGGCATCAAGCTCAACTTGGAAGATGCAGCCGAGGTTTGAATTGAAGCTATTAGCCTCTTCAGGAATCTATAATATAATTTTGGTAAACTGAAATATATAACTCGTATAATATAATCAAGAAATCATAAAACAATAAAATCTAATTATATAGATTTCCAAAACAAGGTTCATAACCTATGCCAAGGAAATTGATCAATAATATGCTAATAACATTCTCTCGATATGGCAAGCCAAAGGGTTTGGATTTGGTGGACAGTGGACTTACTCCACCGGGGTAGAGTTACTAATACCCCAAGTAATAGGAACAAGTGACCCTATAAACATAAAAAAAATTACTTAAAAAAGTGAATAAAATCTAAACCATTAGATTAAACTCTAAAGGTTCAGATTTGAACATTATCTATCGATAGAGTTGATTCACACCTCCACCTGATCCCATTCCCATTCCACAAGGAGATTGATCTTTTCAAGTAGCAAAGTAATAAAGCTAAATTGAGATGAAATGTCGTACAGGCGAAACTAGACAGGCAGAAGAACAACCAGCTAGAGCAACAAATTTCAGAGAATGCTGATGAGGAATTTGATGATTCAGTGGGAGACATAAATAGAAAGTATAAAGATGTTGCTGATGCTGCCCAGGCGGCTTTTCAGTCAGCTGCAAATGCTGCAGCAGCGGCAAAGGCAGCTGTAGAACTCTCACGTTATAGACCCCCTGATACTGACAACCACGACACCAGAGATCTCCAAAGGAAAGAAGATTACCGAAATAAAGGAATCAATGCTTTGTCAATGAAAACAAATGAACTGGAAGTGCATGATGCAAAGACACTCTCTATTGCAAAACAAGCCCTAGAAGATGATGTGGTTAGCTCAACTGCTCAAGAAGATCTTCCTCACCTTCCAGATGGTGAGGAGTCCGAGTTGAAGAATCCTGTTACTCAATCTGCTAAAGGATCATGGAAACAGAAAGTTCAGGGACCGGATGACAGAAAGGGGCGAATTTCTGTCAGAACCAGAAGATAGCATCAATATGAGATGATATATGAAACCAGCTTTTCTACGTTTTGTGAGTATTGCTATAAATTCTTCTATAAGTTCGGTGCTTTTTAAGTTTTGGGTGTGTTATGGTTTTAATAATGGTGGACTCAGTTTGATTCCTTACACTTCCTGGTGTGTGGATTTTGAAGATGTGTAATGTAAAAAACGGATCACATAAGTATATTTATTGTAACAGCATTGAGTATCCTATTATTCCTATACAAAAATTGCAGGGCATGAATTATATGCAAGTGGTATAACAAATAATATGGAATTCTTTATTATGGATCCCAAAGAGCAAATGCATCCATTAGATGCTTGAAATCACCAACATGAAAAACTTTTTTAGTTATCAAGCTACCACCTCTTTTTTTAAAGAAAAAAATGTTATTTAAGAATCTTAGATCCCTAATCACCAAGGGTTGTATGGTAAAAAAGATCTCTTATAAGAGAAATTAATTTACTCATGCAACATACAAAATACCGTCAACTGGGTTAAAACTGAGAGCCATTGCACCTTGAATTTACAACAGACAACACAATCATATTCCAGAAAGTTTATGGCATAAAATAGCACCAAATTATTTTGAATTTTGTAGCAAATAGAGCTATACGACAAAAAATTGGTCACAAGGTAAAGCTACTGTGACCAAATGAAGAGCTGAAACATCAGATTTAAAATTTTAGATAGAAGCTGTGAGTCTGAGACCAATTAAAGTGCTTAGCCTGACAAAACATAATAATGTAGAACATTGAAGGTTATCTAAGGGAAAAAGCACAGTTCCGAGCCTGAAAATCTACATATATATCTAACAACTTGCCTTTCAAAGAACATGTTAATATCAGTGTAAAACCTCTTGAAACTTACTGTCCCCTTGGTCGCTTTTTGCTCTGTGGAATGAGGTCCAGAAATGCTTGCAAACTTACACCAGCATCTTCATCATATTCAATCCCAAGCTCCTCCTGAAAGCGTATTGAAGATTGTAAGTAACATTTTGTGAGGATCAAAACGCATATTTCAATTGGAGAATACCTTGAACTCTTTGACATCTTTTGGAGAGTTTTCAGTTATAGCATCCCATACATCTTTGAACATCCGCTTACGCTTTCTCCAATGATTCATTGCTTGAGTATACAACTCTTGTATTGCTTTTCGCTCCTCTGGCTTCACAAGTGTAACTCCTTCCCGTAATTTTACAAGCCTTTCCTCCATTTCTTCAGCCTGTTTAATACATTTACAAATCAGGAAGTCTAGGTGATCCCTTCATTGAAAGATTAAAGCAGCGATTATTCTATAAGCTCTGAGCAGAATGCTTCAAACATAAAGCATGAATGCAAAAGAAACGTAAGAAATCTCCATAAAACATACTTCTGTACTTAGTCTTTCCTCCTTGGCCTGTATCTCCTCTAGTGTTAAATTTGACTGCAGTGCTTTGATTTCTACATTTAACAATGCATCACATGTGGACAAAATTATTAAGATGAATCACGGGACAACAGTCATATGAAAATAAAACTATTGATTGATGAATTGATGTGGGAACTTACCAGCCTCAACCTCATTGACAGCTCTTTTTTGCTCATTCAACTGTTCTTGAAGATTAGCATTCTCCTCCTTCATTCTAGTAAGCTCTTCACTGTTTGGAATCTCAAACTGATCCTGCCGTGCAATGTAGATCTTCTGCTTGCCATATTCCTTGAAGGAGATTTTCCCACCATCAGCAAGCACATCCAGTGCTTTTTGAACAGCAGTCTTTTTGAGGTTGTACTTTTGCAGTGCATCAGCAACATTCTGCGTATTCAACGGTCTATTTTGCTGCAAGAGTTACAGCAGTAGAGGAATAACATAACAATTGGTAACTATTTTTCTCAGCAAATGCATCACGAGAATGAAGATTTTATGACACTAATGAGTTCAATTGATTGGAAGTACTTTTCTTTTACTCTTAGGTGTATGCTTAAGTCCATAGGTGACAACTCGACAAAAGAACCTATTCAATTGTAGTAGACAGAAAAAAACTCTGATACATCTAACTAATATATGACAATTCAGATATGAAGCCATAAAAGAACCTGAAGAGAATTTTGGGGGAGAAAATACTTGTTCTTAAAAACAAACGTACAGATAATCATAAAAGCATCCAGTTGACACAGTGAAAAGGCAGTCGAACAGCTCTAGTTGGCATATCATATTCGCTCACCTAAACTAAACCTATCTCATCAAAGTTCTCACTAACTGCTTGACATACAACAAAAATACATGTTCAAGAGCAAACAGATGGATATAGAGAGGAAATTATAACCAGTACTATCGTTCTAAAACACAAATTCACATCAGAGAACTCTTAAATTACATTTCCCCTAAATCGCAGTTTGCTCGGAAATTACAATCGGAATCGAATTGGGGCGAACGCAATAATAGATCTGCATAATTCTTAGCAGAAAAAGAGAAGATAATATCACGTTACCTCGTTGACGAAGTTGAGCACAATACCTGTACAAATTTCCAACGAGAAACAAAGGGATTAAAAGAACACACGAGGAAGCTCAGATGATTGGTTACGGATATATGAAAACAGAACTTCAAAATTACACATTTTCGCAGAGAATCAAAGAAACTCACTCTCGGTGTTGTCGGATTTGGGCGGCATCAGTCTGAACCTCACGAAATCCTCAGCGCGGGAAGCTTGGGAAGAAGAGTGCCTGAGAAGTGAGGCAAGGTTTCGCAATAGAAGCGAAGCGAGCGCCGTAAGATTGTATGTTCTAGTTGATTGCTTAGTTTAAAATATTTTCCTAATATTCTAAATTTGAAGTTTGTTGAACAATTGGTCTTTTGTATGCCAAGGTTTGGGCTGTTTGCAGTAAATCAGCATACTCAAGGTAATCCAAATTTTGAAAAGTAATCCAAATTGAGGTACTTCCTGAGCTTAAGCGTTGAAAATTGTAGCTGTAATGCATACTTGAATTACTTATAACTGAATGAGTTTGTTTCTAAAATTGACCCTTTTGTTCCCAAATGAATGATTTGGACCGTCAAAATGATACCCTAAGATAACCTTTTTCACCATTAATTTTGGCTACGCCTTTTTCACACTAATTTCGAGCTTTATGCACCATGGCATGTTATAGCGTAACATTTTTACGCTATGTTGTGCCGTAACATTAAAAAATAATAAAATAATAGATTTTTAATTCACATATGCGTAACAATCAAACCACCACGGCACCTTATGCAGTCATATCACGGCACAATAAAGCGTGAAATCCTATTTAAAATAATTGGGCCGAGCCAAGATATTGGGTCAAACCAAGAAAATGGGCCGAGAAACTCACGCATATATCTAGCTAGTAATGTTGATCCTTTTTATAGAAAAATACAGGAATTGTGTGGCTCTAAGTAATTGAACAATGTTTGATGAATCTCAAATTTGGAATCAAGCTCTACTTTCGAATTTTGAAGGTTATTTGTTGTGTTGAATATCTATAATATATTGTCAAATTAAATACTAAGAGCATGCTAGCAAATGCTCTAAAATAGAGACATTGAGAATTTTGAGTCATTTTGGGGTGTGTTTTAATCCAATAAATTCTCCATCTCATCCTCCAGAATAGGAAAAAACGAGAAAAAAGAAGAAGATATTTTCTTTTTTTAAGAGAATTCTCCAAATAATATAGGGATTCTCCAAATAATTACTCTGATTTAATTTATAAATTCAATTGAATGATCCGGATAATGGTCACTAACCACAAATTCAATTGAATGACCCGGAGTAGTAATTAAGAGGTGGGCTCACACTAGACTTGTCAATCGGGTCGGATCGAGCGAGTTCGGGTTCGGTTTAAATTGGGTTCGGTTTCGTTATACGTCATGGGTCAATCGAGTCAGATTTTAGCGGGTTTTTGGTCGAGTCGGGTTGACTAGTGGGTCTAAAATATCCTTTTTTTATGATAAATATTTTATCATATATCTTTTGACGAATTTATTTATAGAAATATAGTAATTTTCTTTTATAAAAAAATTAATGATAAATAGTTAAAAGTTTTAAAATTAATAAAGATGGATAATAAAATATTTAATACATATTGAAATATTTGATAAAGTCTAAATTTACGTACATGAAAAGTAATAACATAGGAAGAATATAATATTTGATTAAAAAAATTATATACATTCTACGAATAATAAATTAGTTATATTAAAGTTTATATTATATTTTTATTTATTTATTAATGTCCTATTTATAATGCTTATAAAATATCAAATAGTAGTCGTACATGGTACGACGGGTAAAACTATTTTATATTATGTACGACATAGGCTAAATATTATTTCTAAATTGAATAGCTCTCAATTAAAAAAATAAAACATGGACTTACTTCTATGATCACAATAACAAAAAATGTATGTTAAGTTTGTTAAGTAATTAATATTTAAATAAAACATGGACTTACTTGATAGCGTGGTGTACAAAGATTAAATTTCGTGTGCAAAAATCCGATACGAAAAATCCACCGCCGTATTTAAGCTCTATGATCACAATTCCAATAATCTGCTTTCTGTATTTTGGAGGTGACCACATGGACTTACTTCTTTTTTTCATTATTTATCAAGGGCGTCCTCAGCTTTAAATCAAGGGTGCTTCCATCTTGATCCCCAGATACTCCCTTGAGGGGTACTGAATTGGTTCGATGTTTTGATTGTTGTATCAAGGGCGTACAAGTTTTTTTTTTTGGTGTAATAATTTCATTGCATATCTGGTTGTCATTAGTTTCTAGATTAATTTGTGAATACCTTTGGTGGTTTGGTCAACAAGAGAATGAATTCATGTTGACCATGTTGTTCGAATGCATTCATAAGTAAGTAGTCGGTTAGTAAAAGCGAAAGTCTGGATTGTGTTTACAATTCGACGTACTCTTTAGTTTTATAGTTGATTACATTCATTCATATATTTGTTGAAAATCAGTTTGATTTTTTTTTTAACTTACTCGAAGTGGGACATGCAAGGTGAACTTCTCGCTGCCTTTGTAAGTTTGAAGTTGACAATTAATTAGTTTCTGATATTTTTAATGATTTTTAGTCTGTCATTCAATTCAATAAGGGTGTAGAGGAAGCAAGCAAATTCCTTCCAGATTACAACTCTTTGTATTTCAGCTCAGGAAGGAAACTCTTGACGAATCAGAAGCCAAATGAAACCGAAGAGGCCTCCAGGGGGAAAAAACATAGACATTTAGAGGATATGTTGTTTAAGAAAGGATAAGGGCGAAAACAATCTGTTGTTTCAGAAGAAGCGGATGAGAAACAACCGAATCTTCATCAAGTAGGGATGACAAGAATGAGCATGTTGATTTGTACCGAAAACTTATTATTGGCTCCACTTGGAGGAAGTAGATGCCTAAGCTTGTTGTTTCTAAACTTATTATTGGCTCAACTTTTCATCACTAGTTGATGAAAAGTTGTTTTGGGGTAAAAGTTATTTTTTGTGTCTCGAAAAACGTAAAACATAGAGAGGGATGCACAGATTTCAAGACGGTTAAAAGTAGTTTTTAGAGAAAAAGTAGTTTTGGGTGGAAAATGAAACACACCCTAAGTGAACAAACTTTAAGTATTCAGTTACAGATATTATAAAAGCAGGTGGTTGAATTTTAAAAACTTCATCATTCCTTTGACTGACATCCTCTAATGTTTTTACGGTTGGTGTGAGGATTGTTATTGCAACTTATGGGAAATAACCATTGTTAGAAGTATTTTTTCCCTTTCACCCTCTTTTGTTTGGTAGACATAATTTGCACCTTTAGATTGTTTTGCTTCTGTTGTGTTTTGCATGGAGTAGAAAATCTAAACAAGAAATCACACATTACCAGACATGTTAAAATGCTTCATGAAAATTGAAAACTGCTTTATCGATTAGAGTTATAAGCTTCTGGGAAAATATTTTTTCAGCTTTAAATAAATTACCTAAAAGCAACTCCAGGCAAATAGGTTACAGCTGAACTTGACTTATGAGTACAATGATCAATTGCTTGTTGTCTCTTAAATTCTTCTAGACAATGGACTTGCAAATAGGATTTGGTTGCTGATATCTGATTTTTAGCACTTCTAATATTTTATCAATGTACACTTTATTTCTTGTCCTGCTATTTAAGATTTTCTTCCCCAATTATGTTCATGAGACGTGCTTTAATCAGAAATCAAGTAGTCTGTCATCACCATATAAAAGATTTATATAGAATTACAAGTTGTAATTCTATATAAATCTTTTATATGGTGATGACAACTATTTTTATATGATGACACTTGTTTGTCATTAAGGCCTTTTTGATGACAAACAAATAAATCAAATCGTCATCAAGTAGTGATGACAGTTGATGACGATCGAATCATCATCAAGTATCGATGACAGTTGATGACGATCGAATCGTCATCAAGTAGCGATGACAATTGATGACAATCGAACTGTCATCAAATGACGATGACAATTAATGATAGTCGGACCATCATCAAATAGGAATGACATTTGTGATGATAGTTGATGACAATCAAATTGTCATCAAGTAGTCATGATATTTTTGATAACAATTGAACCGTGTCATCAATACTTTTTTTTTATAACAGTTTATGAAAAAGTGATGACAATTGAATCATCATCAAGTCGCGATGACAATCGAACCGTCATCAAATAACAATGACAATCGAACTGCCATCACTAGGGATGACATTTATGATGATAATTGATGACAATCAAACCGTCATCAAAAAATTAGAAAAAATTATATTTGATGACACATATTTGATGACACTATAAAATTATATGTGATGACAAATATTTGATTACACTACAAAATTAAATGTGATGATAGATATTTGATGACAAAAAGTATCATTAAAGGCATTCAATTACATTAAAACAATTGTCATCACACATGAAAAACAAAGTTGTCATCAAGACATTTTGATGACACTTTTTACCTTTGATTACAATTTTTGTCATCAAAAAATTGTCATCAAGTCATTTGATGATACTTTTTGTCATCAAAAAATTGTGATGACAGTGATGAAAGTGATGATTGTCATCAAATGCCTTGATGACACTAAAAAAATTAAACGTGATGATAGATATTTGATGACAACTTTGTTTTTTTATGTGTGATGACGTTTGCTTTTATGTGGTTGAATGCCTTTGATGATAATTTTTGTTATCAAATGTTGTCATCAAGAAATTTTGATGACACTTTTTGCCTTTTATTATACTTTTTGTCATAAAAAATTATCATCAAGGCATTTTGATGACAATTTATCACAAATTGATGATAGTGATGATGGTCAATGTCGGTTGATGATCGGTCAACTCCGTTCAACGTCCGATCAACGACAAATTCAACTCGGTCAAGGGACGAGCCAACTCGGTGGGGGTGGGGTGGGGTGGGTGATTGAGGTTTTTGCTATTTACCTAATTTTTATAGTTGCTTAACAAATAACTAATTATATATTTCTTTTTTGCTATTTACTTAATTGAGCCCAAAAAAATTCCCAAAACAAAAAATACTTTCAAGAAGTTGGTTAAAGATTTATTTCCTTCGAATACATACACCCAGACAATCTCTCATTGAGTTATATAACCGCCTCAATATCTTAAACATCAATATCACACTGAATTATATCATGCATTATAACAGTCCAAACCAAGAAAACACATACAAATATTACTGTTCATTTTTCCTTAATCCGTCCCCTTGCCATTTCCTAGTACTCTTATTGTAAAAGTTAACTTCTAATCATTTTTTATGCATAGGAACATTAATCATATGATATGTCATCATCATTGACCTAGTGAGGCTCCACTACAACGGAATATGGGGGGTCATATGATATGTAAATTGATATTTGCAATCAGATATTCATGTAGATTTCAAGGGCAACTCATACGTGACACTTTGCATACTCGAATGACTTCATGACATGATTCACTAATGGAAACAATTTTATGTGAAAAAAAAATTATTACTCCATATTTAGTGATTATTTTTCATTAATGAAAAAGTGTGATAAAATATGTTAAATGACAACTATTATTAAATAAAAAAATCATGCTAAAATAACATGTATTTCTAAACGAAGAGAGTAAATTAAAGTAATCATCTTTCATAAAAGCAACAAGGATTCCTAGTCCTTTGGTCAACACACCCAACCAGCTTGGAAAATAAGCAAATGCTATCTGAAGCATATAATATGCATGTAAATGTTCATTCATCATTACCAGAGTTTTTTTTTTCCTTTTTGGACTTTGGGGCAATTTATCGATATAGGACATGCAAAAGGATAGAAAATTTCACAGTGAAGCACTGACTTTTGCCTCAGAAGCCTAAATGAGCTATGACGGTTTCAATAACACAAAATGCCTCAAGCGTTGAGAAGAATAACATTAGTTTCCTAGGTTAAATATCCACAATCAGACGCCCTAAAAGATCCTTCTTCAGGATGCTGTAAGAGACCGGGATGGAATTAGACAACTCTTGAAGCCATATTCTCCAGTATCTGCAATATAAGATTTGAACAAACATTCTGTAATGACCAAAACATAGCTGTGTGTGATCGAGCTTGATTTCTTAACAAGAATGAGATTTGTTTACCCATTCTAGATATCCTCTCTGAACTACATAAGCCAGAACAATAATCAGCCTCGTGAATCTATAGTGAGCGTCTTCAAAAATCCATCTTCAGGGTGCTGTACGAGACCGGGACGTCTTAGACAACTCATGCAACCATATTCTCCAGTTACTACAATATATGATTTGAAGGAAGGGAACAAAAACATGTTATTTTCAAAACACCTGTAACAACCTAAATGAATTAGAGTTGATATACACATGTAAGAGAAAAGGCATACATACCGGTACCTCTGGGCCCTAGGATGCAGCATAAAAGGCAGGGCGGATCAAGTCCTCCACAGAACTTAAGTTCCGCAAAAAAAAGCTTATCCTCAGCTTCACCTTCATTTTTCAGCCTAGCAATAAAGTTGCAATGAAAGATACCTTGCATTCGAAGCGTAATATAATTTAGAACATCAACAAGCACATACTCAGGACCCTGGTGAAGTCAAAAGACCGGCAAATATAGTCAAGAAATGGACAAGAGTAGAGAAGTTAATTCCAGCCTGATCTGAACAAGTAAAAACTAACCTGTTTAGATAGACTTTGCTCATTGAAACTTGACAAGGCAATCTCTGCAAGATACTCATTACATTTTCCATGAAAGGAACCTGGATGACTACAGAAATCACCATTGTAACCAAACATTCCAGCACGGCGAGGACCCTGTTAAATTCAAGGGACAGGCCTTATAATCAAGATACAGGAAAAACTTAGAGAAGCTAATCACAGCCTGAACAAGAATAAGTTCAAACTAACCTGTTTGGATGTACTCTGTTCATAGGAACTTGATAAGGTGGACTTTGCATTCTTAAGGATTGTATCTTCACGACATCTTCCACCAAAGGAAGGTGGAAGAGGAGGGTAAGGAAGCTTATTGTAGCAACAGTTTCCATAATCGGGGCGAGGATTCTTACTGTACAACAGAAACACACCACATCAACATAAGCATATATTAATCCAATGAAAATGTATTCTTACTATAACATGTTTTATGGGAGGACACAAGGGAGAACCGACTACTATTATGGGAAACTCTAGTACACATATACTTGTAATTCAATCAACAGCTATAAATTTGACCAATATAAAAAGTTATAAACGAAGTAATAATTTTATCAAGCATCAGTCACACTCGCATGAATCAATCTGACAAGAAGAAATCACATAAATCTTGAATGCAATGATACTACAAAGAACAGAAGCTTGATTTTTTTTTTTTTTTTTTGAGAAACAGAATGTTAGATAGTAGAGAATGAACAAAAGCACACAAGCCCTAAAATGCACTGAATAATTGATAAACTTAGAAAGTAGGTAACCTCTCAATGGGACAAACCCCAATTGAGCCAATCTCAGTGGAGAAGATCTCCAAAGAGCCCAAGGCCTATGCCCGATCCTTACAATATTTCTGGATGTCTTTCCTAGTAGCTAGACTCTTCTATATATACCAATGCACACAACACGCAGGCTGGAGCACTCACACTAACAACCTCTTATTACAAAGACCATACTACCCTTGATAACTACTTTTGCCTTTTCCTGAATATTCCTTGTAAGCATAAAGGTTTCCTAACACAGAAGCTTGAATTACTACCAACTTAAAATGGAAAAAGGATAATTTTTGGCTGTCAGCATAGCAAATAATTCCCTCTATTATAACAGAATAATTCAAAGATGCAAGAAAAAGAAAGAACTTTAGTCCAATCCCTTGTATAGAAGGTAATTAGAAGAAATTTTACTCCAATATGGGGATTATAAAACAAAGCATTTTCAGATTAGGGCTGAATAAACAAATACAATCTAGTAGGAACAATTGGGGAAAAAACTCTAGAATCTGAAAAGCGCAAAGTCATTTTAGATGCTGGTCCATAAATTAAGCATAAGTATAGTGATACCACGAAGTCGAAGCAATTTCAGGCCGAGGAAACTTGATTTCTTCAAGAGGTTGAAAATTACTTTCCTTCAGAAAAATTGACCCTAAATTCCACAAGCCCGAACGATGATCAGCCTTGTAAAACAACATACTCCTCGAAAATCTATCATTAGGATGTTGTATGAGACCAGGATGCCTCCGACAACTCTTGCAGCCATATTGTCCAGTTTCTGCAATATGAGATTTGAGGGGTGCAAAGAGAAACAAAAAAAAAAACCATTCTGTTATGACCAAAACACTACTTGTAATTGATGCGAGTTGATATACATACAGAAAAGGTACACATACCTGTACCTCTGGGCCCTAAGATGCAGCATAAAGGGCAGCTCATAACAGGTCCTTCATTGTACACAAGCTCTGCGAAAAAGAGCTTATCCTGAGCTTCACTTTCATTTTGCAGCCTAGCAATAAAGTTGCAATGATAGACACCTATCTTTGAGTTGTTAATACATTTTAGTGCATCAACAAGCTCATACTTAGGACCCTGAAATAATCAAAGGGCAGGCAAATATGGTCACAATACAGGAATTAGAGGAGCTAAGTTCAGCCTGAACAAGAATAATTACAAACAAACCTGTTTAGATGGACTCTGCTCATTGAAACTTGATAAGGCAGACTCTACACACCTAAGTGTAACATCCTTAGGACATATTTCATCAAAGAAGCGTGGATGGGAAGGAGGGTAAGTTAGCTTACTATACAACAAAAACACACCAAATTAACATAAGAATTTTGGGAGGCAGTAAGGGATAACGGATTCTTAGTATGACAGCCTCTAGTACACAGTAACACAAGCTAGAAAATCAATGAACAGCTATAAATGAAATGATAATTCATCAGGCATTCTAAATCGCATAAAGCAGAGTGACAAGATCAATCAAATAAATATCTAATTGCAAGGTACCGAAGAGAACGGACACTTAAAACTTAAAAGTAGCATAAACTATTAACGGTAGAACACAAGAAATAACTTTTAGTCCTATATGTCACTAATATTAAGGTTTGCATATTAAGTATGAATCATAGTTCAATACTGGATTTAGTTCATAATATTCTGTGCTCCAGATACTAGGATGAGTATCCTATTGGGTACAACTGTCTTTATAAAGATAAGTTGACAGAATCATTCTCAGTAATATCAATAGGATGGAAATAGAGAAAGATGAAATTTCACGACTGAACAACCAACAGAGTTATAAATAAAAAACCTAAAACTTGATTTTGTATTGAAAAACTCGAACTAAATAGTTCTGGTGGGTTTAATTGATTGATATTCATAGCAATTCTCATTGTAACCAGATAATCCAAACATAAGAAATAATTTTAGTCCAATTCAGTGTGAAGGAGGTGGAACCAAATTATATTCCAGTACAAGGACAACTAGAAGTCACATACTAAGCGTCAAATTAGTGACATGGCAGTTACGGATTAAGGCTCAATAAATAAATACGATCGAATGGAGTAACATCAATTGTAAAATGACCTAGCATCTGAAAATCAAAGTCATAGAAGACGCCGGTGCATGAATTAAGGATAGGTATTGCGAAAACAAACGAATAATACCACAACTCCGAAGGAATTGAGCCCCGGGAAAGCTTAATTTTGGGAGGCACATTACGCTTCTCAGAAACTTACATTCGTTTGGTGTATAGGAAGTAAACATTCTCGAATTTGAGGCTTCAGGCAACGCACTCGATGCAGAGTAAGGGGGGAGGGAAACGAATCAGAGTAAAGGTTGTATCTCGAACCTTCTGTCATTACATCAAATGATCAAAATCATCAATCAAATAAATAGAGTATACTATAATTTTTCGAAGCCGTAGTTCAGAAAGGCCTTCGAAGAGGAGCGAATTTCTTCTGGGCTAGGGGTGTTCAAACCCGGTTAATCGGAATTTCGGTTAACCGAATTTCGATTAACCATGATTTCAGTTAGTTAAAATCATGAACCGTAATCGAATCGGTAATTTCGGTTAACCATAGTTCGGTTAACTAATTTTTCCGTTCGGTTTTCTCGGTTAAGCCATAACTATTTTTGTAATTTTATCTTAAATAATTAAAACTAAAATAATAAATTTTGAATAAAAAAAGTGATCAAGTAACACTTTTATTTTAAATATGTACTTATACTATATTGTTTTAGTTGTTGTGAACAGATATCGAGAGTATATGTGAAATCAAACATTATTTGTATTATTTTTTATCGCATTAAGTTTAATAAACGAGTTTTATATCAATGAGATGTGGGAAAATAGTGTGCAAATTGTTAAAATTGGATAAAGAAAGACCCAACCTACATCAACACCTTAAAAATATAGAATTTAAGCACTAAATAAAGCAAAATAACTAATATTTGAAAAAAATATTAATATATTCTCAGTTTTTCGGTTAACCGTTATATGTAAAGTCGTGAACCGAAACCGAACCGAAAAACTGAAACTATTTTCGGTTCGGTTAACCAAACCGAAAATTTCAAAAATGTCAGTTTGGTTAATCGAAAAATTGACCGGTTTTTCGGTTCGATTTTTCGGTTTCGGTTTTGTATGGACACCCCTAATCTGGGCCCTGCGGGTCATGTCCATGTAAAATTACTTTTTAATACTATTTTAGAAATTAAAATCAGAGTTCAGTTCGGGTGTTAAATATGCATACAGTGTTAAATGAGAACAAATTAGAGCGGTTAGATCTAACTAGCGGACGGAGAGGATTAAACAAAAATAATTAGCTAAAATATAGAAAAACTAATCATCTCTTTTTTATGATGGCATCACGGGTAAATAAGTTCAATTTTTCATTCCTAGACAAAATTACCCCTTGAAATAAATCTACCCCCAAACTTGGTCGACCTTCTTCATCCGAACGCCGCCATCTCTCCAAGTATCTCATACTTCTCTCATTCTCTTTCAAAACCTTCAAATCACTCGAGTATGCTCGATCTTTCTCGATTAATCTTGATTATACTCTATCTCACTTGATCTCGCCCGATTGCGCTCGATCTCGCTCGATTACGCTCGATCTCGCCCGTTCTAATCTACAATGGTGGAAGACGATAAAAAGGTATGGACAAATTTCACTTTTTTTTATGGTTTAAAGCTCTCAATCTTACTCTAAGCTTTTAGATTTAATGAGCCTTACTCTAAATTTCCCTATCCTTGAATTCTTTGTGTGTATCTACTTGGTTTTTGAATGATTTTGGACTTTGAACAGATTTATGGGCTTGATTGATGATTCTCTTTAGACACTTAATTTTTGTACTATTGTGGCAAAAAACTTGACTAGTATGGGCTTGTTTGGTGTTTTTTTTTTAAATTTGTGATCCCGAAGCTGTGTTGATGTGATTATTGCTTATTTTGTTACTATACTTATTGTTGGTATATTCACTAATTCTTGGTTCATGGTAATATTTATGCTTCATGATTTTAAAGCTTGTGGTTCATGGCTTCTAGAGTTGTGGTTCATGCTGTAAACTTGGTTGAATTTTGTGGTTTGAACTTGGTTTGTTGTTGTTTAAATTGCATATTTTGGAGGATCGGATGAAAAAGATGGCCCAAAAAGAGAGATTACTAGTAAAAATACTACATGGCAAGAGCAAAATCCATCTCCCACACGAAAAACACTACATGGCAAGATTACATTTGTGTTCCCTAAATTGTGTTGATGTAATTATTTCTTCTTTTGTTACTACGTTTATTGCAGGGTTTTTTCATCAATTCTTGGTTCATGGTAGTGTTTATGGTTCATGATCTTTAAGGTTGTGGTTCATGGCTTCTGAGGTTGTGGTTCATGTTGTGAACTTGGTTGATTATTGTGGTTTGAACTTGGCTCGTTATTGCTTAAATTTCATATTTTGTAAGACCAATTAAAAAATATGACTAAAAAGAGAGATTACAAGAAAAAATATTACATGGAAAGAGCAATAAATAGACCATATAGTTTATGGCTTGTTTTTAGTTTATGGCTTTCACTTCCCTATATTTCTTTCATTCTTTCTTATGATACTAATAAATAGACCATATAGTTGACATGAATTATTAGTGTCATTACTTAAGGTTCATAATAATTAATCCATTAGTTCATTATTTTGTATACTTAGGTTCATAAGCCAATACAATTTATGTCATTTGGTAGCCTTTTTTTTTGTAGAAGTCATTTGGTAGCCTATTAGCTCAAATGGTAGAGCGATGTGCTTGTGCGCATAGATGTGGGTTCGAATCCCACATAGGCTAGTTCATCTTATAGTTGAGGTATTTTGGTTCATATAAATTAGTTATTAATTTGGTTTCATAATTCATGACAATTTTTTGTTTGGTTTTTGCTTTTGTAACCTTGGCTTCATAATAGGTCTTTTTACGGTTCATGTCTTTTGTTCATAACAGTTATGTTATTTTAAGTCTTTTGGTTCATTTTTTGTAAGCAAAGGTTCATATTAATTCTTCTTACGGTTCATGTCTTATATATATGCGTGATTTTATTTATTGAGTGTTATGATTCGAGAGGCAGATACAAAGGAGATAATGACATGATTTTACTCTCGTAGCCTATGTGAGATTCGTACACACATCATGTGTAATGAACACATTGCTCTTCCATTTGAGCTAATAGGCTTTAAAGGTAATGTTGCATACACAATTTGACTTGTTTTTTTGTCAACTAAATAGAATCCAACTATGAGGAAAACTAAATAGAACCCAACTACGAGAACAATTGACACTTGTTGATCAAACTCAACAACAAACCTTAAAATTTAATCCATGACTTGTTTTTCGTCACTCCATCCCCAATTAACATTTTTCATGTTATTTATACATATGTGGACAATTGGGAATGAAATAAGAACAATCTTGTTATAAGCGAAGGAGTAGGCATCACTAGCTTCATCATTATCAAGACCCTTCAATGAAACGCCATCAATATTAGCATCATTGTCCGAATGAGACAAGTTAGGATGACCAGAGCTTGATGAACAACCTACAAAAAAAATTAAGTTAATTTATAAGCAACATGGAACACATAATGGACAATAATGTGAAAAAGAACGTTTTTCTTTTGGTTCACAAATATTGTCATTACGGTTCATAATATTACACTATAAGGTTCATTGAAAATCACAATGCGATTCATGTAAATAACAATAGTATTTGACATAAACTGTATCAAATTTGGTCATTTTTGGTGGATTTGGAAACGAAATGACCAGTATCTATTAGTTCACTTCAAATGTTAGGATGGGTGGAGCTTGATGAGCCTCATCAACACTAACATCATTATCAAGACCCTTCAATTGAACCCCATCAATACTATCATCATTATCCAAATTAGACAAATTAGGTTGACCGGAGCTTGATGAACAACCTTCAATAAAAAGGGAGAAAAAGAAGAGATCTAGTCAAATGTGCAAAATACCGGTTTTTCAGTTGGTTCACAAATATTGTCATTGTGGTTCATAATATTAAACATGAAGGTTCACTGAAAATAACAACGCGGTTCATATAAAATAACAATACGAATTTTAAGTGAAGCGATCTAGCTAACAAAGGTCACAAGGATACTAATTGCTTATTCAAAACAATATCCTACTAGTCAACGTGGATAACTAGGCATAGACATATACACAAAAACATCATATCCAACAAGCATTCTAAGCATCATATGCAAACATTCATTTTATCCACAAAGGGGGAATTTGAACACTAAAACAATATCAATACATGAAAAGGTGTTGCAATTTGTCAACATCATCTTCATATCCAGTAATTAGAAGAGTATAAGCAATAATGCAAGACATTTTAGCAAAACATGCTCATTGAGACATTTTATCAAACACTTTGTGGGCAATCAAATAAGCATACAAATTTAAATTCTAGTTTCTATAAAAATTTGTTTCCAATCCCATAACCAAGAGTACAACACATTTCTCTATGAGCTCAAGCAACAAAGAACCCTAAACAACAACAAATTTAGGGATTATTTGAGAGCAATAAAGGATCCACCAAGCTAAACTTTTCTTAAGCACTCTTCATAATCACTTACCTAAATTCAGTGTTTCTTCAATTTGAAGTAAGAGTTAGTATCGATCGAAGGGGGGATCGAGATCGAAAGAGAGATCGAAGGGGAGATCGGGGTTGGCTGAATTGTGGTTGGGCTGAAATCACGTACGAGAGTCAAAGAGATTGGCTACACCTAGGTTTAGGGGCTAGAAATTATAAAAAATAGAGGAGTGTGACAAAAATACCCTTCCATCTTTAAAAAAATAGAGGAGTGTGAGTGTTGATAGCAACCCATCTGGACCCTTAATCTCACAAAATCAACGGATGAGAGTTGTTCTCGTTTCTTAGGATAAGAATTGTTCTCATTTGATCCCCAATCATTAAAATCAATATATCTATTACTAATAACTAAAGCCGGAGCAATTTTTGCCACCATGTTGCGCCACATCACCCCTTTATTAAAATAATAATTTTAAATACTTAATTATGCAAAAAAAGTTATCTCCGAGTAAACATATAGATAAATAAACATAAATACCCTTCATCCAAAAAAGATATAAATTATATTTATTATATTGACAAAAGATAAATAAAAAGAATCCAAAAATATGTACCTAGTATGAAATATATATCTTTGAAATAAAATAGTCATATAAATTCGTTATTTTACTATCCTTCATCCAATTTTTTTAAAAGATATAAGTTATGTGTAATTTTAATAATTCATGTGAAATATATCTTTAATTTTAACGTAGGGATATATATCTTTCAAAATTTTAACTTGATGAAATATATCTTATATCTTTTAACGTAGGAGACTAGGAGTATATGGTTAGGATTCTTTCCCTTTAAATACACTTTTTCCCTGTGTTTTTTTCTTCAAGAATTGGTGCACGGTTGGAGCCTTCTGAAACGGTTGGAGCCTTCTGAAGATTCATCCAATTCTGATCCACGCCTTTACTGTTGAGGTATGTTGTTAATTTGGTTTTTCATGTGGTAATTGCCAATATCCGTGTATGAAGTCAAGAAACTAAAGCTTTCAATTTGTGGTTTCCCCTTTTCTACAACTGTAGGTAATTATGGAGATTCACTCTTTTCAAAAACTTACGAAGCAAAAGAACATGAAGTATACAATTTTCGGTCGCCTCCTAAAAATGTGGAATGTCTTTAATAGTAAGGACGAGATATTATCAAAGGAACTTATTTTTATAGATGAAGAGGTATATAAATTTTACCAATTTTCATTGTCAATGTTAAGTGGCTAATTTGTATTGTCTTCTCATTGTATTTTTGTATTTTTTGTAATACAGGGAAACAAAATTCATGCTTGGATAAAGAAAACATTGATAAAAAAATTTGACACGCTCACTGAAGATCGCATCTATTGTATATCAAACTTTGGTTTGAACAATTATAGTGGAGCCTTCCGTTATAGTCATCTTCCTTATAAATTGATGTTCTTCATGAACACCAATGTGATAGAAGTTAAAGAACCTTCAACTATTCCGCATAATGTATTTGATTTTGTGAAATTTAATCTCATCATAAATAAATTAGTTGATGATATATACTTAGTTGGTAAGTTGTTGTTTTTTTGTGAATTTTAAATGAATTGATCATATATATTTAGTTGGTGTGTTGTTTTTTAGTGAATTTATACAATTGTTATTTTTTGTATCTAGCAGATATAAATCTATTTGTTTTGTACGTGCAGATATTATAGGCCATGTGATTGGTAGTGGAGATTTAATTGAATGCGCCGTTAACAATGATAAGAAGAATATTGATAAAAGGATAGATATCCAACTTCAAAATTTAAGGTAAATATTAAAACTAGACTACAATAATTAAATTTACAATATTTAGTTCTAACTTATTTTCTCTCACTAATTTTAGGAAGGAGATCATTACTTGCACTCTATGGGATAGTTATGCTCAACAACTTATACCATACATGAATTCTTCATCAAAGGAAGTTGTTGTAGTTATGGGTTAACATTCCTCACATGTTATTTACGCCATTTGATAGTCGATATCCGTTCAAATTCTAAAGAAGACAATTCCCTTTGATGGTTTGTTTTGTTATGACAATTAACAAAAGTCAAGGCCAATCACTTTCTCGAGTAGGCCTATTCCTACCAAGGCCCGTGTTTGTTCATGGCCAACTATATGTTGGATTATCTCGAATTACAAGTAAAGAAGGGTTGAAAGTCTTAATATGCGACAAAAAAGGTCACCCGCGAAATACAACCTTGAATGTAGTGTACAAAAAGGTTTTTCAAAATTTGTTATGATAAAGTACGCTAATTCAATGCTTTATAACTTCAAGCACATTAAAGATTGAGTAGAATAGTTTTTACAATATTGCTTATGATAATTTATGCTTATTATTATTCGTCACTAATTTTTTAATTCGATTTTGGCCCGGACCAATGCCCCATACATAGTCGTTTAATGTATGGAACATGCTAATTATTAACTTATTAGAACTCGAATAGGCAGAGTATTAACTTAATTATTACAGTAAAATAGATTAGTTGTTTTTTCCATTAAATATGATAAATATAAAATTATTTTTTTTTATATTTTTAATATTAAGTTTTTATCCATAAATATGAAAAATATAAAATAGTAATTTAATATCTCAACTATCCTATTTACTTCAAAATCCCATAATAAATTAATTTAATATCTCTAAATGAAATGGATAACTTTTATACCTATAAGTATAAAATATGGACCATAATTTAATTTACGGGTTTTCAATAATAAAGTTTCAGATTCTTTTATATTAACTTTTATTAAAAATTATACTAACGTTTTTTAATTAGTATGAACAATATTTTTAATCATGTATTTTTATATTAATTTCAGATTTTTATATTAGTTTTTTGTTTATAAGTATGTCAATGTTTTTAATGACTATTGACCATGAGTTTGGTTCAAATGAAACAAACTCTTATCCTGAAAAATAAACGTGTCTTTAAGATTATATATTAAATTTTAGATTTCTTTATAATAATTTTCTATTAGTATGATAATTTTTTATATTATGGACCGTCTAACAAACTAATAAAAATTATTGATCCCTTAATCTTAAATCGGTTAATCACTATCCGTATGTATGGCACATAAAAATGCTAATTTAATCCATTAGATTAAAATAGATAAGTATTTTGTCCAAAAATATGATGAATATAAAATCATTTTTATTTAACTTTTCTATCCGGAAATATATTTTAATAACAAATTTTTAATATTAAGTTTTATTTCATAAGTATGACAAATATAAAATAGTAATTTAATATCCCAACTACCTTTTATAATTAGATATCCCATAATATATTAATTTTAATATCTCTGAATGAAATAGATAACTTTTATATACATGAGGATCAAATACGGACCATATTTTAAATTACGGATTTTCATTAATAAAATTTTAGATTCATATATATTAACTTTCTATTCAAAAGTATAATAACTTTCTTAATTCGTATGAGCCATATTTTTAATCACGGATTTTTATATTAAATTTTCATTTTTTTTATATTAATTTTCTATACATGATAATTTTTTAATTTTCATACATAAATATGTTGAGTTTTTATATTAATATTCTATCTATAAATATGATAGTCAACGGTTGTATTGTTCTCAAATTTAAAATTAAATATATCTCAATCGCCACATAATTAATTATGGGTTCTTATTATATTTAATTTCCATCCATAAAAATGACAACATTTCAATTAATATGAACCATATTTTTAATTACATATTTTTATATTAATTTTCAAATTTTTAATATTAATTTTATATTTAAAAGTATAACAATTTTTCAAATTTTCTATATATAAGTATGTTGATTTTATAGATTACGGATCCCTAAATAAATAAATAAAAATTAATGGTCCCTTAATGTTAAATTAATTAACCAGATTGGTTCTTTCAAGTTTTGGTTTCGTCATTTCGGGTTATCGAGTACAAATTCATGTTTTTAATTTACGAGTTGATTAGATCATTAAATTTTTTTTGATTATGAAAATCATATTACAAGTAAATAATATTTTTAATGATAAAGTATTATTTAATATATTTTTAAAATTAAATATATTATAATAATTAAAATAAATTTTATATATGCATTATTAGTTTCATTATTTGAATTATTATTTTTTCACTATATAAATTATAAATGTATATTTTTTTGTTAACATTTTTATGATCAAATTAACTATTTTAAATTACTATTTTAATAACAAATACAAAGAAATAATATAATAATTCTATCCATACGTATGCCACAAAAAAATACTAATTTAATATATTAGAGTAAAATAGATAAGTTTTTTATCCATAAATATGATAAATATAAAATTATTTTTATATAATTTTTCTATCTATAAGTATATTTTTAGTAATAAAATTTTAATATTAGTGTTTTATCCATAAATATGAAAAATATAAAATATCAATTAATATCCCAACTACCATTTTTTACTTTAATATCTCATTATAAATTAATTTAATATATTCAAATGAAATAGATAAATTTTATATCTACTAAAAAGTATAATACATTTTATATTTGTATGAACCATATTTATAACCATGTATTTTTATATTACTTTCGGATTTTCAAATTAATTTTTTGTTTAATGTTTTTATATTAATCATGTAATTTTATATTTTTGTTTATAAAAACAATATTTTTTTGTTTATAGATAAGTTGTGTTTTACAATATATTAATTTCCTACTCATAAGTATGTTGATTTTTTGCGACACCCTTATACCCTATGACATATACTCTGTAAAAACTTATCTCTTATATAAGGAGATAATTCACATATAACAATTATCCATGTAAGCACAAAGCAGACATTAACAACCATAAAAGGTTGCACACACATCTATGTCGTTACTTCTCATACTAAAACATCTATTGCTCTAGCTTCTATTACAAGCCATATGTCTATGATGCAAAATGAGGAGGAGAAGGTTGCATTGAGCTTTAGCCGGCCGACCTGTATGAATGTGACCTCCAAAAGAGACACACTTCAGAAAGAACTAGCTGAACCTGAAAAATTATTTTGCGATTTACATGAGTCGCATACTCAGTGAATATAACCATCATCAATTATTTCACACAGAGTCAAACATTTAGTCCATATACATATACATACATATCATATATATGTCATATCTGAATTTAATTACTATGCGAATGCAAATGCTGATGTTTCCGATTCTTTATTCTGTGAACTGTTCAAGCCTGAATCTGTCCCAGGTTTTCCATTACCAACTTCTCCTTTTTTTTCCATTACCGCCATTACCAACTTTTAGGCATCTTAGACCTCATTTGCTCAATTACCATCTCTTAGGCATCTTAGGCCTCATGTATGACCCGTAGGTATCTTTTGTATACAAATTCAAGGCAAGACAGTCACAGATCCTTTTAATTTCATGCAATATGCTATGCAATCAAGTGCATCCTGTAACCATATATCATATATTCATATGCCATCTGTTAACATACCTTTTGTGCAAACAACTCTGGAAATTTCATAGCTATCACATTTATCTATATAATCCATATAACACATATATTCATATAGCTCATATATATTCATATACCTCATATACCACATATAGCGCATATATCCATATATTCATATTTCACATGTAGCTCATACGGTTGAATCTCCGGTCTATACTCACTTGTTTAAAGCAGATACTATATTTCTCCCCCTTGACTCTGACCACGGTCTATTACTTGGGATCCTATATGTAACCCAATGCAAATTAGGCTATTTACTCTAATAAACTCTAACCCCAAATGCAATGAAATGCAAGAATACATTATAACTTCTTGCATATATATTCAAATCCTTTAAAACTTGACAACAATAAACTATATATATAAAGGAATATTTTTCTAGTTCAAACCTTTATGAAAAACTTGATCAAAGGGCTCCATAATATCATTACAAGGAAAACCCTAAAATTACTCTGAAATCTTTTTCCGAATATAAATTCGATATCGAAAACACCCTTTGAAAACTATAGATCAACTGATTTCTCAATCAAAAGCAACTGTAGATCTAGATCGGGAAAAATTAGAAAAATCTAAATAAACCATTAACTAATTAAAAACTTACCAAATCAAACTTGTACTTCAAGATTAAAACCCGATTGAAGAGATCTTGTACCAGATCCAACCAAAACAATAAAATTAAACTCTTTTTTCTTTTCTCTCCTCTCTTTCTTTTCTTCTCTGTACGTTAATTTTTATTTTTGGCCTTCATGTGTATATGGAAGCACCACCTCTCACGCATATATATGATGTTCAAAGGCGGTTTGGAAAGTCGACATTATTTTTTGCAAAATCATGTTTTTTACCCTCAAATCTTTTTTACTACAAACTTTACCCTGAAATAATTAATAATTAATTTTTTTATAATTTTTTTTATAAAAATATAATAAACTTAATTAGAAAATAAATATTACTTTTAAAAACTCACTATATATCATGTCGATATGTTATGCATATGCTTTTAATCTTATATGAATGTCGAATGACGTATGCATTTTGGTCGGGGATGTTACATTTTTTATATTATAGATTCCTTAATAAATAAATAAAAAATTATCGATCCCTTAATGTTAAACCTGTTAATCGGGTCGGTTCTGTGTTGTTTAGGTTCGATCATTTTAGGTTTGGTTGAGTATGAGTTCATTTTTCTAGTTCAAACCTTTATGAAAAACTTGATCAAAGGGCTCCATAATATCATTACAAGGAAAACCATAAAATTACTCTGAAATCTTTTTCCGAATATAAATTCGATATCGAAAACACCCTTTGAAAACTATAGATCAATTGATTTCTCAATCAAAAGCAACTGTAGATCTAGATCGGGAAAAATTAGAAAAATCTAAATAAACCATTAACTAATTAAAAACTTACCAAATCAAACTTGTACTTCAGAATTAAAACCCGATTGAAGAGATCTTGTACCAGATTCAACCAAAACAATAAAATTAAACTCTTTTTTCTTTTCTCTCCTCTCTTTCTTTTCTTCTCTGTACGTTAATTTTTTTTTGGCCTTCATGTGTATATGGAAGCACCACCTCTCACGCATATATATGATGTTCAAAGGCGGTTTGGAAAGTCGGCATTATTTTAGCAAAATCATGTTTTTTACCCTCAAATCTTCTTTACTATAAACTTTACCCTGAAATAATTAATAATTAACTTTTTCATAATTTTTTTTTTAAAATATAATAAACTTAATTAGAAAATAAATATTACTTTTAAAAACTCACTATATATCATGTCGATATGCTATGCATATGCATTTGATCTTATATGAATGCCGAATGACGTATGCATTTTGGTCGGGGATGTTACATTTCTCCCACTCTATAAGAATTTTGTCCTCAAAATTCGGTATCTCTTCTATGACTTTCTCATCTTATCCTTTGTTTCCCAAATCATTTCCTCTATACCATGATTATTCTAAATTACTTTCAGAATCTCCCTCTGCAATTGTTTGATATTGTAATCTGTTATCATGATCGGTCCTCTATGTAGCTCAGATTTTTTGCAAGCTGTACTTCTGAATCTTTTAACACATGTGACAGATCAGATCAATAATGTAGCAACATACTAACATGGAAAAATCATGAATCTGAGTCAATTCTGAAGGTAATGCTAATTTGTATGCCAAACATCAATGTGCCATCCTGAATGTCAAATGGCATATTTTTACCTTGTCGAATCTGTTCAATGATTTCTATCAACTTTCCATCTCTTACTTCTGTATCTTTAATTTTCTGTCTCAACACTAGCCGAATCTCCAAAGTAGCAATCAATACAACATTTGTGTTCCATCCACCGTCGTTGTCTCATGTTCAACTGCTTTTGGCTCATCAAATACATCAACTTCTTATGATCTGTAGAGATCTAAAATGTTTCTCCATATAGATAATGTGTGCCAGATCTTTAGGGCAAATACTACTGCTGCCAGCTCTAAATCATGTACAAGATAAGAAACTTCATGTGATCGATACTATCATGATGCATAGGCAGTTACTTTTCCATCCAGCATTAAGACACAGTCAAGACTCTGGTATGAAACATCAGTGCAAATAACAAATCCTCTTGTACCTGTAAGAATTCTCAATATTGTTGTTGTAGTCAGACGGTGCTTTAACTAATCAAAGCTCTGTTGGCACGCAGAATACCAATGGAATGAAGCATTCTTTCACAACAATTTAGTAAGTGGTGCATCTATAATAGAGAATCATTTGACAAATGTTTGTAGAATCCAACCATACCAAGAAAGATATGAACTTCTGTAACTGTAGTTGGTGCTTTCCAATTTACCACTGCTTCAAACTTTTTAGAATCAATCCTCTATACCTCTTCCAAATACTATATGTCCTAAAAATACCATATGATCCAACCAGAATTCACACTTTCTCAGTTTAGCAAACAACTATCTTTCCCTCAAGACTTGTAGCACAGTACGCAAATGATCAACATGCTCAGCTGTACTCCACAACTATACCAATATATCATGAATAATGATGATCACAAATCTGTATAGAAAAGATTGAAATACCTTGTTCATCAAAGCCATAAATTCTGCTGGTGCATTAGTCAAATAAAATAGAATTACCAGAAACTCATAATGCCCATATCTAGTTCTGAATGCTGTCTTGGTAATGTCATCTTTAGCTATCTTCAACTGATGGTATCCTGACCGAAGATCTATCCTTGAAAATACTTTTGCACCTTGAAGTTAATCAAACAAATCATCTATTATAGGCAATGGATACTTGTTCTTCACTGTCACCTGATTCAACTTTCTGTAATCTATGCATAGCCGTAAGGTACCATCTTTCTTTTTAACAAATAGAACTGGTGCACCCCAAGGTGATACACTAGCCCTAATAAACCCTTTATCTAACAACTCCTGTAACTGCTTCTTCAGTTCCCATAACTCTAGAAAAGCCATCCAATATGGAAGAATAGAAATCGTTGCAGTACCTGACATTAATTTCATAGTAAACTCTATCTCTCTATTTGATGGCAATCTAGGAAGATCCTTTGGAAACACATCAGGAAAATCTTTAACAACTAGAATATCTCTGAGCTCAACACATTCAACTGTACAGTCTATAACATGGGTCAAATATGCCTCAAATCCTTCTCTGATCATATAGAAAGTTTCTGTTGTAGATATTAAACAAGCGGGAACCATCTGTCTATCACCATAGAAAATGACTCTAGATTTCCCAAGCGAGTCTATCACTACCTCTTTGGTATAACAATCCACTTTAGCATGATGTCTTGACAACTAATCACATCCAATATAATATCAAACTCGTGCAGGACAAGATCAGATCAACTGCTAACTCTACTATATCCACTTGTATTAGACAATTTCGATAAACTGTATGTACCTTTACCATTTCCTTTGTACTTCCTCTTCTAATGGCTCATGTGTATGAAATGTATGTTCGTGTAGTTTTGTATGAGATGCTCTTATAGACTGATGTGGCACGGTTGAACCTTCTCTTCTTTATGCATCATGCTCATGAATGCAATCTATTGTCAATTACATATGCTTATGAATGCATGCCCTTAAGGAATCATATCCCTGCTCTGATACCAAACTAACTGTGACACCCTTATACCCTATGACATATACTCTGTAAAAACTTATCTCTTATATAAGGAGATAATTCACATATAACAATTATCCATGTAAGCACAAAGCAGACATTAACAACCATAAAAGGTTGCACACACATCTATGTCGTTACTTCTCATACTAAAACATCTATTGCTCTAGCTTCTATTACAAGCCATATGTCTATGATGCAAAATGAGGAGGAGAAGGTTGCATTGAGCTTTAGCCGGCCGACCTGTATGAATGTGACCTCCAAAAGAGACACACTTCAGAAAGAACTAGCTGAACCTGAAAAATTATTTTGCGATTTACATGAGTCGCATACTCAGTGAATATAACCATCATCAATTATTTCACACAGAGTCAAACATTTAGTCCATATACATATACATACATATCATATATATGTCATATCTGAATTTAATTACTATGCGAATGCAAATGCTGATGTTTCCGATTCTTTATTCTGTGAACTGTTCAAGCCTGAATCTGTCCCAGGTTTTCCGTTACCAACTTCTCCTTTTTTTTCCATTACCGCCATTACCAACTTTTAGGCATCTTAGACCTCATTTGCTCAATTACCATCTCTTAGGCATCTTAGGCCTCATGTATGACCCGTAGGTATCTTTTGTATACAAATTCAAGGCAAGACAGTCACAGATCCTTTTAATTTCATGCAATATGCTATGCAATCAAGTGCATCCTGTAACCATATATCATATATTCATATGCCATCTGTTAACATACCTTTTGTGCAAACAACTCTGGAAATTTCATAGCTATCACATCTATCCATATAATCCATATAACACATATATTCATATAGCTCATATATATTCATATACCTCATATACCACATATAGCGCATATATCCATATATTCATATTTCACATGTAGCTCATACGGTTGAATCTCCGGTCTATACTCACTTGTTTAAAGCAGATACTATATTTCTCCCCCTTGACTCTGACCACGGTCTATTACTTGGGATCCTATATGTAACCCAATGCAAATTAGGCTATTTACTCTTATAAACTCTAACCCCAAATGCAATGAAATGCAAGAATACATTATAACTTCTTGCATATATATTCAAATCCTTTAAAACTTGACAACAATAAACTATATATATAAAGGAACATTTTTCTAGTTCAAACCTTTATGAAAAACTTGATCAAAGGGCTCCATAATATCATTACAAGGAAAACCCTAAAATTACTCTGAAATCTTTTTCCGAATATAAATTCGATATCGAAAACACCCTTTGAAAACTATAGATCAACTGATTTCTCAATCAAAAGCAACTGTAGATCTAGATCGGGAAAAATTAGAAAAATCTAAATAAACCATTAACTAATTAAAAACTTACCAAATCAAATTTGTACTTCAAAATTAAAACCCGATTGAAGAGATCTTGTACCAGATCCAACCAAAACAATAAAATTAAACTCTTTTTTCTTTTCTCTCCTCTCTTTCTTTTCTTCTCTGTACGTTAATTTTTATTTTTGGCCTTCATGTGTATATGGAAGCACCACCTCTCACGCATATATATGATGTTCAAAGGCGGTTTGGAAAGTCGACATTATTTTTTGCAAAATCATGTTTTTTACCCTCAAATCTTTTTTACTACAAACTTTACCCTGAAATAATTAATAATTAATTTTTTTATAATTTTTTTTATAAAAATATAATAAACTTAATTAGAAAATAAATATTACTTTTAAAAACTCACTATATATCATGTCGATATGTTATGCATATGCTTTTAATCTTATATGAATGTCGAATGACGTATGCATTTTGGTCGGGGATGTTACATTTTTTATATTATGGATTCCTTAATAAATAAATAAAAAATTATCGATCCCTTAATGTTAAACCTGTTAATCGGGTCGGTTCTGTGTTGTTTAGGTTCGATCATTTTAGGTTTGGTTGAGTATGAGTTCATTTTTCTAGTTCAAACCTTTATGAAAAACTTGATCAAAGGGCTCCATAATATCATTACAAGGAAAACCATAAAATTACTCTGAAATCTTTTTCCGAATATAAATTCGATATCGAAAACACCCTTTGAAAACTATAGATCAATTGATTTCTCAATCAAAAGCAACTGTAGATCTAGATCGGGAAAAATTAGAAAAATCTAAATAAACCATTAACTAATTAAAAACTTACCAAATCAAACTTGTACTTCAGAATTAAAACCCGATTGAAGAGATCTTGTACCAGATTCAACCAAAACAATAAAATTAAACTCTTTTTTCTTTTCTCTCCTCTCTTTCTTTTCTTCTCTGTACGTTAATTTTTTTTTGGCCTTCATGTGTATATGGAAGCACCACCTCTCACGCATATATATGATGTTCAAAGGCGGTTTGGAAAGTCGGCATTATTTTAGCAAAATCATGTTTTTTACCCTCAAATCTTCTTTACTATAAACTTTACCCTGAAATAATTAATAATTAACTTTTTCATAATTTTTTTTTTAAAATATAATAAACTTAATTAGAAAATAAATATTACTTTTAAAAACTCACTATATATCATGTCGATATGCTATGCATATGCATTTGATCTTATATGAATGCCGAATGACGTATGCATTTTGGTCGGGGATGTTACATTTCTCCCACTCTATAAGAATTTTGTCCTCAAAATTCGGTATCTCTTCTATGACTTTCTCATCTTATCCTTTGTTTCCCAAATCATTTCCTCTATACCATGATTATTCTAAATTACTTTCAGAATCTCCCTCTGCAATTGTTTGATATTGTAATCTGTTATCATGATCGGTCCTCTATGTAGCTCAGATTTTTTGCAAGCTGTACTTCTGAATCTTTTAACACATGTGACAGATCAGATCAATAATGTAGCAACATACTAACATGGAAAAATCATGAATCTGAGTCAATTCTGAAGGTAATGCTAATTTGTATGCCAAACATCAATGTGCCATCCTGAATGTCAAATGGCATATTTTTACCTTGTCGAATCTGTTCAATGATTTCTATCAACTTTCCATCTCTTACTTCTGTATCTTTAATTTTCTGTCTCAACACTAGCCGAATCTCCAAAGTAGCAATCAATACAACATTTGTGTTCCATCCACCGTCGTTGTCTCATGTTCAACTGCTTTTGGCTCATCAAATACATCAACTTCTTATGATCTGTAGAGATCTAAAATGTTTCTCCATATAGATAATGTGTGCCAGATCTTTAGGGCAAATACTACTGCTGCCAGCTCTAAATCATGTACAAGATAAGAAACTTCATGTGATCGATACTATCATGATGCATAGGCAGTTACTTTTCCATCCAGCATTAAGACACAGTCAAGACTCTGGTATGAAACATCAGTGCAAATAACAAATCCTCTTGTACCTGTAAGAATTCTCAATATTGTTGTTGTAGTCAGACGGTGCTTTAACTAATCAAAGCTCTGTTGGCACGCAGAATACCAATGGAATGAAGCATTCTTTCACAACAATTTAGTAAGTGGTGCATCTATAATAGAGAATCATTTGACAAATGTTTGTAGAATCCAACCATACCAAGAAAGATATGAACTTCTGTAACTGTAGTTGGTGCTTTCCAATTTACCACTGCTTCAAACTTTTTAGAATCAATCCTCTATACCTCTTCCAAATACTATATGTCCTAAAAATACCATATGATCCAACCAGAATTCACACTTTCTCAGTTTAGCAAACAACTATCTTTCCCTCAAGACTTGTAGCACAGTACGCAAATGATCAACATGCTCAGCTGTACTCCACAACTATACCAATATATCATGAATAATGATGATCACAAATCTGTATAGAAAAGATTGAAATACCTTGTTCATCAAAGCCATAAATTCTGCTGGTGCATTAGTCAAATAAAATAGAATTACCAGAAACTCATAATGCCCATATCTAGTTCTGAATGCTGTCTTGGTAATGTCATCTTTAGCTATCTTCAACTGATGGTATCCTGACCGAAGATCTATCCTTGAAAATACTTTTGCACCTTGAAGTTAATCAAACAAATCATCTATTATAGGCAATGGATAGTTGTTCTTCACTGTCACCTGATTCAACTTTCTGTAATCTATGCATAGCCGTAAGGTACCATCTTTCTTTTTAACAAATAGAACTGGTGCACCCCAAGGTGATACACTAGCCCTAATAAACCCTTTATCTAACAACTCCTGTAACTGCTTCTTCAGTTCCCATAACTCTAGAAAAGCCATCCAATATGGAAGAATAGAAATCGTTGCAGTACCTGACATTAATTTCATAGTAAACTCTATCTCTCTATTTGATGGCAATCTAGGAAGATCCTTTGGAAACACATCAGGAAAATCTTTAACAACTAGAATATCTCTGAGCTCAACACATTCAACTGTACAGTCTATAACATGGGTCAAATATGCCTCAAATCCTTCTCTGATCATATAGAAAGTTTCTGTTGTAGATATTAAACAAGCGGGAACCATCTGTCTATCACCATAGAAAATGACTCTAGATTTCCCAAGCGAGTCTATCACTACCTCTTTGGTATAACAATCCACTTTAGCATGATGTCTTGACAACTAATCACATCCAATATAATATCAAACTCGTGCAGGACAAGATCAGATCAACTGCTAACTCTACTATATCCACTTGTATTAGACAATTTCGATAAACTGTATGTACCTTTACCATTTCCTTTGTACTTCCTCTTCTAATGGCTCATGTGTATGAAATGTATGTTCGTGTAGTTTTGTATGAGATGCTCTTATAGACTGATGTGGCACGGTTGAACCTTCTCTTCTTTATGCATCATGCTCATGAATGCAATCTATTGTCAATTACATATGCTTATGAATGCATGCCCTTAAGGAATCATATCCCTGCTCTGATACCAAACTAACTGTGACACCCTTATACCCTATGACATATACTCTGTAAAAACTTATCTCTTATATAAGGAGATAATTCACATATAACAATTATCCATGTAAGCACAAAGCAGACATTAACAACCATAAAAGGTTGCACACACATCTATGTCGTTACTTCTCATACTAAAACATCTATTGCTCTAGCTTCTATTACAAGCCATATGTCTATGATGCAAAATGAGGAGGAGAAGGTTGCATTGAGCTTTAGCCGGCCGACCTGTATGAATGTGACCTCCAAAAGAGACACACTTCAGAAAGAACTAGCTGAACCTGAAAAATTATTTTGCGATTTACATGAGTCGCATACTCAGTGAATATAACCATCATCAATTATTTCACACAGAGTCAAACATTTAGTCCATATACATATACATACATATCATATATATGTCATATCTGAATTTAATTACTATGCGAATGCAAATGCTGATGTTTCCGATTCTTTATTCTGTGAACTGTTCAAGCCTGAATCTGTCCCAGGTTTTCCATTACCAACTTCTCCTTTTTTTTCCATTACCGCCATTACCAACTTTTAGGCATCTTAGACCTCATTTGCTCAATTACCATCTCTTAGGCATCTTAGGCCTCATGTATGACCCGTAGGTATCTTTTGTATACAAATTCAAGGCAAGACAGTCACAGATCCTTTTAATTTCATGCAATATGCTATGCAATCAAGTGCATCCTGTAACCATATATCATATATTCATATGCCATCTGTTAACATACCTTTTGTGCAAACAACTCTGGAAATTTCATAGCTATCACATCTATCCATATAATCCATATAACACATATATTCATATAGCTCATATATATTCATATACCTCATATACCACATATAGCGCATATATCCATATATTCATATTTCACATGTAGCTCATACGGTTGAATCTCCGGTCTATACTCACTTGTTTAAAGCAGATACTATATTTCTCCCCCTTGACTCTGACCACGGTCTATTACTTGGGATCCTATATGTAACCCAATGCAAATTAGGCTATTTACTCTTATAAACTCTAACCCCAAATGCAATGAAATGCAAGAATACATTATAACTTCTTGCATATATATTCAAATCCTTTAAAACTTGACAACAATAAACTATATATATAAAGGAACATTTTTCTAGTTCAAACCTTTATGAAAAACTTGATCAAAGGGCTCCATAATATCATTACAAGGAAAACCCTAAAATTACTCTGAAATCTTTTTCCGAATATAAATTCGATATCGAAAACACCCTTTGAAAACTATAGATCAACTGATTTCTCAATCAAAAGCAACTGTAGATCTAGATCGGGAAAAATTAGAAAAATCTAAATAAACCATTAACTAATTAAAAACTTACCAAATCAAATTTGTACTTCAAAATTAAAACCCGATTGAAGAGATCTTGTACCAGATCCAACCAAAACAATAAAATTAAACTCTTTTTTCTTTTCTCTCCTCTCTTTCTTTTCTTCTCTGTACGTTAATTTTTATTTTTGGCCTTCATGTGTATATGGAAGCACCACCTCTCACGCATATATATGATGTTCAAAGGCGGTTTGGAAAGTCGACATTATTTTTTTCAAAATCATGTTTTTTACCCTCAAATCTTTTTTACTACAAACTTTACCCTGAAATAATTAATAATTAATTTTTTTATAATTTTTTTTATAAAAATATAATAAACTTAATTAGAAAATAAATATTACTTTTAAAAACTCACTATATATCATGTCGATATGTTATGCATATGCTTTTAATCTTATATGAATGTCGAATGACGTATGCATTTTGGTCGGGGATGTTACATTTTTTATATTATGGATTCCTTAATAAATAAATAAAAAATTATCGATCCCTTAATGTTAAACCTGTTAATCGGGTCGGTTCTGTGTTGTTTAGGTTCGATCATTTTAGGTTTGGTTGAGTATGAGTTCATTTTTCTAGTTCAAACCTTTATGAAAAACTTGATCAAAGGGCTCCATAATATCATTACAAGGAAAACCATAAAATTACTCTGAAATCTTTTTCCGAATATAAATTCGATATCGAAAACACCCTTTGAAAACTATAGATCAATTGATTTCTCAATCAAAAGCAACTGTAGATCTAGATCGGGAAAAATTAGAAAAATCTAAATAAACCATTAACTAATTAAAAACTTACCAAATCAAACTTGTACTTCAGAATTAAAACCCGATTGAAGAGATCTTGTACCAGATTCAACCAAAACAATAAAATTAAACTCTTTTTTCTTTTCTCTCCTCTCTTTCTTTTCTTCTCTGTACGTTAATTTTTTTTTGGCCTTCATGTGTATATGGAAGCACCACCTCTCACGCATATATATGATGTTCAAAGGCGGTTTGGAAAGTCGGCATTATTTTAGCAAAATCATGTTTTTTACCCTCAAATCTTCTTTACTATAAACTTTACCCTGAAATAATTAATAATTAACTTTTTCATAATTTTTTTTTTAAAATATAATAAACTTAATTAGAAAATAAATATTACTTTTAAAAACTCACTATATATCATGTCGATATGCTATGCATATGCATTTGATCTTATATGAATGCCGAATGACGTATGCATTTTGGTCGGGGATGTTACATTTCTCCCACTCTATAAGAATTTTGTCCTCAAAATTCGGTATCTCTTCTATGACTTTCTCATCTTATCCTTTGTTTCCCAAATCATTTCCTCTATACCATGATTATTCTAAATTACTTTCAGAATCTCCCTCTGCAATTGTTTGATATTGTAATCTGTTATCATGATCGGTCCTCTATGTAGCTCAGATTTTTTGCAAGCTGTACTTCTGAATCTTTTAACACATGTGACAGATCAGATCAATAATGTAGCAACATACTAACATGGAAAAATCATGAATCTGAGTCAATTCTGAAGGTAATGCTAATTTGTATGCCAAACATCAATGTGCCATCCTGAATGTCAAATGGCATATTTTTACCTTGTCGAATCTGTTCAATGATTTCTATCAACTTTCCATCTCTTACTTCTGTATCTTTAATTTTCTGTCTCAACACTAGCCGAATCTCCAAAGTAGCAATCAATACAACATTTGTGTTCCATCCACCGTCGTTGTCTCATGTTCAACTGCTTTTGGCTCATCAAATACATCAACTTCTTATGATCTGTAGAGATCTAAAATGTTTCTCCATATAGATAATGTGTGCCAGATCTTTAGGGCAAATACTACTGCTGCCAGCTCTAAATCATGTACAAGATAAGAAACTTCATGTGATCGATACTATCATGATGCATAGGCAGTTACTTTTCCATCCAGCATTAAGACACAGTCAAGACTCTGGTATGAAACATCAGTGCAAATAACAAATCCTCTTGTACCTGTAAGAATTCTCAATATTGTTGTTGTAGTCAGACGGTGCTTTAACTAATCAAAGCTCTGTTGGCACGCAGAATACCAATGGAATGAAGCATTCTTTCACAACAATTTAGTAAGTGGTGCATCTATAATAGAGAATCATTTGACAAATGTTTGTAGAATCCAACCATACCAAGAAAGATATGAACTTCTGTAACTGTAGTTGGTGCTTTCCAATTTACCACTGCTTCAAACTTTTTAGAATCAATCCTCTATACCTCTTCCAAATACTATATGTCCTAAAAATACCATATGATCCAACCAGAATTCACACTTTCTCAGTTTAGCAAACAACTATCTTTCCCTCAAGACTTGTAGCACAGTACGCAAATGATCAACATGCTCAGCTGTACTCCACAACTATACCAATATATCATGAATAATGATGATCACAAATCTGTATAGAAAAGATTGAAATACCTTGTTCATCAAAGCCATAAATTCTGCTGGTGCATTAGTCAAATAAAATAGAATTACCAGAAACTCATAATGCCCATATCTAGTTCTGAATGCTGTCTTGGTAATGTCATCTTTAGCTATCTTCAACTGATGGTATCCTGACCGAAGATCTATCCTTGAAAATACTTTTGCACCTTGAAGTTAATCAAACAAATCATCTATTATAGGCAATGGATACTTGTTCTTCACTGTCACCTGATTCAACTTTCTGTAATCTATGCATAGCCGTAAGGTACCATCTTTCTTTTTAACAAATAGAACTGGTGCACCCCAAGGTGATACACTAGCCCTAATAAACCCTTTATCTAACAACTCCTGTAACTGCTTCTTCAGTTCCCATAACTCTAGAAAAGCCATCCAATATGGAAGAATAGAAATCGTTGCAGTACCTGACATTAATTTCATAGTAAACTCTATCTCTCTATTTGATGGCAATCTAGGAAGATCCTTTGGAAACACATCAGGAAAATCTTTAACAACTAGAATATCTCTGAGCTCAACACATTCAACTGTACAGTCTATAACATGGGTCAAATATGCCTCAAATCCTTCTCTGATCATATAGAAAGTTTCTGTTGTAGATATTAAACAAGCGGGAACCATCTGTCTATCACCATAGAAAATGACTCTAGATTTCCCAAGCGAGTCTATCACTACCTCTTTGGTATAACAATCCACTTTAGCATGATGTCTTGACAACTAATCACATCCAATATAATATCAAACTCGTGCAGGACAAGATCAGATCAACTGCTAACTCTACTATATCCACTTGTATTAGACAATTTCGATAAACTGTATGTACCTTTACCATTTCCTTTGTACTTCCTCTTCTAATGGCTCATGTGTATGAAATGTATGTTCGTGTAGTTTTGTATGAGATGCTCTTATAGACTGATGTGGCACGGTTGAACCTTCTCTTCTTTATGCATCATGCTCATGAATGCAATCTATTGTCAATTACATATGCTTATGAATGCATGCCCTTAAGGAATCATATCCCTGCTCTGATACCAAACTAACTGTGACACCCTTATACCCTATGACATATACTCTGTAAAAACTTATCTCTTATATAAGGAGATAATTCACATATAACAATTATCCATGTAAGCACAAAGCAGACATTAACAACCATAAAAGGTTGCACACACATCTATGTCGTTACTTCTCATACTAAAACATCTATTGCTCTAGCTTCTATTACAAGCCATATGTCTATGATGCAAAATGAGGAGGAGAAGGTTGCATTGAGCTTTAGCCGGCCGACCTGTATGAATGTGACCTCCAAAAGAGACACACTTCAGAAAGAACTAGCTGAACCTGAAAAATTATTTTGCGATTTACATGAGTCGCATACTCAGTGAATATAACCATCATCAATTATTTCACACAGAGTCAAACATTTAGTCCATATACATATACATACATATCATATATATGTCATATCTGAATTTAATTACTATGCGAATGCAAATGCTGATGTTTCCGATTCTTTATTCTGTGAACTGTTCAAGCCTGAATCTGTCCCAGGTTTTCCATTACCAACTTCTCCTTTTTTTTCCATTACCGCCATTACCAACTTTTAGGCATCTTAGACCTCATTTGCTCAATTACCATCTCTTAGGCATCTTAGGCCTCATGTATGACCCGTAGGTATCTTTTGTATACAAATTCAAGGCAAGACAGTCACAGATCCTTTTAATTTCATGCAATATGCTATGCAATCAAGTGCATCCTGTAACCATATATCATATATTCATATGCCATCTGTTAACATACCTTTTGTGCAAACAACTCTGGAAATTTCATAGCTATCACATCTATCCATATAATCCATATAACACATATATTCATATAGCTCATATATATTCATATACCTCATATACCACATATAGCGCATATATCCATATATTCATATTTCACATGTAGCTCATACGGTTGAATCTCCGGTCTATACTCACTTGTTTAAAGCAGATACTATATTTCTCCCCCTTGACTCTGACCACGGTCTATTACTTGGGATCCTATATGTAACCCAATGCAAATTAGGCTATTTACTCTTATAAACTCTAACCCCAAATGCAATGAAATGCAAGAATACATTATAACTTCTTGCATATATATTCAAATCCTTTAAAACTTGACAACAATAAACTATATATATAAAGGAACATTTTTCTAGTTCAAACCTTTATGAAAAACTTGATCAAAGGGCTCCATAATATCATTACAAGGAAAACCCTAAAATTACTCTGAAATCTTTTTCCGAATATAAATTCGATATCGAAAACACCCTTTGAAAACTATAGATCAACTGATTTCTCAATCAAAAGCAACTGTAGATCTAGATCGGGAAAAATTAGAAAAATCTAAATAAACCATTAACTAATTAAAAACTTACCAAATCAAATTTGTACTTCAAAATTAAAACCCGATTGAAGAGATCTTGTACCAGATCCAACCAAAACAATAAAATTAAACTCTTTTTTCTTTTCTCTCCTCTCTTTCTTTTCTTCTCTGTACGTTAATTTTTATTTTTGGCCTTCATGTGTATATGGAAGCACCACCTCTCACGCATATATATGATGTTCAAAGGCGGTTTGGAAAGTCGACATTATTTTTTGCAAAATCATGTTTTTTACCCTCAAATCTTTTTTACTACAAACTTTACCCTGAAATAATTAATAATTAATTTTTTTATAATTTTTTTTATAAAAATATAATAAACTTAATTAGAAAATAAATATTACTTTTAAAAACTCACTATATATCATGTCGATATGTTATGCATATGCTTTTAATCTTATATGAATGTCGAATGACGTATGCATTTTGGTCGGGGATGTTACATTTTTTATATTATGGATTCCTTAATAAATAAATAAAAAATTATCGATCCCTTAATGTTAAACCTGTTAATCGGGTCGGTTCTGTGTTGTTTAGGTTCGATCATTTTAGGTTTGGTTGAGTATGAGTTCATTTTTCTAGTTCAAACCTTTATGAAAAACTTGATCAAAGGGCTCCATAATATCATTACAAGGAAAACCATAAAATTACTCTGAAATCTTTTTCCGAATATAAATTCGATATCGAAAACACCCTTTGAAAACTATAGATCAATTGATTTCTCAATCAAAAGCAACTGTAGATCTAGATCGGGAAAAATTAGAAAAATCTAAATAAACCATTAACTAATTAAAAACTTACCAAATCAAACTTGTACTTCAGAATTAAAACCCGATTGAAGAGATCTTGTACCAGATTCAACCAAAACAATAAAATTAAACTCTTTTTTCTTTTCTCTCCTCTCTTTCTTTTCTTCTCTGTACGTTAATTTTTTTTTGGCCTTCATGTGTATATGGAAGCACCACCTCTCACGCATATATATGATGTTCAAAGGCGGTTTGGAAAGTCGGCATTATTTTAGCAAAATCATGTTTTTTACCCTCAAATCTTCTTTACTATAAACTTTACCCTGAAATAATTAATAATTAACTTTTTCATAATTTTTTTTTTAAAATATAATAAACTTAATTAGAAAATAAATATTACTTTTAAAAACTCACTATATATCATGTCGATATGCTATGCATATGCATTTGATCTTATATGAATGCCGAATGACGTATGCATTTTGGTCGGGGATGTTACATTTCTCCCACTCTATAAGAATTTTGTCCTCAAAATTCGGTATCTCTTCTATGACTTTCTCATCTTATCCTTTGTTTCCCAAATCATTTCCTCTATACCATGATTATTCTAAATTACTTTCAGAATCTCCCTCTGCAATTGTTTGATATTGTAATCTGTTATCATGATCGGTCCTCTATGTAGCTCAGATTTTTTGCAAGCTGTACTTCTGAATCTTTTAACACATGTGACAGATCAGATCAATAATGTAGCAACATACTAACATGGAAAAATCATGAATCTGAGTCAATTCTGAAGGTAATGCTAATTTGTATGCCAAACATCAATGTGCCATCCTGAATGTCAAATGGCATATTTTTACCTTGTCGAATCTGTTCAATGATTTCTATCAACTTTCCATCTCTTACTTCTGTATCTTTAATTTTCTGTCTCAACACTAGCCGAATCTCCAAAGTAGCAATCAATACAACATTTGTGTTCCATCCACCGTCGTTGTCTCATGTTCAACTGCTTTTGGCTCATCAAATACATCAACTTCTTATGATCTGTAGAGATCTAAAATGTTTCTCCATATAGATAATGTGTGCCAGATCTTTAGGGCAAATACTACTGCTGCCAGCTCTAAATCATGTACAAGATAAGAAACTTCATGTGATCGATACTATCATGATGCATAGGCAGTTACTTTTCCATCCAGCATTAAGACACAGTCAAGACTCTGGTATGAAACATCAGTGCAAATAACAAATCCTCTTGTACCTGTAAGAATTCTCAATATTGTTGTTGTAGTCAGACGGTGCTTTAACTAATCAAAGCTCTGTTGGCACGCAGAATACCAATGGAATGAAGCATTCTTTCACAACAATTTAGTAAGTGGTGCATCTATAATAGAGAATCATTTGACAAATGTTTGTAGAATCCAACCATACCAAGAAAGATATGAACTTCTGTAACTGTAGTTGGTGCTTTCCAATTTACCACTGCTTCAAACTTTTTAGAATCAATCCTCTATACCTCTTCCAAATACTATATGTCCTAAAAATACCATATGATCCAACCAGAATTCACACTTTCTCAGTTTAGCAAACAACTATCTTTCCCTCAAGACTTGTAGCACAGTACGCAAATGATCAACATGCTCAGCTGTACTCCACAACTATACCAATATATCATGAATAATGATGATCACAAATCTGTATAGAAAAGATTGAAATACCTTGTTCATCAAAGCCATAAATTCTGCTGGTGCATTAGTCAAATAAAATAGAATTACCAGAAACTCATAATGCCCATATCTAGTTCTGAATGCTGTCTTGGTAATGTCATCTTTAGCTATCTTCAACTGATGGTATCCTGACCGAAGATCTATCCTTGAAAATACTTTTGCACCTTGAAGTTAATCAAACAAATCATCTATTATAGGCAATGGATAGTTGTTCTTCACTGTCACCTGATTCAACTTTCTGTAATCTATGCATAGCCGTAAGGTACCATCTTTCTTTTTAACAAATAGAACTGGTGCACCCCAAGGTGATACACTAGCCCTAATAAACCCTTTATCTAACAACTCCTGTAACTGCTTCTTCAGTTCCCATAACTCTAGAAAAGCCATCCAATATGGAAGAATAGAAATCGTTGCAGTACCTGACATTAATTTCATAGTAAACTCTATCTCTCTATTTGATGGCAATCTAGGAAGATCCTTTGGAAACACATCAGGAAAATCTTTAACAACTAGAATATCTCTGAGCTCAACACATTCAACTGTACAGTCTATAACATGGGTCAAATATGCCTCAAATCCTTCTCTGATCATATAGAAAGTTTCTGTTGTAGATATTAAACAAGCGGGAACCATCTGTCTATCACCATAGAAAATGACTCTAGATTTCCCAAGCGAGTCTATCACTACCTCTTTGGTATAACAATCCACTTTAGCATGATGTCTTGACAACTAATCACATCCAATATAATATCAAACTCGTGCAGGACAAGATCAGATCAACTGCTAACTCTACTATATCCACTTGTATTAGACAATTTCGATAAACTGTATGTACCTTTACCATTTCCTTTGTACTTCCTCTTCTAATGGCTCATGTGTATGAAATGTATGTTCGTGTAGTTTTGTATGAGATGCTCTTATAGACTGATGTGGCACGGTTGAACCTTCTCTTCTTTATGCATCATGCTCATGAATGCAATCTATTGTCAATTACATATGCTTATGAATGCATGCCCTTAAGGAATCATATCCCTGCTCTGATACCAAACTAACTGTGACACCCTTATACCCTATGACATATACTCTGTAAAAACTTATCTCTTATATAAGGAGATAATTCACATATAACAATTATCCATGTAAGCACAAAGCAGACATTAACAACCATAAAAGGTTGCACACACATCTATGTCGTTACTTCTCATACTAAAACATCTATTGCTCTAGCTTCTATTACAAGCCATATGTCTATGATGCAAAATGAGGAGGAGAAGGTTGCATTGAGCTTTAGCCGGCCGACCTGTATGAATGTGACCTCCAAAAGAGACACACTTCAGAAAGAACTAGCTGAACCTGAAAAATTATTTTGCGATTTACATGAGTCGCATACTCAGTGAATATAACCATCATCAATTATTTCACACAGAGTCAAACATTTAGTCCATATACATATACATACATATCATATATATGTCATATCTGAATTTAATTACTATGCGAATGCAAATGCTGATGTTTCCGATTCTTTATTCTGTGAACTGTTCAAGCCTGAATCTGTCCCAGGTTTTCCATTACCAACTTCTCCTTTTTTTTCCATTACCGCCATTACCAACTTTTAGGCATCTTAGACCTCATTTGCTCAATTACCATCTCTTAGGCATCTTAGGCCTCATGTATGACCCGTAGGTATCTTTTGTATACAAATTCAAGGCAAGACAGTCACAGATCCTTTTAATTTCATGCAATATGCTATGCAATCAAGTGCATCCTGTAACCATATATCATATATTCATATGCCATCTGTTAACATACCTTTTGTGCAAACAATTCTGGAAATTTCATAGCTATCACATCTATCCATATAATCCATATAACACATATATTCATATAGCTCATATATATTCATATACCTCATATACCACATATAGCGCATATATCCATATATTCATATTTCACATGTAGCTCATACGGTTGAATCTCCGGTCTATACTCACTTGTTTAAAGCAGATACTATATTTCTCCCCCTTGACTCTGACCACGGTCTATTACTTGGGATCCTATATGTAACCCAATGCAAATTAGGCTATTTACTCTTATAAACTCTAACCCCAAATGCAATGAAATGCAAGAATACATTATAACTTCTTGCATATATATTCAAATCCTTTAAAACTTGACAACAATAAACTATATATATAAAGGAACATTTTTCTAGTTCAAACCTTTATGAAAAACTTGATCAAAGGGCTCCATAATATCATTACAAGGAAAACCCTAAAATTACTCTGAAATCTTTTTCCGAATATAAATTCGATATCGAAAACACCCTTTGAAAACTATAGATCAACTGATTTCTCAATCAAAAGCAACTGTAGATCTAGATCGGGAAAAATTAGAAAAATCTAAATAAACCATTAACTAATTAAAAACTTACCAAATCAAATTTGTACTTCAAAATTAAAACCCGATTGAAGAGATCTTGTACCAGATCCAACCAAAACAATAAAATTAAACTCTTTTTTCTTTTCTCTCCTCTCTTTCTTTTCTTCTCTGTACGTTAATTTTTATTTTTGGCCTTCATGTGTATATGGAAGCACCACCTCTCACGCATATATATGATGTTCAAAGGCGGTTTGGAAAGTCGACATTATTTTTTGCAAAATCATGTTTTTTACCCTCAAATCTTTTTTACTACAAACTTTACCCTGAAATAATTAATAATTAATTTTTTTATAATTTTTTTTATAAAAATATAATAAACTTAATTAGAAAATAAATATTACTTTTAAAAACTCACTATATATCATGTCGATATGTTATGCATATGCTTTTAATCTTATATGAATGTCGAATGACGTATGCATTTTGGTCGGGGATGTTACATTTTTTATATTATGGATTCCTTAATAAATAAATAAAAAATTATCGATCCCTTAATGTTAAACCTGTTAATCGGGTCGGTTCTGTGTTGTTTAGGTTCGATCATTTTAGGTTTGGTTGAGTATGAGTTCATTTTTCTAGTTCAAACCTTTATGAAAAACTTGATCAAAGGGCTCCATAATATCATTACAAGGAAAACCATAAAATTACTCTGAAATCTTTTTCCGAATATAAATTCGATATCGAAAACACCCTTTGAAAACTATAGATCAATTGATTTCTCAATCAAAAGCAACTGTAGATCTAGATCGGGAAAAATTAGAAAAATCTAAATAAACCATTAACTAATTAAAAACTTACCAAATCAAACTTCTACTTCAGAATTAAAACCCGATTGAAGAGATCTTGTACCAGATTCAACCAAAACAATAAAATTAAACTCTTTTTTCTTTTCTCTCCTCTCTTTCTTTTCTTCTCTGTACGTTAATTTTTTTTTGGCCTTCATGTGTATATGGAAGCACCACCTCTCACGCATATATATGATGTTCAAAGGCGGTTTGGAAAGTCGGCATTATTTTAGCAAAATCATGTTTTTTACCCTCAAATCTTCTTTACTATAAACTTTACCCTGAAATAATTAATAATTAACTTTTTCATAATTTTTTTTTTAAAATATAATAAACTTAATTAGAAAATAAATATTACTTTTAAAAACTCACTATATATCATGTCGATATGCTATGCATATGCATTTGATCTTATATGAATGCCGAATGACGTATGCATTTTGGTCGGGGATGTTACATTTCTCCCACTCTATAAGAATTTTGTCCTCAAAATTCGGTATCTCTTCTATGACTTTCTCATCTTATCCTTTGTTTCCCAAATCATTTCCTCTATACCATGATTATTCTAAATTACTTTCAGAATCTCCCTCTGCAATTGTTTGATATTGTAATCTGTTATCATGATCGGTCCTCTATGTAGCTCAGATTTTTTGCAAGCTGTACTTCTGAATCTTTTAACACATGTGACAGATCAGATCAATAATGTAGCAACATACTAACATGGAAAAATCATGAATCTGAGTCAATTCTGAAGGTAATGCTAATTTGTATGCCAAACATCAATGTGCCATCCTGAATGTCAAATGGCATATTTTTACCTTGTCGAATCTGTTCAATGATTTCTATCAACTTTCCATCTCTTACTTCTGTATCTTTAATTTTCTGTCTCAACACTAGCCGAATCTCCAAAGTAGCAATCAATACAACATTTGTGTTCCATCCACCGTCGTTGTCTCATGTTCAACTGCTTTTGGCTCATCAAATACATCAACTTCTTATGATCTGTAGAGATCTAAAATGTTTCTCCATATAGATAATGTGTGCCAGATCTTTAGGGCAAATACTACTGCTGCCAGCTCTAAATCATGTACAAGATAAGAAACTTCATGTGATCGATACTATCATGATGCATAGGCAGTTACTTTTCCATCCAGCATTAAGACACAGTCAAGACTCTGGTATGAAACATCAGTGCAAATAACAAATCCTCTTGTACCTGTAAGAATTCTCAATATTGTTGTTGTAGTCAGACGGTGCTTTAACTAATCAAAGCTCTGTTGGCACGCAGAATACCAATGGAATGAAGCATTCTTTCACAACAATTTAGTAAGTGGTGCATCTATAATAGAGAATCATTTGACAAATGTTTGTAGAATCCAACCATACCAAGAAAGATATGAACTTCTGTAACTGTAGTTGGTGCTTTCCAATTTACCACTGCTTCAAACTTTTTAGAATCAATCCTCTATACCTCTTCCAAATACTATATGTCCTAAAAATACCATATGATCCAACCAGAATTCACACTTTCTCAGTTTAGCAAACAACTATCTTTCCCTCAAGACTTGTAGCACAGTACGCAAATGATCAACATGCTCAGCTGTACTCCACAACTATACCAATATATCATGAATAATGATGATCACAAATCTGTATAGAAAAGATTGAAATACCTTGTTCATCAAAGCCATAAATTCTGCTGGTGCATTAGTCAAATAAAATAGAATTACCAGAAACTCATAATGCCCATATCTAGTTCTGAATGCTGTCTTGGTAATGTCATCTTTAGCTATCTTCAACTGATGGTATCCTGACCGAAGATCTATCCTTGAAAATACTTTTGCACCTTGAAGTTAATCAAACAAATCATCTATTATAGGCAATGGATACTTGTTCTTCACTGTCACCTGATTCAACTTTCTGTAATCTATGCATAGCCGTAAGGTACCATCTTTCTTTTTAACAAATAGAACTGGTGCACCCCAAGGTGATACACTAGCCCTAATAAACCCTTTATCTAACAACTCCTGTAACTGCTTCTTCAGTTCCCATAACTCTAGAAAAGCCATCCAATATGGAAGAATAGAAATCGTTGCAGTACCTGACATTAATTTCATAGTAAACTCTATCTCTCTATTTGATGGCAATCTAGGAAGATCCTTTGGAAACACATCAGGAAAATCTTTAACAACTAGAATATCTCTGAGCTCAACACATTCAACTGTACAGTCTATAACATGGGTCAAATATGCCTCAAATCCTTCTCTGATCATATAGAAAGTTTCTGTTGTAGATATTAAACAAGCGGGAACCATCTGTCTATCACCATAGAAAATGACTCTAGATTTCCCAAGCGAGTCTATCACTACCTCTTTGGTATAACAATCCACTTTAGCATGATGTCTTGACAACTAATCACATCCAATATAATATCAAACTCGTGCAGGACAAGATCAGATCAACTGCTAACTCTACTATATCCACTTGTATTAGACAATTTCGATAAACTGTATGTACCTTTACCATTTCCTTTGTACTTCCTCTTCTAATGGCTCATGTGTATGAAATGTATGTTCGTGTAGTTTTGTATGAGATGCTCTTATAGACTGATGTGGCACGGTTGAACCTTCTCTTCTTTATGCATCATGCTCATGAATGCAATCTATTGTCAATTACATATGCTTATGAATGCATGCCCTTAAGGAATCATATCCCTGCTCTGATACCAAACTAACTGTGACACCCTTATACCCTATGACATATACTCTGTAAAAACTTATCTCTTATATAAGGAGATAATTCACATATAACAATTATCCATGTAAGCACAAAGCAGACATTAACAACCATAAAAGGTTGCACACACATCTATGTCGTTACTTCTCATACTAAAACATCTATTGCTCTAGCTTCTATTACAAGCCATATGTCTATGATGCAAAATGAGGAGGAGAAGGTTGCATTGAGCTTTAGCCGGCCGACCTGTATGAATGTGACCTCCAAAAGAGACACACTTCAGAAAGAACTAGCTGAACCTGAAAAATTATTTTGCGATTTACATGAGTCGCATACTCAGTGAATATAACCATCATCAATTATTTCACACAGAGTCAAACATTTAGTCCATATACATATACATACATATCATATATATGTCATATCTGAATTTAATTACTATGCGAATGCAAATGCTGATGTTTCCGATTCTTTATTCTGTGAACTGTTCAAGCCTGAATCTGTCCCAGGTTTTCCATTACCAACTTCTCCTTTTTTTTCCATTACCGCCATTACCAACTTTTAGGCATCTTAGACCTCATTTGCTCAATTACCATCTCTTAGGCATCTTAGGCCTCATGTATGACCCGTAGGTATCTTTTGTATACAAATTCAAGGCAAGACAGTCACAGATCCTTTTAATTTCATGCAATATGCTATGCAATCAAGTGCATCCTGTAACCATATATCATATATTCATATGCCATCTGTTAACATACCTTTTGTGCAAACAACTCTGGAAATTTCATAGCTATCACATCTATCCATATAATCCATATAACACATATATTCATATAGCTCATATATATTCATATACCTCATATACCACATATAGCGCATATATCCATATATTCATATTTCACATGTAGCTCATACGGTTGAATCTCCGGTCTATACTCACTTGTTTAAAGCAGATACTATATTTCTCCCCCTTGACTCTGACCACGGTCTATTACTTGGGATCCTATATGTAACCCAATGCAAATTAGGCTATTTACTCTTATAAACTCTAACCCCAAATGCAATGAAATGCAAGAATACATTATAACTTCTTGCATATATATTCAAATCCTTTAAAACTTGACAACAATAAACTATATATATAAAGGAACATTTTTCTAGTTCAAACCTTTATGAAAAACTTGATCAAAGGGCTCCATAATATCATTACAAGGAAAACCCTAAAATTACTCTGAAATCTTTTTCCGAATATAAATTCGATATCGAAAACACCCTTTGAAAACTATAGATCAACTGATTTCTCAATCAAAAGCAACTGTAGATCTAGATCGGGAAAAATTAGAAAAATCTAAATAAACCATTAACTAATTAAAAACTTACCAAATCAAATTTGTACTTCAAAATTAAAACCCGATTGAAGAGATCTTGTACCAGATCCAACCAAAACAATAAAATTAAACTCTTTTTTCTTTTCTCTCCTCTCTTTCTTTTCTTCTCTGTACGTTAATTTTTATTTTTGGCCTTCATGTGTATATGGAAGCACCACCTCTCACGCATATATATGATGTTCAAAGGCGGTTTGGAAAGTCGACATTATTTTTTGCAAAATCATGTTTTTTACCCTCAAATCTTTTTTACTACAAACTTTACCCTGAAATAATTAATAATTAATTTTTTTATAATTTTTTTTATAAAAATATAATAAACTTAATTAGAAAATAAATATTACTTTTAAAAACTCACTATATATCATGTCGATATGTTATGCATATGCTTTTAATCTTATATGAATGTCGAATGACGTATGCATTTTGGTCGGGGATGTTACATTTTTTATATTATGGATTCCTTAATAAATAAATAAAAAATTATCGATCCCTTAATGTTAAACCTGTTAATCGGGTCGGTTCTGTGTTGTTTAGGTTCGATCATTTTAGGTTTGGTTGAGTATGAGTTCATTTTTCTAGTTCAAACCTTTATGAAAAACTTGATCAAAGGGCTCCATAATATCATTACAAGGAAAACCATAAAATTACTCTGAAATCTTTTTCCGAATATAAATTCGATATCGAAAACACCCTTTGAAAACTATAGATCAATTGATTTCTCAATCAAAAGCAACTGTAGATCTAGATCGGGAAAAATTAGAAAAATCTAAATAAACCATTAACTAATTAAAAACTTACCAAATCAAACTTGTACTTCAGAATTAAAACCCGATTGAAGAGATCTTGTACCAGATTCAACCAAAACAATAAAATTAAACTCTTTTTTCTTTTCTCTCCTCTCTTTCTTTTCTTCTCTGTACGTTAATTTTTTTTTGGCCTTCATGTGTATATGGAAGCACCACCTCTCACGCATATATATGATGTTCAAAGGCGGTTTGGAAAGTCGGCATTATTTTAGCAAAATCATGTTTTTTACCCTCAAATCTTCTTTACTATAAACTTTACCCTGAAATAATTAATAATTAACTTTTTCATAATTTTTTTTTTAAAATATAATAAACTTAATTAGAAAATAAATATTACTTTTAAAAACTCACTATATATCATGTCGATATGCTATGCATATGCATTTGATCTTATATGAATGCCGAATGACGTATGCATTTTGGTCGGGGATGTTACATTTCTCCCACTCTATAAGAATTTTGTCCTCAAAATTCGGTATCTCTTCTATGACTTTCTCATCTTATCCTTTGTTTCCCAAATCATTTCCTCTATACCATGATTATTCTAAATTACTTTCAGAATCTCCCTCTGCAATTGTTTGATATTGTAATCTGTTATCATGATCGGTCCTCTATGTAGCTCAGATTTTTTGCAAGCTGTACTTCTGAATCTTTTAACACATGTGACAGATCAGATCAATAATGTAGCAACATACTAACATGGAAAAATCATGAATCTGAGTCAATTCTGAAGGTAATGCTAATTTGTATGCCAAACATCAATGTGCCATCCTGAATGTCAAATGGCATATTTTTACCTTGTCGAATCTGTTCAATGATTTCTATCAACTTTCCATCTCTTACTTCTGTATCTTTAATTTTCTGTCTCAACACTAGCCGAATCTCCAAAGTAGCAATCAATACAACATTTGTGTTCCATCCACCGTCGTTGTCTCATGTTCAACTGCTTTTGGCTCATCAAATACATCAACTTCTTATGATCTGTAGAGATCTAAAATGTTTCTCCATATAGATAATGTGTGCCAGATCTTTAGGGCAAATACTACTGCTGCCAGCTCTAAATCATGTACAAGATAAGAAACTTCATGTGATCGATACTATCATGATGCATAGGCAGTTACTTTTCCATCCAGCATTAAGACACAGTCAAGACTCTGGTATGAAACATCAGTGCAAATAACAAATCCTCTTGTACCTGTAAGAATTCTCAATATTGTTGTTGTAGTCAGACGGTGCTTTAACTAATCAAAGCTCTGTTGGCACGCAGAATACCAATGGAATGAAGCATTCTTTCACAACAATTTAGTAAGTGGTGCATCTATAATAGAGAATCATTTGACAAATGTTTGTAGAATCCAACCATACCAAGAAAGATATGAACTTCTGTAACTGTAGTTGGTGCTTTCCAATTTACCACTGCTTCAAACTTTTTAGAATCAATCCTCTATACCTCTTCCAAATACTATATGTCCTAAAAATACCATATGATCCAACCAGAATTCACACTTTCTCAGTTTAGCAAACAACTATCTTTCCCTCAAGACTTGTAGCACAGTACGCAAATGATCAACATGCTCAGCTGTACTCCACAACTATACCAATATATCATGAATAATGATGATCACAAATCTGTATAGAAAAGATTGAAATACCTTGTTCATCAAAGCCATAAATTCTGCTGGTGCATTAGTCAAATAAAATAGAATTACCAGAAACTCATAATGCCCATATCTAGTTCTGAATGCTGTCTTGGTAATGTCATCTTTAGCTATCTTCAACTGATGGTATCCTGACCGAAGATCTATCCTTGAAAATACTTTTGCACCTTGAAGTTAATCAAACAAATCATCTATTATAGGCAATGGATAGTTGTTCTTCACTGTCACCTGATTCAACTTTCTGTAATCTATGCATAGCCGTAAGGTACCATCTTTCTTTTTAACAAATAGAACTGGTGCACCCCAAGGTGATACACTAGCCCTAATAAACCCTTTATCTAACAACTCCTGTAACTGCTTCTTCAGTTCCCATAACTCTAGAAAAGCCATCCAATATGGAAGAATAGAAATCGTTGCAGTACCTGACATTAATTTCATAGTAAACTCTATCTCTCTATTTGATGGCAATCTAGGAAGATCCTTTGGAAACACATCAGGAAAATCTTTAACAACTAGAATATCTCTGAGCTCAACACATTCAACTGTACAGTCTATAACATGGGTCAAATATGCCTCAAATCCTTCTCTGATCATATAGAAAGTTTCTGTTGTAGATATTAAACAAGCGGGAACCATCTGTCTATCACCATAGAAAATGACTCTAGATTTCCCAAGCGAGTCTATCACTACCTCTTTGGTATAACAATCCACTTTAGCATGATGTCTTGACAACTAATCACATCCAATATAATATCAAACTCGTGCAGGACAAGATCAGATCAACTGCTAACTCTACTATATCCACTTGTATTAGACAATTTCGATAAACTGTATGTACCTTTACCATTTCCTTTGTACTTCCTCTTCTAATGGCTCATGTGTATGAAATGTATGTTCGTGTAGTTTTGTATGAGATGCTCTTATAGACTGATGTGGCACGGTTGAACCTTCTCTTCTTTATGCATCATGCTCATGAATGCAATCTATTGTCAATTACATATGCTTATGAATGCATGCCCTTAAGGAATCATATCCCTGCTCTGATACCAAACTAACTGTGACACCCTTATACCCTATGACATATACTCTGTAAAAACTTATCTCTTATATAAGGAGATAATTCACATATAACAATTATCCATGTAAGCACAAAGCAGACATTAACAACCATAAAAGGTTGCACACACATCTATGTCGTTACTTCTCATACTAAAACATCTATTGCTCTAGCTTCTATTACAAGCCATATGTCTATGATGCAAAATGAGGAGGAGAAGGTTGCATTGAGCTTTAGCCGGCCGACCTGTATGAATGTGACCTCCAAAAGAGACACACTTCAGAAAGAACTAGCTGAACCTGAAAAATTATTTTGCGATTTACATGAGTCGCATACTCAGTGAATATAACCATCATCAATTATTTCACACAGAGTCAAACATTTAGTCCATATACATATACATACATATCATATATATGTCATATCTGAATTTAATTACTATGCGAATGCAAATGCTGATGTTTCCGATTCTTTATTCTGTGAACTGTTCAAGCCTGAATCTGTCCCAGGTTTTCCATTACCAACTTCTCCTTTTTTTTCCATTACCGCCATTACCAACTTTTAGGCATCTTAGACCTCATTTGCTCAATTACCATCTCTTAGGCATCTTAGGCCTCATGTATGACCCGTAGGTATCTTTTGTATACAAATTCAAGGCAAGACAGTCACAGATCCTTTTAATTTCATGCAATATGCTATGCAATCAAGTGCATCCTGTAACCATATATCATATATTCATATGCCATCTGTTAACATACCTTTTGTGCAAACAACTCTGGAAATTTCATAGCTATCACATCTATCCATATAATCCATATAACACATATATTCATATAGCTCATATATATTCATATACCTCATATACCACATATAGCGCATATATCCATATATTCATATTTCACATGTAGCTCATACGGTTGAATCTCCGGTCTATACTCACTTGTTTAAAGCAGATACTATATTTCTCCCCCTTGACTCTGACCACGGTCTATTACTTGGGATCCTATATGTAACCCAATGCAAATTAGGCTATTTACTCTTATAAACTCTAACCCCAAATGCAATGAAATGCAAGAATACATTATAACTTCTTGCATATATATTCAAATCCTTTAAAACTTGACAACAATAAACTATATATATAAAGGAACATTTTTCTAGTTCAAACCTTTATGAAAAACTTGATCAAAGGGCTCCATAATATCATTACAAGGAAAACCCTAAAATTACTCTGAAATCTTTTTCCGAATATAAATTCGATATCGAAAACACCCTTTGAAAACTATAGATCAACTGATTTCTCAATCAAAAGCAACTGTAGATCTAGATCGGGAAAAATTAGAAAAATCTAAATAAACCATTAACTAATTAAAAACTTACCAAATCAAATTTGTACTTCAAAATTAAAACCCGATTGAAGAGATCTTGTACCAGATCCAACCAAAACAATAAAATTAAACTCTTTTTTCTTTTCTCTCCTCTCTTTCTTTTCTTCTCTGTACGTTAATTTTTATTTTTGGCCTTCATGTGTATATGGAAGCACCACCTCTCACGCATATATATGATGTTCAAAGGCGGTTTGGAAAGTCGACATTATTTTTTGCAAAATCATGTTTTTTACCCTCAAATCTTTTTTACTACAAACTTTACCCTGAAATAATTAATAATTAATTTTTTTATAATTTTTTTTATAAAAATATAATAAACTTAATTAGAAAATAAATATTACTTTTAAAAACTCACTATATATCATGTCGATATGTTATGCATATGCTTTTAATCTTATATGAATGTCGAATGACGTATGCATTTTGGTCGGGGATGTTACATTTTTTATATTATGGATTCCTTAATAAATAAATAAAAAATTATCGATCCCTTAATGTTAAACCTGTTAATCGGGTCGGTTCTGTGTTGTTTAGGTTCGATCATTTTAGGTTTGGTTGAGTATGAGTTCATTTTTCTAGTTCAAACCTTTATGAAAAACTTGATCAAAGGGCTCCATAATATCATTACAAGGAAAACCATAAAATTACTCTGAAATCTTTTTCCGAATATAAATTCGATATCGAAAACACCCTTTGAAAACTATAGATCAATTGATTTCTCAATCAAAAGCAACTGTAGATCTAGATCGGGAAAAATTAGAAAAATCTAAATAAACCATTAACTAATTAAAAACTTACCAAATCAAACTTCTACTTCAGAATTAAAACCCGATTGAAGAGATCTTGTACCAGATTCAACCAAAACAATAAAATTAAACTCTTTTTTCTTTTCTCTCCTCTCTTTCTTTTCTTCTCTGTACGTTAATTTTTTTTTGGCCTTCATGTGTATATGGAAGCACCACCTCTCACGCATATATATGATGTTCAAAGGCGGTTTGGAAAGTCGGCATTATTTTAGCAAAATCATGTTTTTTACCCTCAAATCTTCTTTACTATAAACTTTACCCTGAAATAATTAATAATTAACTTTTTCATAATTTTTTTTTTAAAATATAATAAACTTAATTAGAAAATAAATATTACTTTTAAAAACTCACTATATATCATGTCGATATGCTATGCATATGCATTTGATCTTATATGAATGCCGAATGACGTATGCATTTTGGTCGGGGATGTTACATTTCTCCCACTCTATAAGAATTTTGTCCTCAAAATTCGGTATCTCTTCTATGACTTTCTCATCTTATCCTTTGTTTCCCAAATCATTTCCTCTATACCATGATTATTCTAAATTACTTTCAGAATCTCCCTCTGCAATTGTTTGATATTGTAATCTGTTATCATGATCGGTCCTCTATGTAGCTCAGATTTTTTGCAAGCTGTACTTCTGAATCTTTTAACACATGTGACAGATCAGATCAATAATGTAGCAACATACTAACATGGAAAAATCATGAATCTGAGTCAATTCTGAAGGTAATGCTAATTTGTATGCCAAACATCAATGTGCCATCCTGAATGTCAAATGGCATATTTTTACCTTGTCGAATCTGTTCAATGATTTCTATCAACTTTCCATCTCTTACTTCTGTATCTTTAATTTTCTGTCTCAACACTAGCCGAATCTCCAAAGTAGCAATCAATACAACATTTGTGTTCCATCCACCGTCGTTGTCTCATGTTCAACTGCTTTTGGCTCATCAAATACATCAACTTCTTATGATCTGTAGAGATCTAAAATGTTTCTCCATATAGATAATGTGTGCCAGATCTTTAGGGCAAATACTACTGCTGCCAGCTCTAAATCATGTACAAGATAAGAAACTTCATGTGATCGATACTATCATGATGCATAGGCAGTTACTTTTCCATCCAGCATTAAGACACAGTCAAGACTCTGGTATGAAACATCAGTGCAAATAACAAATCCTCTTGTACCTGTAAGAATTCTCAATATTGTTGTTGTAGTCAGACGGTGCTTTAACTAATCAAAGCTCTGTTGGCACGCAGAATACCAATGGAATGAAGCATTCTTTCACAACAATTTAGTAAGTGGTGCATCTATAATAGAGAATCATTTGACAAATGTTTGTAGAATCCAACCATACCAAGAAAGATATGAACTTCTGTAACTGTAGTTGGTGCTTTCCAATTTACCACTGCTTCAAACTTTTTAGAATCAATCCTCTATACCTCTTCCAAATACTATATGTCCTAAAAATACCATATGATCCAACCAGAATTCACACTTTCTCAGTTTAGCAAACAACTATCTTTCCCTCAAGACTTGTAGCACAGTACGCAAATGATCAACATGCTCAGCTGTACTCCACAACTATACCAATATATCATGAATAATGATGATCACAAATCTGTATAGAAAAGATTGAAATACCTTGTTCATCAAAGCCATAAATTCTGCTGGTGCATTAGTCAAATAAAATAGAATTACCAGAAACTCATAATGCCCATATCTAGTTCTGAATGCTGTCTTGGTAATGTCATCTTTAGCTATCTTCAACTGATGGTATCCTGACCGAAGATCTATCCTTGAAAATACTTTTGCACCTTGAAGTTAATCAAACAAATCATCTATTATAGGCAATGGATACTTGTTCTTCACTGTCACCTGATTCAACTTTCTGTAATCTATGCATAGCCGTAAGGTACCATCTTTCTTTTTAACAAATAGAACTGGTGCACCCCAAGGTGATACACTAGCCCTAATAAACCCTTTATCTAACAACTCCTGTAACTGCTTCTTCAGTTCCCATAACTCTAGAAAAGCCATCCAATATGGAAGAATAGAAATCGTTGCAGTACCTGACATTAATTTCATAGTAAACTCTATCTCTCTATTTGATGGCAATCTAGGAAGATCCTTTGGAAACACATCAGGAAAATCTTTAACAACTAGAATATCTCTGAGCTCAACACATTCAACTGTACAGTCTATAACATGGGTCAAATATGCCTCAAATCCTTCTCTGATCATATAGAAAGTTTCTGTTGTAGATATTAAACAAGCGGGAACCATCTGTCTATCACCATAGAAAATGACTCTAGATTTCCCAAGCGAGTCTATCACTACCTCTTTGGTATAACAATCCACTTTAGCATGATGTCTTGACAACTAATCACATCCAATATAATATCAAACTCGTGCAGGACAAGATCAGATCAACTGCTAACTCTACTATATCCACTTGTATTAGACAATTTCGATAAACTGTATGTACCTTTACCATTTCCTTTGTACTTCCTCTTCTAATGGCTCATGTGTATGAAATGTATGTTCGTGTAGTTTTGTATGAGATGCTCTTATAGACTGATGTGGCACGGTTGAACCTTCTCTTCTTTATGCATCATGCTCATGAATGCAATCTATTGTCAATTACATATGCTTATGAATGCATGCCCTTAAGGAATCATATCCCTGCTCTGATACCAAACTAACTGTGACACCCTTATACCCTATGACATATACTCTGTAAAAACTTATCTCTTATATAAGGAGATAATTCACATATAACAATTATCCATGTAAGCACAAAGCAGACATTAACAACCATAAAAGGTTGCACACACATCTATGTCGTTACTTCTCATACTAAAACATCTATTGCTCTAGCTTCTATTACAAGCCATATGTCTATGATGCAAAATGAGGAGGAGAAGGTTGCATTGAGCTTTAGCCGGCCGACCTGTATGAATGTGACCTCCAAAAGAGACACACTTCAGAAAGAACTAGCTGAACCTGAAAAATTATTTTGCGATTTACATGAGTCGCATACTCAGTGAATATAACCATCATCAATTATTTCACACAGAGTCAAACATTTAGTCCATATACATATACATACATATCATATATATGTCATATCTGAATTTAATTACTATGCGAATGCAAATGCTGATGTTTCCGATTCTTTATTCTGTGAACTGTTCAAGCCTGAATCTGTCCCAGGTTTTCCATTACCAACTTCTCCTTTTTTTTCCATTACCGCCATTACCAACTTTTAGGCATCTTAGACCTCATTTGCTCAATTACCATCTCTTAGGCATCTTAGGCCTCATGTATGACCCGTAGGTATCTTTTGTATACAAATTCAAGGCAAGACAGTCACAGATCCTTTTAATTTCATGCAATATGCTATGCAATCAAGTGCATCCTGTAACCATATATCATATATTCATATGCCATCTGTTAACATACCTTTTGTGCAAACAACTCTGGAAATTTCATAGCTATCACATCTATCAATATAATCCATATAACACATATATTCATATAGCTCATATATATTCATATACCTCATATACCACATATAGCGCATATATCCATATATTCATATTTCACATGTAGCTCATACGGTTGAATCTCCGGTCTATACTCACTTGTTTAAAGCAGATACTATATTTCTCCCCCTTGACTCTGACCACGGTCTATTACTTGGGATCCTATATGTAACCCAATGCAAATTAGGCTATTTACTCTTATAAACTCTAACCCCAAATGCAATGAAATGCAAGAATACATTATAACTTCTTGCATATATATTCAAATCCTTTAAAACTTGACAACAATAAACTATATATATAAAGGAACATTTTTCTAGTTCAAACCTTTATGAAAAACTTGATCAAAGGGCTCCATAATATCATTACAAGGAAAACCCTAAAATTACTCTGAAATCTTTTTCCGAATATAAATTCGATATCGAAAACACCCTTTGAAAACTATAGATCAACTGATTTCTCAATCAAAAGCAACTGTAGATCTAGATCGGGAAAAATTAGAAAAATCTAAATAAACCATTAACTAATTAAAAACTTACCAAATCAAACTTGTACTTCAAGATTAAAACCCGATTGAAGAGATCTTGTACCAGATCCAACCAAAACAATAAAATTAAACTCTTTTTTCTTTTCTCTCCTCTCTTTCTTTTCTTCTCTGTACGTTAATTTTTATTTTTGGCCTTCATGTGTATATGGAAGCACCACCTCTCACGCATATATATGATGTTCAAAGGCGGTTTGGAAAGTCGACATTATTTTAGCAAAATCATGTTTTTCCTCAAATTTTTTTTACTACAAACTTTACCCTGAAATAATTAATAATTAATTTTTTCATAATTTTTTTTATAAAAATATAATAAACTTAATTAGAAAATAAATATTACTTTTAAAAACTCACTATATATCATGTCGATATGTTATGCATATGCTTTTAATCTTATATGAATGTCGAATGACGTATGCATTTTGGTCGGGGATGTTACATTTTTTATATTATGGATTCCTTAATAAATAAATAAAAAATTATCGATCCCTTAATGTTAAACCTGTTAATCGGGTCGGTTCTGTGTTGTTTAGGTTCGATCATTTTAGGTTTGGTTGAGTATGAGTTCATATCGTTAAAATTTATGGGTTGATTGGGTCAATTCATTGCGACTTTTGTGCGGGTTTGGGTCAACCCAACGAGTTAAGAATGTCAATTTTATGATTATTACATAAATATTACAAATAAATATTTTAATAATAAGCTAACATTTGTATACAATTTAATAATAAAATATATTACAATAATTAACTTAATTATTTGTAATATTGTATTATTATATAAGGTATAATACCTATATCATATTTAAATTAACATATTATAATTTTTATTTAGAAAAATTCTCGGAAAAGGTCCGGGTCATCACCTAGTATTAATATGAATCATGAGTTTTAATATGTATAAAAATAAAATTACTATTTGTATTCTATCCATATATATGACACATAAAATAGATAAGTTAAATAAATCACCATATTTTTAGTTATAAATTTTTTATATCGATATTCTATTAGTAACTATGACAACTTTCTTAATTAATATGGGTCGTGTTTTTAATTTGAGATTATATATTAAATTTAAGATTTCTTTATAATAATTTTCTATTACTATGATGATTTTTTATATTATGGACAGTCTAACAAACAAATAAAAACTTTTGATCCCTTAAACTTAAATCGGTTAATCACTGTCCATATGTATGACACATAAAAAATGCTAATTTAATCCATTAGGTTGAAATAGATAAGTTTTTAATTTGTCCATAAATATGATGAATATAAAATTATTTTTTATTTAACATTTCTATCTGGAAATATATTTTTAATTATATATTTTTAATATTAAGTTTTAAGTCATAAGTATGACAAATATAAAATAGTAATTTAATATCCCAACTACCTTTTATAATTAGATATCCCATAATATATTAATTTTAATATCTCTGAATGAAATAGATAACTTTTATATCCATGAGGATCAAATATGGACCATATTTTAAATTACAGATTTTCATTAATAATCAGATTCATATATATTAACTTTCTATTCAAAAGTTTTCTTAATTCGTACGAACCATATTTTTAATCACGTATTTTATATTAAATTTTCATTTTTTTATATTAATTTTCTATACATGATATTTTTTAATTTTCATGCATAATTATGTTGAGTTTTTATATTAATATTATATCTATAAATATGATAGTCAACAGTTGTATTGTTATCAAATTTAAAATTAAATATATCTCAATCACCATATAATTAATTACGAGTTCTTTTTATATTTAATTTTCATCCATAAAAATGACAACATTTCAATTAATATGTGCCATATTTTTTAATTACATATTTTTATATTAATTTTTTATTTAAAAGTATGACAACTTTTCAAATTTTCTATATATAAGTATGTTGATTTTTTAGATTACGGATCTCTAAATAAATAAAAAAAAATTAATAGTCCCTTAATGTTAAATTAATTAACCAGATTGGTTCTTTGAAGTTTTGGTTTCGTCATTTCGGGTTATCGAGTACAAATTTATGTTGTTAATTTACGGGTTGATTAGATCATTAAATTTTTTATGATTATGAAAATGATATTACAAGTAAAGAATTTTTTAATGATAAATTATTATTAAATATATTTTTAAAAATAAATATATTATAATAATTAAAATAAATTTTATATATGCATTAACAGTTTCATTATTTGAATTATTATTTTTTTCACTATATAAATTATAATACGTATATTATTTTTGATAACATTTTTATGATCAACTTAACTATTTTAAATTACTATTTAATAACAAATACAAAGAAATAATATAATAATTCTATCCATATGTATGCCACATAAAAATACTAATCTATATATATAATTAAAACCGCTAAGGATTCGAGCCTCCACATTGCGCCACGTTAGATTTTTCCACTTGGCATTCCCACATTGTGCCACGTCATATTTTGACACATGTCGTATTTTCTTCGCTCCATTTATTTTACACATCATATAATTTTTACATGTCATTTTACACATCATCTTCTACCACACGCCAATTTAACTGGCTGATTTTTAAATTAACAAATTTAATTTTCACATCACTTACATTTAATTTGCACATCACTTTCTTTTCATTAAATTTATTTTCACATCACTTACATTTAATTTGCACATCACTTTCTTTTCATTAAATATCAAATCGTCAATTCATTTCATGTGATTGTTTCTCAAATTTGAGTTTTACCAGTAGAATTGAACATCATTCATCACCATTTATTAAATTTACTATCTCCATTGGGTGATCTTAAAGAATAAAACATTCTCTATCATAGGGAAACGATCCAAGAAATTCACTTCCGAACTTTGAGTTTACCCAAGAATGTCGATGGTCAATCCTTGAATTGATTTAAACCTAGAGATTTGATTTCGCTACCATGATTAATTAGAAATTAGAAGAATCCATGCCATAGTCTCAACCTACAAGAATAAACAATGGATTTGGTGTCGATCTTGAAACCCTTCGTGATTGCATTCATGTCGATTTTGCAAGAGTTTATCATAGTGGATTGGGAGCTTCCATGTGGATATGAGTTATTCACTTAATTTTTTCGAATTTAATTTTTTATAATTATTTAAATACTGAATCTTGAAACTTTTATGCAATATTAAGTATTCACAATCTTTCTCTCAAAGATTTGTTAGTTTTTAAAAAAAATATGATTTTTGAAACTACGAGATTTTTTTAAAACTTGGATAGGGCCATAGCATTTTTTTTAAAAATTAAATTGATATCTTTCTCCTAAAAAAATTGTTAGGATTAAGAATAACTCATATCATATTCTTAGCTTAATTTTGTTTCTAATTTTAGGGTATATATTTTCTTTAAAAAAATTGTGGTAGATTCTCTTATACACAAATACACAATCAATAGCTAACTAACTACCCATATAATATTTTTAATATCTTAATATCCAATTTGGTGATTTCCTAATATGGTAGTTCTTATCCATATCTTTCTAATTTTATATTTTTCTAAAAATTATATATTATTAATTGAAGGTTATCCTTTTGTATATTTACAATATAAGGATATAACTAAAATCGCAATTGTAGGATTACATAAGCATTATCTTAATTTTGAGAAGTTTTTGGATATTTACAAAAGAAAAAACTACCTTACAGATATGTAATTGGTTATAGATAGAATCTTAAATCTTTATTATTTTAGAAAGTTAAGAATTCCGTATATTCCAAACAAAAGGTTTTAATTAGTAGATAATACCAACTTTGTTTTATTTGTATTTACCTTAAAGATATATAAAGATACTTAATAAAAAAATTACCTAAGATTATGTAATTGTTAATCGAGCCAATCTAAAATTATTATTTTGGAAATTTGAACAAATATACAAATCCACGTTAGTTATTAAATAACACAAATCTATAATTACCATAACATTTTAACATCCAATTTTCTTAAGATTATTTTTGTAATTATATATAGTAGTTTTTTTTGTTCTTATTCTAATAATAAACTATTCTAAAAATTAATTATTTTTATTATTGTTTGAAGATTTTTTTACATACTTATTTCTATTCTACTTGACTAAAATATCACAATGTTAAACATTATCTATTTAATTTTTTCGAGAATTGTTTTGAAAATATATCTCAATAGTGTTGACGGTTGAAACATCTTTAAAATGATTTAGTGAGAAAAATGAAAAAATAGTTACTTTTGCGTAGTTGGTATTAAATTAGATTAAATTTAATCATTTAAATCATTGTTTTCATTTTTCTTATGTTTATTCTAAGAAGATGCTACACTTAATTTTAGAAAATCAATATTATAGTTTTATTAACTCATTATTATAATTTTAGAAAATTATGATTCTATAAAATTAATTTTAAATACTAATAAATTTTCAAAACAAAAAGTTACAAAATAATTAACGATTTTTCTATCCTATGCCCTACAAGCATATGATAAAAATACGGATTTAGAAACTAAAATTATATTTTGAAAAGCTTAATATATTAGAGTAAAATCCGCGCAAGGCGCGGGTAACTATGCTAGTTTAATATATTAGAGTAAAATAGATAAGTTTTTTATCTATAATATGAAAAATATAAATTTATTTTTATATAATTTTTCTATCTATAAGTATATATTTAATAACAAATTTTTAATATTAGTATTTTATCCATAAATATAAAAAATATAAAATATTAATTTAATATCCCAACTACCCTTTTTACTTCCATATCTCATTATAAATTAATTTAATATATTTAAATAAAATATATAAATTTTATATCTATTAAAAAGTATAATAACTTTTATAGTTGTATGAACCATATTTATAACCATGTACTGTATTTTTATATTAATTTCGGATTTTTATATTAATTTTTTTGTTTAATGTTTTTATATTAATCATGTAATTTTATATTTAAACAATATTTTTTTGTTTATAGATATGTTGTGCTTTACAATATATTAATTTTCTACTCATAAGTATGTTGATTTTTTATATTGCGGATCCCTTAATAAACTAATAAAAAATTATTGATCCCTTAATGTTGAACCAGTTAATCGGGTCGATTCGGTCGTGTTTAGGTTCGGTCATTTTAGGTTCGGTTGAGTATGGGTTCATGTCGTTAAAATTTACGGGTTGATTAGGTCAATTCATTGCGACTTTTGTGCGGGTTCGGGTCAACCCAATGAGTTAAGAACGTCAATTTTTTTATGATTATTACATAAATATTACAAATAAAAAATTTAATAATTAGCTAACATTTGTATACATTTTAATAATAAAATATATTATAATAATTAACTTAATTATTTGTAATATTGTATTATTATATAAAGTATAATACCTATCATATTTAAATTAACATATTACAATTTTTATTTAAAAAAAATTATCGGGCAAGACCCGGATCATCAACTAGTTAAAATACTAAAACCCACACATATAAAGTTATAAACACTTTCGTTAATAGATAACCACCTACTCCCTATTTCTGTCAAATTTTCTGTTTAAAGTCCAAATTTACTCTTCATTTTTATAACATTAATTTATCGTCTTATTTTTTTGATACAACATTATATTATTTTAATAAAAAATAAAATTAAAATCACTTTCATCATCTTCTTTCTCGTCTTCATGGAATCGACGATCGACAATCTCAAATTTACTTTCGCCACTTTCGAGCCGCCATCGCTCAAATTTGCTTGTCACCGCCCCATCTTCTACTACCTCCTCTTCCGACCACATCTTCTTCAATCCCAACACCGAGATCTAGGGCTTTCGGAAGAGGCAAATTGGTCATTAATCTGAAATCCCAGCATCGATTTCGTCGTTTGCCTTCCTTTAACTGGTTTTATTCAAATCTGAGTTTGAAATTGAGACGCCTATTGGATCGGGCATACAAATTGGTCATTAATCTGAATCAAACCGATCATCGATATTTTCCTTACATGATTTTAATTTTTAAAAAATTAAAGTCATGTAAGGAAAATGTGTAAGGTGGGTTTATTGTAATTATATGACAATAATTAGTCATGGACATTTGTGCGGGCCAGCCCAGTCCGGCCCAGCCCGCAATTCTGGGCCAAAATGGCCCGACCCGGCCAACCCGCGGGCCAGATGGGCCCAACCCGCCTGGGCCATGGGCCGGGCCCGGGTTGGGGAATTGTGGCCCAGCCCGGTCGGGCTCGGGCCAGCCCGGCCCGGCTCGGAAATTTAATAAAGGACCGGGCCTATATATATCAGCCCGGGGCCCGGCCCGCTCCAGCCCGGTACAATACCGGGCCGGTCCCGGGCCCTACTTCTCCGGCCCGGCCCGGTGATGGTCCGGCCCGGGCCCGGCCCATGTCCATGACTAACAATAATCTTATATAATGTAAATGAGGTTGTATGTTTGAAATTATATACTTTATACAACAACCTTGAAATCTGGTTATTTACATTTTAATTACACCAGCGTAGTTTCCCGCGCCATGCGCGGTTTTTCTTAAAATTTTTAATTATATTTTATATGACAAATAATCATTTTTTATAGATATCTTTTAAGTAGAGCTGTCAAAAGCTGACCTTACTCGCTAACCAGACCCGAACCGCCCGATAATTTTTGGGTCAAGACCCGAAAATTTGAACCCGAAACTCGAAACCAACCGAACCTGATAGAACCCGAAACCCATTGGGTTGACCGATTTAGTATATTCATAGAATTTTTAAATTTTATTTTGAAAATTCTAATATATTTTATTATTAAAATAAATGAAAATAATATATTATAATTAAATAATATTATTTAATTAAAAATTGATTTTAATAATCATAAAAAAGGATATTTTAGACCCGCTGGTCAACCCGAACCGACCGAAAACCCGCTACAACCCGACCCGATTGACTTGTGACCCATAACGAAACCGAACCCGATTTAACCCAAAATGTCCGAATCCGAACCCACCCGACCCGACCCGATTGACATGTCTACTTCTAAGTATGTAGTTTTTTATCAATAAAAAGACTTGGTTCAACTACATATTTTTTTTAGTTTGAACCGTAAATTATCGCTATTGGCAAAAATATTTTTGATAGATATCTTCTAAGTATGTAGTTTTTCTAATTGTTTTTTAAAAAGGTTCATGATTTTCAAATAGGGTTTTAGTTTCTAAATCGGGAGTTCGGGACACTTATCCTATGCTCTAAGGACATAAGATAGAAAAACCATATTTATAATTCTAATAATTGTTTAGGAATAAAATATTTCTTAAAATAGCTCTAAAGGATAGCAAAAGATTTTATAATTTGAACCAAATCTTCATTTTTTATAAAAATACCTTTGCTAAAAAATCATTAAAATATGGAAGCAAAAGAAAAAAATAGTTTAAACCAAATCTTCACTTTTATAAAAATACCTTTGCTAAAAAAATTATTAAAATACCCCAAATTTTAATTTTCAAGAATTTCATAATATCTATTAGTAGTACTCTGTAGTAGTTTTAGAAAGTATTACTTAGAAAAAAATTCAACTAATCTATAAAGTACAATAAAAAAAATAAATAAATTAAAATGATAAAACATATTAAAGTATAAAAATAGGAAAGTTAAAATTTTAACTTCTCCAAAATTAAATGACGAACTTTGTGCTAAAAAAATAGGAAAGTCTGAAGATCACGCATTTTCGGTGTGAAGAATAGCATTTATGAAATTCAAAAATATTTTTTTTTGAAGATTTTATACTACGATTATTGATCTTAACAAAATTTTAAAGCATTAAATGATAAATCTGAAAAAAATGGTCAGTATTATGTGAAGATCCTATTTTAATATAAAATAAAAAAAAGTCTAAGGAAAATTATGTTGAGATCTTTGTGTATGATATTCTTGTGCAATTATCTTATAAGCTTTTTTTTATTAATGGAAAATTTATATTATGCAAAATTAATGATGAATTTTATGGTGAAAAAAATAAGAAAGTGTTATGTAATGTATATTATATTAGAAAAGAGTGATTCTAGTAGATAAATTAAGAATAATCAGATTTGATTTTATTTGATTGTATATAAAATAACTAATTTTTGTAATGATCTAATGCAATTCACATAACCAAAATTAAATGACGAAGTTTGTGCTAAAAATAGGAAAGTTAAATTCACGTAACCAAAAATGCTTTAAAATTTTTAATGATCTAATTAATTTTGTGGCGGTAATGTATAAAAATAGGAAAGTTAAATTTTTAACTTCTCCAAAATTAAATGACGAACTTTGTGCTAAAAAATAGGAAAGTTTGAAGATCATGCATTTTTGGTGCGAAGAATAGCATTTATGAAATTCAAAAATATTTTTTTGAAGATTTTATACTACAATTATTCTTAACAAAATTTTAAAGCATTAAATGATAAATCTGGAAAAAAATGGTAAGTATTATGTGAAGATCCTATTTTAAGATAAAATAAGAAAAAATCTAAAGAAAATTATGTTGAGATCTTTGTGTATGATATTCTTCTGCAATTATCTTATAAGCTTTTTTTTATTAATGGAAAATTTATATTTTGCAAAATTAAATGATGAATTTTATGGTGAAAAAAAATAAAAAAGTGTTAATTTATCCTAAGAAAATTAGTTAATATTTTTGGAATTGATTTTGTTAATTAAACTAATAGATGATGGAGGTTGAGGCGCCTCCACACCGACGATCGACGTCAATTTAGAATACTTGATGATCGAAAGATGACGATTGAAAACTGTTTTGGTTGTCGCACTTATGAAGAAGTGGAATTGTTTATGATGTTTCTAGAGCATATTAAGAGAAATATGGAGAGGAGGATTAGTGATCTAGATCTTCAATAACAATTGAAGTTGATTTGCAGTGAAGATCAACTTTGATTATGAGCAATTGAGCATCATCTTATTTCGGTCGGAGCAAGTATATCACCGATCGATGAATAATCAGATGAAGAACTATTACAACCTCAATGGATTGAGTTGGGGGTGGATCCTACAATTACCTTTGGTTGTCGAATTTTCCGTCCATATATAACTTCTCCGAGTTAGGAACAAACGCTTAATCAACATCAATATTAAGAAAAATTGTGGCGGAAGCGGTAGAGAACGGGACAATGGCTATGTTGGAATTAAAGAGGATGAAGCGAAGGTTGTAGAGCGAGGTTAAAACATAATGAAAGAACGATATTAGACAAAGGAGGAAGAGAAGTAATATGCAAATTTGTATTAATTAATGTATGAAAATTATTTATAATTATATGTAAATATGACATAAAATATTTTAAAATTGTGGATGTAATTTGTATATGACATGGACAAATTTATATGACATGGCTTAATCAATAATTAATTATTGTATGACATGGCATATGATGTCTTAAAATATCATGACATGGCTTAAGGAAAAGGTGACATGTGTCAAAAGCTGAGGTGGCATATTCTCGAAACGACATGTGGAAAAAACTGATGTGGCTCAATGTAAAGGATCCAAACGTTATTGCTTTTATATATATAGTAGATTAAGTCATTTGATATAATGGTATGTTGTTTTAAGACTCCCATGCATGATTCAAAACATACAATAAAATCGTCCTTTATAACATGTGCAGTAATTTGTGAACGATTGTTGCAATTGCTTCAACATTCGTGTTAATAATTAGTTAGATATTAGATCCACAAATACATTTTACAAAGAAAAAATATTTTTACATTAAAGTGAAGTACACAAAATAAGTGTGTGATGAAATTATTTAGTAAAAATTATAAACAAACTGAGTGTTTAAAAAATATTGCTCGAAAGCACCACAAGGCTATTGCGGGTACTTCAATGAATTGCTTGTTTACATCCACTAAAAGGTTGTGATTGTATACCGAAACTCGTTTCCTAAACCATTATGTTCAACTGGGTGTCGGGTATGGGATCGTGATATGAAATTTTATAAATCTCGTATCGAATTTAATAAATAAAGTAACCGAGTGAAGGGAAGAAGGGCCGAAGCCGGGGATAAAGAATGACTTAGATGAGATAGGGGAATTGGGAAATAGAAGAAGAGATTGAGAACAAAGAGACGAGAGAGGAGAGGTAGAAGATCAGGGTTTGGGATAATTGTTTTCTTCATTCCTTTGTTAAAAACATAACAATAGAAGAGTATTTATAATAACTCTCATATCTAGCTAATACGGAAAAGATAACGCTGAAATCATATCTTACTAAAATATAAAACTAAATCCTAGATAAAAAGAAATAGCAATATTCTTAAACTAATTATCCTAATATTAATTAGGATAATATTATAACGTATCAAATATCTTGAGAAACTTCTTAGTCATGCAATTCTAGGATCATTTGTCTCAATAATCAAAATCCAAAATGAGGTTGCAAATTTCTCATTTTCACATGAACCATGAGACTTGATGAAACCCGAAATAAACCAGTACTAGAAGACAAGAACGAGATTACTTTTATTTGACTAGGCAAACACTTGCTTTTATTTATCTTTTTAAAACGAGGTTACAAACAGTGAGATTACAAAACAACGAGGTTATAAACAACGAGGTTATAAGCGACGAGATTATGCCCTAGATCTCTTCTCGGAGGATTCGAGGTCTCTGCCTAACAAGATTCGAGACCTCCTAACTACTGGGAGATTCTATCACTTAACAAACCATTAACGAGCTCTACCCTGGTTGCAAGCCTAGGCCTGATGTCTTGTGGCGAGGTCGAAGAGTTGATTATGCACGCGGTGATTGTGGTCCGCGAAGTGACATAACGAGGTCTTTGATTGAGACAAGGTCTCTTTGGGCGACTTGAAATCTTTTTGTGGACCTTCACTTGGCTGTAGCACGGTCTTTAACGATGATTCAACATGTCGATCTTCAACGAACAAGATAGTTCTTGATTTCAAGATGTTTTTCGACCTCTTTCTACCTTCGAGATTCTCCTCTATTTATAGTGGTTTGAGGAACATGGTTTTGACGTTTGCTCGATGTGGGATGCCCGAGATCAAGCTCTCTGATTGGTCAAGAGTGAGGCAGTTGGTCATTGGTTAAGAATATGGTGGCTGCTGAGTGGTTAGATGGGGCAGGGATGTCATCTTTTGAACAACGAGGTTTGGGTCTCGTCATTAGCTGGGGGAAGTCCGCTTATCCATCCTATTTTATGAGTTCAATGAGGTTTGGACCTCGTGATCGTAGTTTTGAGGCCTCGTCCGGGCAGGGATTTGCCTTTTTTGCATGTGTAAGGCATAGGCCCACGAGTACATTCCTTGGAAACACTGCCCAACCTTGCTATTCGTCGTACTGGGGTCCAACCGTTCATACTCTACTATTCCGCGTACCATCACAACCCTATGGCCTGGGGGTCTCGGTCCGAGGTCCGCAGGTCATATATGCGCGATGCTTGGTCCTCCATTCCAAGGGTGTGAAGTCTTCGTTCTGAGGAGCTTTCCCCGCGAGTTTTCTAGGCTGCGGGTAGCGAGGTTAGGGGTTTGGAGGCAACGAGGCCCGAGGATCTTTTTGCAGGGTTTAGAGGTTTGTGAGCAACGAGGCCCAAAGATCATTTTGCGAGGCTGAACACTTGGCAATTTTTTTTCTGCTACGCACTTGGTGAGCCCTAGGCCTGCTCTCCCCTCTTCCGCTAATGGGCCTCTGAAAGAGATTAGGCCCATTAAGTTTTTTAGAACTGGGAGAGGCCCAAATCCATACTCTATAAAACGCCTTTACGCACCCATCTTCTCCTCATTCTTCATCTTCCTCTCCGAACAAACCCCTTTCTCTCCTCCTTCAGTTTTCTCGATTCTCCGGCAAGCAGGCGAAGCATCTTCACCGGTTTCAAGGCTCGCAACCGTCTTTTCCACACCAACCTTTGACAAGTAAGTGGCCGATCCTCCTTGTGCATGCATTTTTGGTATGTCTCTTCTTTTTTTTCGCTTCGTGCCCTAGGCGGAGCCGGTGGACTCCTGGTGTTTTGCGCCGGTGTTACGGTGATGAAACGGTGGGAGTGGGGGTGGCGCTGGTAGCCCAACGATGTTCTCGATCCCTTCGGTGCGTCAGCCGACGGTTGAGTTCATCGCCGCTCCACTTTTCCAATTTCAAATGTTTCTTGGGAAACCAAACGTCTCGCCGCTTGGGCGATCAGATGTTTGATCTTCCAACCACTATCTTCCACTCTTCCGCTCTGTTTTGGGCGCTTCACATTCTTCCTAGGTTGTCCCATCTGTTAGAGTAGCCTTAGGGTCCTGCGTCCCTGACTCGGCCTCGGTCGTTATGCCAAGAACAAAGATAATTAACCCTAATACAAGCTAGTATAGCGAGTAAGTCGGGGTCGTACCCTAGTAAACTTGCGGCTTCTAATATCAATATTTTTACCAACTAAAGACAGTGGGAAATCAAGAGAAAGATCTAAACTAAACTAAACTAAAAAACAAATAACAAACAATCAAACAAAACAATAGAGAAACAAGTTTATTCAAAAGATCCACTCTGAAATAATCATTCGATCACAGATTCATCCACTGATTCCTTTTACACCTATGATTAATTCCTATCCTAATCATTAGCAATTGCAAGTCCATGGTCCAAACAATTCTTTAATCCTAGGCAAGGACGCTTAACCTAGAATTAGCATAGAGAACAAGGATATGCAGGATACAAGTCAAGACAACCAAGCTACGAGTCGATTGAAATAACTTATAATCAATTCTCTTCTTAAAACCTAGTTGCATAGACAACAGATCTAAGTTCTAAGTTGTTTTCACAAAACAGATTTGTCCACGGTCCAAATCTAATCCAACAGTAGAAAATCAATCAATTCAACAAGTTAGCTACTCATGTAGAATCAATCAACATTCATATAATGAAGCACAAGAGAATTAATATTAACCAAAGGATAGAAATCAATTACCAAACCTCACGAGTTCATACATCAGAGCTTCACATTCGAACAAACCCCCAAAGGGTTAGCTATCCATAAAAATTGAAAGAATCTCTAGGTTAAAACTAAAAAGAGGCTCCCCTCAACTGAATACGAAACTAGGTCTTAAATACTAGAAACAACCGAATAAAACTAAATACTAAAGATAAAATAAAAACATAAGATAAAATAAATAAAGTCGGCGCAAATAAGGCAACACCGCGCGCGGGTATTAGGCCGCGGTCGCGGGGTCTTCCGATAGCTTCTTAGTGTCAACTTCGGAGGTGGTTTTGAACCACTTAGAGTTGGAATTTGAACTCGTCATAAAAACATGAATTGTATCTCTTCAAGTAAGATTTCCAATGATACCAATTTTAGCTTCATCCGATCACCGTAGCTCCAGAACGATGCGTCACAAGAAAGTGGCGTCAAAACAACTCCAAATCAACACTTGTCTTCAAAACTCTTGCAATTCTTCAAATCGTGTCTTCGGTCTTCATATCACAATTATGCTCAAAACTAACCTAAACACACTCAAATCATACCTAAAATACAAGAGATAACCATTGTTTTGGACAAAAGTCTGATCAACAAATCTTTGCCCTTAATTGGGGCACGACCAAATTCAAAGGAAACAACAAATACGAACAAGCTCGAAAGTTTCGAAAGCAGAGAGCTATGCTCCTCCTGTTTGATTGATTTTTGTGTCGTTCTCGATGTGTTCTTACAAAATACATACTTTTACATATATACATCTTAGCTCTAACGGTTACTTCCCATATACCACGATTTCCGGATTTCTAGGGCATATCTTGCAACTGCTTCCCACTTCCCGCGTATATCGGAGACTCGAAACGCTCTCACCAAAGCCTTCTGAACGAATCTCTCCGCTTTATGACGGAAGCTTTCTTCCTTTAATCGGATGACCGATGACTTCTCCCCATTCCAGGATCCTTTCTTGATCAAAACGGTTGACGACTTCTCTATGTACTTATGGGCTCGAATTATCAAATGGGCCGATGGACATTTGGGCCTAACAATACCCCCAAATCCTGATCCAAATCTTTTAGGCGGGATTAGGATCGGATTTTCCGCGTGAGCTTAAGCAGCATGTGACACGTGGTTGTTACCCGTCCGTTCGATCACCCTCGAGAACTTGAAGAGTCCCATCAATCAGGCTTTAAATGCTTCGTCTCAG